>OY986041.1:83351873-84079373 GCA_963920215.1 Nineta flava | reverse complement strand
ATGATATACCCTACATTAATTCTGTTATTCAAATTAGGGGAGTTGCAAAGAGAACTTGAAAATTTGACTACATCATTCGTTCAGTTGAAATATCTTAAGAAAGTTCATAGACATCTAAATTTTTAAATAATTTTAACTCTTACAGGTAGATATAATGTTTTTTTCAGAAATTATCAATTCGAAAAATGTGCTATAATGGTTTTTTATCATATCCATGGTCGTCATACTAAATTACTATGTATGCCAACATTTACCAGTCCAAGTGGTCGACCGGTCTACGGCGTTATGTCTGCGCAGTATGCCTACTTGGAAACTAGGAGGTTATGAGCTCAAATTTCGACATCGACAGTTTGTCAATTATTAAGGAAAAAACGAGCGGGTACTTAACTAAGTAACCGGCTATGCTTGAGAAGGTTTTCTGCAGTTTCCTTAACAAACTCCAAATAAATATCGGCATAGTTCCTATCATAGTCGGCTGTAGCCGCTTTACCTACCAATTCCTAGTCTATACACAAAAATTCTTTCCACTCCACTCACATCCTCACATCCTTAGACATCACAATGGACCTTATGGTCGAAGTGTAGTCCGTTCAGAGCAGCCTCTACAATCTATCTATCTATCTAAGCCAACATTTATAGGTTCTGAAACCCAAAATAATTTTGGATGAAAAACTAGCTCTGATGCAATGAATTTGATTTCAATGTTATAGTATTTATCGAAAATAAATTGAAATATTTTTTATTAATAAATTATATGTCCCCCTAGGGTTCTGTACAATTTGTTTAGTAACGTATACAATTATTTTTATATTTGTTCAATGTAAATGATAATTCACTATTAAATATCGAGATAAGAAATTTTGATTAATTATAGACAGAATAACATTGGTATATAATTATTGAACGATTGGTTGGAAATGTACTTCACTTATCATACCTAATGCCAGTCAAATTCATTAATTTGATTGACAATTTTAATAACACAAATTCTCATTAAAATTATCAGCCATTATTTTATTCTGTGGTTGAAGCGGAGGTAAAAAATACTAGTTTTCGAATTGGGAGCTTTTTAGCTTTTTTGAGTTGTTCTATTTTTTTTTGCCAAAAACTGCTAATAGCAAAAATTTTGTTACATTGTCAATAAAAATAAGATTTTACTTCCCTCCTTTCTGCTTGAAGTTCCTCTTTCACGGTGGTATATAGGTGCATTTTTCGGTTCTGGTCAAATACAAAATAAAAGTGTGTCATAACAAATATTGCGAAGAACAATATTTACAACACACACAAAATAGGATACGTTAATTCAATAGTTCTGAAAGTTTAAAAATTCGTTTAAAATGGGGTTCATTTTCTGGGGTTCGCCGTTTTGAGATATTCGTTTGGATACCGAATTTGGATATTGAATTTTTTCAAGATTCTTGTTAAAGAATTTGTAAGTCTGTTCTAAAGCGTATTCAAAATTTGCTATATGTAAACATTAATTTATTTAACTTCTCTTAAAGGTTTCGACAATATGTACTATTTTCAGAGGTTGAATTTGACGATTTTCATCAACAATTCTATATTATTTGAAGTCGTGTTACCGTGAGATGAAACAGAAATGTAACACTTCTCAAATTAAACTCAGGCATTCTTTCTTTTTTTTTGTTCCTTTCTTTATGAATGTTTTGGCGTAATACAATTTCCTAGAAAAGCTTCACAAGCACGCCGACAGTTTAGTCAATTAACCTCCCCTTTTTTTCTTAATAATTGGCAAACTGCCGATGTCGGGATTCGAACTCATAATCTTCCAGTTCAAAGTAGACATAACGCCTTTGATCGGTCGGCTACTCGGACGGTTACTGCTCTCTTAATAAACGCTTTTATATTTTTAAAACATATTTTCAACTTTGGGTTCCCTTACCATTTGTTTTACTAAATTTTAAACTTGTTTTACCATTTTTACATATATGATAGCAGCCTATATATATATATAGAGATTGCATGAAGTTCACACTATATTTGTTATCGTATATTAGAAAACAATAAAAAATGGATATGCATCTAGCAAAAAATATAAAATAAAAAATTAAATGTACACTGCATACACGTTTATGACGGTAGGGACAAGGGGAAATTATAATCGAGATTCAAAAATCCCATGTGGTTATCAGTACTGTACTGTAACGAGAATACAATAGCATAAAATGATACAACTACAATACAACAATATTAAAATTGTTATTAAAAATGGTACCATTGAGACATTATTCCCGCTCCGTATGAGTGAGTGTTGTAGAGTGATATCACATCCTGACTACTTATTATTCAGGTAATAGTATTCATTCATTGTATATGTTGATTTTAAAACAAACAACAATACATTGTATACATACAATATGTTTCAACAAAATTACCATTTGCGTCCTGATTCGTGAACACGCACTCATGAACTTCGTATATTCATACGAGTAGTTCGTAGATAGCCCAAGAACCGGGGATATATATATATATATACTATAGATAGGTAGATTGTAGCGGCTGCCCTGGATGGGGCTGCACTTCGACCATAAGGTCCATTGTGATGCCTAAGGATGTGAGGTTGAGAGTGGAGTGGAAGGAATTTTTGTGTGTAGACTAGGAATTGGTAGGATGTGCGGCTACCGCCGACTCTCATAGAAACTATGCTGATATTCATCTGGAATTTGTGAAGGAAACTTCAAAAAACCTTCACAAGCATAGCCGGTTACTTCGTTCTTGTCTATACGCCGACAGTTTAGTCAGTTAACCGCCCTTTTTATTTTTTTTAATAATTGACAAACTGCCGATGTCGGGATTCAAACCCATATCCTCCCAGTCCCCAAGTAGACATAACGCCTTAGAACGCTCGGCTACTTGGGTGGTTAAATATACTATGGGTCGGATATGTAAGTTATTCACTCCTACATCTCAATTTACTTTCATATTTAGATACCTTTTGTATAACACTCTACATATTCCCAGAGTTATCACGATAACTACAATCAAACTGGTATTCATTCAACATTTATTAGGTAAAATAAACGTTTGGTTTCAATTCCAAAATATTATTTTTTAAATTATTATTTATCGATTATGTTTCAGATTACTTGGCATCTTTTCTCCCAACAGATAATGCAAAATTTTGTGTGAGTAAGTAGTACTACTACATATTAGTAATAGCATTAGTAATATTTATACCAAAATAACGATTTCGAAATGCAAAATAAAAGTATGCAGGGTCACCAAGCTTAATTAATTTATTAGCCTTTTATTATAGAACAAAGACAAATACACATGTATACTCGCATACATATATTTATACATACATATATACATATTAATGTAATTTTGAAAATTAAAAAAAAATTTTTAAATTGTTCTATTTCGAAAACAAGACGTTAAAACGCGACTTTTTATATCTAGTATATGTAAATATACAAGGTATATTAAGTTTCATCACGTTTGATCAAGCTATATTATGTTTGACATATGTGTTCATAAAATGGCCTAATTCGGCCATTTCCGCATGTCCGTCTGTCTGTCTGTCTGTCCGTCCGTCTGTCCGTGGAAACGATAACTCAAGACCGAAAAGAGATAGCCAGTTGAATTTGTTTTGTGTGTTCTGGAGCAAAAAAGTAAGGTCAAGTTCACTAATGGGCAAAATCGGATCATGTTAGGGAAAAATGAGCAAAACTCACTAGTTTTCTCATAATTTGTACTCAAAAGTTCCTCGGAAAGTGACAAATATGACCATCTTTAAAATCATAAGAGATTTTTTTAAATTGTGGGACAAGGATAGTTTACTTAAACTATCCTTTAAAGAAATACATTTTCGCGTCGTTTTAACTATAAAATCTTTTCTTCGGTATAAATTATTCATATTTTTTAATACTAAACACAGATTTCAATTCTCTGAGTAATGTAAAGCATAAATTTTCATTACGAATATAAATTTAAAATAGACAACCAAAAAATATTAAACCAATAGGAAAATATTAAAAAAATAAATCTTATTGAAACAAATATATCATACGTTTTTGTTTTGCATTTTTTGTTGTACATAGCTTTTGTTGTATTTGAACATTTGTTTGCATATTGGTAACATTTGAGAGATTTATAATTTTATATAAATATGGTAATAAACAATACATAGAAGCGATATAAAAGAGTTTTGGTATATTTCATTAAAAATAAAATTGAAAAAAATTTTTTGCAATTACTTTTAAGAATTCGATCGAATAATTATTAAATATACATTTTTTGACACATAATTTGACGCAGGAAGAACTAAATGTAGGTTAGTTCTCCCTGAGTATAGTATAGAGTATGATATACCTACGTTTAGTTTACATCTTCGCATAGTAGATCTCCCACGAGTATGAGAGAGTACATATGTATACATTAAGCAATGTGTATGAGAAGGAGGTCTTATAGGTTTGATAAACAAATATATTTTTCAAAACAGTGAATAATATTCATAACTGTTCGAGTGGTTGGTGATTGTCTCATACAACACAACAAAACACATAGGCATATAAGACCTCCTTCTCATACACATTGTATTGCGTTTAGGCTCTCTGGTGTTTGTTATTGAAAATCTGACTGAATTACTTTGAATTTTACATTGTAGTTCCTCTCGCAATGCGTAGTAAAAAAAAAAGATACAACCCGTTTCGAGGCCTGTTGTATATATAAGACTCGAAGTCAGGAAAAATTACTATCTCATCAAATTATTTTTAAAATCTCAGAAAGGTTTAAGTTTTAATTTAAATCTCTAAGATCTATTGAAACCTCAATTTATTTCGAAAAATTGTATGACATTAAACTCATCGTAGAATTTCGATTTTAAAAACATTTTAAAACGCGAATCAAGCCAATTCCTAGTCTACACACAAATATTCCTTCCACTCTATTCACATCCTTAGACATCACAATAGACCGTATAGTCGAAGTGTATATCTCTATCTAGTAACCAATACTCAATTCAGTGTCGCTTCGATGTTTCGATTATAAGTGCATTTGCGTAGTGCGTCTGCATAGTCATGTTTAAATTGATGCTTTAATTCATTCTTAATCTGTGCTTTAGAAGCTTGCTTGAATACACCGCCCAAATAATTTTTTTATTGCTGTGTAGTCGGTGTTTAACTCAATAAACGTTATATTATCGAATGATAATTAGTGAGAACTCTAGGTTTTTGAAATAAAATTTCAAATTCGTCTCCTTTACCTAGATCGGTTTTTTGTATTATAAATACGTATTTCGACTACAATGTAGTCATCATCAGTATAAATTAGCTAGTCGTACTTTCCTCTTTGACAATTAGAGATAGTTATTAAATCGAGATCAACAGACAAAAATAAAAATAAATAGAAAATTAACTAGATTAAAATGTATACTAGATTTAAAATATAATAAATTTTAAATTATATTGAAATTGCTCTTGTTAAAATTTCCTTCATTCACATTTGTTCCTGTTAATTTTACTCTTATTAAAATTACTCTTATATGAGTGACAGCATCACGTGAACTTATTGGTGACAGTATCACGATACTGTCACCAAATTAGTAACAAGTAACATATCCTGCGACAATATAAGAGTAATTTTAATAAGAGTAAAATTAACAGGAACAAATGTGAATGAAGGAAATTTTAACAAGAGCAATTTCAATATAATTTAAAATTTATTATATTTTAAATCTAGTATATATTTTAATCTAGTTAATTTTCTATTTATTTTTATTTTTGTCTGTTGATCTCGACTTCATAACTATCTCTAATTGTCAAAGAGTAAAGTACGACTAGCTAATTTATACTGATGATGACTACATTGTAGTCGAAATACGTATTTATAATACAAAAAACTGATCTAGGTAAAGGGGACGAATTTGAAATTTTATTTGTTTAACTCAATGCTTAAGAAACGGTTTTGAATGTAACCTTTGTTCTGAGACGAACGTATCCATAGAATTAATGATTCGTTAATAATAAACAATACTATTTTCATATAGATATTATTTTGTCATTACCTATCTAATCAAAGATATGGAATTAAACTGTTTTCATTATAAAAAACGCTCTTGCATTATGATGGAAATATTTAATCAGTAAAATCAGTTTGTTGTAATATTTTTGTTGTAATAGTTCTATTGTTATATGACTTCTGAATCATGGGAAAATGTTGTGGCAGATGTTGTCCTAGATTTTTAATTAAAACCACCTCAATACTTATTAATTTACTGGCTATAACGAGTGTGGTGAGTATTCACAAACTTGGGAAACAAAACCGCTAAAATGTTATGTATAAATAATTTTTAATGTTATTTTTTCATCATTTCGATCGATAAAATCTAACTGATTGGTATACTTTTCAACATAACTATATGAATACACATACACAAAGTTGTTTCCATTTTACTATTTATAAATTGAGTAAATTTCAAATGAATCGGGTCAGTAGTTTTTCAAATTTTTAAGAAATTTGCATATTTATAAAAGTGTTGTCAATATTTTTGTATGATTTTGTCAGTTAACATTTCTTTCAGGTTATTGTAATTATATTTCTATACTTAGTTATTTGGTATAATATTACTGTGTATAGAATGCATAATTTGGATGCCCCTATGGATTTTGGTATTAAAGCATATGAATTGAATGTTTTTACTATAATTCTTCTTCCTTCGTATATTTACATATTGCATCTCGTCATTTGGCGGAAATACGTAAAAAGAGTTAGTAATGTTCAGTTAATATTGCTTCCTTAATTAAATAGTATGCCTTAATAGTACATAGAGGTTGAGGCCTGCAAGTAAGCCTTTCTAGGCCTTTTTTTACCGACCCCTAAAGAACAACGAATTTGTTTGCATCTGACTTTCATAGGAACTATGCCGATATTCATTTGGAGAAAACTGCAAAATACTTTCACTAGCCAAACCAGTTACATTCTTTCTTATCTACACGCTGACAGTTTAGTCAATTACCCGCAAATTAATTTGTTTTTAATTAATTTAATCGACAAACTGCCACCAATGGAAATCGAACGGCAACCTCCCAATTCCGAACAAAGAACCTTTAACAGTTCGACCACTCACACGGTCTAATAGTACATAGCAACAAATTATAACAAAAGAACGATTTTGAATATCGAAAAACGGTTCAACTGATGTAGAATGAGAAACTGATGTAGAACTAATCACTTATAGTATATCGTTAAATGGCATTGAAAACAACTCTTCGCACCAATTCAAAATGTTACAAATATATATATATACAATTCTGATGACACTTCAATAAGATACCACTTACGATGGTACACACAGGTACCAGCTTACGATGATGTAATTCGACAAGACTCTACGCAATACAGATTTAACGGAATTACTGATAAAGGCTTGGTAAAGCAATCATAAACAGCCCTATTGTCTTATTCAATTTACGAGTTCAAAAACTACAATGCACCCCACCTGTTTACAATTAATTTCTTAATGAGTTTTTTTAACCTCAAAATTATTCATAATAGTACAAAATAGAAATTTCAAATTTAATGATATTTCCAACAGGATTTCAAAGGATATAATTAAAAGAGCTATTAAAGTAAGTCATAATAACTCAATACGCTGGGTCATTGTGATTAAAACCTACTGAGCAAGAATAACGCTAAATCAATTATAATCGTTTTATTTTCAAGGTTATTATATTTAATACTCTTACATGTATATTATTATTATCATATTATATACGTATACTATATTATGATTTCGATGGAAACTACACCAAATATGAAAACTTTTTAACTGATCAATTCCAAAACTATAACACCGATAAAAATTTTCAAAATAGATTCAATGAAATGCAAGAGTCGGTAAGCAGAGTCGTTTATCATGTTCATATTATTCTATTTATGAAGTATGTAGCTCGACCCATAATCTGTTAAATGTACAAGAAATATTTAGCTAGCTAGGTTTCTTATTGGAAACAAATTGGGTTTTATTTTATATGTTTTACTTTATCCAGATTATAGGTTAAAAATATGAGAATTATTATTTTTATTTGTAAGGAATTTTATTAATTTGTGTATCAATTTTTTTGTCCCAAATATTGTTTATTGGAAATATTATTTTCAAGAATATATTAAAATATTATAAGCATTAAATTGTCTCTAAAAATTACATGACCAAATCTCCTTTTTCCTGGGTCTGGTTTGCACGGGTTTTCTAGGAACGCATCTAGTTGAGTCAAAATTATTATGTAAAACCCAAAGCAAAAACGATAGTGTATGACAGAAATAAGATAAAAAATTTATATTTATATCTGCATGTCATTTCTCATTTTAATTTTACGTGTAATAAGCTAATTTCTACTTGGAATTATTTTGAGAAAGGTAGTTAGGAGATAATTTTTTGAAACAACTTGATAATTATAATATATACTTATACTATAATTAACAACACCAATATAGATTTCTTGTTGCGGAGTAGAAAAGTTTACTGATTATTTTGGTTTGGCAAATTATACAGTACCTGGATTTCCAGCGTCCTGTTGTGGATCTTCGATTATTTATCGTAAAACGTGCGCATTACATGATCGCAAAGTGCAAAGAAATGGTTGTCTTGGAACATATTTTCGTATTTACAGAGTATTAAAAAGCGTTTGTTTGGCACTGTTTGGCTGCTTAGTAAGTATTTCCATTTGATTTTAATAATTCGTAATCGCCCAAAGCCTCTCGTGTGCAATTTATCATAAGTAGAGTATTTGTAACTAAATAAACGCACTTAATGGATAATTTGTTTTTCCAACATTGAAAACTTCGTTTTTACAAATTAATATTCGATGACAAACGCAAATCAACGACAAATAAGTCAACGAGACAGTTTAGATAACGTACTTCGTTAATATTTACTGCAAATATAAAGATAGACAAGAAAAAGAGGTAATAAAAATTATATACTTATTTTTCATTCAATTTTTCAATGGATACCATTTTTAACCCCCGACACAAAAAGAGGAGTGTTGTAAGTTTGAAGCTTATGTGTGTCCGTCTGTGGCCACGTAGTTCTCAAACGCATGGACCGATTTGAATGCAGTTTTTTTATTAGCTAGCTGGTTTTCTTGCGGCGGTTGTTAGCTGATCTGTTCAGTCGTTTGAAAATGATCAGCTCTTTTCCAAGATGATGTATAGGCACTGAATATTAACATGATCCTTTAACATATATATTTGATGGAGGTAATGCAAACTTCTTATTATGTTTCGTATTATTGCGTTGGGGGTATTTTAATTTTTAATTTTACTTGTTATTCTATAGAGTCATATTAAAGAGTTTTCGTTGATCAGAGGCTTGGAGCGACCAATTGGCCATATTTACTATCTAATTTACCAATAATATTGAGGACGGAAATAAATCGTCAATAATATCTTAGTTTATTTCCCTTTGTTAGTTGGTTGAATCATTATTGATACTCTGTCTTTCAAGAATGAATAAACTTTCAATAAACTTCAACTGAAGATATAATCTGAATGAGATACTCAAACAGCGGCATTGCTTCTTTTACTTAAAAAACTTTGTATTTACTTTTTCGATTTACTTTTGTAAAATTAATGTAAATAATTTTATTTAAATAATGCGATTCGGCGTATCATTAATAAAACGGTTCAGTTCTGATAAATAACAAATAAATTTAAAAAAATCATCACTGTCGTTTATAAAAATTGAACCAGTAAGTATCATTCTAAGTGTTTATATTACTAAATATATGTACAATATTACATACAGCAACACTTAGAATGTTTCAACTGGTTCAATTTTTATGAACGGGAGTATACGTTCAGTCATAAAAACGTACGTATATTTGCCCTTTTTAGTCGATTCAATAGCCTCCAAATGACACTTCATATACAAGTGACTCAAAACCAAAATGTGCCAAAATTTGCCATAATTTATATAGTAAATATTATATTATAAATAATTATATTAAAAATACTATAATTATATTAATTGTTGGTAAATAGCTGTGAGTTGGTAAATGAAATGAGTTTACCCGTCTAAAAGTGGATGTTGGACTCATTTGAGGTACTTTACTTACTGAATATACTAAAATATCCATTGCTGTTGATCCCCTCAAATAGATACATGAACTAACAATAAAATACATAAAAATCGAGTATAGTACCAAATATTTTACTACTATTATACAAGTATATAAATACTACATTTCGTATAAATACTTAATAAAAGAACAAATTTGTAAAATTGGACTTTAACACAGGTACAGAGGAACATATGGTGCATTTAGAAATTGTTTCATTTATATATAAAAAACAATATTCGACATTAAATATTGTGATACAAACTAAATCGAGTATTATCTATCTATCTACAAGAGCCAACACAGTAATACGTATAAATTTTGTATTGTATTTTTCTTCTATTTGTTTTCATGTTTTTTTTATCCATTGAATAAGTATCTCTTCTTGTTGTATATATATATATATATATATATATATATATATATATATATATATATATATATATATATATATATATATATATATATATATATATATACATATATATATATATATGTATGTATGTATGTATATATATATATATATATATATATATATACATATATAGTTATATATATAATGTATCGTATACTTCGACTAGAACACTTTACTTTAATAAATCGAATGATTGAACAAATAGGTATAAATTGAATCTCAGAATTGGAAATTTTCAAAAGAATATAGGAGGTAGGTAAGTACTTGTATTCCATATACCTATCTGACATAACCATCGAGTTTTAAGGTAATTGCGATTCAAAAAATGTAAAATAATAAATATAAAAAAGAGTGATTTTATTTCTTTTTGTATAGGCGTGGTTAAGAATACAAGAACAGACAGTGACAAGATTAATAGAAATGAGCGGTTTATCATCATTTCCTTGTTGTTGTTAGTGAATTGAAATAATTCTTAAATTTCTTGCAAAATAAGACTTAAGGTAGCTCCAGCATTGACTTATATAATCAGGACAAAATACCGGTTTGCTTTTATTAAAAAAAATTTGTATTTATTATATTTCGAAAACAAAACGGTAAAACTTTTTTTTAAATTTATTTAATAAATATATACCCGAGTATATTAAGTTTAGTTCCGACTTTGTAACGCTTGAAAATGATGGCAGAGACAAATGTTTGTTATGGGTGTTCATAAAATGACCTAATTAGTCTATTTCCGCATGTTCGTCTGTCCGTCTGTCTGTGGACACGAGAACTCAAGAACGAAAAGAGATAACCAACTGAAATTTTGTGTTTGTGAAGCTAAACAGTAAGGTCAATTTCGTATATCGACAAACTCAGACCATGTTTGGGGAAAATTGGCAAAACTGTCCATCTTTGAAACCGTAAGAGATTGAACAAAAATGTAAAGACAAAAAATGTTCCTTTTTTACAAATAAATAACTTTTTTACATAAACTCAGGATATACCGGGTATTTTAGCAAATAACTCAGTTATCTGTTATTTTCACTTGTTTGTTTTTAAATTCTGTCGAGTTTTTTTCTCAATACAATAGATAATATTTGGGCGGACATGAAGTTTTACATGCTTCTAATGATAAGTACCCTCAAATTTACGAACTTCGTTATTAATTATTTCGCGTTCTAAACGGTCAAAAATTCTGAAACTTCGGGATTTATTAGAAAACGTCATTATTTTTAGCCTGTGAATTTCATGCCGGAACCAGTTTAATGTACCTATAACGTCTTTTTCAATTCATTTAGTTCAAAATAAACAAATACTATTTAAACATGCTTCTTTTAAGGTCGTTTCAAATTCCTTATAAAAATCATTAACAAATGAATAAATCTTTGAAATTTATTAGTAATTATGATATTTTTACTTAATAATAAGGTTTCTAAGTCATACAACACATGTAACTGTGTATTTAACATTGCATCAACATTATCCCCTAAAATATATTCAGACGTGTATGATTATGTATGACTTTTGAAGCAATGTTTAGAATGTCAAAAGAAAAGTCTATATATTTCCGGCTCATTGCCGCTCATTCTGAGGTTGAGTCCTTATTTGATTTGGGTACTCTGAAAATTTCAAATTAAACCGGAAATTAAACTTTAAATATTTATTTAAATTTATATTCTACCGCCGTTGGCTTTAGTTTACTTTAGTTTTTAGTAACAAAAAAATAAAGTGAACAGTTAAAAATATTATAGATAATTTATATTTTTCATACATGCATATGTATTTTTTTATAGTTATAGTCTTCTATTTTCTTCATTATCTTGAGTTTTTTTTCTATAATATTACATAAATCGTCTTCAGACAGTTCATGGAATTACATTTATGCGTATTTTTAACCCGACTTCAAAAAGGAGGATGGTTCTCAATTCGTCTGTATTTTTTTTTAATGCCTGATCTACATGTATTTAAATAGGGGATATACTATAATTTATCTAGACTTTAGATTGATTGATTGTATTCAATAGAGTATAGTATATATTAGCTAGTACATGATTCACAGCTAAAGAAGTAACAGAGTATGTCCTTATTAACATTTACATAAAATTATACACCGGCAAATTTTCGATAAAAAAATGATCGCAAAATACTTTCTTTGCAAGTTAAATATTTGATACAAGTAACTATTTACTTAACGTCTAAGTGGTCGAGCGGTATAAGGCGTATGTCTGAAGCGTTATGTCTACTTGGAAGTGGAAGGTTATGGGTTCGAATCCCGATATCGGGAGTTTATCAATTATTAAGAAAACAAAAGGGGATGGTTAATTGACTAAACTGTCGGCGTATGGACAAGAACGAAGTAATCGGCTATTGTTCTGACGGTTTTCTGCAGTTTCCTTCACGAACTCCCTATGAATATTGGCATAGTTCCTATCAGAGTCGGCTGCAACCGCATATCTTACCAATTCCTAGCCTACACACAAAAATTCCTTCCACTCCACTCACATTCTCACATCCTTAGGCCTCACATTGAACCTTATGGCCGAAGTGTAACCCCTCCAGGGCAGCCGCTACAATCAATCTATCTAACTATTTACTTACACATTCTTCACACCATATTTCATTTTTAAAGTTTAACTGTTCATCTTATACGAATTACTGAGTGCTCTTACTCTCGCAAGAAAAGATAAAATATCTTTCCCATGAATGGCAATCAATTTTTTCGAAGTTAAATTGTTATTTTTGTTTATTTTGACGAGACTAAAGGCTTTTTTTAAACTGATTAAAATGATATGCTATCCACCAGGAGGTAACACTTTATTGACATCATTATTTGATATAAAAAATCACACACATCTCGATGGGGAAGCTCAATGGTTCGATCCATTGCAACAAGTATATGATTTTTCATATCACAAATTATATAATTTCATATTTTGCCCCAATTCCTAGAACAATTATTTGTATTTAATAAATCCGTATTTCGACTACAAGGTAGTCATCATCAGTATAAATTAGCTGTGTGAGACACGCACCAAATTAGCAACGAGCAATATATCTCTGACTCCATATTCCAGAGATAGTTATGAGCTAATTTATACTGATTATGACTACCTTGTAGTCGAAATATCTATTTATAAAATACAAATAATTGTTCTAGGAATAGGGGCAAAATTGGAAATTTTGAAATTAAATTAAACCTAGAGTTCTCTTTGATTATCTTAATAATCTTTATATCACAAATTATGTCAATACAGTGTTAAGTTGTTTAGCATATAATTTAAAACAGTATTAAATGCTCTTTAACTATAGATATTCAACTTATTATCTTTAGAGATGATTATACAATATCCGTGAAAACTGAAGTTATTTCTGAAACTTACCCAGTAAAATCATACTTGACTCTGCCATAAAATTATTTTACAGCTCATGAAACGTATTTATCTTACTCATATATAGTAATTTAATGTAATATATTAACAATTTTCAAAGCTCGAGTTTTATATGTCAAAAGCTCTTCAACAACTGGGCAACTACTGCTGATCAGGCATTAGTTATAAAGTAAGTGTGAATAAAAAAAAGGAGACTCACTCGTTTCTGTACAGAATATAATATATTCCATTCACTGTTGAGAGTATACTAGAATTTGATAGTAAATTTTGTTTCCTCAGTCAGTATCTCGTCAAAGTTAGTTGATTTGTCTATATGAGTATATTTTTTACGTGATCAGTATGCTAAAATATATTTTAAAATATACATTTGGTTTAAAAATATACATTTAGAGTTAACATAATTTATAAATATGTTTCAAATGTGATCGGCAATCGGTAAAGTTGGATTCGTTTTGCTATTATGAATTTGTGTATAAATCGTTATAATTTATAAGCCATACTCTAGTGGTCATAAAAAGTGGCATAGTTTTGAACTATTTGATATGATTTGACGTTTTATTTATTTACATCATAAAATTTTTAAGTCTACTGGCAAGGGATTTTCACAGTGTACTTTTCGCCACGTGAGAACTCAATAACTCGCCTGCTTTATCGGTTGTCAGCTCTCCGAAATATTATAGCCAACGTATGCACTCAAACTATACCCGTAGTCCAGTTATCAAGTGTCTTACCTACGCATCAGGAAACTTTCGCTTATTCTTTCATAATAGGGAATATGCATGAAAATTTTTTTTCACATTTATTTTCAGAATATGAAAATACTGTTAATACTGTAATAATATTTAAAAACGAAATTAAAATCCGACAAATATCAAGGAAGCTATAAGCTTAAAGATTATTATCTGTCTCTTTCTTGCAAAAATACTAAAAACGGAGTTTTACGTGTATTTTAAATGGTGAAAGTGTAATATGACGTCACATAACATATCAATAGGGCTATCACTCTCTTTGTCTAATCGGGAATTTCATTCATTCATATCTCGCTTATTTTTAAAGTTATTTAAAAAGTAATTTTACCTTGATATTTGTCAAGGAAACATGCTTCAATTCAAGTGAAAAAAAATGTTCATGCATATTCCCTATTATGGCATCGTAACCGTACTGGAAATGGATATTGGTATAGCACTGTGACCTTTAAGTATACACAAATAATTATATGTTGGAATAATGAGTTAATGATGACTCCAAACTAATACTGTCAATGATATGAAAAAATTGACTCATCTAGCTATATCATCCGTGGTGTAACGGACAACACACTAGGCGCAATATCCAGAGATTTAGGGTTCGATACCTGGTGGATAAGTATATATAAAATAGAGAATTATATAGAGAATTGATTAAACTCGATATAACTTTGTTTATAATTAATAATAGCCAATCATATTGAGTTCATGTAATTTATGATTATGTTATTTATATTGTAATGAAAGTTATTTGATGATAATAATTACACATGTAATGTGTGTGCATTTCGATACTACATTTACAATACCCAATCCACTTTGTTGTACATATATAATGTTAATTTAAATGACTTATTATACACAGTGGTTTTGTACAACAATCATTAAAATAATCTAAAACAATTTAAATTATTATCATGAAACAAAAATGTGGAGAATAAAATGCCTACCAATCACTTAGTGATATATTATGAAAATAATAGATTAAAGTGATAAAGGATATGGATGTAGATATCTATTTCAAAATAACAGCTTTCAACGATGATTATGAATAAAACTATTAGTACAAAAAATTTACATATATAATTACTATTACCAAAACATGAAATAATTCTTATAAATGAGGGTATAAAGTACCGACTTAACAATTGAAAATATTGATCGAAAATAATTTTTTCAGTATTGGAGTTCATAAAATGACCTAATTAGTCCATTTTAACCTGGCCGTCCGTTGGTCTATCTATCCATAGACACGGTAACTCATAAACGGAAAAATCTGCCTTCTAGACATGGCAATGGGTTCAAATTCGTGAATAGGCAGAATTGTACCGTGCAGTACGATATTTCGAATTTTTTGCCGTCGCCAAAAGAGTAAATATGCATCTTTGAAACGGTACAAAGAGATACAAAAAAAAAGTTCCTATTATAAAAATAAACGCTTTTGTTTGAAAGTTTTCATAAACAGATTAGTTTCAGCGCAATTTCAGCACAAACATCTGCCATTACTCTTACAGGTATTAAAATCATTAACTCAATTAGTTGTTATTTTCAAACATCTGTCAATTCAAGCCCATTTACTTTACAGGTTAATACATTAGCTTAGAACTTGTATATTTTATGGAACACGTATAGTTTAAAAATATATTGGTTTTAGTTTAACCAATTTAAACCCCATAGAATCTTAATATAAGAGCCATTTACTTCTAAGGATTTTAATAGACGGCATAATGGTAATGTTCAATTTGAACTCATTTCGTAGATGAAGTAGCCTTTGAACTTAAAATCATATCAAAAACTGAAAGTAGAATCAATATATTATCTTGATGACACTCAATTTTCCTGTGTCTAACAGATTCAAAATCCCATTATATTCAAATTTTATTTTTATTAAAAATCCTTAATTTTTATATCGATTGACTTTCCTCTTGTAATCAGTCTTGTTAAAGCATCGTTTTGATGACAGTAACAAATTTATACCTCCTGTATACCTTGTAAACGGCTCTCACGTTAGTTAAGTTAAGGAGACTGAACAGAAACACGTGTCGTTTTGTAAATTTAAATAAATGAAACACTAACAGCAATGAGCGTATGGTATATGTTAACTAATTATTCAAGGTATTTTTTATATTTTAATTTGTTCTTTTATGTCAATTTCAATCTGTAAGTTATTGTTAGTTTTAATGAACTTGTCTATTGTACATACCTGATGATGTCGGAATAAAACCGACGAAACGTTGTATTAAAGGATAAATAATATTAACGATGAAGAATTTGGTCTTTTTACCTGATTTAATTAATAAACATTGAAATAAATGTTTAAGAGGAATGTTATCTAGTTATCTACGTACGTTTGATATCAAAATAAAAACTATTTGATGTATTCAACCAATTTTAATTATTTAGTTTCGCATTTCGCGTCGTGATTTTCCAAATGGTATAAATCTTAAAAAAGATAAAAAATACATTTTTTTGTTGTCAGAACATTTGACACACATGCGAAGGGGTAAAAAGCGGTGCATTGATTCATTATTTCCATATTTTATTTAGCAGAAACTAGACTAGTGAATCCCAAATATATAATATGTATAAAACTATGCTCACGCCAGCATCAAAATACTTAAAATAATCATACAATAATCTCAATGGCATAATGTTAATTCGAATAGTCTGATCATATTGTTGCCTACAAGTTGTTATAAATACTTTATAAACCGTTAAATAATATTTAGTGTTTAAAAACATGCAATATAATCATAGGATAATGGTATTAATGGTATATAGATTGATACCAAAATAAACCCCTACCATATAGCTATATAATTATCCTTCCTATCTACATATGAAGATTATCAAACTTAATAATTATATTCTGTTTAATAGTATGTATGGCAAGTATATTAAAAGGCATAACAAATAAGGCGCAAATATAACTAAACAAGTGAAAATAACAACTAGCTAAGTTAATTACTTAAATACCCGGTACATACTGAATTTATAAAAAAAAGTTTCTTACAAAAGTTGTTTATTTTTATAAAAGGAATATTTTTTGTCTCAAAATGTTCTATCTCTTACGGTTTCAAACATAGGCAGTTTCGCACATTTTGCCCAAACATGGTCCAATTTTGCCCATTCAAACCCAGTTGTCACTGTCAAATTGTGACAACTGGGTACCTAGCCAATTGCAATACCTCATTTTCAATTTAAAAAGTTTGTAAAATTACTGAGCTGTGAGGTAATAAATATCTAGCGATTTATTGCCAATTTATTTCAAGTCAACAAAAACTTCCAACTAAAATAATCTTTCAACTAAAATAATGTTGATACCTTATCGTTGTTGTTATAGAACTGTCTCACTTTTTAAGTTATTCACTGTATATAGGTTTTAATATTACAGTAATAAAGATTTATATTGTTAACATAATAAATTTGTAAATATTTTTAACAAAATTTATTGTTATTTGATAAACTATAAAATTTAATACATAAGTATTAGTAGAACTGTGTTCATTTGTATTGAACCCTCGATTATTATCACAGTTTGAGTGTATCAGTTGATTTTCAAAATAAAGGGAAGGAAACATGAATGTTTCTCCCACTTTAATTAAGTCCATTTGTCATTTTAGTTGGATGTGTGATATATAATCAGTGATAAATATTAAATAATACAATATATATCCCTATACATATCGTTTTTGTTAGTGATCAACGTATATAATTAACGTTTGATATTTTAATTTAATTAAACTTTAAGTTTTAGGCATTTATTTTGAAAGAAAAAAAGCACAGTTCCTATTGTCCAATGTTGGTAAACTTTTTTCTGTTGTAGTACTATGGGCCACAAAAGTTAATGTCATTTTTTTTAAATTTATAATTAATTTGTGCCTTATCGGTTTGTTTTTCGTAAAAAAGCTTCGGATAAAAGTTGTTCATTAGAAATATAGTAACAACTTTTATTCAAAATTTTTTTCGAAAACCGAATGATTAAAGCACAAATTAATTATAAAATGTTTTTAAATTATAGTATGACATCGACTTTTGTGGTCAAGTGTACAATTTCTAGATGTATCCAGAAACGTTCTCTTTCAATTTTTTTGGATCAAATCGTGTTCACTCTATTATATTTATAGGATGTCTTAAAAAATTATATTATTTGTCAAAGTTAATCTTGAACTAATTATTGCTCAAAAATATGTGTACCAGTTCATTATTTCGAACCGTTTATTTGATTTTACAAAATTTCTTCAAGTGAATTCTACTTATTAAAAATAAAGTATATATACATAAATTCAACTGAATTCCCTCGACGAAGTTTAAATGAATAATATGACCCGAATAAAAGTTATTGTGTATGAAGAAATTGATTTGATATTAGCGTTTAACATCAGATTACCTATGACGTATGCAAACAAAATAACCCAACAAGCCAAATGCCCCATATAGGCGACGAAGTTCGAATGACTTTCTTTCTTGTTATATTGAAAATATAACAAGATTGTGTAGTGTTTTATCTGCATTTTCTATATCAATCTCTAGTTACTTGATTTTAAGTTAATTTCTTCCTAAGGAAAGGTAGCAATTGTTTTTGTACCGATGATAGAATTTCGTAAAAATTTCTTCCAATGTTCATTGAACCTATCCAAGAGATGTTAAAAATGTTTTATATGAATATATATATATATACTTATATATATAAATGTATATATACATATATATATATATATATATATATATATATATATGTATATATATATATATATATATATATATATATATATACTGCCCAGCAACACTTTCTATTTGGTCATCATTTTAACCAATGGCCAAAATTTTATCTTTTTTTACGGTGTCCTTTTCTATATCTTCCTAACTCTTTCGTGGCGAATTTTATTCAAGTCACAAGAGAAAATATGAAAATAAACAAACCTATTGATTATACCCGCCCATTATATATGATTTTTTTGTATAGTAAAACAAAAGCATTTTCGAACCGTAATTTATATTAACTTATTTTGATCAGAGTCATCAATTGTATAAGATTGATTGATTCTCCACACCTCATTTCTACTCCTCATTAGGTCGAACTATTTACCGACATTAGTGTACAATGCCCATTTTCAAAATGATATGAAGAAGACGGCTCCACTACATATATTTTAAGTTATACACTGTATTTTGGAAAATAATATTTTAGCACGTCTGTTAGTTAAAATTAATTTATTCACATATATGTATGTAGTAAAGTACAACAATACACTACGTCAAATAATTATATATTATCAAATTAATATTAATTTCAAAACTAATAAATTGTGTATGTATATTGATTGATTTTAATATTTATATAACAAAACAGCACGAAATGTATTAATCATCAAATTCATATCCTACATCAAATTATTTATTGTAGTATGTATCATATATTAATTATACTCATAATTTACACTATTTTTGATTAACCCAACTTTTCATCCAATAGAAAATATATTTTTAAAAAGTATTTAAAAGAAAAGTTTTTATTACCTAAAATTTATATATATTATAAACGTTAGATAGATAGATATATATATATCTTAGAGTGTATAGATGTATTGCGGTTCGACCTTATGGTCCATTGTAATCCCACTTCGACTTCAGTCTGATATTCGCTTCTCCCATATTTTTACAATAGCTTGGAGCTTGCTTATTAGGTTTCCCTGTAAGTTCATATATTCGGGGTGAGAGGCACTGAATACCTTGTATCTGCTGTAATATTCGCAGTAAGAGATTTTGTGGCTGGATGTTTCTTCCTTCTCGCCGCACAGTCTGCCCATAATGGATCCGTTATGAAGTACTATTGTGTGCAGATGCTTTCGTAGGTGATAATGCCCGGTGATAAATCCAGTATCCTTCCGAAGTTTTATCCTGCTCAGGTTCAGTAAATCGAGAGATAGCCTCTTGGATGCATTCCGAAACAGTATTTTTCCGACCTTTTGCTGCAGTATATTTTCCCAGTGATCACGGTCTTTAACATTCATCCACTCGTTAATCACCTGTTTACATGCTGTCTTTGGAATTCCTAAAATAGGCCTACGAAAGGTATTCCGACTCCCGTCTTTGCTAAGGTATCTGCTTCTTCGTTTCCTTTGAAACCACTGTGACGTGGCATCCAGATCAATTTAACATTGTTCTGTTTTACCAGCTCCAGTAATTCCCCTAGACAATCCTTGACTACTCCTGAGGTGATGTCAGTTGCAGGCAAGGTTTTTAGAGCAGCTTGACTGTCCGAGAGAATACATACGTTCTGGTTTATGTAGCCTCTGCGTAGGTTCTCACGGACGCAAGCCAGTATGGCGTAGACTTCTGCCTGAAAGAGCAAGATGAGACCTTTGACCACAAGGAATTAATCTCGCGGCACTCTGATCAATGGGAACTTTCACTGAACATTTTCAACACTAAAACTAAAATCTAAATTTTCAACTTATAATTTTTTATATAATTATATAATTTTTTCAATGTTAAATGTTAATATTATTGGATTAAGATCTTTCCATTCTCCATTAACAAACTAAAAGGAAATGGAATGAAAGGAAAGATTATACGGATTAGCCTCTCGATCAATTGATCGAGAATGAGAGAACCAAAAAAAATTGCTTTTACAAAAGCTATTAACGATTTATCCGCTATGAAATCGAGAAAGAATTCGCTTTAGATATAGGAACGCAAGACACAAAAAACCCCCTTTATTTGTTTACTTTTTCTTTTAAATATTTTTTGTTAGTGTAAAAAGCAGAAATGATAAAACTAAACCGATCGGTTTTAGCATAAGATTCACTCGCCCAGTGAATATATCGGTTTTTAAATATCGCACTCTGTACTGAGTTGGATACAGTGATGTTTTTGTGATAACAATGAAAAATAATTTGTGATAATAATGAAAACTATATGTTTTGTCATTTCAAAAATTCGGCTATAAAAAGTATATATGTACTAATGAGGACCACAAAAGTTGATGTCGTTTTTTTAAATTTTATTATTGATTTGTGCCTTATTGATTCGGTTTTTTGATAAATGCTTCGGATAAAAGTTGTTTATTAGAAATATAGTAACAAATTTTATTCGAAAACCGAATGAATAAGACACAGATCAATTATAAAAAATTACATCAACTTTTGTGGTCAAGTGTACTTAATAAATATGTGCGTGGATATAAATACTTCATTGGCAGGAATATAATGTGTTTTTTGGTTACCCGCTAAAGAGTAAATTCTAGCGGTTTTTCTTAACGTCAATTTTCAACATGAAGAGCCTCCGAGACCTTAGGTACGGTACTGATATTGATTATTCACCGTTTTACTTTGTAATGGATAAATGTATCAAACGTCCTTAAGAGTTTATGTAAAATGAATATTGCATTTACTAGAAATATTAACAATTGATTAATTGCAAATTGTTAATTAACTCATGATTTCATCATAGCTTATTACAATACTTTTAATTTTAAATTCAAATGGTTCAATATAATTAATTATTGAAAAATACTCATATATTGACAATGCCATGTAATAGGCATAATATAAAAACAGTTGTATGGAAAATGATTATAGAAAATGTAGTCTCTTACTACAATCATTTCAAGTGACTGGAACTTTTTAATGAGAATTTAACTTCAGCTTTTTGTGCATAATTAATAATTAACTAGGAATACGTACTGCCATTAACTAAATGAATTCAAGAGACTAATAACACATATTAATATACTTATGAAATTTTTATATTTCTCCGCCTAGTGCCTGTTGAATATTCTCAGTTTGGAGCAGTACCAATTCAAAATTTTAAAATTACGATCAAATTATCATTGAATATATCGAAGAGTATAATATTTCAACAACGTAATAATCCACTTGTAACGAAACATTGCAACACACGATTTGTATCATATATCTTGAATTTTTCATAGTGCTCTAAGCATTATTTACGGTAAACATACAAATGACACAAGAGAGAATAATATTCTTATTATCAAATATGCACAACTTCTTATCAAACGAACGGCAAAGAAGATAGACGAAAGATTTATTAATAAATGTGAGACCATAAACTACTTTAACAACCATATCTCTACCGTAACAATATCAAGCAAATAAGCACTCTGACACATATGACCCCGCTACTTTGAATACACCACTCAGCACCTGCCCCTCCCAAATTTCAGAACTTTGGTTTTCCCATAACTAGTCCAAACGATTCCGGAAGTCAATTTTTATCGTCTTTACACTCCGTTTAAGACAAAATGATTGCCGTAAATAATGTACGAAATAATGCCGTAAATAAGAAGGTATAATTCCCAATGCTAAATCGTAAACAAAATCGAAAAAGGAAATATTTCTTTTAAGTGGTCCACAGGGATCTTTCACTATGTTTTAGCATCTGAAAAATTGCCGTTAAATACGATTAAATAAGAAATTTTAACTCTTTGCAGTGATAAACCTTACCATATCGATATAGAAACGTATGGAAACACATACGTTTCAAAAACTCGCTCATGATCGATATAGTGCATTCCTACAAAGGAGATGTTTACAAAATATATGACACCCTGACCAAGTGTATAGTTCCACGTGGGCAAAGCCGTAGGGCGAACACTAGTCAATTAATAAACCTGTAAAATGTTAGTTTGTTCGCTCACGAAAATTACAAAAATAAATGTGTTTGTTTGCACATGACAGTGTCACATTTAGATTCTAAACTACTGAACTGATTTTGATTAAATTTTTACTTCATTTTGATTAAATTTTAAACTTCAAAGGATATCAAATTAAATTAAACGCTAGTATACATTTTACATTAAATAATTTTATTTAGGTGCTTACTTAAAATACAAATTCAAGCTTCCGTTTCTTTTTCGCGAAAACGTTGATAATTTCATCGATATCCAGGTTCACATCTTTGTGTTTATTTAGAAGAGCTAGCCCGGATAATCTTTCCTGTGCCATTGCATATGTACATACAATACACGCTTACTTTTAAATTAGTAGACGACTATGCACTTTTAAATTAGTAGATGACTATGCGCACCCAGCGAATAGTTTTTTCCTATTTCTTTTTTCCAATATAGGTATTCATGTGCCAAAAAGAAACAGATAATATGTTGTCAAAAATGTGACATAACGTGTCAGCATATCGGCTATGATGACGAAGTACTTCGGTGCGTTCCGAATCACGCACGATTCATTTTTATTTTTATTTTATTAAGGCATTGGATATAATATCAGCCTCAATAGACCTCAATATTCGACCTCAATAGACCGTGGAAGTGTGACGTTACAAGTCTATTAGGGTTTTGGGCATGCCCATCGTGCCCAAAGGGAATCTAGAACAGTGAATATTTCTAAAACTGTGAGACTTAATATAGGTTTGAATATTTCTCAAACTGTTAGTCTTTATATTGGATTCGAATGGTTAATATTGACCTTCTGAATATGATATAACTTTTAAATTCATATTTCGTTATTATTTGGCCTCCACTTGGAAACGAAAACATTTTCCGTCAAATTTTATAGGCTCAATAGAATATTAAATTTTTAGGCCAAAGGTGATCTACAATAAAATTTCATTACAATTATGAATAATTGATTTTTATATATTCGAACTTCAACAAAAATGGTACGCAAATAATAAATTTCCCTGTTACAAAAGGAAAATATAAAAAATGAATTTCAAGAACAATATATTCTATACACCATACCATGATGCTACTTCAACTACTGGAAATGAATATTTTATAATTACATTTTCATAAAAAATAAAACGTAGAACAAAAAATAGTGTGAAATTAAATGTAACATGGGAAAGAAAAAACTTATACACAGAACTTTTATATTTCTTTTGTACAATCCTTGTTATAATGGATGAATAATTGGTGACTTCCTGTAATTGTTCCGTTCTAAACAACTACCACCATTAAATACTACCGGTATATACGATATCGTTAAGGTGTGTCATAAAATGTTTAATGATAAATAGAAATTTATAAATCACTTAACATTTTATTTTGTTTTTTGAAAATACAATTTTGACAAAAATTTCCTATGGCATTATCTATATTCATATATATATATATATATATATATATATATATATATATATATATATATATATATATATAACTACTAAATAAATGTGAAAGAAAATATATATTTAAATATATATATATATATATATGTAACTACTATAACTACTATATAAATGTGAAGGAAACTTTGTTTGTTTGCTACCTCTTCACGGCTAAACGGCTAAACGGATCACATAGGCATAGGACATAGGCTAACTTTTGTCTCAATAATCTTGAAGGGGGTGAACATAAAAAAAAGCAAACAGTTGAACATAGAATCTCCTCATTTTTTTTTAAGTCGGTTAAAATTTTTGTTGATTTTATCATTTTTCCAAATTAGCTTAAAACCAAGTTTTATCAAAATCGGGGACATAAAATATTCCTCCAATTTAAGCGATTAAGGGCCTTGGAAAAAATGTGAAAAAAGTGAAGAAAATTTTTTTCTCCATTTGAATAATAATAATAATTTTCTAGACTAATTTTGACCAAAACTGTACGAAAATCAGGTTCATTTTAACGTCCAACCAACACATTTCAAAATTTTGCCTTCTCAATGCATACAGTTTGGAATTTTAGCACTATGGGTTTGATATTTTGAAAACCATCAATCGTATCATATTTTAGCCAACGCCATCGTTTTCGCTAGGTCCAAATTAGGCTAAAACGAAGTTTTTATCAAAATCGGGGACATAAAATATTCCTCCAATTTTAGCGATTTTTTTAAGGGAAGGGTCCCCTTGGAAAAAATTTGAAAAAAGTGAAGAAAATTTTTCTTCTCCATTTTAATAATAATAATTTTCTAGATTAATTTTGACCCAAACAGTACGAAAATCAGCTTCATTTTAACATCCACCAACACATTTCAAAATTTTGCCTTCTCAATTCATACAGTTTGGAATTTTAGCACTATGTGTTTGATATTTTGAAAACCATCAATCGTATCATATTTTAGCCAACGCCATCATTTTCGCTAGGTCCAAATTAGGCTAAAAAGAAGTTTTTATCAAAATCGGGGACATAAAATATTCGTCCAATTTTAGCGATTATGTAAGGGGTACCCCTTGGAAAAAATGTGAAAAAAGTGAAGAAAATTTTTCTTCTCCATTTTGATAATAATCATTTGCTAGGCTAATTTCGACCCAAACAGTTCGAAAATCAGGTTCTTTTTACCGTCCAACCAACACATTTCAAAATTTTGCCTCCCCAATCTATACAATTTCCGACAATTGCCGATAATTGTTTTACAGTAATTTTGCAGGCCTGCTTGCCTGTGTAAACTTAATAATGTATTTATGTTTTTTTGACAAAAATAAACTTGTAAACTTGTATTTACTTCCAAAACTAAATTATATTTGATTTGAAAAAAACTTTGTTTCTTTAATGAAAATAAATAAATCAAAATTATATCTTAAAATGCTTTTCTTTCATAAGTTAGAAATATGTGTTAAGGTCAAAAAAATTATTCTAAACAATTTGCAAGACAACAATCCGAATAAATGTTGTTAGTATATATTTATAAAGAACTTTTATCCGAATTAGTATTTTCGAAAACCGATTAAATAATGCACTGAATGAATAAAGTTAATTATAAATTTTTTGAAAATTGACCGCACGTTTGTGATCTAAAGTACAAGACACAGTACATTAATATATCATAAACGTTAAATCAGTCCTAAATTGGAAAATAAAAAACTACACTTTTCGGATATAAATCATCAACAACTTAAAGTTTGCAATACACGTAATGGAATTTTAAATAAAACACTAAAATGATTAATCATTTACGTTTTAAAACTCAATTTATTTATTCCCTTGATAAAAACGAACATCATTTTCATACGAGAATAAAATCTCTGTATATTGCCGACAATACTTTTGCAAATGTGTGCTATAAAAAAGTCATTAAAAATTTAAATGGTATAAAAATATTTTCATAATAATTATAACAAAAAAACTTTTAAAGGCAGACTTTTAAAACAAAATAATTAATATTTAACAATCAGGTAAAATGTTTTCGAAATTAAGGTAGTCGGGTCACAGATATATTTACCGTTAAATGATTTTATGGTAAATAATACTTAGAAAATTCTTATTGACAATGATGTAACAAAATCAATCATTATTTAATTTAATTAAATAATTAAGTTTTTAAAACTCAATATTTAACACGTAATCTTATGGAAACATATATTTTATCGTAGATAATAATGAAGTTTCACAGTAAACTTAACATATTACTAAAAATTTACTAAATTTATGTCAATTGGACAACACGCACTTTAAAAAAAAATTTTTAACGTTTGAAATTTATAATTTATACCCGATATATAATATATACCAGGATATATTAAGTTTAGTTCCGTTTTTGTAACAGTTAAAAATATTGATCGCAGAAAAAAATATTTGGTATAGGTGTTCATAAAATGGCCAAATTAGACTATTGCTGCCCGTCAACACGATAACTCCAAAAACGAGAAGAGATAGCGCGCTGTAATTGTGTATTATAGAGCTAAAAAGTAAGGTCAAATTCGTGAATGGGCTAAATCGTACTATGTATTGGCAAAATGGGCAAAACTGCGTATCCGTAAGAGATATACAAAAATAGTATTTAAAAAATTAAAACATTTTTGTAAAAATTTTTTTTTCATAAATTAGTATATACCGTTTTCAGTATATACCGAGTATTTCAGCAATTAATTCAATTAGTTGTTGTTTTCAATTGTTTCATTAATATTTAAGTATTTTTGTACTTTGCCGGTTTTGTTCGGGTTTATAAGTTTTTTTGTGCTTTTGCGGGTGCTTTACGCTTGTTCAGTAACTTAAAACAATTCTATAAAATTTTTTGTGCATTAATATGATCAAAGTTTTTTTTAAGGAATTTTAAAATATAAAAATTAAAAATGTAGTTTTATTTAATTGCTGATTTGCCTATACTTAAAGGACGATCGGACTTCCTTAATCAACAATCATATGTACAAGTACTCTTAACAAATTAGCTATTAAATACTTAACTATTAATACTGAAAGTAATTATTTTCAGTATTATTTAGCTAGTTACAATTATTCTCCTGAGAGAGGTGTTACTCGCTGATAATTTTTGTCAAAATACGTATTTGTAATAGAAATAGTTGATCTAGGAATTGGTTCTATTATTATCTAGTATTCTTAATAATGTACTGTTTGATACTAAAAACATTCTGATTCTTGTGTGTTTAAAAAAAACTCAAATATGTTACTTGATTTTTTTTTTTTTATTTATTGTGCTCAGCTGCTGAGGTTATATGCACATAAATATTCTAAAATCGTTACTTGATTTAAAACTGAATGTAATAGTGGGTGTGTGTTGTCAGATTCGGCATAAATAATAAATCAAATCAAACGGTTTTAAATAAATAAAATTGTTGTTTCACAAAACATTATTTACATCGAAATAATATTTTCCATTGACGAGTCTCTATTAGTAAGATGTACGGGTATACGGATATGAATATATCAAAAATATTTTATAAGTTTTGGTTACAGTTAAGGATAAGACCACGCATAATTTCGGATACGCGACAGCTTCGAATAGAGTGTCAACTAAAGATATTTTTAAATAAACTGTATCTACTGTAGATAAAATAATAAAACACATAACGAAAACCAATAAGAAATGATTGAGTGGTACAATATAAAATGAATAACCGAACAAAAACTGTAAGAATCACGAACTTGTCAAAATTTCGGACCCGCCTCTAGCCATATAAAGTATTGTAACAAATAAAATAATATGTCGTAATTGACTGATTGACTGACTGATTTAACAACGCCCAGTCAAAGCTATATTGAAGTTAGCAACATGAAATTTAGAAAATATTTTCTTTTTTTTCTTTAGAATATTCCTTTGAGATGAGTAGCTACCTGCTTCACCACTTTATTCAACCAAGTCTGTTCGATTTAAGTATTTGATCAGAGAAAGGAAACAAAAACTAAGCTACGCAAATTCGTTTAATATAACTGAGATTTGAGGTAAAAACATCATGATTGCACTTGATTAATTACGTAGGTAAAACGCACAGTTAAGAGTAAGAAAGCTGTGAAAATGTGATACAATCAAGATAAAATAACAACTAATTGAGTTAATTTTTTAAACACCCGGAAGATACTTCATTATCATTGATGGAACTGTTTATTTTAGTTTTTGAGAAGGATTCTGGCAAATCTATACAGTTTATGAAAAATGTTCAAACAACAGTTGTTTATTATTTAAAAGTAAATAAATTTTTTGCTTTAAACTATTCTTCTACCTTTTACTATATTGAAGATGGATATTTTCAACTCTGGTGTGGAATCACTATCAAATTTTGACCAATCATGATCTTGATCTCCATGTTTGCTCTAATACAAAATTTCAACAGGTTATTTCTTTTTGTTCTTGAGTTTTCGTGTTTATGGACAGACGGAAAGACATACAAAACATTGACATATATATATATATATATATATATATATATATATATATATATATATATATATATATATATATATATATATATTCAAGAAAACTATACCACGGTGCAAAAAAAAACAAACAAAAAAGTTTAATAAAGTTTTTCGATTTCACGCTTATTTTTTGAAATATCAATTAAATACAATCAATTAAACGTTGATAATTTCAACCAATCACAGAGCGCATAGTGTATGGAGACTATACCAAAGCACTCAAAATAATGTGCGCATAATTAATCAAATCCGGGAACCAGAGCACCGATGGAATTGTTTGTTCGTTTTTTATTTATTTATAAATAATTAAACAAATTATCATCCTCCGGTTAGCCCTCCTGTTAAAGATATTTACTTTTTACCCCCAAAAACGATTAATTTTAATCAATTTACCTCTGTTCGATCCTCATTGATAATTGTTCGATTATATGTATTATTTATTTGTTAATTATTTATTAGTTTTAATTAATAAAAATTAATCCGATCAAAGACATAAATGTAAAAACGGGTCTAGTTTTCGGGGAGAGACTTCATATAATAATTGCTCCTTAAAAAGTGATGATATCCCAATTAAAGAGCCGAGCTATTTATAAAGTAAATAGCGAAAACTAAAATATATAAATGTAAGTGCAAAGTAGAAATGAAAAAAAAAATTTGGTTGAAAAATTTAATTCGTAAGTTTTCTCTTTCCGTTGGATAAATTAAATTTTCCCAAAGATTCTTATTTCAGGTTTCAAAAATTCCTAGCATTTCTGGAAGTGGAGCAACAAAGTTTCAAAAAATCGTGCACAAATCTCACAAGTGGTGTGTGCTAAATTTTTAGTATAAATATAGAAATATGGACCAATCATAGAGCAGCAATATTTCATATGTTAATTTTTTTAAACTAAAAATGATAAAATTTTCTATTTCCCGATATAAATTTAATAATTTTCCTTTCGGTTTGGTCATTATATCTAACTGTATGCCAAATATCAACTTTTAAGGACTTATGGTCTAGACCTGGAATTATGATGGCCAAGATTTGTAGGCGTTCCCGCTTTTTAACGACTTTTAAATTGCGAATAACTTTTTAACCGTTTATTTCTTAACGAAAAGCAAAAGCTTGTTCTTTTATATTTCCCTAAATAGCTTATATTCGAAAAACCAGCATTGTAGCTCTTTTCGTTCAGAAGATATTTCGGGGTCAAATCGGCTCTGATTTTTCGTGTAGTAATAGTACTATAAGCGCGAAGGCAAAAAAAACCCTTAAATTCGGCCTGTTGCACTACCGTGCTCTTGATTAATAAAAAGCCTGTATTTTAATTTTTAGGGATATACCTATTATTTTGTTTTATTTTTACTGTCAATTCATTCCTGCCATTTTTATTATATCATTCTGTACTTTTCCTTTAATAAATATGAGAATATACTTTAATTTAATATGATTTATTTTATAAACCTTTTTTTATGAGGTTGAACTGAATTTATATCCTAACTACTGTTAATATAATAATAATGAAAAAATAACCGAATGTAACAGTGGTTAATATCTTGTTGAAAGATATCTTGGTATATTCGTGCTAAAACCTTATTTAATAAAAATAGCTAATGAATACAAATGTTTGTTCTTTAACTCAATGTTTAGTCTCAATATAGAATAATGAATAAACTCAATATAGAATAATGAAGTTTGTTGGTGATTACCAAGTCAACCTAGGACCGTATATGTTGTACTAAAGGCGTCTAGATACTGAAGTTCAATATCTAACTACAATCTAAAAGGAAATTATACCCACCTAAATGTGCTTTTTACCTTAATCATTTTCATGAAATGTGTCTTCAAGATTATTAACTTTACGATGGGACCCGCGACTGAGTGAGTATGGGGAGTAAAATACACGACAGAAATATCGATATCATTCGTTTAAAGAGTGATTAAAAACATTATTTCTCTAAAATCTTTTTTTTATTTTGAAATCAGTGGTTGCTGTAATAGCTACCAGCTGCCTAATAAAAAGCAAAATGAAAATAATAACTGTCAAATATACAACTTCAATATGATGACCTCTTGAAAAAAAACATCGAAATTTACTTTTCAGCTTAGATTGAGTTGGATTGAGAAAGGTTAGAGTGATTAAGGGCTAAAAACCCCTAGATCTTAACAAGTCAAGTTGATCAACTCGGAGTATCAGTTAATTCAACTTGACCAGGAGTTGGAATCCTGGACCTGACCAAGTTAACCTGACCAACTCACAATTGGAAATTCAGACATACCCGTAAGATATTAGGACAATTTAGAACATACCCTACACCCCAATTTTTATTTTTCTCAAATGTTAAATTGGTTTATTTCTTAAATGAAGAACCATGTCGGACAAATTGTTAATCAAAAATGTATTGATGAGAAATGTAGGTGCTACGTATGGGCAACATTTCGAAATACAAGGTTAAATCCATTAGTTTTGTATCTATTTGACAGTTGAAGATGGATACAAATATTTGAAAGGATACCAACCTATATAAATGATCGGATAGTTTAACAAATGTATTTTCTCTTTAAAAAAAATTCATTTTTGTATCTAAATTTACGTTCTTTTACGCTATAAAAAATTGAACAGTGGGTATAAAAAATTTTTATAAAATATGTTTTTCTGTATTAAGATTATTATACTACTGTATTAAAATCATTACACTTGGAAACTAGATCCTGTTACTTCTTGTACATATTATTAAGAATATTATGTTTTTCTGCAGTACAAATATGATGATATTATTCTTAGAACGCTTTAAACGTCGCTGTTAGCATTTGATTTAATTAGAATGTCATATGTCTTTGATATATGAACAAAAAAGTTTTACACAGGAAATCAAAGTTCAACATTGTTTATGACATACAATTTTGCTCATTAAATGAAATATTTTGCCTATACAGAAAAAAGTATTTATAATTTAATATAATGGTTATTAGAAAATAATATTTTCTAAATGTTATTTGTAAAATTTAAGCGACATTTTTTTAAATTCCTATAGAATTTTGGTTAGTGGAAAATTGTTCTTGACATATTGCAAATATGTTTTCCTTCAGTTCAGACCGTTCAATGCCTAAAAATGTGATATTTTAGGCACTTTATCAATTTAAGAGCTTTTTAGATTGACGATATTCATTTTGTCAGTAAATTACGTAATGAACATATGAAAAGTTCAGTTGGTGTATGTAAGAGTCTGAATTAAAAATTATAGGTGCTCATTTAGCAAATTAAAGTTGACCTTAATTTGACCTGGACAATTGACTTCAAGGTCAACAGCAACGTCACAGCTAATTGACCCTTAAAACTTTTGATTGAAACACTAGTCACTATCTTACATAGTTCTCCAGATATTGGCCTAGGGAAATTGAAATGGAACCCATGGTACACACGGTATATCTATATATATATTATAATAAAAATATTTAATTTATTTACAGCAGGCCCTACAAAATCATTTACAAAATGTGACTAAATTATTATCACACTAACGTGTGACCAGACGTTTCCTGTAAAATATTATTTTTTTAAGATAGGGTCAGACTATTAATTTACATTTTCACTTGGCTATCATAAAATAAGTACTTAGTAGATATTTTCATACAATTTTTAATTAAAATGTACATATGTAAATTAGGTAATGTTAGTTTCCATTAAAAAAAATTAATAATTTATATTTTAATTTAAATTTGTAAATGGAAACGAGATAATGTGAACAAAAAAAAAACTGAAAACAACAACACTATTAATTTCCTATTTGAGGAAAGATAAAGTACAAATCCTTTTTTTTCAGTTCCTTGTTAAACAATAAAAAGTCTATATGTATTAAATGGTTTGTGTAAATTACTAAACCGTAAATGTGAGAGTTCAACAAAACTTAATTTGCTATTATATTATCCTGTTTGTATTGTTTGTTAGTTATTGTTGGACTTTCATAATATGCATATATACCGGAAGAATGTGTAAGATATCTTCTAATTATAGTGAGTATTTTAAATATGACAAAAATGTTTTTAAATGACCTGGAGAAAAGCATAACACAAGTCTTAGTTAGGAATTATGTAATTTTAACAATAGTTTTAAGCTGATTCTATTTTCTAAATCGGATTACGTATGGTATTAATTTAAATTGTCTTAAATATTTAAACAAATAATTTAAACGATTAATCTAAATACTACTTCGAATTCTCAATCTAACTGTTTTTTCTATGTTCCATATTTCAGGTGGATATATACTGTTAAGTTTTATTTATTATAGTAAAAAAATTTCAAAAACATGCAGAAAGGATGCTTTTGGTTGTATAAAAAAATATGGCAAAATGTTACTAAAAATTGATACGTAGGTACTTATACTCAATTTTTGGGATCTTTCTTGATATTTAGCCAATTACTCATAAAATACGGGTTAACTAAACATATTTTGATTTGAACGATACTAAATATAGAGGAAATTGAGTATTCAAAATGTAAGGACCAGAAATGGTGATGGTACCTTTCCCTTCCCCCGGAGACTGGGACGCCACATCTAAATTCAATCAAGGCCCCACAATTTTACTACGGATCAAATCAATTTGGTACCGGGGGGGGGGGAGTTGCAGGGATCAAGACATCTGCCGGTAACATCCCGCATTTTGTTATTTGGGGTATCAGGTATAAGAATCTGAGCATAGTTTCCGGTCCTCATATTTGGCAAACTCTATTGTGTTTGGCTCCAGCTCTGTGAAATAAATTATTGTTTTTTGTTACATATTAATTTATCCAAAAATATGATAAATAAAGAAAAAACAAAAGACACATAACTTGACATTTATTTTTTTAAGGCACACATATTATTTTTTTCGTTAAAGATAAAAAATAAATAATTGTTGTTGACAGTTTCGTTTATTCGAATACCAAAAATACAATACAAATATGTGTGTAAGTTCGTTTGGGTTGTTTATTATTTTGTAACAAAACATAATACAAATAAAATAAACACCACATGAACTTCACCAATGCCACTGTACCAGCACCACTCATTCAGAAGATAAAATATTTATTATCAAGTGTTATTGCTTTCTTTATCTTTTTATGCACCACAAACGATATACAAAGAAGAAGAAAAGAAGTACACATTTAATTCTAGAAAATAAACCAACCGTTGGGAACAATTTGTGATTATTGAAATCTAACACTTTATCAAATAAGTGTATAAAATTGAAAAATCTGATAGCAACGTTTCGTGGTTTGTACACATAGCCTTTCTTTACAGAAGAGACTGATTATTTTGATATTTTGGGTTTGGTTGAATCGTGGGCTGGCTCAAATGATATAGTTGATTTGCACGGTTATGAAAGTGGTGGGGGTAAGTGTTCATGTTTTCAAGTACTCATATTATTAATTTATTTTTCAGTTGATTTTCTATCAGGTTAGTTCCTACGTTTTGCTTTCTATCTTTCTTTTATATTCATTTAAATGTGTTATTTTCAAATTTTTGAATATTTTTTAAAATTATTTCCGGGTAGTAATTCGTGTTGTTCTTGCTACACTATTATAGCTTGACTGTATATATGTATGTATGAATGAATGTAATGGAATTTTTTTAATCTGTTTACACCCACTTCCGGATGTATGAATAATCTGAAATTTTGTAAACGCATTAAGACCCGATGACAATATAATATCAAAGAATTCAATCAAAATTAAAAAACCTACATTTAAATTTTTTTTAAACAATTAAAGGTTTGTAACATATATGTATATATGTATATATATATATACATATACACATATATATATGTATATATATATATATATATATATAATATATATTTATATATATATATATATATATATATATATAATAATAATAATAATAATAATAATAATAATAATAATAATAATAATAATAATAATAATAATAATAATAATAATAATAATAATAATAATAATAATAATAATAATAATAATAATAATAATAATAATGGGGTTTAACCTCCGTTTCCGAGACACGACGGTCTATAACAGAGGCCACCCACATCATTATTTTTCATCCTTTATTTATTAATTTTTACATTACATTTTTATGATGTGAGTGGAGGATCGGGAATTCGTATGCAGATTAGGAATTGGAAGGTGTGCGGCTGCAGCCGACTTTGATAGGAACTATGTCGATATTCATCTGGAGTTCGTGAAGGGAAACTGCAGAAAACCTTCACAAGCATAGCCGGTTACTTCGTTCTTGTCCATACGCCGACAGTTTAGTCAATCAACCGCCCCATTAATTTTTTTTTTTTTTAAATTGACAAACTGCCGGTGTCGGGATTCGAACCCATAACCTCCCAGGTCCAAGTAGAAACAGCGCCTTAACAAGCGCGGCTACTTGGCTGGTTATATATATATATATATATATATATATATATATATATATATATATATATATATATATATATATATATATATATATATATATATATATATTAACTTAAAGGCGTCAGTCTGTTAATCCGGGATAAACTTACAAATATGTATAAATATGACTTTAATATGGATATTTATAGTGATATTTATAGTATATTGAGCCATTGACCTTAATTATTCTATCCTCTGTTTCATTTTATAATTAAGCCAAATAAATCCAGAATTAAGATTTATATATTTTGTTTCAAGCAACCATAATACAAGCAGTTTATACTATCGCTTGTCATTAAATAGATAAACTATGGTTTTAACATGGAAATAAGTTAAAATTGACAAATGCTTATATCCCAGGCTTTGATCGTCGAAACTTACCATTGAGATACGAAATTTGTAACTATTGTATAAACTGGTATAAGAATGTTATACATTTATTCGTGAAGAGAAAATGAAATAGACACATCATAAACAGTATATGTTTATGTCTATTTTTCTCTTTACTAACAGATGTATGTCTTTCTTATAGTCATTTATACTTATTGTTGAAAATGCGTAACTCAATGGCAATAGTCTTGACGATTACAGCCTGTATATTGTAAATCCCTTGCAAGGAACCTTCAAGGAGCCATAGACCTTCGACTAAGCGGGACAATGTGCTAACTATTACACTATAGTAACTAATTGTGATTACAATATATTTCTTATTCACAAATATATGTATTTTTATTTTGTACGGTTATTAGAAGAGATAGATAGATTATAAAGGCTGCCCTGGACGAGCTACACTTCGACCATCAGGTCCATTGTGATGCCTAAGAATGTGAGGATGTGAGTGGAGTGGAAGGAATTTGTGAGTAGACTAGGAATTGGTAGGATATGCGGCTGCAGCAAACTCTGATGAGAGCTATGCCGATATTCATCTGAAGTTCGTGACGAAAGCTACAGAAAACCTTCTCAAGCATAGCCGGTTACTTCGTTCTTGTCCATACACCGACAGTTTAGTCAATTAACCGCCCCTTTTTTTTGTTTTTTTTTTCTTTAATAATTAAAAATATGCCGGGATTCGAACCCATAACCTCCCAGTTTCCAAATATGCATACTGCGCAGACATAACGCCTTAGACCGCTCGACTACTTGGACTGGTGCGCTTATTAGAAAATATTGATTATTTTAGTGAACATATTTTGTCAAGAATACTTGTATTTGAAACAACGAGATGTCCAATGTTTAGAATTAATCAATTTATTTTATAAATTAAAAATATGATATTATTATTTGTTACCTTGGTCAAAGTCTCGATGAAACTTACCGGAAGGAAACCATTTACAAGTACAGTTTCTAAATGGCAACCAATAAAATTTTTATTTTCAAAATTTCTAAAACGTGTTAATTTTAATCTTGGATTAATTAGTTTGACATAAAAAGGACTGTAACAAAAACTGGGCAAAACTGCAAAAAAAAAAAATTTTGCGCCATTTGGCCTAGAAAAACTTTTTATTTCGACCACTTACAGTTTAATTGTATAATATATTAATATAATATTTAATAATACTCTTGAACGCTTACTTCGAAATTTATTTATTTTAATTATAATTTCTTCATGTAAGTAGACTGAATTTATTTGAATGAATGTGTGCACAGCATCATCCAAGTGCTAGAAAATGTTTGTGGGTTTAGTCTAGGTTGCTTGTGCATGAAGTAGATAGTACATAGATACAGTAAGTATATATATATATATATATATATACATATATATATATATATATATATATATATATATATATATATATATATATATATATATATATATACACTTGATTGAATCGTTATTATTATAGATAATAGGTACCACTCTTGTTTAAGAAGCCCGAGAAGAGTATACTACCACGTACCTACTATTATATATACAATTTTTTCAAGTTCGTTTTTCAAGAATGTCTAGAAAGATATATGGAAAGTATTTTCATGTTGTTTGTAAGTTTGTAATAATGTTTAAGAATATACTATGTAAAAACACAATATAAATTACTAAAGAAATACACTTCAGTTTATGTATTTAATAAATACACTTCTAAATAAATATTATCTTAATTTTTTACTTTAAAAATTATTTTATCGCCATCATTTATAATGTACTTAATTAAATGAAGAACAATTTTGTTTTGAACTGTAATTTAAAACTTACTTATTTCTTCTTTTTTTTGTAAACATTAAATTTAATGAAATAATTATAATGCTAATAGTCTTGTCGAAAGCCACAAGATAGAGAACATGAAAATAATCAAGGAATTTTTCAAATTGTTTTTTGTAAACTAGAATCTATTTATTTTCATTGTTAGTATGTTTACCTTTTCGGTTATATTATACCAACGGAAGCGACTAGCGTTTACTTACTTTGACATTTAAGTAATATGTCTGAACATTGATAACACTTTTTTTGACATCAAATGCTTGCTATGAAAAATCATACACATCTAGGGATGGAGATTGAACCCACGACCTCTGGCATTCTAGACCAATGCTCTATCAACTGAGCTACCTTAGATGTTATGGTAGTACTATGCATATGATCTTTCACTATCATTTCTGATAAATAGACGCTAGTTTACAGAAAACAATTTGAAAAATATGTTAATAGTAAATAAACAAAATTGATAATACAATAGCATCAGAAATGATAGTGACATATTGTGGTTTGACGTGAATTTGCATATTTAATTTCCCAGAATTTAGGTAAAATATACCCCTATTTTAAATTTACATATGTGGAGCTGTTCAATTTTTGATAAAACATCATTTAAATTAGAAAAATATAGAAAATTAAATCTAGTCTATTACACAACAATATGAACGTCTCAAAATTTTTTGTATTTTTGGGACGTCCCAAAGAATTTTTGGGACGCTATAGTTGCATGATGTTTGTGTATCAATAACCCACTTCAAAAACAATTTCCAGCATCATTTGATCGTCTACGAATCCTACGATTTCATATAACAAAAAATTATAAATCATTTCTTTATTCAACATAACAAATGCATGTTCTTGGCATCAAATATTTATTATAAAGTATATTCCATTCGTATACCCGTTTGATTTATTCTAATACCCCCTTTCGTACATTTCAACTTTTTATGTGAGTGCTTGTTTAAAGATTCATATTATTTGTTGTTGATTCTTATGGGAAATCGAAAATTTATACACACTAGTAGAGAGACATGGTACAACTCTGAGCTGTAAACAAAAAGTCATTGCTGTACAAGTGGATAAAATGTTCTGTAAATAACATTAACACAAATTTGAACAAACGTGTTTCGAACTACACTGAATAGGACCTCGCATCTGCATCATAAATTGTACTAATTTAAGTCATAAGAAATATTTTGATTCTAAATCTCGCAAAATACGCATTTCTTCATGAGCGTATGTAATACAGTGAAACGTCATCGAATGTTCTAAATCTATATTCATAAAAGAACATGTCCTAATGGACTGATTGACTGACTGATTCATCATCAACAAGCCACAACCATTCAAGTTAGAAACATGAGAGCTGGAACATATATAGAGCATACAGATGCTCTAAGAATGTACTTTTAGAAAATCAATCTCTAAGGGGGTAAAGTAGGCGTTAATAGTTTGTATTGGGGTCCCGTTTTAGAGACATGAGATTTGGTATTTAGGCTATTAATAAATAAAGAAATATGTATATCAGCGTTTTTCGCAAACAAACCCTAAACGGGGTAAAATACGCGGTGATAGTTTATTTTGAGGTCCTTATAATCTATAGGGGCCTCTATAATCTATAAGGGATAGATAAAAAAGGGGGTGTTTCCGAGAATTTGGAAAGTGAAACTCTCTGTAGGAGTAAAACACGGAGTGAGAGTTTGTAAGGAAGTTCAGTGTTTTAAAGTTAGAGACTTGAAAATTGTAATTTGGCCTATGAATTATAAATAAACAAATAAATATGTGTAACAGCGTTTTAAGAAAATCAGTGTTTGACGAGAAGAAATGTTATTCAAAAGGTGTCAAATATAACTAACCAGCGCCGCCACCATTTGGTATTCATTTAAATTGATAAAACATATAGGCAATGATTAAACTAATATGATAATTGGAGTGCAATTAGAGCGAGTTTGTGTTAAATTGGCAGCAATCTATTAATAAATATAAAAAATCGTGAAAATTACAATCAAAATTTTAAAGACTTGAAAAGACTAATCAAAATTTTATTTTATATCATTTACATTATATTTTAGAGCATAATACGCTTCTTTTGCTCGCATTGAACATAAATTTTTATCTACGGAACCACATAAATCACACAACCACACATAACAAGATTGATTGACTAGTGGGTATTGCTACAAATATTTAAATAAAAAATATTTTCAAAAGTATAAAAAATTGAATAAAATGAAATATAAGTTTGTTGAAAAATCCTTTGCGGTTCAATTTTTTTTTATTACTTTAAATGAATCTATTTTTTCCCATCGGAAAATCTACAAGGCACTTGTAACTGCTTTACTTTTTTTAATAAGACTGCCTGATTCATCACCGTCCAGTCAAAGCTATTAAAGTTAGAAATATGAAATCTGGAAAATATGTTCCTTAGAAAGTGTATTATATGTGCACTAAGTAAAGATTTTTCGAAAATCAACACCTAGGGAGGTGAGACTTTGTATTGGAATCCCTTTTTTTTAAGTTAAGCAGTCTAACGCGCTATGCTTGCTTGAAACTGGAAGGTTACGGATTCGAATCGTGGGGATGTTAGTTTGTGAATTAAAATTAATGGAACGGTTATATAGGTAGATAGACTGTAGAGGCTGCCCTGGACGGGCTACACTTCGACCATAAGGTTCATTATGATGCCTAAGGATCTGAGTGGAGTGGAAGGAATTTTTGTGTATAGACTAGAAATTGGTAGAATATGCGGCTGCAGCCGACTATGATAGGAACTATGGCGATATTCATCTGGAGTTCGTGAAGGAAACTGCAGAAAACCATCTCAAACATGGCCGGTTACTTCGTTCTTGTCCATACGCCACCAGTTTAGTCCATTAACTGTCCCTTTTTTTCTTTTTTACTTAATAATTGACAAACTACCGATATCGGGATTTGAACCCAAAACCTCCCAGTTTCCACGTAGGCATACTGCACACACATAACGCCTTAGACCGCTCGGCCACTTGGACTGGTGATGGGGCGGTTAATTGACTAAGTTGTTTGCGTATGGACCAGAAAGTAGATATCGGCTATTCCTTTAAATGTTTTCTGCCGTTTCTCTTCACGAACTCTAGATTAGTATCGGCATAGTTCCTATCAAAATTGGCTGCAGCCGCACAACCTACCAATTTCTAGTCTAGAAACAAATTCTTTGGCCACCTTTACCATTATTAATATATCGTTAGAATAATTAATAAAGGTTAAAAATAATGATGTGGATGGCCTATGTTATAGTCCATGAAGTTTCTGAAACGGAGATAAACCCCATTATTATAATTATTATTAATTTAGGAATAATATATTAAAATTAAAATTACTAAATTGCTTGAGCAGCAATTTTATATTTCTATAAATATCGAAATTTACAGAATGTATAGACGAAAGTTATTCAATACATGGAGTATAAACATATAATTAAATTGAAGAGCGAAAGAAAAAGTTAGATTTTTATCGATTATAAGGTTTATCCGGTATAAAGACTTGGTAAAAGAAGTTAACAAGTACCAGATATTATAAATTATGCTTCATTTATTTCTATAAACATGTAGTAACATTTGTGTATCCTTTTTATTAATAAAGTTAATTGCTCAATTATTAATACACAAATTTTTTTTACATAATATATATATATTTTTTTTAATATTCTTTTGTTATGATAATAATATTCACTCATGCGCAATAAATACTCAAAAATTATTTATTATTTAAATATGATATATTTTGAGTTTCACTGGAGCATCCATTATAATTTTGTAACTCAAGACACATCTATTACGTTTATATAGACAAATTAAACTGCAGGCATTTTTTTTTTAAATTATGTTTGTCAAAAACATATTTTTCAAGATTTTTTTCTTCATATTATATGAGAAAAATCTAGAAAAATTACATATTGAAATGTTTTTAAAATTATTAAATGGATACTAAAGCTTTTATACCGACTTTGGTTCAATAACTCTAGCTATCTCGAAAAGTATTTAAACGATTTTATTTAAAATTATATTCATTTTTTTTATTACTTCTTTAAAGTAAAAATTAGATCAAGGAAGCTAAGTATTTATTTATCCCAAAATCGTTTTTGAAAACATTGGGATAGACCACCAAGTAATATTCTGAAATATTAATTTAAGATTTGTCTTTTAGCCAATAAAAATGTAGCAATAGGTTTTGAACGAAGAAATTTCGGGAAAATTTCTTCAAACCTATCAATCAGATATTGAAAATGGCGATCAATTTATACATATACAGAGTGCTCAGATTTTAATCCGGAAAAGTGAATAGGCAATTGATCTCCCAAAAATAACAAGAAAAGTTCATATGAACTTGGATGTTTTTAAGACTCATCGTTTTCAAGACAGGTTATTAAACTTAATAAAAAAAACTTTTTTTCAGAGGTCTCAAAAACTACTAGGCTGATTTCGATTAGATTTGGCACGTTTTTTGTAATAAGAAAGTAGCTTAATTTGATGTTATTAGATAGATAGATAAATTGTAGAAGATGTCTTGGACAAGACACACTTCGACCATAAGGTCCATTGTGATGCCTAAGGATGTGAGGATGTGAGTGGAGGACAAGCAATTTTGTGTGTAGGCTAAGAATTGGTAGTATATGCGGCTGCAGCCGGCTTTGATCATTCGTGAAGGAAACTGCAGAAAACCTTCACAAGCATAGCCAGTTACTTGGTTCTTGTCCATACGCCGACAGTTTAGTCTTTTTTTTAAATAATTAACAAACTACCGATGTCGGGATTCGAACCCATAACCTCCCAGTTCCAAGTACACACAACGCCTTGACAAGCGCGGCTACTTGGCTGCTATTAGATTTAGTCTAATTATTCAAAAGGGTGACACTGGGGCATCCTAACTAGATATTTGAAAGAAAAATTTGAATACGCCACTGCTTTTTCTAAATTTCATATTATGTTTAGATTAACTAATTAAAAATACAATTTTTTTCTCTCGTGCATATTTCCTTCCATTAAAAAGTTATTATTATTAATCAAAGTAGACTTTACTCAATGTTAATATTCAATTTTTCTTAGTTACTTCGACTCTATCAAAAAATCTGAGTTCATATTTGAAAAACATAATTTGACCTTCAAATAACCGTGGAAGGCAAGATCAAGGTTAAAATCAAGATCATCATAGCTCCCTCCGAATGAAATAAATTTTATGCGTGTCAATTTTTCCAAAAACGTTTCCTTGGAAAAATATTCAGTTTCATTATATAGAATGAAATAACCTTTATATACCAAGTATCAAAAGGCAATTTAGACTTTGTTTATTCCATAATACAGTACCTAATTATTTCCATTTCATAATGATTTAGTAATTTATGTCAACAATTTTTAAAAATTATGTAATAACTTTATTATAAAATGTATTTAAATATATAATATAAATTAAAACAAAGAACTTCATATCAATGTTAGAATGAGAATAAGTGAGTATATAAAATTAGTTACACTTATACATAAAATATATATTCACGTAAAATAAAGGATTTTTTTTTTATATTATACATTTAATATATACCATACCTTAATACATCAAATACAAAAACCAACTCCTTAAAATATATTTTTATATACGTATAAGAATAAATTGCTGTTAATGTAGGTACCGTACCTTACTTTCAAATACATAATTACCTTATAATTTGTATTAATTAAAAGACATATTTTATTAGGTTTATTATAATATAGCATTCATTTCGTTTGTAATTAAAATCTTATATAACAAACGAAATACAAAAATCTAAATATACAGACGAGATTAAGAGCTATTATTTTTGTTAAAGAATTTTTAATTCTTTATATAAGTATAGGGTGGCCCAAAAGCCATAACCTTATTTATTATCATTATAAATTATAAACAAACCGGTTTTTTTTCTTGTTTTTCAGATAATTGAAGGATCAATCCTAAAATTCTTAAAATGAATAATTACTCCACCACAACGTCCAAGAGTCTAAAATAGTCTTACATACATGCGCGAAATAACTCAATTATTTCGTGCATTCAAATTCTATTATTGCAACAATTTCAACAATTTACGAGGCAAAATCTCCCTTTCCTATAAACAATTCGACGATTGGTGGATCGATTCGAAGAAGAAGGACAACGTTAGATGATCGACTGTGGTAGATTTTGTCCTACCAATTATCCGCGAAATTCACGTTGCGTTGCAATATTTGAATTGTTGTTTCGTGCATATATAATAACTTTTGTAGTACGTTGTTGTGAAATATAATTGTTTATTTAAAAAAATTTTAATTAATCTTCAATTATCTAAATAAAAAATGAAGAAAAACGATTATTAAGAAAGTTATAATCAAAACAATTCAGATGATAACTTTTGAGACACCTTGTATAATCTTATTTCGTTTACGTTTTCTTCATATAGTCTACATTTTATGTCTTTAAATTAATAGAAATACTTTTTAATCGATAATAAAATGTTATTCCAACGTATCTACCAATATTTCTACTCGGCTTTATCATCTCAATGGGCACGTGAAAATTTTGATTCAGATTTCATAAATTCCTTCCATTCATTTGCACAATTAAATATCTGAAAAAACACTTGTAAAACCTTTCTAACAAAAACACCTCCCATTCCGATTTTACGAACTGAATGAAATCGCTAAAATAACTTATTAATAATCGCGATTTTCCAGATGGAATCGTTCATTAGAAAAAGCATAATGACTATTTTATACAAAATTCTGTTATCTGTAAATTTTATAATTAGTTATTTTACGTTGTATTCCCGTTAAAGCAAAATGGACGAAAAGTTTTCTGTGTCTCATATTTTTGGCATAACCCTAAAGAGATATATGTACGTGCCAATTTTAGTCAGAACAGAATGAAATTTGTTATGCTACGTTATTTTGGTATTCGAAAGGCTAGGTTTGTATATGGGCAAAATCTGCCAAAGGAGAAGAGTGGTTTTGTAGGAGGGGGAATGGCAAACTATTAAATATCGATCTATATATTGATAAATAAAAAAAATTGTATATAAGTAGAATAGGTTAGGTTTAAGGGTTTGGTACTCTAAACGGTTCCCTTCCACTCGGATAGTTGTGGTCCATTGGATATTAATTTTTTTCTTACATACCCGTAACTTCTATTCTTGTTCTTTGCTTTGAAGTATTTCCAGCATCGTGCAATGTTCACTATCTTTTTGACTTCTATCTCTGTATCCCATTATGATCAGTGGCACAGCAGATGTTCCATTGTGTCCTCCTCGTTGTTGCACTCCCGTTGTAGTTGGCGTTTATGATGTACCCTTCCTGGAGATGCACTCCGAATGCACAGTTTCCTGAGATTACTCTCTCCATTTATAAGGCTCTTTTTCCTCCCAAATATTTTTTATATGCATAGAATGCACTCATTTCGTTTCTCATTCTTTTCTCTACGTTTCTGTTTCAAGAGAGTTTGAAGTCCAGTATTATCCTAAGATATTTTATTTCCCTTGAGAGTGCAAGTGAATTACTCATAGACCGGTTTCTTTTGTCCATTTGACAAGATTCTTGATTGCAGATTCCATGGTTTCCCTGATTGTCGTAAATCTTTTCCTGTAATCTGCATCACTGCGTCATCTGCTCTCATTTTAATACTCTTTTCCTTGATGGCTACTAGGATTTTATTATTCGTAGAAATAATATTCGGCTTAACGAAAGTAAAGTTGTAGGAAATTAATTATCCCTCAATGTATTTACAATCCATTTTTTATAATATTTACAACTTTTATATTTACACAAATATTTACTATTTTAATGAAATCATAATGACTATTAAATTGTCACCAAGAAATTGTCACCATTCGCTTTGTCCACATATCTCCTACACATCGAATTTATTTTTATTTTTTTGTCTGGTCCGAAGTCTTTTTTATATCTCTGAAAATCTGATAAATATTTTGAGCTTTCCTAAAGAATAAAGTTTATTATTAAAATTTATTTTATATATTTTTCTTAAAACGAAAATGTAGATAAACAAAACCAGAAAACATACTTTATAAAAAATTTATTTTATCATAAATTGTATTTTATTTTGTTTTGTTTATGCAACTTTGTTATTTTTTTCCCTAAAATAATTCATAAATAAAATTTCAATTTTATTTTCACAGTATCCACAACTCTATATAATATTGTGAAAATATTATGATACCACAAAATATTACAGTCAAACCATCGACAGACAAACCATTACGCACGCAGCTTATGTTCTAAATACCCATCCAATAAATCTACATTGTCAACAACATGGTTTCCTTGTGTCAAATTTTGCTGTTTACAATTTTGTTATCATATGTTATTCACACAGATAGAAAATTATAGCGTGGGCAATCTTCTCGTTTACAATTCATGTATCATTACATACAATTAATAAGAATGTAATTTGTTTGTTGATATTATTTTATTGACGTAATTTAAGTATTGTCAAGTATCTAGCAACATTACTTAAACCATTCCATAAAGGTGTTCTAGCCAATACCAATAAAACAAGGGGGATAGAAAAGATATGAGTAGGGTGTATTCGTTTTGGGCCCTTACCAGTGGCATAGCTAGGGCGAGGCAGGCAAGGAACGTGCCCTGGGCGCCATCACGATAGAGGGGATCAAAAAAACGAAATTTACTAACTACCTTTTTTTTTTAAATACAATCCAAATGCAAAAATACAATCCAAACTGCAGCAATGTCAATCGCAAGCTGTTAGCGATCATTCAGTAAATTAAAATTAATACTCATATATTACTCACATATTAAAGCTACAATGGGTGAACAAAGGTTATCCGACCTAGCGTTACTCAGCGTAGAAAGAGACGAAACTAAAAAATGGATTATGAACAGATCATTGATATGTTTGCGTCGCAGAAGGCCAGGAAGATGCAAATGTAAATTTAAATAAAAGATTAATTGTGTAATATTTACGTCTGTTTTATTTAATTTGACGACCGGTTTGGAATAGCAGCGTTACAGCGCTTGTTTTCTGTGTAGAGTTCCCAGGTTCGAATCCTGGTAAGGGTGTGTGTTAGTGTGATGAACACATATACTCGTACTGACCAGAATCTTGGATGTTTTCTATATATATATAAGTAAATGCTTATCTATTTAATGTTGTATATCGTTATCCTAGTAGGTATGGGTACTCATAGTACACATAACGCAAGCCTTCTTGAGCTACCTTACCTTGGGAAAAGGTCAATATTTGTAGGATATCCTAGGAAAAAAATAATTAAGAAAATGTGTAGATATATGTTTTTAAAATAATTTACAAAGGGAAAGGGGCGCAGTTTGGATTTGACGCCGTTTTACGTCGTTACGCCCCTGGCCCTTACACACTTTCAGCGCCATAAGCGTTGTTTTTAGTGTTCAACTTGACGTTGTGTATGCTGACAAACACGATAATGGTTTGATTCAACGATAGACACCTCGCTCACAGACGCTTTTTCTATCGAGGTAAGCAGCAAAAGCATGAGCGTGAAATCGTATCATTGCTACCATCGTACCAATGTCCCAAAACGAATACTGTATAAACGTTTGTCATGTGTCCAATGTAAGCATTCATAAACCAATACGAACGGAAAAAAATTAAACTTATAAGCGTGATCGCTAAAAACGTGTAAGCGTAAACATAAACAAACGTAGTGGTTTTATATCTAAATATAATGTTATATTTTGCTATAAAAAATCTTAATAATTTCTATGATTCAATATACAAACGAAATAGTTTTTAAACCCATTTAATCCATAAATGTGAAGTCTCATGAGACTCGACGCATAATGAATTTATATGAAAAATTTTACAGATTATTCATTTTAAGAAGAGTACAGAAGATAAAGTTGTTATTCCTTTTAATAGATTAAGAAGAATATACTCCATTTGTCAAAGTGTTTTTACATTAATACTCCTAAGTTCCATCATCTTTAATGCCTGTTAAATATACGATCATCTCAATTGAAATACATTTATTCAGTAATCGGCAAATCACATGAACCACATCTTCAAAGATACCCTTCGACGAATATCGTTATTAAGAAAGCATGAAATATTTTAAACGAAAAACATGAAAACTAAAAAAAAATAGATGTTGCAAAAATATTTGTTTTCCACGTTATATTCCAGAATAATCAATGTTTTTTCAATAAAGTTTAAAAAATATATAATATATGAATTTATTTTTAACCCCCGATGCAAAATGGGTGTTATAAGTTTGAAGCCTATGTGTGTTTATCTGTGTGGATCTGTCTGTGACATCGTGGCTCTTACGCGTGGACTGATTAGTCGTTTTAAGATTACCAGCTCTTTTCCAAGATGATGTATAGGCATATTTTTAACATATCATTTTACATATAAATTTGGTGGAAGTAACGGGAAATTCTTTTTTTTGTATTAGGGTTATAAACTTTTATCATCCGTATAAGCAGAAACACAAGCTTTACATTTAGTGGCCGATTCACTAGATGATATTAAAGCAACCAAGTTGCTAGCGGTGGAATTTCTCAAATATCGTGAGTGGGCTAAGCAATCACGTTACCGATTAATTGTCTAGTGAGTGGATGATTGCAATCAGATCGCTTAACCAACTAGACATGCGCGTGCGCACATCACTCTGTTTACTCCGCATGCTAGTCAGCTCGTGTTTTTCTTTGGATAAACATGTCATTTATCTGAAGTAATTTTCAGTAACAGTTGAAAATATCGATCGAAGAGAAAATTTTTGGTATAGGTGTTCATAAAACGACCAAATTACACCAAACCAGGATAGATAACGAGCTCAAATTTTGTGCGTGTTTTTACTAACTAAAAAGTGACTTGGAGTTCGTGTACGGACAAAAACAGTTCTTGCGTTCTACCGATAGGGGGCTGGGTAAGTCTCTACTTTAAAAGCCGTAAGAGATAAAACAATAGTTTTGCCACAATTTCAGGTCAAACATCTATAATCAATAAAAAAAAACATGTGTAGGAGATATGTACATACGAGTATAGAACATTTTTATACAAGGTGGCACAAAAGTACCTTCACGATTTAAATTAAAAAACGTATATGAGAAGTTAAGAAAATTTATATTTTGCAACTCATAATATAAAATGTGCGCCTAATATTCTAAGTTGTTCCAAGCATTGTGACTTGTTTACATAAACCGTTTCTTTCAGATAACCCCAAAGAAAATAATCAGTAATATCGTATGGTTAGAAGGAGCATATCTAACATTTAAATATCGTCGATAGTTTCTCTGAGTAGAAATAAAGCTTCTTCCGTTTTCCAAATTAAAACTTATGATATTTATCCTTGCTGCAGTTATCGCAATATATCGAAACTCCCAAGTATATACTATGATCTAATAACGATAAACTCAATAAATATTAATTCCAGAAAGAATTATTGAATTTAAAAATCGTGAAGGTATTTTGCGCCACCCTATACTACAAACCTTATTTTTAAATGTATGTATATATGTGCATGTATAGAAGTACAACAAAAAGCACATGCACTTATTGTGACATCGGTATATATAGAGTATGTATGCAATTCACTCAGTTATTTGTCATTTGCACGTGTTATTCTTTATAGTTGGTACCAAAGAGTGAGTGAATGTTAAATATTTATTTAAGAAAATTCTTGATAGGAGTGCTTCATTATAAAATATTACTTACTTTGTAATACTTTTTTATACCCTGTACACATATGTACATAAGTGCAAATATAATCGATTTTTCTTTTACTACCCTATACATATATAATATGTGGTTTTCACTTGTTTTTAGAAACTTTGTTCTTATATCTAATTTACTTATTTGATATCCCGAACGATTACGTTCGTAGTTTAATTGCAATTAGGCACACTAAAACTAGAGATAATTTCCTTCAATTTTGTTCATTCATATACGTTCAATTTTTATTACCAATTGTGTACCGTCTTACAAGAATGTCTTTTCAAAAAAAAAAAATCACTTACACACAATTGAATTGATGATTTGAATATATAAAAACAACACTAAAAAACTTCTAATGCCGTCATTTACGTATTATGTCTAATAGTCTTTGTGGAATATGGAATAATAAAATTAATGTTTATGTGAGGTACAACCTACAACCCACGTCAAACTATTTTGTTTATTATATAAAGAAATATGAGATACTTTCTTCTGTAACATAAGGTGAAAAATGAAATAAAACTTGAACAAAAAAAATAAATAAATAAATATACACACATATATAACAAACAGCAAAAAACAACAAAACACCGTAGAAAAGATAATATAACAAAATATATAGAGGCACTATATACAACTAAATATGGTCTAGCAGGGATACCGGGGTATAATGAGAAAGAATGAGGTGAATTCAATACAGATGGCAAGGAATGGAAATAGAGAAGGCAAAATATAGTCTATGTAATAAATGTAATAGGTGCGGGCGTGGTGGTTGTTGTAACCTTACTTCGATGTAATGTTGCGCCTTCTCACATAAAATGAGTTTTGTGTGATAGCAAGCAGCTCATATATATATATATACATATATATATATATATATATATATATATATATATACATATATATATATATATATATATATATATATATATATATATATATATATATATATATATATAGAAAGGAAGGAGCTATACGAACTAACACACTAACTTACACAGCCATACATACATACATATGTATGTATGTATATATGTATACAGTGTTGACTGTTTTGTATGTAGGACAAACTAGTTGCTTACACGCCATTTCTAAATTATTGAAAACTTTGTTTAAAAACATTTTTCACTCATACTCTTTCATTGTTTTAATTATCAAAAATAATATTATCAAATTGAGTTTTTAATTTTAAATGAATGACTCTCGAAGCATTTTTTTACCACCTTGTGTATGGTTGACGAATGTTAAATAGTTAAATGACGCTGTATCCAGTTTATTAAGGCTGTGATCTTAATACTAATACGAAGAGCTCATATTTAAAAAGGCCTTGTTTAGGTACCCAGCAACCAGTTTTTCAATATTCCACGATTTAAGAAAAAAAAGTTTATTTTTTATCCACCCTAATATATATATACATAGCATACAGTTTATAGTTGGGTTACAAGCCTGTTGCATATGTTCTCATTTTCACGACTATGTAACTTTCGTTACGATAATCAATCAATAGGGAATATGCATGAAAATTTTTTTTCACATTTATTTTCAGAATATAAAAATACTGTTAATACTGTAATAATATTTAAAAACGAAATTAAAATCCGACAAATATCAATGAAGCTATAAGCTTTTAAAGATTATTATCTGTCTGTTTCTTGCAAAAATACTAAAAACGGAGTTTTACGTGTATTTTAAATGGTGAAAGTGTAATATGACGTCACATAACATATCAACAGGGCTATCACCCTCTTTGTCTTATCGGGAATTTCAATCATTCATATCTCGCTTATTTTTAAAGTTATTTAAAAAGTAATTTTACCTTGATATTTGTCAAGTAAACATGCTTCAATTCAAGTGAAAAAAAATGTTCATGCATATTCGCTATTGGGAACAATCAATAAAAACGATTATAAATTTTGTCTTTTTCTATTCCGCCAACAGTTTATTAAATGTTCTAAATACCTTATTTTTGGATACCTATCTATCCAAAAATAGTGAATGGGCAAAATCGAGCAAATTATTCCATAATATTTCAGAATTGGCTATTTTTTTCGATTTCAGAAGCATGCGTATATGAATATATATACACGCTATCATTGCGCTATCATAAAATTGATTTGTGCCTAATTTATTCGGTTTTCAAAAAAAAATGCTTCGGATTAATGTTGCACATTATAAATACTACTAAAAACTTTTATTCGATATATTTTCTGAAAACCGAAAAAATAACTTTTGACGCAGTATTACAAACATATACAGTACCCTGGGGTAAAAAAATCATGATTTTATTATAATAATCAAAATAATGGTAATGATAGTAAATGTATTGTCTGTGTAGAAGTTAAATAAATGGTGCACGAACGTCCTCATAAAAAGCTCAGTATATACAGGTATTTACATAATTAAATTTTCTCCACATGATTAAGTTTCACGTTGTATAACAAGATAGAAATAAATAGTTATATTAAATAAGACAAATATTTGAAATTTCCATAAAATCAATTTAGTTGACTAGTTTCGGAACACCGTTCCTTCTTCAGAAATAAAAATGAAAAACAAAAATCCCTAATATAAAACTAGTTATTTCTTTTTTTTTTTTTTCATTTTTATTTCTGAGGAAGAAACGGTGTTCCGAAACTTGTCAAATAAAGTGATTTTACGAAAATTTCAAATATTTTTTTAATTTAATAATTATAATCGATTTTCGTCAAGTAACGACCCATTCAATACACACAAAAAATGAAATAAATAGCTTTGTGAATTATTATATATCGATAAAAGTCATTCATTTTATTTTATATACCAAGATATCATGACTATAACAAAAAACAAAATTTCAAATTATATACATACAGCTCTTCCGACAGTTATATTAAATGAAACAAACATTCACTAATTATGACCGATGTGTTATGTTTTAATAAATATTTATAAATACATATATCTGTGTTTTAATAAATTTCACTAAAAGATTTTTTTTTCCAAAATATTTTTTCATTTACGTGGTTAAACAATTAATTTCCTACCATACTTAAAGCTGGATTACATCTCATTTCATTGTATACAATTGTTGCAAACTTTAAGTGGTTAAAATGTGGTTAAGTGAAATCGCAAGGGACTATTCATTTGATTTCATTAAGACCTATCACGTTATTTTGCACTCATTCAAATTCAAAAATCGAAAGTTTCTTCAAACAATGAAAACCCAATCTTACATTGTTTCACATTAACCAGCAACAGTTCTTGTTTCAACCACCATCATTGTAGAGAATAATTTTAATAAGAACTATTATTTTTCTCATAATATATCTAAATATTAAAAAGAAACCTGAATTTTGGAATTAAATCAACCACGTACAGTTCAAACTACTGTTTGGTTTTTTTCAAAATTCAACCCCTGCGAGGATTTAGGCATCATTTAGGTATTGTAAACGATATCACAATATTCGAATAAAAATTGTATAATAAAATATTTATTCGAAAAATATAATTATCAAATACACATAAGATTTATATCTAGATACCGGTATTTCAATTGCAACGCAATCATCGTCAGTAGAAATATTCCGTATAACACATTATAAAAATAACATTATGTTTTACGATAAAAACAAATTTTTAAACACACTAAATGGACTTATATTAACATATAAGTTATTTAGTTGGAATACACTTTTTTTTTTAGTTTACAGATATTTTCTCTGGCCAAGGTTTAGGTTATATTATACCATCATGCTTTGGAAGGGGGTGGCTTTGACAATGCATTCTAATTGGCTGATCGAAAAAGTGATTATAGATATATGATAGGTCAGTCTATTTGTAGAAAATAGAAGTGAAAATCGATAGATTCACTGCAAGATAATGTGAATATAGATAATGTAAAATCAAGTAATTAACTGCCTAAAACAAGCCAATCGTCAAATTCTTTTGAAAGTCGATTTACGTATTATTTTGACAGTAAAATGAAGAAATACTACGAAATACTTTTTTGTGACTTAGGTGTGTTAACCAGGACCGTCTTACTACAAAAACTGATGGTTAATAGAATGAGATAATGTTAACATGTTATAATGAGCTCACCATAATATGTAATCATAATGTGTATGTACTATAGGCCACAAAAGTAGCTCTCAATTTTCAAAATTTTTTAGTTGATTTGTATATTATTCATTCGGTTTTTGAGGAAATGTTTCGAATAAACGTTGTTAGTATATTTAAAACAAACAAATTTTAGACGAAACATTTTTTCGAAAACCAAATAAATAGGGCACAACTCATGTGTATACATTCTTCATCCAAAATGTGTAGGACTTTTCAAGTATTTGATATTAAATGGGGTTACTTTTATGAAGATTTTTTGTACCCAATTGGTCAAAATCATCAAATATTTCAGTATTTCTCTACATCCCTTATATGAGACGCTTGGTATGTTTTGAGTAGAACAACTTTTTAATAGAACATTCTTATTCTACTTAACTATCTTTGCACAAGAATATATACCTATCTATACCTATGTAAAATTATATTTATATATATATATATATATATATATATATATATATATATATATATATATATATATATATATATATATAACAAACTAAAAGTTCAGCTTTTTCTTTTTATTATTAAAGAAATTTATTTTTTCCCTTTTTTTTATGTTATGAAGAAAACATTTTTCTTAATGAAGTTATTTATCTTTGTAATCAACAAAACATAAAAATAAAATTGAACAATATTTATATATGAGTAAATTCTTGTTTTTTTTTTTTTTTTTCTTTATGAATTTACTTATTTTATTTATTTTATCACCATTTTTATTGTATTTAAAAATAATAATAATAAAATGTTATTTTGTATTAAAATATCAAGAATCATAATGAGTATGGTTTGAAAAATAAAAAGTTAATTATTCATTTTAATTTTCTAACATCATCAAATGGGGAATAAGATTATTAATTAATGCTTGTTCAAGTTTTTATAGTTCATTAGTGTAATTTTGACTATTATTCACTAAAGAGATGCGTAGTGAATAATTTATGGTATGCTATCATTTATGCGGTAAAGTTGTGGGAGATGCCGTAAAGTTGTGGTAGATTACGCATAATGCTAACGAGGAATTCCAAATTGGTTGCTTTGTTGTGATTTTCGTAAATTTTTTAAATTATCATTTTTTTCGTCAGAAGTGTGTTTTACAAAAAATAAAAGGAAAGCAAAACTTATATAGCTGAAAATTATCTACACAAAAGTTCCAGTTGCTATTTTACCTAATATTAATAATAATGGTTTTATTATAGATCAAACATTTCCGAAATTATCAAGATAGATGTCTCTAACGAAATTTGTATTTTCAGGATACTTAATGGTGCTCGAGATCTGTAAGATTAATTTTTAAAAACATGTGTTGTCCGAAATTAGAACAAAATAGATTATTTTTTCATTAAACTGTGTTTCTTTCCTATTTATTTATAAATTTAAAATTAACATTACATTTGAAAAACGTAACTAAATAACAATTTGTTTTTTTTTCCAGAAGCTCAAACACTATGATAATATGCAAAATATTTGTAATTCAATTTGAAAAAACATAGTTGGATGCTGTATCTTGTAATATTGGGCACACTATAATGATACAAATGTTAGTGATAATAATGGCTTTACCCCACTGGTCACGAAAGGAAACCAGTCTGGTGGCCAAAAAGGAAAGCAGTTTTAGTGTGCAGTATAAGTAATAGCCGGCCCAAATCTCTAATATAGTTTATAGTTTCTAGAGAAATACCTGTCAATAAATTTAAAATATAAAATTAGCATTTGTAACTGCCAAAATTTAGAAGAAAATAATTATTTGACACTAAAAATATAGATTACTCTTTCGTTGCACACAAAAGTAAGCAATATATTTAAGCCCCGCCCTTAGGCTCGTTCTCAATATGACAAATATTATTAGTTATATGATGGCATTCAAAATTAAATTTTTTTTAAATAAAATTTCTGTTCAAAAAATAAAGAAATAAAAATAAAAAATGTAACAGCTCTCTGACATTATACATAGAAACTCAGAAACGAAAAGTACACAATAACAAATGATGTGGGTTACTTTCATTGTCCATAAATAAGCCTTATTTATGACAGTTTATTTATTTTTTATTAAAAAATATTATGAATCATGAATGAAAAAAAAATTCTTTCTATGACCAATTACAGGCCGTTTCAGTTTTTTTAATCAATCAATTTTGTTCATTTTTAGTGCTCCGCGCCTTGCTAAAACTTTGTTAAAACCTTGCTAAAGTATTAAATTATAATAGCAAAAATAATTTTTTTTTTAATTTTTTTGCCACTCGTCCTCAAAAATAATGAATGAAATGAATCAAATCCAATCTTGAAACTTTATGGAATTATTTATGACACAATGACGGATTTTTACAAATGCTTACGATGCTGAAGCATCAAGAACCTAAGACTCCCAAGACCCTACTCATTATTTTATAGAATTTGTTTTGTTTTCTTTTTTATGGCTTTACTTTGACTTTTTTTGGACAAAATTTGTGTTCGATGTTTTTAAGAATTTTTGTTAAATGAACATCAAAGATTTAATCGTATGTACACTCAAATACAATATATTACAAACAGTAAGTCATATTTTAAGCGAAAATATTATTGTATACTTATATAATATTATGTATAACACTTAGAATGTTTAAACTTGTTCGAATTTTTTGCAAGTGAGTGTATATACATTTGTTGAATAAAGATGTTACAAAGCCAACTATAAATGAATTAGACACTCCCCAACAATATATTTCTTCTCCTTCAAATTGTTCCTTAAAATCATTTCAAACAAAATACGTTTGGTCAAATAAACATTTCCCCTTCCCCAGTTTTTGTGATAACTAGTTTATATTTTGTTTTAACATCGACAAAAATCAATTAATTTACAACAATAGAAAAGTTATAGTAGATCGATCTATTATAGAGACATACAATACTTTATTGTAATAGAAATAATACTGATGTCAGTAAAGTTAGCCGGGCAGATTTACGAAAAAATATAAAGTTTATAGAAAAAATATATACTTTTAAAATTATATATGTTTTCTTTATGTTTATAACTAAGAATAAAACCCCTCCCCTCCTCCAAAAATATGCTACTAGATGTCTCTGAAATGCAATTAGGCCCCAAAAAGTCACCATGCGCCACTGGTGTAACAATTTAATACCTATTATCAATAAATTTTTATTTAAATATCAAAAGAATGTTATCTCAAAGAAACTAATTTTAAGAATAGCATTGATAACTTTATTAGGTATTACCATTATAACACGCATGAATCGATCTTACTCTATTGAAAAAGTTTTACAAAAATCGTGTATAATGTACTTTGTTTCAAAAATATAAAAATCAATGATAAACCAACTATAATTCATAAATATTGTTTTCAAACTACCCCAATTACTTAATAACTATTTATATGAACTTCCGAAGTTATAAAGACTTATTTGCATAGAAAAAGTGTTAACGTAATAAAAATATTACCGCAATGCAGTTAGTACCTATATATTTATCCATTTAAAAGAAAAATACTTTTAAAACAAAAAAAAATATATATATATATAAATGGTTACCAGAAAATAAATATTAATTAAAGTATATTTAAAAATTAATTACTTCGTTAGATAGTTAAAAATTAACATTCTAATATGTAAATATTGTTTAAATCACGCAACGAACAGAATATGCAAACGAAAAAGTCATTTTTGTTAACTTTGTTGAAATTGAATTAATTGAATTGTAAATATTTACGTAAAATTGTATTGCTTTTGTTCATATATGGGGGTTAATTAAAAGTTGATTGTTTCCCATTTGTGTATATCTACGTATATATATCAACAGTGTGGTGTTCATACAAAAATTTAAATAAAAAAAAAAGTTGTTACTGCCAGGTATTTTATTAAAAAGTTTTTTTAACATACAAAATATTATTTGTTAATTATAAAATTTTATAGAATAATAATAGCTCGAATATTTTCTAAATAAAGAAAGGTGTATCTAATGTTACAATGTTTCAAATATGAATAATAAATATATACCGTTAGAACAATGGGTTAATAAAATTTGGGGTAGCCATATTGATTTTTCAATAATTACCCGGCATTTTTAATTAACTTCCTAATTAATTTACTTTTATATTAATAACCACCTAAAATATTGATACCAAATATTAAAGTTTTTTATTTTACCATAAAATGCGTCTCAACAATTTCAAAAAGTATTCAATAAAATTAGTAATATATTTTAAAATTTTTTTCAAACGTTTTAACTTTATATTTTAACATAGAATATATTTTTAAATAATATATATTTGAAAAAAAATTACTACTTACCGTGAAAAGAAACTGGACGAAAGAAAACCAAGAAATTAAAAAGATATTTTTAGCGCACTTTCCATATATTGTTGAATTTGAATGAAATACGGTGACAGCATTATTTTAAAACGCGCGAACTGAAATTGAACGAACAACGGAAAAGATAATAATAACACACTATACTATACTCGAATATCGAAGAGAGCTATATGTGTACCCTTTATAAAATATATGTATATATGTGTATATGTATGGATGTTGTATATACAGAAATATACCCTTGTTTCATATGAAAAGCGCAGGCCAGGATTCAATACAATCGCCGGTGGTTGACTGGGCGACGTTCATATTGTAGACGTCCAACATTCTCAGTCTATGGTTTTTTGGGTTGATAGTGCTGCCATATCACGTCGACGCTATATACTAAAAACCGCGCGCGTCATTGGGTCAATACCGAGGTATGTGTATATCATTGAAATTTAATATACAGATGATTTTTTTACGATTACACATGTTCTTATTGTGCAACACACAATACCAATAGAAATGGAATTTTTACAGCCATTGAGAAAAGTTTAATATGTACATTCCAATTTGAATTTGTACGTTAAGGAATTTCTTCTTGGCTAGCATTTAAGAGATTTATAACAATAATCAAATGCACATAAATAAAAGTGGTGTATCTGTGATTTCGGAATAATGACTTTTATTGAATGTATATAAACGGGGCCATAAACATTCAGGCTAAGAATATAACATGTAAATGGAGTCCCATTTCTTAAAATGTCTTTCCGCATAGAAGCGCATTTATATGTTAAACATATAAATGCTGCTCCATTTGTTAACCCGACTTCAAAAAGGAGGATGGTTCTCAATTCGTCTGTTTTTTTTTTCATGTGTGTCACCTCAGAACTCCGTCATTTATGAACCGATTTTAAATTTTTTTTTGAATTACACAAAAACGTGAAGTTTTATTATCTAATATATTTCCATGTAAAATCATACAGCCCTCCGGAACATATGTACCTGGTGGTTAAACCCGTACTCAGCTTCATATAAAATAATCGATACATGGTTTATACTTCATGCTTTATATAATTATCGCTCCACTGTTTTATAAAATTATCAATACGTGGTTTATACTACCAAACTATCAAAAATTATATTCTTAAAAATTAATGTGATCAGAATTTTTTTTTTTCATTATCTTTCATTAATTTTAGCTAAAGGTTATATCCAGACTACAGTCTATATATAGAGCTCTGGTGTTTCACTACAGATTTTCTGTTTCGAAAACCGGAAAGATAATCATTAGGTAATAGATAATCATTAGGAATTTCATTAGGTAACGGGGCCATCAATACAAAACTGGAACATTACAGTTTTATGAATTCTTAACCCAAATATCAGACTGCTCAAACATAATCCGTGGGCAATTTATATTATCCACACAGCTTCTATGTGGTCGAAATCCACTTTGTTCATCTCTTAAGAGTGGTTTTATGATTGGTTCCATTTTTTTTTAGGAGAATCTAACCAAGTATTTTCGATGCTACACTTAAGAACACAATACCTCTCCAGTTGTCTCACTTTTGCATATTTCTCTTCTTACGTATTTTGATAAGAATACATGTTGTCCAATCCTGAGTAATATCCTTATAATAGAATGAAATTTTTGAGCCAAAAAAACATTGTCTAGTTTTAAAACCTCACTAGGAAGCATGCCTTCCGAACCTTTGTTTGCTGTTCATAGCTGAAATATCGTTTTGGATCTCCGTTACGAAGGATTCTTTGTTGCTGTTTGAGTCGACAGCAGAGACATTATTTTTTCGAAAAAAGTGTACGTAAACGAGATTTTCACCGAAAACCCGATTTTTGTTACCTTTGACTCCAAGTAAAATTTTTTGCGACACACATACGGATGGGGACTTTTGGGATTTTGTTTAGAACATCAAAAGAAAGGTTCATGCAAAAATTCAACTTTGCCTTGTGTATTCCTTAGTGCAATGTCTCTATTCCCTGAATTATTTTCATAGTGGGCTATTGCTGTAACTGGATGTCCTGTAACTATTATCAACAAATGTGGTACCATTTTTTCTGATAGTGTGGAAGTGAATGTTGTAATTAAACTTTAATATATTTCGATTTTGTCTGATATAGACTATCATTTCAAACTTGTATATTCCAAGTAAAGTCAAGATCTTTCAAACAAAATTATCGTTTGCGACCATATTTTACGAGTTACAGTAATTTAGATTATGAATTAGTCTTATAATACTCTTTTGTATTCGTAACTATCGTATAACGCCTTTCGAGTGTCCCCACAATATTTTTAAGTACTCAGTGGCGGATTGAAGCCTAGGTCCGCGAAGTCTGGGCTTAGAGCGGCAACATTTGAGGGGCGGTAAAATTTAGAGGGCGCCTGAACCTAAAACATTTTTTTCTGGTTGCTTACCATCCAAAATTGAAGAAGTTCTTTGTCAACTGTAAGATTGAATTTTTACTAATTTCTCTCACGGTTAAACTATGGAAACATGACTAATATATAGAAAAATTCAATTAGCTCAAGAATCAGATTAACAAAGAAACTTTCTGGGGTAGGAAATTTTTCCTTGGTCCGACAATCTGTCTGTCTCAAAGAACTACCTTTTTTTATTGCATATTTTTATCTAGATTCTACGCCTGACATAGCATATATTGATCAGCTTACAATTATTCTTAGATATGTATGTAAAAAAGGAGAAATAGTAGGAAGATTTATAGGATTTATACCAAATACAGGTCATAAAGCTAAAAATATTGAGAATTCATTTCTATTCAAATGTCCTCATCAGAGAATGGTCTCGATGTTATGAACTGTCGCAGTTAATCTTACGATAATGCAAGTAACATGCCTGGTACATATTCAGGTGTTCGAGCGCGCGTTAAAGCGATTAACCCTTTGGCGGTCCTTGTGCTGCACATTCATTAAATTTAGTTGGTACTTGTGCAGCTGAATCACTTTCTGAAGTAGATTTTTTTCTACTGCAAAAGCTGTTTATTAAGAGAGCTAAAACTTTTTTTACAATTTCCACGCATCGTTGGGAGATTTTAATACAACGTACGAAAGGTATTCTCAAAAACCTTTCTAAGACTCGTTAGTTTGCTCGACACGATGCATGCTACGCCTTGGAAAAAATATTTATGCCTGGTATACTTGATGCGTTACATTTTATTGCAGAAAGTGCAGATTAGAAACCACTAACGCGTTCTGAGGCTATTGGATTACAAAAAGAATTAAGACTACTAGAAACAGCATTTCTAGTTGTTGTTTGGAACACAATTTGAAACTGATTCAATGCTGTTAGTAAAAAACTTCAAGAATCAAATATTAACCGTAGTCGAACTCTACAATTCCCTTGCTATATTTATTCAAGATATGAGAGATAATCAATTTCCTCATTATGAAGAAAAAGTGAAGTTGCTCCTTGGAGTTGAAAATTGCTACTTACATGATACTCGGCGTACTAGAACTCGAAAACTCCAATCGGATGAATCAAGAGAACATGATAAAGAACTTTATTCTGGGCAAGAGAATTTTCGAACAAATATATATTATAGCATTTTAGATATACTTAGGGTAGAATTAGCAGAGCGTAAAAAGGCATATCATCAGCTTCAAAGCAGTTTTAATTTTTTTGAAAATTTGTCTGAGATTGACACGCTGAAATTGAGAAGCAGAAGAATTAAGTACTGAATACATTCATTTGCAGGGTTATTTAAAGCAATTAGCGAACGATCTATCTATACTGAACAAAATGTATCATTTAAGTTGTAAAAAATTCAATATTTCATTTTATATTTACTTTATACTAGCCTATATAGCCTATAGCCTATACTTCGCCGCGTTTTATTATTATATGGCTTTCTTCATCTTAAGACTAAAAACCACAATGTAATTTCCCACCGCTTCCACTACTTCAAATATTTATCGACACTTCCAACAAATTTCTATTACAGCAATCGAGATACAATACATAAATTAAGTCTAATTATAAGCTTTTAAACAGACTAAAAACCGCAATGTAATTTCCCACCGCTTCCAGTACTTCAAATATTTATCGACAGTTCCAACAAATTTCTATCACAGCGGTTATTTTGGCATTCTATCTCTCGAAGCGAGATAAAACACATAAATTAAATCTAACTGTAAGCTTTTAAACAAAAAAAAAGTTTCCTCAAAATCGGTCCAGTAGTTTTCGATATGGGTATGATCGCCAATTAATAGACGTAAATATGGCTGCCTAAGCACAAATGACCGTCTCTTGCCTAAACATTAGAATATCACATTCGTAGATTACATTAATCTCAATGAACAACCACCTTACCTTATTATATTATTTTAGAATCGCCTATAACATATTCCATACACACACCTGTGTCCTATAGTTTACTATATACCTTACACCTTTATATATACATTCGCCTATTTGATGATCATCAAATAAACCATTCACGTTTCTTTAAACACCCTACAATAGGAATGAGTCAATATTTTCTTATCATTCTTCTCGTAGTGTTTTTTTTTTCTATACAATAGTCATTTCTACATATCTTATCACCTGTTTTCGTAGTCCCTACTCACAAAAAATACGTACATACATATACATACATACATACATACATACATACATACATACTTACTATCTATTGTAATATTATTCATTGATTTCATGATGAATTAACTGTGTATTGAATTTTTCCTTTTCTTCTATGGGCGACAAAAGTAGCGATTATTTTTCAAAATTTTATATTTGATTTGTGCCATATTCATTCATTTTTTGTAAGAATGCTTGGATAAAAATCGTTCATTATAAATATACTAACAACTTTTATTCAAAATATTTTCCCAAAAACCGAATAAATAGGGTACAAATCAACAAAAAAAAATTTGTTTAATTGCCCTTACTTTTGTGGCCCATAGTACGTGTATATGTTACGTACCAAGCCCGATAATGTACAGATCGGGATTTGTACAGAAAATTTTGTACCAAGTCCGATCTGTACACTCCCTTTCAAAAAAAAATGAATAGACCTGAAATGATAATTTACTTACATTTCATAAAACTCCTCACTTTTGTAACTCTCTGTATATAATTTATTTATAAACAAAGATAAGTAGTATATTTTTTAAATGTGAAAAAAGAAATGGAAGTTTTATATTTTTTATTTATGTAAACAATTTATGTGAACAAAAGCATTTACTACAAGAGTAATCAAAATTTTGAGAGACTGATTCGGTTCAGATCAATTCAATTTTATTGAACGGGAGTGTACATGTCATTTTTTTTAAATAAAACCGAAATAGTGTTTCATATTTTATCATGCGCTTAACGTATTTTCACATTTCGAAAAACTATTTCGGTTTTATAAAATTATCTGTACAAATCGAACTTGGTACCAAATTGTCTGTACAAATCCCGATCTGTACAATATCGGGCTTGGTACGTAACATACATTTAACATGATAATACAATGGATAACAGATATTTGAAAAAAAATCATAAAATCAATAATTTGGAATAAAAATTTTTAATTATTTATTTCTCTACTGCTCGTCTCGACAATATGAAGTCAACTAGTCTAGAAATTCTCGTTTCATACGGCAACACCGCTAAATTAATAGTAAGGAATCAAATACTACCAGTCCCGGATCAATGGGGGGAGGGGGTTGCAACCGGGGCACCTTACCCGGGCGGCACTTTCAGGGGGCGCCAAAATCATAATATGATGTTTTTAAAAAAACTTGTCCCACAAAGAGACTAGCATCCAGCGCACATTGTTTTATCAATTATTCATTTGATTTTAAAACTTTAATTATTCATAAAAATTAATAAATAATTCAAATTCAAATTCCGGTACATTCGAGTGCGTTCGACATGTTACAACATCTGTGCAAGCATGACTTGCAAGAAGCGTTTCCTAATATAAGTATAGCTTAAAGAATATACTGCACATTACCTACGGCATCTGCAAGCTGTGAGCGAAGCTTCAGCAAACTGAAAATAAATAAAAGTTAACTGCGTTCAACAATGAGTCAGGAACATCTATCTGGCCTCGCGATCCTAGCCATTGAAAATAAAACTGCCTTTGAGGCGGACTTTGATGAGATAATAGATTCTTTCGCAGAAAAGAAAGCACGCCGTGTAAAGCTGTAGCCAGATTAGAGAGAAAAGAATGCTGAGACCTAAAGGTTGAAAAAATGTCTTGATTGTCTATCGTCTTTCCTGGTTATATGTAAATATGTTTCCTATATTTAATTTTATGTTACACAAATGAAAAAGTTATTAGTTAATAGATAATAAAGAGTGAAAATTTATATAAAGATTACAAAGGGTTCTTATTCTCCCTGTCACGAAAAATGCCACCCATTATATATTTGTGAGTTTTTTTAAACAATTTATCTAAAACGCTGGATAGAGGGGGCGCCACTATCAAGTTTCTGCACCGGGGCGCAAAAATCGTAGATCTGGTGCTGAATACTACACATTACTCAACAGTAATCGGCGCAATTATACCTACATAAAAAGTATTAAACCTTCGAATCCAGTTAAACTGAACGAATTTGATTTCCTTTTTGTTGTATTTCCAAAGTCGAATATTAAATTTATACCCTTAAAAAATGACCGTTCTTGTCAAACATTGAAATGGGAGAAGCTCGAAAAGGAAGTAAGATGGATAACGATGCCCATTTAATTGGAGAATGAAACTTTCAGAAAAAATAGTACACATCGAACTTCAAATACTTGCCTAGGCAACTCTGCGAAAATCTGATCTGACCGCGGGACAACCACCGACAAATCAAATTAATTTTTTTCATAATATTTTATTTCCAACAACTTTTGCATTAAACTTTTTTTCATATCTATTAGTTTCTGAGATATCTTTATCTGTTACTTTTCTCCTCTCAGAACTTTTATGAAATAAGTTATACGGAATAAAACATATGGGGTGGTTGCCCCGCTGTCGGAGTAGGTTCGCGCAAGGTTGCCTAGAAATTTCTTTGTATACCCGGTGTATATAATATATACACCGTAATTAAGTTTAGTCCCGACTTTTTAACGGTTAAAAATATTGGGAGCAGAAAAAATGTTTGGTATTCATAAAATGACCTGATTAATCCATCTCCGCATGTCCGCCTGCCTGCCTAGGCACGATAACTCAAAAACGAGAAAAATAATGAGCTGGAATTTTGTGTGCGTGTGTTCTAAAGGGGGGGGGTGGGGGTATTCATTTTTGAAACCGTAAGAGATAGAAAAGAATTTATAGGGCGAAAATGTTCGTTTTTTAGTTGTTTTATAGTTTCTTTTCTTCGAAAATTATCACAAACTGAATAGTTTCATCGCAATATCAGCTCAAACGTTTGTAATTACTCTTACCGTGCATTTAAGCAAGAAACTCAGTTCGTTGGAATTTTCACTTTTTTTACAAATTTCAAATTGGTTTATTTCTAAAACGAAGCGAATTGTCGTATTTAAAATTGTTCGGTCAAAATATAAATTTAAATTTATTAATGGACCCATAGAATACCCTCATTCCTCACCTTTAAATTTTATCTCGAAAACGGTAAGAGATTGGACAAAACTTTAAATTGCAAAATTCTTCCTTGTAAAAATACTAGCAATTTATGTATGAAAAAATTTTTTAGAATACCGAATCAATAGGATAAGCTTTTTAATATTTGTTCATAGAAATGAAATTTAAAAAATTATTCATATTCGTTCAGTAGCTATATTAGTGACTTCCGTGGTGAGAAATAATAGCTTCACATCGATAATTTTTGAAAAATTATTAGTTACATAGTAGGTTTTAGAACAGCGAACTCTTCCACCCACCCTCTATTTCTATTTATACACAAAACCTGTGGAAAAAAAAAAGATAATAGAAAAATTTATAAAAGCTCGATAAAAAATTATTATATTGAATAAAACATGTTAATTATTAAATTATTTTGGGGAGAAATTTAATAATTAATTTCTAGTTATTTGTTGTTAATGATATTATTTTATTTTATAAGATTTAAAATTTACTATCCGGAAAAATAAAATAATAACAAAACTACAAAAGAAACACTAATTAAAAACTGTAGACTTTGTGATGATAAAATAATAAAACACTGAATATCGTGAACCTACACAACGTCAAACAAAATATACATAAATCCAATCTTTAAGGACGTTCATGTGCTACGCTAGAGTCAAATGAGTACTATTTTTTATAAAATTTATTTAGGACTTTAAAAAAATTCGTTACGCAGGAACTGCGTCAACTTAACGAATTTCCTTAGTTTACATAAATAACTCTTTAGCGGTCATAATTTTATTCTGATCAAAATGAAATATCGTATCTGATATGATTTTGGTATTTGCAAGGCCAATTTTATATAAATAAATGGCATAGGTCAAGGAGAAAGGGGGCACAGAAAAAGAAGAAAATATAAAATATCATAATATTAGAACAATCGAAAAATATATAAGAAACAAAGTTGTGGAACCTTGCCTTATCATTTTTCTCAAACTCTAATGTGTACGGAGATATTTACAATTTTAACTTTCAATATTAAATTGTAAATGTTTCTGTAAATATTATTGTAACAGAAAAATCATAAGAAACAAAATTAAAGTAAAACTAATTACCTACAACTTGACTAACTGTTATAAATTTTTCAAATATTAAGGAAGATATGCGAAGTTTGACTTTTAATCGATAATTCCTCTTTGAAATGATCCTCAACAGGTTTTATATTTTTGAGGGAGGATAACTACATAATTGAGCTATTCAATTCACTAAAAAAAATTTATATCTACTATCAAGCCTCATGCATGATCGTCCTTAACAAATATACAGCATGGCCAATTCCTTGGTGTTTCACAGTAGTGGGATACTTCTGTAGTCATAATAAACATTTTTACATTTTATGCGTGTACTTACTTAAAACAGAAGTGAAAGTTGAGGGTCTCTCTGAAGGACGGTTGTGAGGAATATCTCTCCCGAATCCAATTGAAGATTGACCATCTGAAAACGACTGACTGTATATACGGGCAAACAAAGACCAATTATGTTAATTCATTATCCAAAATTGGTTCGACTATTTTTTCCCTATTACAATTAGCTTTTTAACTGTTAGCCTGTTATTTAATGTTTGTTTCACAATCTGAAAATGGTAATTTGAGAAAATTATATACCGAAACTATCACAACCTCTACTCCATTTTATTTTGGTTGAATGAATAATGAAACTTCAAACTGCTATACAAAACTCCAAACAAATATATTACTATCTCATCCAACTTCCTCTCTATCATATTTCACCATTTCGACGTAATACTTCTTGTTGAACTGTCTCACAGGAACAATCTTAAACTTTGCAAAAACCTTATAAAATCGCGAAAATATTTCACTTTTCATATTTTTATTACATTAAAGTTCGAAAATCGACCCTCAAGTATAGCTAGGAGCGTTGTGACCAAATTTCTGATTAAAATAGAAAGTAGTTGATGAATCTTCAAAAGTGGTGATATCGTTGAGTTTTATAAACAATCACCACCTGACTTCACTGTAAATTTTCTCTTAATGGGCTAAATGGTACCGTTAGTTGTTATTTTCACTTGTTATTGTCAATATAAAATTTTTGGTGTAATATCAAATTGATGTTAATATTCAGTGTTCGGAAATTACCGTACGGATACGAAACTAGTTACGCGGTTTTATTTGCTAATAAAATGGTACAAAATTTGGTGGAATTTCGCAAAACGTTGTTTCTAATTATGATATTAAACAAATATTTGAAATTTTCGTAAAAAATACACAATACAAAATATTGTGTTTAACAGTCACTTTTGTAATAAGGTGGTTAAAACTGCGGGTTGGAAACTCTCGGACTTTTGCGTAGAATTTTTCTATATTTTTCACTTTTTCTAAAAGATTGAGATTTTTACCTTTAGCAGCTTACTGTTGTTATCTGTTATTTTTTCAAACTTTCATGAAATTTATCGATATGAAATGGATAAATCAAAAACATAATTTTATTTAAGAAAACTAATATAATTGATACATAATAACACATAAATTATAATAATTTTTAAATATAACAATAATAATTAATTATTTGCATAACATTATTTAAACTCTTAATAAATAAATTTAAAATTATAGCTGCGAATAAATGCAAATATTACTTTTTTCAAAAGTATATGAACTATTATTATTTTCAAGCTTATTCGTATAGTTATTCATTTTCAATAAAATAATACATTCTTGTTACAAAATATGTGTTCTTACAATGTTCCAAATAGCCTCATCCATCACTACTACTTTCTTAAATTATACTTCAATTACGTAGACAAAATATTTGGTTGTATGAAAATTACGTTACTTTTACGTTGTTTCATTGTAAGATTGAACTTTAAGGTAAAAATTCGATGAAATACTTTTTAAAACATAGTATCGTTATCACAAGATTAATAAGTTTATAATTATACTTTAAAGAGCGTAGGTAAAAGACCTCAATTTAAACATTCACATATAAGGCAGATTCAAGTTTAGGGAGAAGTGGTGGTATCAATTATTTGCATTTTTCTTTGGCGCCAATATTTGATTGTTCCCGATCTGAGCCATGTCATCTTTTATACATATGGATAAATTAATAACTTACCTGTAGATAAGTGACAAACTTTTTCCACGAAAGTTTTGTTTCACCAGGATATGCAATATTACATGAAAAACTTTGTGATCGTTGATAAAAAATTAAAATAAGATGATTGTTTTAAGTAATAAAATTAAATGAACGCGCTTGAAAAAATTGAAACCGGTTACAAAAGAAATTGTTCCTATCCTTTTTCATCAAAATAGAGGAATAAATTATATCACTTATTACATATCAGTATCCTTGTCTAAGTCTTAACTTATAGACATATACCTCTGAAAATTTTACTTTCACATAAAATTTTAACGGCTCTAGATCCGGTCCCGAAACAAGATAATGAATTTAATAAACTAAAAATATACATTATTATTGAACGGGTAAATAGCGTATGCAAAATACATACATCACGTAAAGTTAAAGTTTACAATCAATAAAGTAAAAGAAAAAGCATGTTGTTGAGTAAAATTAGCAATCTCAAAGTCGATAATACATTATCAAATTCTAGCCGTTAAGGTTAACTCTGATTATTATACGAACACATTTAGAAAATAATAATACAGTGTGGGGCAAAAAACAACGGGACCCTCAATTTTCTCAAAGAAAATTTTTCCGAAAACCTGCGTTAAGTAAACATTTGTAATGAAAAATTATTCAAACCAATATTATTATAATGATAAACAAATCTGAAATTTATTTTATTTTACGTTTCCTACCAAGTCTAGACGAAAGTCATCATCATTTTGTCCTTAATTAACCTTACATCCTTTATACATTTTCCTTTTTTTATAAGATGCAACTTCTTAAAAAAAAACAGGAATTAAAGGCATTAAATTTGACCCACACTGTATATTTGGAACAAATTAGTCCTTAATAAACTGTCAGTCAATGTAAAAAAATGCATTTCTGAACATCTAAGTTCAGCATAATTATCTCAGGACACTTGCTAACTTTTCAGCAATGTTTCTAAATTGAGGTATTTTCCCCCAAATTTAGTGGATTTAATACTATAAAATAAATGCATGTCATAATGAATCGAGTGTAAATAAACGTTTTGTATTCTGATTCGTTATATCCAACTTGATACGAATATACGACAATCCCAAGAATAAATCACCTAGATTTTCTACTAGGCTTTATTAAATTCACTAAATTTAGTGGAAAATCCACCAATTTGGCAGCACTAATTAAACATAATAGCGTCATGATCTAAGTTGCTTAGTATCTGTCAAAGGTCCTGGTAAAAATCTAAGTTAGATATACTTTTTTAGTAACTTAATAGTTTAGTAAGGACTGAGTAGTTTCAAACACGACCATTCATGATCAAGTCCCCATAGAAGATAAAAGCGTTACAAAAATATATAAAATTTACGTAAATGCAAAGAAACATAATCACAATATTTAAAAAAGCATCGAATGGAATTTACAAATATATTTGTAAAATATAAAATTGGATATCAAATATCTAAATGTATCTAATTTGTTGCCAATATATTATTACACTAATGATTTGAGGCCCTACATATAAATATTTATTAGCCACTTCAACAATCAATACTAACAAAGATTAAATATTATATTCAAAGAGCATATTGTCTTGATAAAAGTCATAAAATCACAGTATGTTCCTTGTCTATTTTAGATAGTACATTTTGCTTATTTACGCAAAACGGGTTTAAACTATCATGGATAAATTATTCAGGTAAATTATACAAATAACAATGTGAAGTTATTCAAATAATAAAATTTATATCAGAATATAGTAGAAAATATTTTGTTACGAGAGTTGTGGTATAAGTATTATTATATGAATAACCATGCCTCAACTTGAACTCAACAAAATTGCATTTCATTAACTATATTCTAAAGATCCCTAAGATCTCGACCTAAACAATTATCACCGATCTCTTTTTTTTAGATAATTTTTATTAAACATACTATAGAAACAAACAAATCGTGGAAATAATTTCATTATTTTCTTTTATATCGTCATTTATTTATTTCCTAAAAAAAATTAAGTGCCAATGAAAAAAGGAGTAGTTGCTAAAAAAAAAGGAAGATGTTTTCGGGTTGATAGGTATAAACAGGTGAGTTGGTATTATCTATTTACATTTATCTCCTAATCTTCCTAATTAAAATATATGTAATATCAAAATAAAGATAATTTTATTGCGAACATAATGATATTAGTGTCTGAAAAAAATAATCCAGAGTCACAATTGTCGCGCTTTAAAGTATTTATATTCGAATACGAGCACTCTGCAAGACACAATTTTAGTTTGTAGTAGACTCGCTACTAAATGTCAATATACTTTCATATTTAGATACCTTTGCGGAATCACTACGTATGCCCCTTGTTATTTAGGGAACTACATGTTGTTACCTCAGTTAACATATTCTCAATCAACTAACATATTCTGACATTATTTATTAGGAAAAATAAATTTTGGTTTTAATCCTAAAATATTGTGTAAAAAAAAATCATTGTGGAAATTGGTTCTAGGTAATTGGAATCATCTTACTTCTACTCCGACATTGGCAGTAGAAGTAGTAGTTCCAAGTTCAATCGGATTGAAATTTGATATAGGACAAACTGATATTGATTGTGAACCCATCCACGATTTCTTTTTTATATAGATATATCTGTCATTTATAAGAGAGATCACTGAAGATCATTAAGGTCGGGGTATTATTTGATATGTAAAAAGAAGAATTCCTGTGATTGGCATTATTTACTAAGTAAATTTAAAAGTTTTGAAAAAATATTTATGGCACATAAAATAAAAAATGCAAAAAATTATAACTTACTTATAGGCTACTGAAAATTAGATTTGTATATAATTTAATATAATTTTAATTAAATACCTGACAGCAAAACCCGAATTGTTTATACGTTTTATTATTCGTTGTGCTTTTTATAAATATCAGCACCTCAGTTGAAATTATATAAAAAATTAATATATTAGTCATTGACAACTTGTAATGACTTGTTCATTTGAATTGCAACTACAATAAATTCCGTTTTATATAAAAGTTGATTAGGCCTTCTATTGTCAAATTAATCCATACAGTTTTTATTAAACAAATGGCAGTAAATATTAGCAAAAACAACATTTTTTTGATTATAGTATGTATTGTTTAAAATCGATAAGCTGTTATCAACAACAGACAAACAAAAATTAAGATTAATATTTCCACTTCAAGATTACAAAAATTAATAAAATAAAGAAACTTACTAATTGTTTAGTCGTTTTATTTTGATTAATCGTTTTTCTTACTTCAAGTGAAAATAAAATTCTTAAATATAACAACTCCATGGCATATTATGAAAAAAAAATGTAAAATATCTCTATATTTAAATGGCACAGAATCTTGAAAATAACAGTCTATACAACAGTGTATAAGAACAACAATTCCAATCTTTTAAAAAATCCAATTGAATAGTTGACTAAATATGAACATAAAACGATATTAAAATTCAAAACAAAATATTGAACTTTTTAATTACATGCAAATTTATCAAATTAAAAAACTTCAATGTTCAGAGAGAGCATCGATCACATTATGGGAAAAGACAGACTACATACATTATAGTCAAGAGCAGTATTAGGCAGGTATTTCAGCAAGTTTCATATTAAGTTGAATAATTCCGATGGAATCTCGACCGATGTTTACTTTGTGAAAGGTTATAAAAATTGACGTTTAAAATGTAAAACAAGTCTACCGCTTTGATATATTAAGGCATATGATATTTGTTATTAAAAAATACACTTGGCAGACACTTATTGGAGTTCTAAGTGTGTTTTACGGAATTTACAAAATTTTTAAAATTGGTCGCGTTGGTTTCTAGCTTCCTAGTTAATATTTAATCATATTAACTATCGATGGATAATTTATTAAAAATAGGTATATAGTAAATAAATATATAAAAAGTAATGATTAGATCGTTATTTCAACAGTACTGAACATTGTGTCAAACTTTAACGTCAGTAGACCAATTGGAAATATTAAAACTTGTAACTTGATAAAGTGTAGGAATAATTATTTTGATACACCTAATATATATTTAAGCAAATCGAAATTTGTGCTTTATAAACATTATGAAGACAAATATTTTTTATTTAAAAACATATCTTTAAATCTTAGAAAGAAAATATATCTACGAAAATATATTAAATATACAGTCTCTATATCGTTAAAGCTACATCTAATTTATCTAAAGTAGTAATTTTTTCTTACAATAATTCCAACAAATTATGTTTTTTTATAATGACGAAAAGAGAAAAGTATAGGCCAACTTACACAAATTAAATTCTTTTTGTATAAATGATTTAAAATATTTCTTTTTTGCATTAACAGTTGATACAATCTATAATTTTTGGCGTCTATTAATCAACTCGAAGAATGATTTGTTGTATATATTTTTGAAATCACTTTTCAATCAGAATCTCTTTTAACAATTTTGTCAGAGTCATTAATAGGCACGCTCAGGACCGGATTAAAGATTTTTGTTATAAAAAATAAATACCATCGCAATATTCATAATAATTACTTTTTTTATTAAAAATACGACTTTTATTTTTTTAGAACATTATTTTTCTATTTTTAATACTGGCAAAATCGTGAATAATTTCTTCGAAGTTTAAACCCTTGGCGACTTCACTGTAGATTGTTTTCAATAATGAAAATGATATTTGTTAACAATTATTCGCGATATGTTAGGACATGATACATTCGCAAAAATCTACTCTTAGTAATTCAAGGCGTTCAAAATTGTTCTAATGCAAGGTTGTTAATGGCAAAATACTTAGTTACTAAGCAGTTTAGAGGAAAAAATCTCTTTAATAGAATCGCTAGAGCCGATAATTTAAAGAGTCTAAGGCTATAGCCTTTTTAACCTTATGGTTAATCCAGCCCTGAATACACTGAAGATTTTTCGAAATTTCAATTCACTTTTATCTCTGAAATTTGTTTGTAAGTGGACGTACAACTTTAGAAAAAATATTTTTAAATCGATTAATACTTTTTAAATTTACAAATAGTAAATGAAAATTACTATTAATTCACATAAGGAAAATTCATGCACTAAACGAAAATAGAAAAATATTGTATAGAAATCGATGTAATTTTCATAGTCTGGTGCTAAATTTTTGGTATGTTGTTCTAATGATTTTCACAACTACGATAAATTCTTAATTTTGGTGGTATATCCTCCATAACCTCTAAACTAGATAAATAGTTTGGATCCAAAGTTTCCATTACAATATGTTAAATTCTCGTTTCAAATCTTAATGAGTACTAAACTAAAGAGTACATGAATAATTTAGTATCAATTAATAAATTAGTACCAATTGGAGCATACTAGATAAACCATTTTATCCGCATTACGGGTATCCAATACAGTAAAGAAGATGAAATCGGTGGCTATTTGCTAACGGTGCACCCACTGGAGGGTTAAGTAACCTCAATCATATCGTATATAAAATTTTATAAAATGTTAGGTGACATTCAATTTATAAATATTCAAACTTGAACAAGTGTAGCTGTCAAATACTGTTGAGTGTACCGCTGAAAACAGTGTAGATATTATAAACCAAACGGTGAAATGATCGTGCAACTATTTCTGTATTATGCTTACAAATCACAGAAAAATTTTGAATATATGTCTATCTATAAAAGTAATTGCTAAAGGCACCCCTTCGCTGATGTGTAGACAATCATATAAAACGCGACAATAATTGAGAAATTCAACTTTAAATATAGCCGTTAAATTCCAACAGTAATTGATATTCTTGAGTTCAACGTAGTGTACCAGCTATATGTTTTTATTTTAAAGTTTTGACCAGAGATTCCACTCATACGTTGCATATTCGCCTTCCAACATTCCCCTATAAGTATATAAAGTGCTAAACTGACATAGACAATCTAGTTTTCTTTTATTACATACGAAAATATTATAAACATCCTTTAGTATGGTTATTAGGAGAAAATTAATGGTGAACTGTAATGTTCGGATCGGTAGTCTGCTGTATTTCTTAAATAAGAATTTGCAAATCGCTTCAAGTAGAAACAGTTACAAAAATTTAAAGCACCGAGTCGATAAATTATTTACTGTTTCTCATGCAAATGATATCTTTAGCAAAAAAAGAAATATTTTTAAAACTACAGTATTGAAATTGGTCCTTTAGATAAACTGCACGGTGTAAATTAAAAAAATTTAAAGTTTTTAAAGCTTTGGATACTTTAGTTCTTTAAAATGAATCATTTTGTCATTTATAAATTACTTTATTATTTGTTTATTTAATTTCTAGGCTCCAATCCATTTTTAGTAGGCTCTAAGAATTCATCAACAATAGCTGAAACCATATCACGTAATGTTTCTTCAAGCTCTTTTCGATCCCTGCAACATCATTTTTTTTAATTATCATTCTCTTCGATGTCAAATTTATAGTAGATAGGAAATAATAACTTACACTTGTGTTGGTGCAGTACACAGTTCAGTATAATACTTAACTTTCGGTTCTGTACCACTTGTTCGTAGTGTAGCAACCAAACCATTAGAAAATGTAAATGTAATCATTTGCGAACTTCTCGAAACTGGTAAAATTGCTTTAAAATCATTCTGTGAATTATCATAACCGGTAGTTAGATCTCGTACATTTTTAATTTTGTATTTTCCATTTTTAATAGATTCTGGATACTAGAAATATAAAATTAAAATTTATGAACTGTAATTAATAGTTTAATAATAACTTAAAATATTCAAAAGAAATGAGCTCAACATTGTGGAGTGACTCACAAAATGTCACGTAAACGAAAAGCAAAAAAGCTGTTTTTTATTTGCTGAATTTAACTTCTAGGATAGACAGTACACCGAAAAATATTTCATATTAACTAGGATCTGAGCACTTTGTTTCTAAGATACGAGATTTTCGATAAAAAGAAATTTATATTATTTTATTTCTATTATCAAAAACAAAGCATTATCGGACCTGCGTTCAAACGAACTATTTATAAACATAAATTAATTTTGATTCCCGAAATAAGTTAATTTTTTCGCGACTTCTTTCTAACCAATATCTTGAAAAGGAAATATTTTCTGGCATTCGTTTACATGACATCAAATTTTCATCGCCTTAATGTGAGAAAGGTACTTCTACAACGTTTAGCCTTTTTTTAAGTAATATCCTTTATAAATTTAATTTTATGATATTGTGAATCTTTTTATAAAAATTTACTACTTGAAAAACGAAACACTTTTGTTTGGTAGCAAAAATTGTTTTTCTTTGTACTTATGCCGATACCTAAAATATCTCAATTTGTCGGTGGTAGGGACAAATTCACAAGTCCTTGTTTTTTTGTCCATAACATACTATCGAGGTCCAAATTGATGTACATTGTTCAAACTTAACATTCGATTCGTACGAAAACCACTCATTTTTCAGAAAAATTACGGGAACAAAATTTGTTAGTATTTTTGTGAAAAAACTTGGTTGAAACATTTTTTCGATAACCAAATGGATTCGGCACAATTCGACTGTTAAAATAATTTACACAATTTTTATTGCGAAAATACAAAATGTTCTCTTATTATTTTCAACAGGAACAAAAATATTCTAAAAAATTATATTTTTGAATCACTTCCATTCTCCGGTAAGTACTAATAAAATGATATTCACTATTATCTATGGTGATATTCAAATAGAAACTAAGCGAGCTACCATTCAGAAAACAATTTCAAGAATTATTAACTCAATTTTTCTATACATCCTAAAATTATAAACTAAAATAAAACCAAAGAATACAATATACATAGAAGCGTATAAGCTGTATCTAGAGCACGGTAGTGAGCAAGGCCGAGTTTAAGGGACACATTTGGATATTGTATTCTTTGAAGAAACAATCACGATCCCTAGTTTGTTTTCAAGAAACGTAAGATTATTATGCGCTCTTTCAGTACCTAGTCAATAGATGGCAGATACGTGACGATTGAGATACGTTATCTAGAAAATACCAATGCACTGAAATCACGTTTTATGTAAAAAATAAGTTTTATATTAAATATAAACAAATAAAAGGATGATATACTGATATAGTTAAAAACATAAAAGAATCCTTCAAAAACATCTTTTTAAAGGTTTTTGTCTTTTACAGAGTAGCATAAAGCGTAGCTTTTTTAGGTTTTTCAAGATTAAACAAATAAATTTCCAAGTTTATAAAATTAAATCACACCTTGGTTTTAAAGGTTTTATACATATCACCGCGTATTTAATGTATTACAAAGAAATTGTCTTTAAGTTCCTTTTAATTTAACTTTTCCTTTAATTGTCTATAAATGAATTTGTAAGATATTTTTCTTGGAATAAAAATGAAATATTTTAGGTGTTTGAATAAACATAATAAATTACGCGGATTCTAATTTTAGTTGATATTTTACATAGCTGATTTATTCTCTCCCAAAAATATTTTTTAGTTGAATAACGTACAAAAATTACATGGCTATTCCAGATTTTCTATGCCCGTGACAACCCTGTATTAGTTCGACAGGCACACTTTTTGTAAGACACTTGTTTTTATTGTATATTCCCTTTATTGATATAGGTATATTTAATGTCAAACTTTTTCTTCTTCTTACAAATTGAACGTTCAATACATTTTGTACCATATATGGAAATAAAAAATCGTGTACATTATTCAAATTTTCAATTTTACAATAATTACACTCAATAAGGCTCCTTCATTACTGCCTTTTCCTTAACTTCCTTCAGCAAAATTAAGGAGTAATTGTTCATTTTTAATTTTATAATATACTTTTTTAACCAAACTAAGTTTAATAATAAGACTATAAATAGATTCTTACACTTTCATCTCCATTAAAATTTCGCAATCTATTAAATATCTTTTCAATAATTGCTGCATCGCGACAAATAAAATATGAATTTTCTGATATGTGATATCCATATTCCTTATAAATTTCATCCAATTGTTGCACTAAAGTTAAACCATGTTTATGTAAAAAAGCTGCTAATGTTGCAAAATGTACTGCTGCGCTAACTCCATCTTTGTCCTTAACTGCTGTACCAAACATAAAACCTATTGCTTCTTCAAATGCAAAAATTACTTGTTTTCCACTATTTTCCAATTCATGAGTTTTATTACCTACATATTTTTAAATTAATATGTTACAATATTTTTAAATTATTACACAAATAATATAGGTGAGTCAGATAATATCTCACGGTTGACAATATCCCAACGATCATATTTATATATAACAGGATAAATTTTAGGATTAGACCATTGTTTCGAATTGAAGGCTCAGTAACTTCCACACTATCATGACAACGTATTAAATTCCGTTTTATAGCGTCAGTGAATCGTTCATACGTAGTAAAATGTGTATAATCTAATCATAACTTAATATAGCCTATTGTTCCAAAGCGAAGGTTAACCAGCACCTTTTCATCTAAGCTAGGTTAGGTACTAAATAACGTCTAAAGTGCGGATGTGCAGCGTCCAAGTGTATGTCACTTCTTAATTCGTTCCGTATAAAACAGATTAATATCAAATTGCAACGGTAATTAAAATGCAACCTTTGTATAGTGACATTACGGTATTATAAACGGCTCAATAAAATAGTGGCTGATTGTAACTAGTCCAAGGTGAATTTAAAAAAAAGTTACTAAACAATTTTTATTTAGGTATGTAGAATTCATTCCTGTATATTAACCATGTAGAAACATTAACCATACTTAATTTAATCGAACCTATATGCCATACGCAATCAAGAAAATTTATTCCGAAGAGCACATTCAAGGATAACTTTCACTTTCGTCTAATGTCAATTTATTAGTGGTTTCTGATTATAACAAACTTGTAAGTTACCACTCTTTCCTGGATTATATTTCGAATATAAAACTTTTCCGGGTCATCCATCATATGACATCATATGAACTTTTCTTTCACGTGTAGAATATGTGATTGATAATTTATTTTAAACCTATTTAGGAATATGCTTATATCGACTTATTATCGACGGTATCGACTTTATATCGACTGTATATAGACTTTTTAACTCAATTTTACTATAAACAAAATATCTCAGCACGCGGAAAATACCACTTCTATAATTGAAAACCCAATTATTGGTATTTGTTCCTTAGGACTATGAAATCTAGTGGCAATAATTAGAAACAGTAGTCAGGATCAACTGTGATAGTTACATATGCGTTACTAGGGTTACGTTAATAAAATAAACAAAAAATTATTATTTTGTTAATGAAACTCAACTTTTTTTATGAAAAATATAGCCTGACTAAAGCCGCTATTTTGGAATATGACGTCACGAGTAACTTTACCAATAACCAACTAAAAACTTTCTGTGCAATGTGAAGATAAAGTCCCAGAAAAATATTTTAGGAAAATCTAATGTCACACGTAATAAAAAACTTACCCATCCATTTAAATCCAGTTAAAGTCTCTACGAAATTGAGACCTTCAGCTGCTGCAATTGATCGTAGAATTTTTGAACTGACAGTGCTTGATAGTACATACACATCACTTAAGTTTGATGAAGGATTTTTGATTTGGAAACAATGTAAAGCCCACCAACCAAGAAGAGCACCAATTTCATTCCCGTTAAACACACGCCATTGTCCACTGAAAGTTCATGAATAAAATAATTAATGAATGTCTTAAAAAATAATCATGAGATATGCCTACTTAGGAGTTTTTTCAGCACAAGCTAGCCGATCTGCATCAGGATCATTAGCCAAAATTATTGTACTGTCATTAGCATCAGCTGTTTTGAAAGACAAATCCAAACTGCTTTCGCCCTCCTCAGGATTCGGAAATCTTTAAAAATTATAATTTTTTTGTAAAGTTTTTTTTACAAAGAGTAAAGTAAGGTATTTCTTACTTAACAGTTGGAAACTCGGGATCAGGATCTTGTTGTTCAACAACCGGAATTAATTGTAAACCAGCTAATTTAAAACCTCTAACCACATAATTATAACCAACTCCATGCATTGCAGTATATGTAAATTTTAGATCTGATACACCGTTAATTGCTTTATGTTCATTTAATAAATCTTTACCGAGTTTGAGATAATAATTTACTAGTGTTTGTGGTAGTGGATCTCGTAAGAAGTCACAACGATGTACAATAGCTATATCCCAAGAAGATTCTAGAGGTATTAAATTTTTCAAAATACATTTTGCTACTTCTTTATCAGCTGGAGAGATAATTTGACACCCATTCCAACCATAAAGCTATACAACATATTATTCATTAAATTTACATTTAAGATTTTTTCAGAAAACATTAATATCCATTTTAATCTTAACAAAAGGATCTTGCACTACTTAAAACGTTGACTGCCACGGTACTCGTAAAATCACGTTGTCTGCCACGGTACTTTTCAGGATTCCGGTCTAAAACGAATTTGCCATTTGCGTGGAGGATTTTAAAAATTATCACAAACAATAAAAACATTATTTTGCTTGTTGATTTTTAATAAACTGTTCAAGTAAGTCAACCTTGATTTTTTTCACCTCCCTGAGGCTATCTATTCATATTTACAGTGATATGCTACGAATTTCACCATAACTGCGAAAATTTGACAAGTAAACAAACGACGAGATAATTCGTTGTTGACGTCCTAGACAATAACGCAAACTGCGAGTTAGCTCGTAGTTGGCAGTCATCGTCTTAATAACCAGTATTTAAAAATTATCCCAGAATAAATGATTAAGCTATATAAATTAAAAAACAGAAAACTAAATTAATAATTCAGCAAGAAACAAATTTTATATATTTTAAATTTTATATATTTTCTCGCTGAAACGCTGTTGCTCCTGTCATAAGTATCGTAACGTCACGCATTGATTAACTGCTTGTTTTATAAATATTTAGGACTTTCGTCTAGCCGTTTCAGCTGAATGATTAAATTCAAGATATAATAATACGAACATCATTACTTATTAATGTAAAAGTTCCCTATTATAAAAATAATAATTAAAGCCAAAATAAATTATGTTTATAGATTTACTAATACGCTTAAAAAGAAGTATTGTTAGAGTTGCAATCAGACCTTATGGTCGAAGTGTAGCCCGTCCAGGGCAGCCTCTGCAATCTATCTATCTAGAGTTGCAATCAAACATGCAAGTCACGTTTCAGATCACGTGACTATCGGAAATAGTCTACTGACCGTTATTTAGAGGTCAATGCAACAGTGTCATAATTTTATTTATTGAATTGAGCATAATATTTACAAAAAATAAATAAATAACTATAATTTCTGATTCTTATCAACATGTAAAATCAAAATTAGGTGTTTTTAATCACAATGCACGACTATATTTTTGTCACTTTTATCTTAATTTAATGAGCAGTTTTAAAATTTTGTGTTTTTTTTTTATGTCAATTTATTCAACATGAGAGAAGATCTTTAAAATTTGTTGTAAAAAATAGGGAACAATGAAATAACCTAAATAATAAACAATTTTTGCGTGCATTGTGAGCCAAAATTAATATAATTTATCATTATTTATTTCAATCCCTCAGTTTTTTTTCCTAATATTAAATACTTGAAAGAATTAAAAATGATTACTTTATATCCATTATCCTCTTTAGGATTGTGGGATGCAGTGACCATTATTCCAGCAGCACATTTCCATTTGGTTGTAGCGAACGGTACAAATGGTGTAGGAACCACAGTGGAAAACAAATGTACAGTAATACCTTCGTTTAAAAATATTGCAGCTGTTAACTCTGCAAATCTGAGAATCAATAAATTTAGTGTAGATATATATTTATTGATGATTATTAAGAAACACACTATAGTCCTTGTAGTATTTTAACAAATTTTGAACATGATAAACGTAGTTGCATTATGTGGCAGGATCAAGAGTATATTTAAAAAAATTAGTTGAGATTTGAGCTCAAGTATCTCGAGAATGGAAAGAACCACATTGAAATTTGTTATTTTATATCAATAAACTATGCAACATTAAGTTATTGATTAAATTAAGAGGCATTTTCTGGCGGGAGTTTTTTTTTTTAATTTCAACCCTTTTCAAACAAAAATGTGGATTTATATATACCAAAATGTAGGTCAAAAATACAAAACTACAATTAAAAAAAATTCAATAAGCCCGAAGCCGCTTTTAGAAAGTTCGAACTGAAACTGAATAATTAATATATCAAACCGTACGTGGCTTCTTTTACCCTACCCAACTCAACCCATAGAAACTTCAGCCCAATTACTTATTTTGACTAATTTTGTACCAGTTCCTTATGTACCAGTCATTTCATTAAGGAAATTATTATTATTTTACTTTTATTGAAACTCTTAACTTTTGATCTCTCGAAAACCGAAATTTATATTTTTTCTTTCATCGAATTTTGATAAAATTCATCATCAAAATTTGTCGCCCAAGAAATAATTATCTCCCTTTTTAATTGTAAACTACATGTTTGAGAACGCAAACCACATTTTGAGATTAAATAGTTACAAATAATGAAAGTGGTTGATTATTAAAATTAATAAACCTTTTCGTTTTAAATTATATATGTAGCTCCCTTATTTCTTCACATTAGTTTTTATACCAGGTGTATAAATATTTGGTTCCGGCTTTGTAAAAGTTGAAAATATTGATCGCAGGAAAAAAAATTTTTATATAAGTGTTCATAAAATAACCTAATTAGTTCAATTTCGCATGTCCGTCTGTCTGTCCGTGGAACGAAAAGATATTGTAGCTGAAACTTTATGTGGGTGTTCTAGAGCTAAAAAGTAAGGTCAAGGTGAATTGGCAATTTTACGTGGGGCTTCCCCCCATCAGGGTGAAAATATCTATCTTTGAAACAATAAAAGATAGAAACAAAATTTAAAGTCAAAAAGTGTTTATTTAAGCAATTAACTCAGTTAGTTATTTTCACTTGTTGACTTGTTTGACATTAAGTCCGAAACAAAAACTATCTACTTAATACGAAAATACTAAACAAATTTTCCGGTATATGTCTGTTTTTTAATAATTACTGAATTCAGTTTAATTTTTTACAAAATAAATACCGTTTACTATTATGTCTTCCATCATATCCAATAACAATTCCATTATCATTTAATAACTGATTATGTTTATTTTGTAAATACTTTAATAAACCTTGTCCAGTTTGTATAATAACTAAATCGTTCATATTTGCGTATCCTGCGGCCATTTTTCCACGCAAACCAGCTGTACCGAAGGATATTCGATTCAGTAAAATTTTAGATAATTCTGTAAAATTTTTTTCGTTTAAAAGTTTTTCTATTTCGAGTTTCGTTGTTATATTTCGATCCCATTTTAACCATTCAGATATCTTTTCATCTAACAATGGGTTGCTTGAATTAATTTCTATGTTACTCATGATTGTTCCTGTATAAAATACAAAAAAAAATAAATTTATATTTCATCACATAAATATAAACATGTTTAAAAAAAAGAAAAAAATAGCCGCTAATTACATTTAAAAATTGCGTAATACCAAGTAAAATTTTTGTAATAATCATCAACAGCGTATGTTCTCTAATTTACAGAAAAAATTATGACCTACAGTTTTATCACTACTAATGATAAGAAATATTTTACCTACGTAATAATTTTTATAATTTTTTGATAAGATGTTACTGAAAAAAACAAAATGTATATTTTTCTCTAATTTTCACTGTTTATAAAAAAAAAAATTTGAATTGTGTATAAAAATTTAATTAAAATTTATTACGCAAAGTAAGTAAGATTACATTCAATTATTGCTAAACATATTACTATGGATTAGTGAAAACTACAGTGGAAATTATTCATCTATAAATTTATATGCAACGTTTTATTGTTGCATTAAAATATTGATTTTATGCTGGTGCCAACATATTTATTTAGATGTTTCCCTAATATCCTATACCACAATTTGAAACGTTGGTTTTTCATCAACATATGTTTATCATATAATTCAGTTTGAAATTATTTCAAATTAAAACAAAACATGGTTACATAACAGTTAAATTACGTTAATTAACCACTATTTATTTTATTTTTAAGGAATGGAAACATGCATTAAAATTGCGGAAGACCGCGACTTTGAGATATTGAAGGAGTTAATAGATTTTCATGAAGGATGGTCTTTAGACTACAACAAAGAAAACATAAAGGTTTATTAATATTACTTGTATATGGTATTATTTATGTCGCAATTTATTTAAAATAATTATATTTTTTTTACTTGCAAACAATGTTTGGTTTTTATGACAAGTTTACAATAACCTATTGTCAAAAACTTTACCTAACAGCTATTGCCATCTGTTGTATAGTTTATAAACTATTGCATTTGAATTTGATTGACAACAATATTTTAATCATACCACCATAAACAAACTCTATTTTCATATCACTCAGTTATTTTTTTCAGACACTTTTCTCAATGGTAAAATTTAGTCATGGAGTCCTTCTACACTCCATGGTTTAGTTATCAATCTTTCTCAATGAACAGTAACTATGGATTTATCTATGAAAGTAACAAGTATATAGTTGACCACCAAATTCCGATAATCGAATTTTTTTAAACAGTTTTGCATGTCTATGTGGAAAATTTGTGGAATATTTCACTGTAATTTAATTGAAAAGAAAACCTCCTTCTAGAGGTATTAGCTTGTGAGATAATTTAATCTCAAATGTTTAAATGTTTGTTTATTCTTGATAAAATGTACCTCACAATGTATTTAGTGGGTGAATTTTTAGATAATCTTAAATTATAGAAAATTTACGTTATTGTGTTAATTGGATAGAGGTATTAATGTACAAAACTTCAATCATACCCAAAAACAATATTTCCAGCAAATAAATCCAAATTCCTGTATTAAACAAAATTTTAGTCTTATACCCAGTGTTGGACTGGGCGTAAGAAGTCCGGGTGGCATCATGACCAAGGGCCCGCCATTCGCTATTAGAATCAAGGTAGATGATCTTTATCCTTAATAAGATCCGATTCCGATTCGTAAAGAACGAAGCCTCGCTTAATGCGCTTCAGCGCGGAAAATAGTCTCTCACAAATTAATAACGTAAAAAACAATATTGTGAGGATTATACAATAAGCGACGTAGAAATTGGAGTACGTAGGTACTAATGTGCATGTTATATTGGAATAACATGCACATGATATGCTGCTTCAACAAAAGCGATCGTTTTTGTCTACTTCCAGGACCATGTATATTTTCGATTACAAACGACATATTTAGTTCTACATATATAATTTTATAAAATATTTTCAGGTGTGGTCCAAATTAGATGATGAAAGTAAATCAAACTGTAAAATGTTAAAAATGCATACAGTGTTTTCTGATATTTCGGCCTCAATTTTATTTGATGTTCTTCATGATCCTGAATATCGAAAAGTCTGGGATACACATATGCAAGAGTCATTTGATATTGGATACTTAAATCCAAATAACGATATCGGATATTATTCAAGTTTGTATTCTTTGTGATACTGCACTTGTGAACTATTATGCGATTTGAACATATTTTTTCAGTTAAGTGTCCGCCGCCTTTAAAAAACAGGGATTTTATTTTACAACGATCGTGGCTTGATACTGGAACTGAAATGTTGATATTAAATCATTCTGTTCAACATAAAGATTTTCCTCCCAAAAAAGGATACGTAAGGTAATTTTCAGAAGTTCAAATCAAAGATTAAAATTCTAATTTAGAGTATATATTTTAGAGCTACATCATTATTAACAGGATTTGTGATTAGACCACAAGGCACTGGTTCTTTTTTTGGATACATTTCACAAACAGATCCACATGGAAAGATTCCGTTATGGGTAGTTAATAAATGCACACAAATATTTGGGCCAAAATTAGTCAAAACAATACACACAGCAGCTCAAGGTTACGTACAATGGAAGGAAAAGCAAATAAATCCACATTATAAACCATGGATTTATCCTGAACAAATGACTGCGCCAAGAATTGCAATCAGCGATGTAAATATCATTTTTAATTTTTATTTTATAATTTTAATTTTTAAAAACATCTTAATTAATCGTAAGCCTTAAGCTCTGGTTGCACGGTGCGAGCTAGAGTGCGAGCTGACCAGGCGAGCTACTGCAGTGCAGGAACTTGCACCGTGTGACCGGGTGAGACGAGTTACTGTCATGTGCGAGTCGGTCAGTAGCTGGCATCCGAGTTACTACAACATTTTTTGGTTTTACTCGCCACTCGCCTTTCCCTATCACGCCACTCGCATGAGACTCGGACGTCAACTCGCACATTTTTAACCAAATGATAGTAACTCGTACGCTCAGGCACACTTTGGGTGCATTTTCTGCTGCTTCACGTGTTTATATTGTTTCGACAGACAAAATGACAGCGGATAGATGGACTTCCGAGCAAAATTTAAAGTTTGTGGACCTATACAAGGGTCAAACCAACCTATGGAATTGTTTGGATCCTAATTATAAGAACAGAGATCTGCGTAAAGTATCGCTTGAACAGATCGAAGTATTTCAGTGCAAAGTATTTTTGTAACCGCTTTTATTGTGGTATGAATTATGATCAGTCGTGTATTTTGCGAAAACATTGCACAGAGGTGCCGTAGCTGTCTACTGTCACTCCAGCAGTTCGCACTCGTGTGACAGGATGAGGTGAGTCGAGCTACTGTCATGCCAGTGCAAATGGCAGTAGCTGTCTACTGTCAACGCCAGTAGCTCGCACCGTGTAACCAGGCCTTTAGGCTAATGCTAGGCGAGCTACTAAACATTAGGGTGCTGATTATATTGATTCTCTACGCATGCGCAGCATGAGCAATGCATCTCGGAGGATGGAGAGAATCGATATTATCGGCACCTAATATTGGAACAGCTTCCACTTATAGAAACTGACCATATAGGAGTATTGCATATATGCCAGGGCCATACTAACCATATACTAATGCATAAAAAAATATGGTTATGTTTTATTGACAACTACTGTCAATGTCAATGTCAATTATTTTATTTTTTTAAGTCATTTGATTTATTTTTTGTAGTGTGTTCCAGAAGTTTCAACTGATAAAATTAGGGGCTCTCCACGACATAAGTAAGAAAAAAAATTATTTTCTTTAATGCCATTTACAAATAATGTTTAAGCATTAAAATGTATTTATGCCTAATTTTTACTACTATACTCGAAAACAAATTTTTGTATTGTAATTTTACTGACCAATTGAATTCTAAAATTGAAATGATCATTCTGGCAATTAATATTATATGTAATTATATTGAAGACTTATTACTAACAAGTATTATATTGTTTATAATATTTTTTTAAAACATAAGTATATATATAAAAATTATAAAAATCTAATTTTTAAGATCTCAAATCTCATATTAATGAGTTACTCAAGAGTGATTTCACTATGCCAAGTTTCAATGGACAGTGGTTTATAAAGTCACCAACGAGACAAGTATATAAACAAATGAATTTTCTATATTGATTAATTTTAGGGTTACCACCTCAAAGATTTTCAATTTCAAAAATCAACACATTATCAGGCGCGGATCTAGAGTTAAAGTTGGGGGGGGGGGGGGGGTACAGGGACTAAAAACAATTAATTAGAATAAGTAAAATATCGCATTTTCTTAAAAATTGTAATAAATTATTCATTAAACAAATTTTAATGGATTTTTAATTTTATTTTTATTATTTCAATTACTTAAGCACTAGAAAAGAGTATAAATCTTGGGAAAAGAATTTTTATTATTATTCTTGAAAAACTTTCAAATTAATAATTAGAATTAAAGAAAACCAGGTTTTTTAAACTAATTAAATAATAATCGAATGGTCAATTTTACAACTGGAAATAAAGTATTATTTGAGTTTAAAAAGTAAATAAATATAATGAAAACAAGAGTTTATAAAGAACTTTAAAATATCAAGTGTTAATTATTCGAATAATCGCTAAAGATAATTTTATTCAATTGATAATTGAATTAATTTTCTTCAGATAGTTATTTTTATTCTTAATTTTAAAAAAAAATATCATTAAAAATTATTTTGAATAATTAATTAAACTTATATCAAATCAACCATGATTATCAATAACTAATTGGAAAATATTTGTTACTCATGAATTGATAAAGATTGATTAAACAATAGAATTTATTCAGTAGTAATAAATTCCGTAATACTCTAGATTTCATTCCCACCATTTAATTATAATTAAATAATTATAATTAAAAAAGAAATTATATTTTAGTTTGTTTTTCTTGGGGGGGCGGCGGCATCACCCCCTATATCCGCGCTTGCATATTATGTAGATCTCGTCTGGAGATCGGGATATTTTGTATTCAGCTTTCGTTATTAAAATTAATATCCTTTATAAATATTTTTAAAAAAAACGTAATACAGTATTACAATTTCTTTATTTGCTAACTTAAGGACGTCCAGCACTGTGTTATGCAATCAGCACAACAAACCGGTTTGATTTTATTATAGCACAAATACATAAACACACATACAACACATAGACACAAACACTGTTCACATATACAAAATAATGTTGATTTGAAGAAAATAAATAAATTTAAACTTTTATATTTCGAAAACAAAACGGTAACACACGATTTTATTTTAAATTTATATAATAAATATGTAGCTTTACTCTCCTAGTTTTTTTTAAATTCTGTCGATTATTTTTTCTAATACAACCGATGATAGTTGGGCGGGCATGAAGTTTTACATGCTTCTAATGAGAGAGAGTGAGAGAGAATGATAACTTTGATATTAATTATCTCGCGTTCTAAACGGTCAAAAATTCTGAAACTTCGGGATTTATTAGAAAACATTATTTTTAGCCTGTGAAAAAAAATGAGCAAAATCTGTCGAAAAGTGTTAGTATGCGGGAACATCCTTAAGTTTTAAATTAACAAATAACTAATGATTTAGGCACTTATTCTAATCACAGACAGGTAACAAGTAAATGTAGATAAATTTTCGTATGCTTTGATTTCAAGAGAAATACAATTGAAGACTTCTAGTGGTAGTAGTAACCTAAAACTGAAGCTGCTTTCAATATTATCGTTGAATAGCTTACAAACAATACAAAAAAGTAAATTAAATTTTTTTCACTGCGCTCGGAAAGTCGGAAGTTTTACTTTTGATATCGGAAAAAACTGCAAATCTGGAGAAGTGGTAGCCCTAATTATTTTATAAACGTACATATTGTACCTTACAATTATTATTACTTCAATATGTTAATTCGTTTTAATTCTTTACTATTTATTCTTACGAACAAACTTGTGATTATATTGTATTTTACTTTCTATAACTTTGTACATTTTTAAGTAATTTTATTACAATTTTCTTCCAAAATATTCTCAGTTTAAGGTTCACTTATTTATTAAATTAAGAAATGGCAGTTGTTGGTTTACTATATTCACTTATCGTCAGTATATTTGCTGACCATAGCGACCGTATCGGGACTTGGTTGTGCCAATTGGCTAGTTAACATTAACAAATCATCGAAAACGCTAGGAGGCAGTGTTGGCAGAAGGTTACATTTCTTACATTTTACGTAACTTTTCATCTACCCATGTAACTTGTATGTAAGAAAAAATTTTAGATACTTTTGTGTAAATTTTTGAAAAATTACTTTTTCTCGTTATAATAAGTTATCCATAATTCCGGTATTCACAAATCTTCGATTAAAAACTCACGCTTTTATAAAATTTAAAAATTTTATATAAAATAAATAAATGAAAATGGATTGAAAAATAAATGTGTGGGTACTTACTATTTTTATTTTAATTATTTCATTTTTATTAAATACTAGCTGTTTCCCGCTTATATATATATATATATATATATATATATATATATATATATATATATATATATATATATATATATATATATATATACATATATATATATATATATATATATATATATATATATATATATTATATATATTATATATATATAATATATATTTTTTTCAGCGATTTTTTTCAGGGGTACAGTTTGGAATTTTAGCACTATGGGTCGGATACCTTGAAAACCGTTAATCGTATCGTATTTTAAATAACTATAAATAAATAAATAAATAAATGAATATATATATATATATATATATATATTATATATATTATATATATATATATATATATATATATTATATATATATATATATATATATATATATATATATTCATTTATATATTTATTTATATTTATTTAAAATACGATACGATTAACGGTTTTCAAGATATCCGACCCATAGTGCTAAAATTCCAAAGTGTACCCCTGAAAAAAATCGCTGAAATTAGAGGAAAATTTTATGTCTCCGATTTTGATAAAAACTTGGTTTTAAGCTAATTTGGACCTAGCGAAAACGATGGCATTGGTTAAAATATGATACGAATAACGGTTTTCAAGGTATCAGACCAATAGTGCTAATATTCCAAACTGTATGGATTGAGAAGGCAAAATTTTGAAATGTGTTGGTCGAACGTTAAAATGTACCTGATTTTCGTACTGTTTGGATCGAAATTAGCCTAGAAAATGATTAATATTAAAATCGAGAACAAAAATTTTCTTCACTTTTTTAACATTTTTTCCAAGGGGTACCCCTTAAAAAAATCGCTAAAACTAGAGGAAAATTTTATGTCTCCGATTTTGATAAAAACTTGGTTTTAAGCTAATTTGGACCTAGCGAAAACGATGGCGTTTTTGACAATATGATACGAATAACGGTTTTCAAGGTATCAGACCTATAGTGTTAATATTCCAAACTGTATGGATTGAGAAGGCAAAATTTTGAAATGTGTTGGTCGGACGTTAAAATGAACCTGATTTTCGTACTGTTTGTATCGAAATTAGCCTAGAAAATGATTATTATTAAAATCGAGAACAAAAATTTTGCATTATGATCTGAGAGGAATGCCTGTATTGCCGCCTATTCACCGAAAGAAAAGCATAAGTAACATAAATCAAGTTCACTTGAGATGAACTGGTAGCCTATAAATATTCAACCTCTTCTCGATTTTGTCTCGAAATATTTAGACATTAAAACTGTCACATAAAGCTCTGATACAACGGCTTGTACATGGGTCGTATTCATTTTACTGAAGATTATCTAGATTTCAAATTTTTTACATTAGTATACACAAAACATGTTCACACACTATCGAATATGATCCTACGTAAATTGGTACTGCCATTGAATTTCTGACAGTTCCTTGATTGTGTCTATTGTTTTAATGCCTTCAGATTTTCAGTTTCCATTTTATTACTTTTGCTATTTAAAGTATAACTACTCAAATTTTTTCATATACCGCAGAAGGCGGTTATTTAATGTAGTTTATTTTCTTCATTGATATCGCGAGGAGCGCTCTTTCAGGAGTAATACACGCGATTTTTTTTATATGTTATTTTAAATGTATTAGATATAGGGCTAAAATATCTTATCTATATTTTCAAGTTGTTTATATGATATCACTGCCTCAATTGTAATTTTAATTGTCCCGAGGAAGTTTTTTAATGGATCCAAAAGAAGAAATGACAGTTGTAAAATAGATTAGTGGATAACGATCAATCTGTCTATTCCTATTCTATCCTATCCTTCCTTTCTAGAGATCAGTAATTCGAATGTCGAATCTGTTATTTGTGTTATTATTGACTTTAACTCAGTAGGTCAAAGTTCTATATCTATCTATATTTGAGAAATATAAAGATGATGAATTCGTAACTCATAGAAAAAAGATGACAGGACAAAGCTATACAAAGTTTCATTAACTGTAACTTTTTTCATGCAATCAGTATTTTTCGAAAAAATGTCTAAAAATTTTTTAACACAACATTCGTCGGACACTCCTGTCCCCATGGTCTTAAAGAATATACTTATCTAATTTCAAGAATATGTTTTTGTAACTACCAATTTTGATAGACTTACCATTATTTTTGTGAATATTCCGTATTTTGATTAAGCTATATTAATTTTAGCGATCTAACTGCAATATTAACTTTGTAATTAAAAAAAAAAGGAATATAGTAAAGGAAAGGAAGGTACTTATTAGTTTTGTAATCAAAACAAGGAACAGAAATGTCAATCTGATTTCCTGAAGTATACATGAATGTTAATATGTACTTAAGAATGAACTGAAAGTTTTTATTTTTACTTTCTATTCTAATTGCAAATAAAAAATATAATAATTTATACCTTAAATTCAGGGTTGCCAGATTGGACTACTTATCGCAAATTGGGCGACATTTTACATGTGTCTACTACTAAATTATATTGTACTCTCATTGGTGAAGAATAAACTGTACACCCATAAAATTATTTTAAACTTCAAAATTATTGGGCGAATTGTCAAAGTATTTGGATATTTTTGAAAATAGGTCGTGCGAATCGGGCAATAATTTTCTGGCAACCCTGCTTTAATTGATCGAATTAATTTTATTCGTGACCACTGGTTTATCTGTGATGATTTGTATAATTCCTTCAACTTAATTGAAAACATTTTAAAATATTATGTTTATAATATATATAAGTTTAATATTTAAAGAAAAAAAAACATGTGGCCTAAATTACGGCAATATTAAAAAGTATTAAATTCTAAATAATTTACTGTACAAGAAATGGTTTCTTATTTTGCATGTGTGGTGGCATTTTATTGTGAGGTTATTTATAATATTAAGAAAACAAATTTCATTATTTGTGATAAAGTTCCAAGAATTTAGCTGAAATTGAATTCCAAGCGTAAACAAATAAAAACACTGAGAGCTGTTTTCTTCTCAGAAAACTACCCAAACCACACATTTCTGAAGCGAATCTTTAGGGCAGTATATAATTTCATAACTAGGCCTCCTATATGTCTTTGATGTAGTGTCCATTTAAGATTGTAGTTAAGCATTATTAAGAAGTAGGAAATGGTTGAAAAATGAAAACAAATTTAATCTGACGAACCATTCTAATATTACAATGTTGAAATACAAAGTCTTCTGACTCGAAAATAACTGCCAAATATTACGTTTTCATTTGTTTAACTTCGAAAGCTAAAATCTTATGACTAAAATGCAAAAAATCGTCTTTATTTGTACAATATGTTTTGTCTCTCAAATTTCAAATGTAATTATGATGTAACTAAAATGAATAGAGTAATTGACTATTTAGTTTTTGAAAAGCTTTTATGAAAATTTAGGAAATTCATTTCATCCATTATTTTAAAAATGTTAAAAAAAGTTATTAATACAAATTTTTATTTTTTAAATTTTGTGTGGTTGTGCCATAAACCTGCCTTAACTATTTTATGAAGACATAGGAATGATTTATTTCCGTTTTCTCTTGAAATCCGAAGAACCTTTGAGTTGTCCGGAAACCGCAAATAACTGATAAGTCTTAACACCCAAATTCTATGGATTAAGTGGCAGATCTATACTTTTGGATTTTATATTAAAATATAAACAATTTAAGATAGTCCACTACTCTAATCATTTTCTTTAACAATCAATCTTGAATATTTCAAAATATAATTATTTTTGCATACCTCTGTGAAGTATTTAAAAAAAGTTGATATTGAAATATTCAAGATCTTTATTACTATGTGCATTTAATTGAAATCTTCCATGTATTAAGAATAACAATGATAGTTAAAATATTTTAAAATTTTATTAAATCAAATTATAAATATAAATATAATATTGTTGGTTATAAAAGATGAAAATATTGAAAATAAAAATAATTATTTTAAACGTTTCATTTAGTTTTAGCGAATTTCCTGAAAGGAAATAGAGCTATTGGTCCCGTACCGAAGTCAAAATTTCGCAAAAATTTCTTCAAATGTCCATCGATCCTACCTAGTAGATGTCAAAAATCACCATCTGAAAAATTTATATATATATATATCTATGGACATATATATATATATATATATACATATATATATATATATATATATATATATATATATATATATATATATATATATATATATATATATATATATATATATGTGTCTGTCATCACTCTAGCGGTCACAGTTTTCATTTTATCGGGATGAGATTTGGTATTTGAGGCGCTTTTGATATTCAAAAGGTCAAGTTCGTTAATGGGTAAAATCGGACCAGGGGAAAGGGGGGTTTAGAGGGAGGGGGAAACATAAAATTTGAGATATCTCCCTTAAAATTTGAAAAATCGAAAAATTTATAAGAAGTAAAGTTGTAGGTACTAAGTTTTACTGTAATTTTGTTTCTTATCATTTTTTCTGTAACAATAATATTTACAGAAATATTGACGGTTTAATATTGAAAAATAAATTCCTTAATATCTCTGTACACATTAGAGTTTGAGCAAAAATGATAAGGTGATGAATTGTAGCAAATTTGATTTTATACAACTTTATTCCTTACGCATTTTTCGATTGTTCTAATATTAAGAGAGATATTTTATATTTTGTGTTTTCTTCTTTTTTTATACCTCCCCCCATTCGCCTCGACGTATGTCATTTATTAAGAAAATTGGACTTGCAAATGCTAAAATCATATATGACATTTCATTTTGATCAGACTAAAATTGTGACCACTAGAGAGTGATTTATTCTAAGGAAATTCGCTAAGTTGAAGCAGCTCCTGCGTAACGAATTTTTTTTATTTTTAAATTTAATTCTATCGATATTTCATCACTTATTTTGTGCAAGAAATTTAAATAGATTGTATATACAGGGTATCTTAGATTTTAATCCGTAAAATAGATTAGGCGATAGATCTCTCAAAAATAAGAAGTAAAATCTCTATGAACTTGGATGTTTTCGAGCATCGTTTTCGAGATACAGTTTGTTAAATTTTGATTTCAGGAATTTAATAAAATTCTTGAATTTATCATAAAAATTTAAAGGCTTTTTGTTTGAATTGAGCCAAAAAATATATAAAAAGTTATTAAAAGACAGTTTCACACTCCTATTAAAAAGTTCCATTTCAAAACCTTAGAAAACAGGTTCCAAAATGTACAGGTTCCAAAAGTCCCCCTTAACTTAAATGTATGTGATGTTGATTTCAAAAGTACATTATTTTGATGTTCTGGAAATTTATTTCAATTTTAGGAAGATTACGTTCTTTTTTTCTCTGTATTAAATTTTTAACGTACATTAAACTTATCCCCTAATCCAGATGGGATCCCAATGATCTATTAATTTAATTTTATTGTATAGTTTTGTACCAGGACTTAATGTACTCCTCACTTGGCATTGTCCTATTAATTTATAATCATGTTTCAGTGCGCCAATAAAAACTGCACATTTTAATAGCTTTTCGAATTCTTCTAGTTGTTTTGCGTTTGGCGAAACATCTGAAATTGAATTGATTTATTGTAATATTTAATCATTAATATAATATGATGTATTTAATTCTATATTATATACAGCCCTTTCTTTGTGTAACTTACTCACTGACGTATACAAATGCCAACCCACTTCTAGACCTGCTAGAAGGGTGCGGTTTTTATTTGGCGCGGAATAATTTCAATTCAAATTTACAGGAAAAATCGGAAAACTTTATTTTTCCCAACGCAACCCCTCCCCTCCAAAAATGAGAAAACCCAGCAAAATTACCTTTTTTAATTCTATTCATGCTAGAAGGGTGCGTTTTTTTGTATTCTTTCTCTAAGACTCGAGGCCAAGGCCTAAGGCCGCTCCTGAAGTCAAGGGGTAGGAGCCCCCGCGAGCAGAGCGAATCATTACTATAATATGGAAGAATATATTCTAGAAAAATTATTCTTGTTGCCCCATTTTGGCAATCATAACGGTTCGTGTTTTCACCAATAGTGTTTGGTAAAAGAAAACTTGAAACTACGGATTGGAAGTATTTTGAAAATGATAACGGTTCAAGTTTCCTAACTTGAACTTAATCTTGTGAAAAAATGAACACCACTTCGCCAGATTGAAAAAATTCCTGAGTAATAGAAAAGGGTAGAGATTTATTCGATTAAAGTTTGCCTCTTTTAGTTTGACAATACAGACGAATAGAAATTTGCTATACAAAATATACTCTAGGCTTATTTCACACCAATCCGACAGTCGTCGGATACTACTTACTAAATCTATTCACATACACCCGATTAGCAGCCCGGCATGTCGGACTGACCGTTTCATCATTTTGTCCATTTTTCTTTAGTCGCTTACGAACATCGAGCGGGATCAATTACTAGCTTGTATCATGTATTTAGACGTTTAAAAATAGAAGAAGAAATACGATGCAATAGGTTCATCCAATGCTTATGAAAAGAGATGGGTTGGGGGCATCCAATGTTCTTTTTGAGGAGTTGAGAAAATATGAAGATAAATTTTTAACTATTTCCATATGAGTGTTGCAAGTTTTGACGACCTTCTCGCATGGATCGAAAACATTCAGGGAATGTAGATAATAATGTATCCCACTTAAACATATGTTGCACTGGAAGAAGGAAAGAAAATACAGACTAGTGTACGAACGCATCAGTGTTTAAACAAATGAAGCACTCCATTTGTTTAAACCTCTACGACTTTGGCCCGGTTATACATCAAACCACACGACAGTCGGCCACAGCACTGGGAGTTGTCGGACCCTATGGGATACTACGCTCAGTATTATAGGTATTCTATTTAATCTGTGTATTTCTTGTTTCAGATATACGAAATTCATAACATCTTCAATTTTAATTTTTTTTGCATTCTTAAAACATGAAAATTAGCCGTAGAAAAATAGATTTTTTGATTTGTTTATATTTAGTTTAGAAAAACGCCCAACATTTACACCTCTAGAGTAGAATACTCCCTTAAATATAAATATTAAATAAATTTAAAATTATTGTATCTTCTCACTTGTATAATCTCCAATAAATGCAATCCCGATTGATTGTTGGTTATATCCTCTGGTATGTGAACCTACTCGATCGAATCCTACACCTTCGAAAATTTCTCCATTTCCTCCAATTAGAAAGCTATAAAATAAACAATATACTTTTTAGAATGATCTTCTAGAACAGTTCTGATTGAATATGAAAATACAACTATAAAATGTACTTGAACCTTTTATGCCGTCTGTCTTATTAAATAATATTTTAAATTTGAAAGTTTGTATGTTTGTCGCACATTTACCCCTAAGGATCTAAACGAAGGTTTGGATCTTTTAAAATTGAGCATTAAATTTCAATGATTCGTTGATCATACCCATAGTTAATAATAAAATAAATCTTAGGAAGTTGGAAAGTATGTTATAATATACACCGTGTAACGGAGACACCGTGTTTTTATATAAAGTAGGCGCTTAACTCAAGCTCTATGTATTTTTTGTAAACTTATTGTAACATTATTTTTAAATTATTTATATTTATTCATTTAATTTAAATAAAATGCTGTTTATAATTAAATAATATATTTTTAATTTAGAATTAATTTTTAATGTAACATAAAACTCTTTTAACTAATATTAACAAATTAGAATTATTATTTTAAATTTATATAGTTTTTTACCCGACTACGACGAAGCAAGGAGAAAGGTTATGTGTTTAATAACTTCATAACTTCTAAATTAATTATTATAATTTGGCAAATGAGGTATCGTTGGAAGCGTCTTGATCGTCCGCTGCTTATAGGCTATGTGACGTCACATTCACAATTGAATATGGCGCCCTCTAGAGGATTCAAAGTGGTGAGAAAAAAAAGTTTAAGAAAAGATCGATTGTTGGGTATCAAATGAAAGGCAATTAGCACCCGTTAATTGGGAATAATTAGGATATAAATTGAATATGTATGTATGTATGTATGTATGTTCAAAACCTATTCAGAAATTATAACCCTAAAATAATTTAAATAACAAATAAGTTTAAAAACTAAAACCGACTACTAAAAAATCGTGCTCTAAAAAATATGAAACAAGAAAATATTCTCATCTGAAATTGTTATGTACTAACTATTCAATATTTATCGTCTATTAAATAAACAACTCGTAGCTCGTAAGACACGCACCAAATTAGTAACGAGTAACATATCTTTGACACCATAACCCGGAGATAGTTACGATTAACTAATTCATACTGATGATGACTATATTGTAGTCAAAATACGTATTTATAAAATATAAATAATTGTTCTAGGAATTGGGGCAAAATTTGAAATTTAATTAAAAAAAACATAGAATTCTTTTTGATTATCTTAATAATCTTTATGTCTGTAAGAATAATTATTGTTTTATACCTATCATGGTATTTAAATTATTACAGTTGCCGAAGAAGTCATAAATAACTGGCGAAACGTCCAAATTATTAAAATTAACTCATTTACATACCAACATACCATTTACATTCCAACTTCTTAAGATTCATTTTATTAAATTTCAATGGTTTAGCTCAGAGATGGGCGCAGACGGGTCGCCGGAGTCGAACGACTCTCCATAAGCTGGGTGAGAGTAAATAAAAATGGTATGTTTTGAAGTAAGATGGAGCTTATGGAGAGTCGTTCGACTCCGGCGACCCGTCTGCGCCCACCCGTCTGCGCCCACCTCTGGTTTAGCTTGTTCCATACTTAAAATATTAATTTCAATAATATTATATGTTAATTATTTTTTTGTAAACTAGCGCGTATTTATCCATTGTTAGTAGGGTTGCCTTTCGGTTATATTATACCAACTAAGGTGACTAGCGTTTACTTAATTTGACATTAAATAATATGTCTGAACATTTAGGATGGGAATCGAACCCACAATCTTTGGAATTCTGGACTATAATAAACAAAAAAAAACTGATTTCTTAAGAAATTGTATGCTCACTTGTAGGCAATATCATTCCATCGTTTTTGTTTCAAATGAAAATTTTGAATATTTTTAACTGCAGATGCACAGGTAGCAAAACAAGAACAATTTTTTGTAACAGTGTGCGCAACAATTGCATATTCGACAGGTGTCGTTACCAATTCAAGTACTGTTCCATTATCAGCATTCCATTCAGAACGTTTTCGTATAAGTGGACATGTTTCAGCTAAATATCAAAAATTAAAAATTTATTGAGATTTGGAAAACTATATAGAAAATAGAATAATTGCTTACCATAAATATAATTTAATAGTATAGTAGATAGAAAAATCACGGTAACAGTTCTTAGAAACATTATTAATAGCTGTAAGTTTTAAATAGTTTTAGATATTTCTTACTTATTCAATATTCGAACAATTGATTTTCTATATACGACTGTAAATATGGTATATTTGTACTTAGTTTTATAATTGAATGTTGATCCCCTCTTCAAACATTTGAGTTATAAATTGTGGAAAGTACGGGTCAATTCATACAGCTCAATCTGTTATAGTTTCTTGAAAATAAATGACAACTCACTAATTTTTGATTATCTCATGATCGATAGGTTTACTTCAAGATGGCATCATCCGACCGGAAAAATTGACATAAGAAATGTCATAAGGAGTCTGTATTTAACGGGTCAAGTTTTTTTAATGAATTAAATGAAAGACAACTGTAACTGTCTAAATATTTAAGGACTAAATTTTCTTGATTGAAAAGATGAGCCCATCTCGTGGAATGAAATCCATATAATGAAATCAATATGAAAATGGCATATTCTCGGAGATACCTTGTTACGACTCTATATTACGTATACAGTTATGTATATAGACTCTATAATACGTAACCGAAAGGAATTTGGACAAACATAGTTATGTTGACACGAAAGTATACACAAATAAACATATTTTAAATAAACAATTCACTTCAACAGAAGTAAATACTGTCTAATAAATAAATAAAAAATTAGAATAATATGAAAAAGTTGGCCGTTGCATCACAATCGTCTTTGGTGTAGAGGAAGCATACTGGACTAGTTATCCAGAGGCCCGAGGTTCGATTCCTGGTTGACGAGTTAATTCATATCAGTATTTTATTTAATTAATAAAAGACTATATGTATATATATATATATATATATATATATATATATATATATATATATGTGTATATACATATAGAGCTTAAGGTGGTTTGTATAGGGTTCGGTTTTATATTAATATTGCTGTTAACGCTATACATCATAAATAAAGATAAATGTGGTTCAGCGTTTTTAGAACCCTTTATCCTTATCAATCCTTAATAGAATAGTGACAAATTTGTTATTATACTTCTACAGTCTTCTGAACTTCGATTCAAAAGAAGTTTAACTGTATAATAACAATAAAAATGCTATAAAATGAATTTGTTTATGTTTCCTAAAAGTCAATTATCAAAATTATTGTATGATTTGTTTCATAACGTAATTTTAGATAAATCTGTAATTCCCCTCTTATCAAAAATTACATTGTAATATAAATTATTATTTATATCGGCCTTCGTAATGCACATAGATGTATTTAGAACATGTAGGTGTCAAATATCCAGTGGTGTATTGGGGGGGGGGGGGGGGTTGATAACGTGGCGGAACGCCGTTCCGGCACCTTTTTTCCAGAAACGGAACGCGTTCCGGTACTTGTTTTAGTAGTCATTTTTTTAATTTCAAATGAAAATTAGATTTTAAATTGGCAAATTTGCAAAAACATTTCAAAAAATATGTTATTTAATCGAAAATTTATCTTGCTTTTTGTGTCTTGTTTCTTTTTCCCTTTTAAATCAAATAAACATCATGTGTTCTATGTTGGCTATTCTACATACCATGCTATTTCTGAGGTTAATGGGGTTAATCATTTTCAAATATTTATGGACAAGTTATACTCCTTACATACTAAATCTAACGTCAAATCCAGCTGACGTAAATATTTAACGTCAGATGGGTGGCCAGCTTCTTTAGGATTGTATCAGCAGTTTGGCAGAATTGGTCATCTTTATGTCATCATTTCGAAAATGCGAGTATGCCAGATGTGCTCGCGTGGTACAACTAATCTGTTAAAGAATGCAATATAGAAAAAATGTTCGAAAAAAATGTTTATCTCATAAAACCAAACAACATTTGTTTGAATCACTTTTTGATATATTCAACCGTTTTTGACGTAAATTGGAGAGGAAATTTAGTGAAAATTTTGTATATATGATTAAAACTATTGGATATGTATGCAAAAATCTTTCAAGAAAAAAGTGTTTTTATAATAGTAATAATAAAAAAAAAAAAAAAAGATTTTCCCTATCTAGCACCGTAGAATAGGTTATACCACGCGAATGCATGAAACTAAAAAATTATACAGTCTATATGTTGTTTGGTAAAATTCTCAACCACCGGTAAAAACCGCATCACGTTTATAATATTAGTAGGAGTAGGGTGTGAAAGTTTGTAAAGATGTTTGTTGATCAATTACGCATAAACGGCAGAAATGATTTTGATGCGATTTTCACCGGATTGTAGCAGCTGTAGATCGATTCGTGAAATACTTACTTAGCCCACTTCTTGAAAACTTGAAATAGAAACTCGACCCCCAACATGTTCAAATAACGGGGTATACATAGTTATTAGTAACAAGCTGATTTTTATGCTGTTAATTTATAATGGTATGTATAATTTGATGGCCAACTTATCCTACAAATTCAGTGGTTCAATTTCCCAGTCCTACGCTCTGAACATGTCAATGTAAAATTTTCATTTATAAATTAGAAAAATGGTTTCTTATTTCAATGACACACAACGTTTATACATATTGTAGGTCTCACTTCTTCAACCTTTAGTTCATAATAGACTACCAATATTATTTGTATCGTGAATACACTCAATCGCGCCAAGTAACGGTTATTTAAGTAGCGAAAAGTAATAACTATGTATACCCCGTTATTTGAACATGTTGGGGGTGGGGGACCTGCCTGTCACACCATCCATTTTGTAGAACACAAGTTTTTTTGAAGTCTTTATTACATTATCTCTCAATTTAACTAACAAATTAACTGTTACTGATAAAATTTTTGCTATCGCCAAACAAACAAGTTAATCTCTTACACGCTTCGTTAGTCATTATCATCGAGAATTTTCGCGACAGAAAAGTTGGGCAGGGAAAAAATTTAGCCTGTTACTAATCATTTAAAAAAAAAAACCCGTGCTGTACGCCTGTACTGTGGACTATAACTTTACTCTGGTACATGACGTCACGGACAAAACAACTAAAGCATGATCTATTCTGTAAATTTATATGATAAATGGAATTAGATTTTTTATATAGCGAAAACAAAGCAAATCTTTGAAATAAAGGTTAAAACAAGTAAACATTCAATATAAAAAATTTTTTTTGAGATGATTTTATTTATAACATAGCGATTATTGTGTACAATAATTATTATATGTCTGCTAACACTGCACGAAATCATTATGCAAGCTAGATCATTGTGCGAGTGGTAGGTGAAACTACTAGCGTCTAAAAATTATAAAGCCTTCTAATTGAATATTTCATTTTGTCAGCCCATCTGCACACGGAACAACATGAAAACAATACAACGACCATACTATATCGCCTGACTTACAATTCTTCAATGTAAAGTAATGGAGATGCACCTTCGAGGTAAAACAAAATTGACGGGCGATCAGCTCTATATGAGCGGTATAACCAACGCAAGCAACCTGCAAGAAACTCACATATATCGGTTGTTTTCGTCTCACTTGTCGATATAGTGTAAAATTTCACATATATCTAAACATAGTATTGCACATACTTACATGAAACTAAAATTAAATACTCTCCATAGAAGCCATGAGTTTTTACTATTTAAAAGTTCTTCGTGTGCGTGTACACTCTTACTCATATCACTGATAAGGCTAATATTCGCGAATGACTACCTTTTAGTGCTTTGATGTTGCGCCATATGCAAATGACCTAGTGATTGCCTCTATTCAGACAATACCAATGTTGGATTGGCGTAGTCTATTGTTATATTAATTGACCTCATGGGAATAGAGTATAATGCCGGCTGTACATACTCGTCGAGGGCACACGGGGAATGGCTCGGTGAGACATTCGTAAGGCAAGGTGTCACAAGTGGAGTTGTGTACTCAACGAGATTACGTTGGTATACCTGAAAAATGACATTATTAAATTAATAATTACGGAGTAATAATTTTTTTATTAAACTAAAAATAATTATTATTCAAATGCGTGTTGGAGGACACTAAAAGAATAAAAAAAGTATTCATAAATTTATACAGTTTTTATTTATTTTCGTGTTCTACTATTAAGATTAATGGGTACAATTAAAGCGGTTGATAATCGAATGTAGCCGAGAGTGTTCTTCGTGCTCGTGTCAAATGTATTCACCACTCGCTTTCTTTGACTCGCGTTAAAAAAACCGACTTTTAATGAAGGGATGGCGAGGCGAGGCGACTCGACACAAGTCAGGCCGAGCGTGCTCGCAATGTCTCGCCTTGCTTCGCCGAGTGTGTACAGCCGGCATTAGAATTAGTGTGCGATTCTTCTTTTTAATTTCATACCTAGTCACGTTCAGTTTGGTTCTAATCATTTGTAACGTTATTTAAATGGGTGATATATGCACCACCTCCTCTTTTGCGTTTAGCCCAGTGATATACGCATTCCGAGTTAATTAAACAGTAACGTTCATAGAGATATTTGATCACAGACTTTTAAAATGCCAACACTTGTTTTTTATTCTTTAGTCCAATAGAGCTTTTAATCAGGGATCATATACTGAAAACATTCGAAAATGACATTATTCACAATGTTCAGAATTCTACGTATTTGTGATTTAATAAACATAACATCAATTTTAATTTTAATAATTTTATTAATAAGTTACAATTTATATAATTCATTATTTCACGACGACAGAACGGGAACATTTACCAGAATATTTACGACGGCTATTTGATGGACAAATTAGATCGGCGGCCATTATTATACCGTCAGATAAACTTAATTGTGGACTCAAACTAGATGGTAAACATTGGATCTCATAAGTTGTACTATTTACACCTAATATACCATTTCCTGTACTTATTAAACCACATGGGCCATCCAATTTACCCAATTGATGACACATATCTTTATAAAATACGTAACCACTTCTTTGGCATGGATTCGCCATGCATTTTGGTATTGATGAATCAGATTGTAATACTAAATATTCTTTTCGTTCACATGGTCCTTGTTTATATGCTTGGTAACATAAATTTCGTATGGGGTAATATAAGAAACCTGAAAGGAAGTTTACATTGAATTATTGAGAAGCAAACTATTCTGTCTTTATAAATTTAATTAAAAATTGAGAACACGCAATATTCAGCTGTATTTCATCTGATACTTATTTATATTTTATTAATTAACTAGTATTACCTGTTGCGGCTTCGCCCGCAATAATTTTGTAAAGTTCTTATAACTAAGTAACATAATATTTCTCGTCGTCAAGGACTGATTGTCTTAAAACGCTGTTACACGTATTTATTTGTTTATAATTTATAGGCTAAATATCAATATTCAAGTCTCTAATTTTAAAATACGGAACTTCCATATAAATGCCCACCCCGTGTTTTAAGATATACTACACAGGCCTCGTATAAACACGTATTTAATGATGTACTAGCTGAAATCCCCGGCGTTGCCCGTGGAACTCAAAGATTTGCTCCGGCACTTTTGGTGTCGATAGCGTACTACTGAATTATTCAACTTTATTAATTTTTCTTCTGATACCGGCACTTCCGCTATCAGAATTAAAATGTTATTTAGCTTCCCAGAACCTCCACCTTTTTACACCTCGGGTTACATTATTGGAGTTTCCCTAATTTTTTTGAAATTATAATATAGCCTATGTCACCCGGGGATAGTGTAGCTTCCCAACGGTGAAAGAATTTTTTTAATCGGTCCAGTAGTTTCGGAGCCTATTCAATGCAAACAAACAATAAAATCTTTCCTCTTTATAATATTAGTATAGACGTATAGATAACTGAAATAGAAATTTGCATGACTGTAACTTCAAAAAAACTGAAACTCTGACTCCCTATTGATTTTCGAAAAAACGCTGAAACGTGTATTTCTTTATTATTTATAGCTAATCAGCCCAGGCCTCGTACTGAAATTGTGTCTAAACTATTGGCTATATGAAAAAATGTTACATACAAAAGTTGTTTGTTTTTATTAGATAAACATTTTTTGTATTTAATGATTTTTTCTATCTGGCATCGTTTAAAAGTTAAATCTTTAGCGAGCCACGTGGACACGGATGCCAGAAATGCCTTATAGCCTATGCTACTCGAAAATGGTGTAATTTTCTATCAATGAATGAATTTTTAGAATTGGTTCTGTAGTTCTTCAGAGATTACTCCATAAGTATAAGTAATAGCTGACCAACACAAGTTTCGCACTGAAGTTGTGTTAAAACTATTGGTTTATGAAAAAATGTTTTTTACAAAAGTTCTTTGTTTTTATTAGATAAACAATTTTTATATTTAAAGATTTTCTCTAACTCGAATCGTTTTTAAAGTTAGGTTTTTAGCATATCACGCGGACACGGATTTGGTAGCTGTCACCGGATTTGGTAGCTGAAAGTTTTTATAGCCTATGTTACTCGGAGATAATGTAACTTCCAATCATTGAAAGAATTTTTAGAATCGGTTTAGTAGTACCAGAGATTAGCCGACAGATACAAACAAACAAACAAATATTATCTCTTTATATATTATTAGTATGGATAATAAAAGTCAGGGTTCCCCATCACAAATAATTTCAATCAAATTGATTCAATTTTTTTTGAAATACAAGTGTACACTACTGTTTTACTTGTTGTATATAAATTGTTTACAATTGAAATACGCAATTAAATTAAATCAATGGTATCACATTAATTTGCATATGAATGAAACGCATTTAAAGATAAGAGTAAACATAACAATTTATCAATTTACCTGGAGCACAATCACAAATCCAATCATCCATATGATCACCTGGATACAATAATTCATTAGGAGGGCATCGTCCAGGTATATAAATTGGTTGACGATTCTTAATAAAATAACAATAACAATTATAAGTTAAAAAATAAACCTTGCAAAACATATAAAATAATAAAAACTTACATTTTTATTCAGAAATTCTGGATTTTGTTCTTGTTCTGGAAATCCAATGTCTTGTGTAAATACACATAATGTATTTAAAATTATTATGAATAAAATATTTTTTAATTTGTGTCCATTCATTTTAAATAATTTATTTTGGTTATTTGCTTTTACTGTTTAATGTTTAGTATCAAAACAACATTCACTCACAGCTAGAGTTCAAGTTTATGTGACTTCATTCCACTGTTAAATATTTATTACTAATTGTAAAAAAAATTTCCCAGGGATTTTTGATAACCTTTATTAATATTTGTTAATTTTTTTCCTTAACAAATTACTGTATATAAGTAATATGTATAATCCAAATATCAATTAGAAGAAAGTAAAAAGAAATTATAATTCATAAAATTTTTATGAGCATAGAATATAAAGGCATTGTTTTCGATGCTAATAATAGATATTGAGATTTTACCGAATCTTTGCGTTTTGTGCGCCCATGATACCAAAATACCTATTTATGGCTGGTATGATATGCCTTGGGAGGGGGAGGGGTATGTACACTCTCATTAAAAAAAATTAACCAATCTGAATTGTTAATTTTCTTACATTAAATAAAAGTCCACATTTTTGTCAGTGTATATAAAAAGTTTATGCATGTATGTATGTATGTATGTATGTATGTTGTGAACAAGATATCTCAAGAACGGAAAGAGCGAAAGGTTTGAAACTTCAAACTTAAGTTTAATATTGTCTTGTCACGCGATTGCAATGTTCTGGCGAAAATGGATAAACCGAAAATGACCCTTTATACGTAATGCTTTTTTATTTTTTGAGAATTTCTCGAATACGATTCCGTAAATATTTTTTAACTTTTTACCATGATTAGAAATCTGACCTTAATAAGACCTAGATTTTCATATATTTGTGACTCTAATTTTGAGCAAGAGGTACCTACAAAATTTTAAACTTAAAATACTAATTTCGATTGAAAACCACAAACCGAAGGTGGTATTTTACTCGTAACTTTTGTTTTTGGAAATTTTCTCAAAAACAGTACGATTTAGAGCAAAAATTTTAATTTCAAAATTACTACATGAATTCTTTGTAAACGAAATAAATTAAGCTCATTAGTTTACATAGGTACTTTCTTCAAGTTTGATTGTAAATAAATTCCATTATGTGTGTATAGCGGTCGTGTGAGGGTTTCACACCAGATTTATTGGTTATCTATTGTTTACTAATATTAATCTTTGATTTTTTCAATCTTTAATAATCTCCGTTTAATCTCTAATAATAATAATAATAAAATAAAAAAGTATCTAGTTTGAATGACACACAACATCAAAATTGTCAAAAAATTAATAAAAAACAACAAGGCTGGATTTATGAAAAATAATTTCAAACAAAAGTTGTTTATGACTCTTGAAAATGTTATGTAACTTTGGAATTTTTGGAAATTCTTATTAACAAAATATCTAAAAAATATTGTAAAGTAAATAAAACAAGTGAAAATCACAAATAACGGATTTCATTGCTTAAATACCCGATATATACTGAGTTCATTATCATTGCGGAAACTGTTTATTATAGTTTTTGTGCTGAAATTGTGGTAAAACTATTTAATTTATGAAAAATAATTTCAAACAAAAGTTGTTTATTTTAAAAAAGAAACATTTTTTGCCTTTTAACAAAATTTAATTTCTTCTAATTCTTACGGTTTCAAAACTGGATATATCTCCCCCCCCCCCCCCCAAGGACATTCAAGAACCGACTGTGTCGGTTCACGAACATCTCACTTTTTAGCTCTAGACACACACAAAATTTCAATTCGTTATCTGTTTTCGTTTTTGAGTTATGATGTTGACGGACGGGCGGACATACGGGACTAAACTTAATATTCCTTGCAAAATAGACTAAATTTAATATAGACTAAACTACCTTAGTTAATTATTATTATACTACCTGAGTTAATTATTTAATAATCTGTATGGTTCATTTTAAAATGAACCATATGGGTTAAAATTTTTATCATACTTATTGTATGATAAAAAGTTTTAAACAAAAGTTGTCTACATTGTCTACGGGAATCATTATTGGAAATAAAACAAAAATGTGATTTCTAATATGTATAATTAAAATTCATAACAAACCGAATTCTGTCTTTTGAATCATTGTTTCAAAAGTGTACATTCACTGTTTATTATTTTGTTCGGTTTTCATGATTTTCGTTGTTTTGATGTTGTATCTTTCCTGCATTCATTGACTTTTTCATCCCAACAATTATCATGTCGACAGCCGCATCCATGTTCGCAAATTTTTCCACAGTTTGTATTATCTAAACCGTGGGTACAAAATTTTTTCTGATTGTCAGAATCGCACGATATATAAATTTGATTTTTTCCAAACAAAGTACATGCTAAAAATTAGAAACTCATGAATATATATATATATATACAGGATGAGCCGGGAGGAACGGACCAAACTCCAGAAGTGTATTGTACACGTGGAATTAATGCAAAAAAGGTGTTAATTCGTTGTTAAAAAATGATATCTTGTGTTATACAGTATTCAAAATTGGTGATTTAAAACTTGTGATCAGTAATCAGTACACTAGCAAACATAATATGCTATGTTTGAGACTTACAATTTATTACTTTGTTGTTCTGATAATGTGTCAATGCATTGTGGCAATTATTTAATATTTATTGGAAAAAAAATGAAAATCGCATAAGAACATATGAGTTTTTTTGCATAATTTTCACGTGTGTAATACACTCCTAGAGTTTGATACGTTCCTCCTGGTTCACTCTATATATATAGGTATAAGTTTTCCAAAAAGTCTGGAAACGGTCGACTAACTCTTGAAATCTTAAATAGGAACACCAATTTTTTATTGTAGACTCAGATTCTCCATATAAAAATAAGTTAGTTTTACTCGAAACATTTTTTTTTCGATTCATGATAGATTACATAGTAATCGGCAAATTTTACGGAGAAATTCTGCGGAGAAATAAAAAATAATAAAGTACAAGTTCATGTACTTGAAAAATCCATTCAATAGTGTTAAATCTAAAACTCACTCGCCTTATTGAGTGGGTCTTAGATTATGGGAGTGGGGGTCCAACTTTTGTATCATCGGATAGCTTCTTTAAAAATATTGAACACGAATTTATTCGTTCTAATATAAAAACTGTGAGACACGTTTGAGACGTAATTAATAAAAACTTTGCTTCTTTGTATTAAAAAGAATTAAAAAAATAACATACCTACGTCCTTGCATAAATTCAATAGCTTTATGTTATTACCCCCCGTATAATCATCAGAATCATCTGGTTCAATTCCCTTCACTTGTTTACAGATGTCTGAAAGACAAAATTCAGTTTTAATTAATAATGGCCAACTTATCTTTCGTGACAAAAGTTTGGGCGATGAAATATCATCCAGATTACTCTACCAACATGAGCTTTATTTATTCTAGACTACAGTTTACCTTAGAATTATCTAGATAACTCTACCAACATTGAACTATTATTATACATTTACAATCAGAAGGTGAAAATCAAATTACAAACTTATGTTTGTTTATAGATTTTGTAATACGTCTCGCTATTACATTTTTTTTACTTTCAAAAGATATTTGGAACGTAGAATGGTTTATCCATACATGTATTTGGAAAACCCATCTTTTTTTCTTTTTTTTAAATTGACATAAAAAAGTTTCCCAATCAAACTGTTTAAATTGAACTACACTTACATTTAAAATACTTGATTATTGAATGATTATGCTAACATCATCTCTAAAAGAAACTGGTTTTTTTTATTCAACAACAAAATCAGAACCTAAAAGTACCAATTGATAATGTTGATGGTATTGGCGTATTGCATTACAATTCTGTAAAATTGTTTAAGATGGCTGAAAATTCTATTTATGATTTTATGGGTCTTTGGAAAAAGGAATGGTAAATCTCGGAATATGTCAATCATAGTTTTTGCGAACTTTTAATATATATGAACTTTTATATATGCGAGTCAAAAATTTAATGTACACCACTAAGTAACTATGGTGTACTGGTAAGCCCATCGTCCCGGTAAAATGGAGGTCTAGGTTGAAGTCCTATAGTGGTTACATTATCTTTTTCACATTTTTAACTTGGAATATGTATTTGGTTGAAATATGGATACATTCAGCCTATGATAAAAATAGTAATTTTCCATACCAACGATTTATTCACCAACCGGCCAATAGTTATAAAATTGTATACAGGAGAGATTATTTTATTTTATCACTCGAAATACTTCGTATTAGCCAAAATAAAAAATGTATAAAGTGGATATTCTCTAAAAATCTCCACCTAATAACAAAATGTTCCAAATAATAGGTAATTGTTTTTTTTTACTCTTAGTTTCCGATAAAACAATAAAATATAGTATTCATTAAAAACATTTAAATTGATAATAGGTATTGGTCTCGAACCAAAGTCAAAATTTACCAAAAGTTTCTCAAATGTCCATCGATCCTACCTAGTCATAAATATTGCCCTTTGCGTAATAAAGGTTAACTTTTTCTTAAATTTAATAGAATATTTTGTATTGAAAACTTCCTAGGATTTTAGCACACGACAGAGGATATCGAATAGTCAAGAAAAAATAATTGTAACAAAACCAACCTTCAGTTTGCAAATTTATCCCATTTAATTCTTTTGGGTTACATACAATGTATACCATCTTTACTATTTCTTCATAAACTTCAAGAGGAATCGTCTTGTTACCTCGATCTATTTCCAAACACGCATCTAAAAGATAATTCAAGTTAAAAGAAATAATTAGTTTTTTAGTACAGCTTAAACAGAGTGCTTTATTCAACAATCTCTGACTCTGTAGAACACTTACAAAAGGAGGCATTCAGGAAAAACAGCTTTTTATCCTTTAAAATAGGGCGAATTTTAAAGAAAATTTGGGCAGAATAAATTTTAGGCCCCGTTTGAAACAGACTGTCCAGATAAGACTGTTGTTTTTTCAATCAGGGAAGTTTTTTTATACATACCTAACATTAGTTGACTATTTATCTTCCATTGTACACTTAAATTAAAATTTAAGAAGACTAAACCAGATATGAGAAAGAAAGTATTTCGGTTCATTATTGTTTCACTGAATTATAAAAATCAATTTCACAAAACCTCTTTTAGTTTGTTTCAAATTTATTCTGAAACAAACTGATTGACCAAGTATACTTTTTATCAGAATTTAATAAAAATTATAATTTATTACAATATTTATAAAACAAACTTTTATAAACATAAATAATTAGAACTTACTTACATATTTGAAATAACTGATATTTTAAAAACATTTTATCAGGTCATGATCAAAATACCGTTTTGTGACTTCAATGTATAGTGTAAGAGTTTAATATCAGTAATTGTTTTTAAATAAGAATCATTGTATTTTTATGAAAACAAATTTTCCCCTCATAAAATGCTGGTTGGTTTCCAAAAATTTTCGACGTAGTAAGCATATTTACTTGAAAGTTTATAAAGAAATGGTAAAGATTGTGTACAAATGACCAATCAAAAGTCGAGCTATCATTTTAAAATTTTATAATTAATAGTTTTGAACAAGTTTTATCTGAAGCATTTTTTTCGAAAACCGAACAAAATAAGGCACAAATCATTTATAAAATTTTGAAATGATAGCCCCACTTTTGACGCCATTTGTACATTGTATGTCCACAAGTCGAAACACTCAAATGAGATAAATTTGGTCCAGAAATACAGTTAGAGGGATACAGTTACCTACAAAAAAAAACATCGGTTTTTATAGTGTTTCTATCTAAAACTATTATTACGTGCTTTTTCAGGCCAATTTCGTTTAATCGGGACTTTTAATTTACCGACCCCGTCTTGCCTAGATTAGCGAAACCGTAATATGTATGAACAGCCGAGCATATCATGATCTGAAAACGATAAAGGTATACCGAAAGTTGTGCGTCGGAATTTTGTGCTTAATAGCATAACTAGATATTTCATTATAGATACCAAGCTCAAATAGGTACAAGAGTCAATAATAGTAATAAATAATTAAATAGCTAATGGATTAATTGAATTATAGAACTTAATTGAATAATTTATATATATATATATATATATATATATATATATATATATATATATATATATATATATATATATATATATATATATATATATATATAGATATAGATATAGATATAGATATAGATATAGATATAGATATATATATATTATTAACAATATTTTTGTTAATAAAACAGGGTCTTCATTTCCAATAGAGAACTTGCATGTTTTGTAATTTAATTTTTTTGGCCCTCAGCCTCAACGGATATAATGACGTCACAACCAATCACAAGTCGTTTTTTTATACAAAAATTTATTTATTTTTTATTAATAATTAATGAAAAAAATGAAATTTTTAATCAAAATAAAAATTATCAAAACGTACTTCAAATGAATTATTCTTTCATTTATATATGAATTTGTAGCGATAAAAAATTAATGCAACTTCTCTATTGGACATTGTTACTAGGAAATTAGGAATTAGTTTCTTTTCCTTGTAATTTACTAACTGGATATTATCAATATTATGAACGTGGTTTTTGGAGACCGATATACATGTAATGATATGGTTAAACGCCCTCTACAACATGGCGAGTTAATTTTATAGTTATCTCATATTTTATACTTAGCCTGCATATACTGAGTACACTATCAATGCGTGAACTGTTTATTTTACTTTTTACAGACGCACAGATGAATATAAAGACAAAGTAGTATTTTAATATCATAAATACATACATACTTTTCTTATCTACAGTACGTTGTTTTAGGTAAATTTGCTGAAAACCTATTCAGCTTATGAAGAAAAAAGTCCAAACAAAAGTTGTTTATTTAAAAACGGACTTTTATGTCTTCAAATTTATCGCCTATATCTTACGATTTCAAAGAGGGATATTACCCCCTCACTCTCTAGTGGGCCACTTTTTACCTTTAGAACACACCCACACACACACACACGAAGTTTTACCCTGTTATCTCTTTCCCCTTTTAAGTTATCGTGTCACAGAATGACGAACGGACATCTTTACCCAATTACTATACCCATTATTATTAATGATTATTATTATAACTCTAATTATTATTAATTATGATTCCGAACTTTCATAATATGCTTGTGTTCTTATCTTCACAAACATCATTGTCAAGTGCCACAAGGAACGGAGACACTGTACAAAATATCTAAAACAATAAATATTATGCTAAACATAACTAAATAATTATTTATATGAACATATTTTTTATGTAGGTCAGGATGTCAACAATAAACAGCCATTATTAAATATTGAAAAAAAAGTAATTAACAAAATCTGTAATGAAAAACGACAAATCACAGTAGATGGCCAATTGATTTATATTGACGATTTCAATAAGAATTTCCTCTATAGTTAATGACATGAATTATAGCGGAAAATGTCTCTTTATAATAACTGGCATCCATGTATTATTTTGGTTGTAGTTAATTTGTTGGAAAGACATTTGATTAACTATTCAGGCTATATTCTACAATAGATATTTTAAATTCCCTTTTTCGAACAACGTTGTGTACATTTTATTTTTCTAATTTCAATTTTACGTATATTCCCATGAACATGGTTTGTATGAACCATTTATGACAGTAGGACTAACTGTTTGCGTATATTTTTGAAAATTTTTCGAAAACTCTATTGAAAACTGACCTGAGGGCAGAGCCTTTGTGTGCAATGAAAGAAGAATCTTTTTTTTTATGTCAAATAATTATTTTTTTCTAAATTTTGATAGTTTGAAATGTCAATTTTTTATATTTTAAATTTTGACAAATAATTAACAAATAATTTATTTTCATAATTTTGTTAATGAAGGTGTTTCTATAGAAACTACAAACTATATTAGAGATCTGGGTCGGCTATAGTACACACTAAAACTGGTTTTTGTTTTTGGCCACCAGACTTCGTGATAACTGACCAAAATGGTAATATACTGCTTCGGCTTGGGAAACCATGTTAAAAATTTCGCTCAAATTTTGAGGTATCATAAACAATAAATCCTAAAAGTTTCAAATGCTTCTGATCATTTTCGCATAGGTAATCTTTTTAATTTAATTTAGTGTTTTCATAGAAAATATACATTCGATTTATTTGGTAAAAAAAACTTAATATAATAACAAAATGCTGTCAACAAATCTTCATGACTAATATTGTTTGTTTCTTTGATTACTCAAAACCAGTTTATTTTAACAGAATTCTTAATAATAATTTTGAATTAAACAACATCTTCATTGGTTTAATGACTTTGAATGATAGCCTCTTTGGCCTATTTATTGCGATATTAGATACCGTTATAAGATTCAAGATTTAGATTGCAGTATACACATTTTTTTTTTTTGCTTTTCGATTTCAATTGGTGGAAAAGTATATTGTTTAAGAAAAATTGTATTCCTTCAATAAATTTATTAGCGAAAGTATAGTTCAAAATGATGAGAAAAAGATAATGTGAAAGCTTTTAATATTAATATTACGTGGTGCATGATCGCAATTTTCTATTTCTCATTGAAATAACTTGGGAAACCTTCTCTTTATACTATGGAATTTTATAACTCGTTAACGCGTTTTTAATTAATGGGGCGGTTGATTGACTAAACTATCGGCGTATGAACAAGAACAAAGTAACCGGCTATGCTGGTGAAGGTTTTCTGCAGTTTCCCTTCACGAACTCCAGGTGAGTATCGGCATAGTTTCTATCAAAGTCGGCTGCAGCCGCACACCTACCAATTCCTAGTCTGCATACGAATTCCTGATCCTCCACTCACATCATTAAAAAAAATGTATATTAAAAATTAATAAAGGTTGAAAAATAATGGTGTGGGTGGCCTCTGTTATAGACCGTCGTGTCTCAAAAACGGAGGTTAAACCCCATTATTATTATTTTTTTAACTCGTTAACGCATCATGTATGGTACGGCCAAATTATATTTTTGTAAGAAATTGAACACTCTTTAAAAAATTTATTTATCATTTTATTAGTAATTTACTTTTTCAAAAGTTATTTATGGTGAATTCATATTACGTACTTTTCCTGTGAAATTTTCTTTTCTGGTGGGGTATTTTTTGTAGATCATTTTATTTCCCTCAAGTTTTTCCGTCACAAAGTTTCCGGAATTCCTAAAGAATCTTTAGTTATTTGCATTTAAATGTAAATTTGTTTAAACAAATGTTATTCTGATATCGTTTTTAATTGATTATAAACAAAAAATATAAAAAATCAATTGAATTTTGCAAAGCAAATAATTCGTATCTTTAGATTTATCAATTGATAAGATTTTAATTACCTAATTCATTATTTCATTTTTTTTATTCGCTTTACAAATTACAATTAGATTTTTTATATTTTTTGATAATTTAATTGGGAATATTGTTGATGATGAAATCAAATTTGTACTTACTTTATCAGTAAATCACGGGATTAAACCACATGTTAGAGATGTCGTTGTATAAATTATTCCTGGCAAAAATTGAGGTTTCAAAGAATGTCTTTTAGGTTACTTTTAGACTATCCCATAAGGGTGAATTATTTATTGGTAAGCTAGAAAAGCGAATTTAAGCTGAACAGCAATTGGCAATGCAAAGTTAACTAGTGAATCAATCTATTTGCAAGGATTGTTAGTGAAAGTCGTTAATTGAACTCATGGACAAATATTACTCGATCATTTAGAAGTAATTTCGTTAAAAAGGAAATAGTCTGCCAGCTGATGCGGGGTCTTGGGCTTTTTTTTAAACTAAGAATTTTTTAAAACATAAGGTCGGTGGAGAAAAATATTGTATATTTCAAGCTTTTTCCGACATTGTGGAAATACTACACAGCAAAAAAAGCGGTGCACTTAAAAATTATTTTCTTTGTGTATCATCTACATTTTTATAAATTTGTATGTTTTTTGGAAATATAATTTCCGGAGAAAAAATTTATTTAATAAAATGACAAATTTGAATTAATTTTTTAATTTTTAAAAAGCATTTTATTTCAAGGTTTTTAGAAGGAAGTAAACTTTTAACAGTGAATATTACTTCCTCTTGCTCTAATAACTGCCTCAATCCTTCTGGGCATAATTTTAATAAAGTTCGCTACGACATCTTGGGTGATTACCTACCATTCCTGCACTATAGCTATTATGAACTCATGTAAACTTCATTTATCTTCTTATAAGTCGGACAAGTTCTTTCCATAGATTTTCTAATGTATTTCACTCTAAAATATGGTGGCCATTTCAAAATCTGAATTTCGATAGTTTTATTTTAATGTACACCCTTCGGGATCGTTTTTCTACTGCATCTGAGACATTGCCCAAAGGCTCCCAATGGATCCTAGCGTTACTACTAGTGTACAATCCAAAAGTCCAGCCATAGCATCAGAGCTCACTGTAAATTATCGAACGCCACAAAAGTAGCGTTCTTTTGTTTAGGATTACTCAAAATATATATATCCTAAAAATATATTTAGTGTGGGTTTTTTTGGATACTAGCTAAAATACTTGGCATTGCCTGGGTTTAATAAAATTTTCTTTATAAAAAAAAAACTCTTCTCTACGATACCCCATACATCTAGGTAGGGTCAAAATTTGTTCGTTCTATCTCTGTCACATGTATGGGCATCGCCGTCCCCTTAATTATAGTTATATAGATAAAAAAATGTAACTAATATTGACCCGCGGTATATAAGTTACTACCAGCACAGGCATCGTACTGAAATTGTGCCTAAAAAGCCATTCATTTACCGAGACAAAACTAAACTTTTTAAATATGTTATTTTTGACGATTCCTCGTAATCGCATGAATCGTATAGGAACGCATAGAAGACGAACAAATAAATAAACTAATATTCATTTTTATATATACTAGATAGATGGTTATATACTCAGTAGCGGCGTTAGAGTAGGACGCGGTTGGCCGACCGCCCAAGCCGCCGCAGGCGCCCCCTTATTTCCCCTCGCTCCTTGAGCGAAGCCTACTTACTCGTAAATTCCCTAAATTAAGCGAAAAAAATCGTTATGTTTTCAACACTAGAATGGAATGGCAGTGTTCAATCCGTTCGATCGGAGCACTGCATTAATTTCAGTCAATGAAAGATTTAAATGAGTTCTCGGAATCTTGATATTTTTGTACAATATAAAACAGAATCTGGAAAAATCCGACATTGTCAAACTCTGTGTTGATCTCCAATTGAAATTAACTGCACACTTAAATCAGATATAGATGGTTGTATGTTTTGTGGTTACTCCTGTTTCTGTTTTAAATTTTCAAAGATCGCAACTTACAAGAACTGTATCCAAATGTATGGATAGCATTACGAATATTATTGACTATACCTGTAACGGTTGCTAGTGGAGAGAGGAGTTTTTCTAAGCTTAAGCTGATAAAAACCTATCTGCGATCGACAATATCTCAATCTAGATTGACAAACTTGGCAACCTTGTCAATCGAAAATCAAATTGCTGAAAACATCGACTTCGAAAAGTGAAATTTTATTAGTTTTTTTTAATAAATGGTTATTTCTTTTAATAAATGATTGTTTCATTATAGCCTTTGCCTTTTTTTCGTATGGGTTTGAATTTCAGTTTGAGGGCGTCATAGAAATCTCGCCCAGTACGCTGGTAGTGCTAAAACTGGCACTGTGTATACTTCGTGACTGGTCAATAACTTGAAATTGGAACTGTTTTGTTTTACTATGATAATTGGTTTTGTATTAGTTTCTAGCAAACTGAAACCAGATTAAGCCTGCCAAAGGGCCAGCGTCGCACTGGGCCTAAGGGGCCCGGATGGCACTATGACGGCAAGGAAAATTGTTAATAATAATCAATGAGGCAAGAGTTTTTGGAAGTTTTTATTTTCAATGGCGTACATTTTTATGTAAAAATTTCCAATTAGTTATACCTGAAACTGGATTGTCAATAAATCTTTTGTAAAAGTTGCTATCGTCCTTATCCTTGATAAACACCGATTATATGTTTAGGATAATCAACAAGTTCAGCAGTTCTTGCCTCAGTAGAGAAGCAAGTCTCGCCTTAATGCGGTTCAGCGCGGAAAATCGTCTCTCGCAAGTTACTTGCGTAAACCAGATTGTGAGAATTACATAATAAGCGACGTATAAGTTAAATCTAGTACATACTAATTTGCTTGTTATATTGGAACAAAAGTCCACATGCACATGGTATGCAGCTTCGGCAGGCATCCGAATCTCTTCGGGACAAACAAAAGCGTTCTTTGCTGTTTGATCTAAACCATCTTCGTAGATCTATTCTCTGTCCTGCCTTTCTCTCCGTGTAAGGACTTGTTGCGTAAAGGTAAAAAGCCTGGGGCCCTGCCACACAGGCAAGGGCCCGGGTGACAAACGCCACCCTGACTCTGTGGCCAGTCCGACACTCCAAAGGGCTGTTGTAAGGTGATTTTATGAGCGGTTTATTTTTTATTAAGGGGTCATGTCTGAATAGATTCATATAAATTCGTAATTGTTGTAGATATTCAAGGTCTATTGGTCGTTATTATCTGCTAATCGGATTAAGGAATAAGTCAAAATAAAACAAAAAGTCTTATAATCTTTGTTTGAATTCTTTATTCATAAAATCATTATTTAAATTAAGTTTTTTTTCGACGACTTAAAATTGTGAATGAAATTATTTTAGAATATAAAATTTAATATGAATAATGTTTAAATAACGAAAATGATTTTTATGTTGTATGTATTTATGTCTGATTTATGTATGTATTTATGAATGTATGCCTGATGTATGTATTTATGTACTTAGAAACTAACTAACAATTTTTCAACATTATGTTCAATATTTTTCTAGAAAAATTATATACTATGTAGCGTTTTACACCACGGAAAATAGTTTTGTCTTTGAGGTTACTACAGTAACTTCGAAAAAATCCACAACATTTACATGGTTTATATTGTTTATACTGCACAGTAGTTAATTCATTTTAATTTAATTTATCTAAAGCTGCCCCATACCACTTTGTAATCCAAAATTGTTTCTTTCTAGGCTTTCAACAAGTTAGCAAAACTAATTTAATCAAATTCATTTATTGTTAGTGGTCTTCAAACTACAGCACGCGTGCCGTACAGTCGTACACGACCCTCCAAAGACTTTCATCCGGTCTCCTCTTTGAAATATAGATATTGTATGTATAAAGCCCATTAAGCCCATTACACAATGAAAAAAATAAGATATAAGAATAACATATAAGAAATAAAATATAAGATATAAGGAATAGTGGAATCCAGCAGATGGCAGAACCGTTGATCAATTCACAATTCAAAAATATGGAATAAGAAATAAGATATAGCAACAGAATTTCCGTCGCGTTGAATATCTATTCCTTATTTCTTATTCCCAGCCAATCACAATGTTATGCGCAGGATGCTATGCGCAGTCGACTCTCCGACTTATGTTTTTGACATTTATGCACACACCAGCAGCTGGCATTCAACCGCTGTGATTGATTGATTGAATATTATATCTTATCGCCTATTGTGTTTTGGTCGCTGTGCTATATCTTATATCTTATATTTTATTTCTTATATGTTATTCTTATATCTTATTTTTTTCATTGTGTAATGGGCTTAACTATTAATTTTATGATTTTTTATTAGTTGTACTGCCAACACTATAAGTGTACACATTTTTTCATCGGATTTGTGCTGAATCTATTTGGTTTTCAAATTGTTCGAATAAAACATGTTCATGATAAAAATACTAACAACTTTTTTTTTAAAACCTTTGTTTGAAAACCGAATAGATTTGGCACAAAGTAAATTTTTGCCAACAGTAAAGTTTTAAAAACAGAAATCCATTATGAAGTAAATAGTACAATGCAAGGTTCTTTTTTCAACTGTTTGTAGTTGATTTGTGCCTTATTAATTCAGTTTTTGGGAAAATGTTTCAAATAAAACTTGTTGGTTTATTTATAATGGACAAATTTTATCCGAAGAATTTTATCGACAATGGAATTAATAATGCTATTTTAGTGGGCATGTGTACAAATCGAGCTATCATTTCCAAATTTTATAGTTGATTTGTGCCTTGCGTATTCGAACTTCGGAAAAATGTTTCAAATAAAAGTTGTTAGTATAGTTATAATGAACAACTTTTAGCCGGAGCATTTTTTTCAATTTTGAATTGATAGCTCGACTTTTAACGTCATTTGTAAATATAATGCGGATAAACATACCTTTGAATATATTTTTATCATTATAAATTAATTAACTATATTTGTTTACATATGTAATTTAAATTTATATTCTAATAGGATTTCAATGACCATGTTAATACTTAAGTTAACGTCAAAACTGTTAGGAAAGGCCTTAATATCGATTTTATTGTGCGTAAACGCGCCATACCATTACTTAGCTTGGTGTTGATAAGCCCTATTAAATGTACAAAACTTATTATCTAAAAGTACAAATCTGAGTTAAAGACTATGAAGCGTTATGGCCCAAATAGACGCAGAACATGGTTGCAGCAACATTGAACAGCAACTAGCTTGTTGCTCTGTGTGTGGGGTGGTTGCAGCAACAAAAAACAAACTTTTTGTTAGCAACAAAAAACAAACTTTTTGTTGCTGCAACCACTCCACACACAGAGCAACAAGCTAGTTGCTGTTCAATGTTGCTGCAACCATGTTCTGCGTCTATTTGGGCCTTTTAGGTACGCAAAATATGCATCTACTATAAAACTACTACTAACATCGTTCTCAACAGTTTTAACAGTTTTAACTTAACTCTTCGCGTAAACATACCCATACAAGTATTTATATTCTGTTTTCGAAAAAATGCTAAGAACAAAAGTTGTTCAGATTTTTATGATGAACAAATATTATTCGATTTTTTCTTCGCGAAAATCAAATGGATTCGGCACAAATTGGCTGCTACTTAAGTGGTTGATAGTACTTACATATAATAAAAACAAATATATATATATTTTGATGTAACATTAATATACTTTCAGATTCTGTTGTAAATGTGAAACAAGTTAAATAAAAAGAACAAACCTAATAGTTTAACTTAAAAGCGCTTTTAATTTTTTTTAAATTTTAACTGTACAAATATATAAAAATAAATAATTTTAACTGATCAACTTATTTACGTGTCTTCAATTTTTTCATTCCGCCGATGAAATTGTTAAACTAGTTTTTTTTATTAACAATATAATAATACAATAATACAAAATAATGCCTACATATACAAATATAAAATGAATTAATAATTTAAAACAAAACAATATTACAATTATCACTAAATATTTACAGAGTACCAAATTATTGCTATGTTCCATACTCAAGAGTCATAATATTTCAAAATAGTGGTACATCGGTAAGAGGTCCCCCTCGCCTATACAGTAATTACGAAATAATCTATTTCTTCCCATAGACTTGTATTATTTATAGACCTACCGTCGAGAAGTGATAGCTAATATCAATATATCAAAGGACAGAAATAGATGTCGACTTCTCTTCTCTTTCTCAGTTTTAGATCTTTTTTAGCCTATCTCTATTTCTGCCCATCGATGTATTGATATCAGCTACCACCTCTCAACGCTGGATCTAATTAATATAAGTCTATGTTTCTTCCAAGTACAGTTTTAGAAACTCTAGTTACATTTAACAATTATCAATTTTTACTAACATTTTTTTGCATTTATTGCATAATTCGTTTTTTCTAACATTTTATGGAAAGACCTTACAAGTGAGTCAATTGTTTTAAAATCGGGGATCACATACTGAGGTGCACATACGCATTGGTATAGCGTCTGGTTTCGACTAGCACCCCATGATAAATGATGTCACATGAAGAAGGTATACACGATGTAACATTGAATTTGACCTGTCAAATCAGATTAATCGTTCATCTTTGACACTAATATATATGCTACACATTTAGCGTATCCATCAGGCATCAGACACTGATATTTGGCTAGTATAAATATGACAGCGTCTGATGCATCGCCAGTGCCAATATTATCATACATTTCTATACCATAACCATACTCAAGAACATTCCATATATATGTGTACACTTGTTTAGGATAAAAGTTGTTCACTATAAACATGCTAACAACATTTATTCGAAACATTTTTCCAAAAACCGAATGATAAAGGCACAAAATGACTATACACTAGTAAAGTATTTTTGGCGGGCAACCTCTGCGCCGTCTCGTGTTTTTTATTTTAAGTTATGATATGCGCCGTATTTACTCGGTTTTCGAAAAAATCCTTTGGATAAAAGTTGTTTATTATAACGATACTAAAAACTTTTATTCGAAACATTTTTCCGTAATCCGAATAAATAAGGCACAAATCAATTATAAAATTTTGAAATGATAGATCGACTTTTGACGTTATTTGTACTTATAATGCCTAAAACGAACGGCATTTTCAAGAGTAACGAAAGCGTTCATATGTCAATACTAACGCCAATAAATGTGAGCGCTGAAATCGTGTATGCGCTCAAAACAAAGACATCCTAAATATATAAAGAAAGAAAAAAGTGAACAAGAATACTATTGCAACAGATTGGCCGTGTTTGGCCAAACTAAGTTCCTAAGTAAGTTAGTCAGTAAATAAAATTTTATTCTGAGCGTCTGAGCGCTGCGGGTTTTGGCCTGGACATACTTACTATCTTAGTTATCTCATAAATAACATTATCGTACTCATACTGCCCAATAAAAAAATTTTATTTATCCATTTTTTATACTAAATTTTCCATATAATAAAAATTCACTTAATATTTCTAATGTTCTGTTTTACTACGTCGAAATTTCATACATACTAAGTAAAATGAAGGCATAAGAAAAGTTTCTTAGTATCTATAAAATGTCCCGGCCAACAACTTAGCTCAGTACTCTGACTAACTTACTTAGCTTACTAAGGACTTAGTTCGGCCGAACACGGCCATTGTAATGCAATAAATATATAAACTGTAAAATAATAATTTTAAGCAAGCGATATTATATATTGTATATTGTGAAATTTAGCTTTTTGGAGAAAGCAATATGGGGACTTTATCAACCCACCACTTTATATATTTTTTTAAACCCCTATTATTTTGTTGAATTGTACCAGCGGTTCTTAATCACAAGTTATACACCAATTCTTTCAGATCAGTTTTTTTAAATTCGAGTGTACCAGCATTAATATTATTGACTCTTCTTGGTAATATCATCACCACTGGAACATCGAAATGCAAAGTTATATACACAACAACTTCTTTATTCGAATGACGTTGAAGACCCAATTACACCTACCGATTACTCGGCCGAGTAAGCCGCAATTTAATCGACCGAGACAGTACTCGGCCGAGCGACGGGCGAGTGATATTGGGCAAGTCAGTGAATAGAACCATGTTCTATTTTCTCGGACGAGTAGGGACCCCCCACCACTCATCCACTCGGTCGTTCGCCACTCGCTCTCTCACTCGGCCAGTGTAATCACGTTTGTGGCTGGCGAGTGCCCGTGTTCGATAACAACCTTCTTATCATTATCCATTATCAGTCAATTATTGTCCCTCTTTCTTTCAATTTATTTTGTTTTTATTGACAACTGTCTCACCCTGACTAGCTGGAATGTAATCACCTACTCGGTAGGTGTAATTGGGCCTTTAGTATGTCATTTACAGAGAAGTTTGGTCGAATTAATTGTTTTTTTATAACGTAGCATCATGATCCGAATTATTAATATTGCAATCTTTAATTGGAGCCATTAATGGTATATTGACAGTGATATGATTTGCAACGGATTCATTTGTCATGTGGCACGTACATAAATGTGCTGTTGTCTCATGTTGGATTGGCTTAATCTTTGTAAAATCACCACAACTAATATCAGATTTACGACGTAACGATTGTAATTGTACACACTGTTTTTTAATACGTTCATTTTGGAAATATAAACGTAAATAATAGCATGGAAAGACAACACATTTACCAGAAGGCTCCTCAGCATCGATATATACACCACGCACTAATACTGAATTGGAACATTTTAATAATATTAATAATATTAAGAATATTGTGTGTGTCGACCAACAGCTTAACTCGGGATTATCTGAAACAAAAATACATTTATTATTTACTAGCTGTTATCCGCCCGGTTTCGCTGATGCTGAGCGTAACATAGAATTAAGTAATAATTTATTGATTTTAATGATTATTCGAATTTTATGGCTTTTATGTGATATTATCTACACAATCGAATTTTATGGCTTTTATGTGATATTATCTATACAATAAACAATTTGTCGGTTTTTAAGGAAATGCTCCCGTTTTGTAAACATTGTACATATTATTTTTTTCTATTGCCGCGCCGATATTTATGCCAAAACTTTTGAATCTATGAAGAAATGTTTAAAACTAAAGTTGTTTTTTTTATCAGATAAACATTTTTTATATATAAAGATAGATCGACTTAGCGTGGTAAGATGTTTATTTGGTCTTTTAACTTTTAATTGTCTACCTCTTACGGTTTCAAAGTTAGATATTTCCCCAATCCTTGGGTGGTGGGGATTGATTGGTTGATTGGTACAATGAGCGAATTTGCAAGTTGCTTATTTTAAAAGTAGGAACATGTTTGTCTCACGAATTTTTCTACTATCTCTTACAGTTTTAAAGTTAGATATTTCTGCACCAAGCAATTATTACATGGATAATGAACTCAAATTTTATCAATTTCTTCTTTGTTTAGTACAATTTTTCTGAAAGATAGATCGAACAGAAATTGTCAACACCAAAATCTCTTCGAAATCATCAGATTCTGAAGTAAAGATTCAATATGCATTGTTTTCGCGAACATTGTTGACACAACGTCCCAGAGAGTTTTAAGAAGAACTGCCTCTTCAAGTTTCGCTCTCCTTCCACCATATTTTTAGGGTATAATACATACACCTTAATGTAGATCAGTTTTGGCAGCAAATTAACAAACGGTGGCTTTGTAATCCTAAATATCTCTGAAAATATTAAATTCTTGAAATTTTTTAGTTTCCCCATGGCTCATAGTAAGTAAATGATCCGTTGAAGTTAGACACAAACTTTTGCCTTACACCTTGTGCAATATTAGAGATACCGTATGAGATATATGATATGATACACATACATATGTGAAAACTTTGACCTAATCGTAGTATGCCCACTGTTCAGTGAATACTTTCACATTTGCATATAAGTAAGCTTATAACCGATTTACTGGGTGTAATCAAAATGAGAAACGCAGGAAATTAGTCACGAAATAATCACATTAAAAGTTAAACGCCAAAAAAAGCAATCTCTAAATATCCGAAATACCCAAATAAAATAAAAAAATAAATTTCGTAACTGATAAAATCAATCAATCGATATAATATATCATCAATATTTAATGATATAAGAGAGTCATTTCAATTAAAATTTCCGTATTAAAAAAAAATGGAAAAATTTCAGTACTTGATGAATTATATGGCTCAGTGATTAATATACAAAATATATTGATAATTTCAATTATTAGTAAATGTTTTTCTAAAAAAAAAATTATCAAATAATACTTTAGCTTTAATAATTTATTTTGTTTATCTTAACACGACTTTAGAAGTAGGTACTATGGACCAGAAAAGTTGATGTCATTGTTTAAAATTTATAACTGATTTGTACCTTATTGATTCGATTTTCGAACAAATGCTTTGAATAAGAGTTGTTCATTATAAATATAGTAACAACTTTTATTCGAAAATTTCTTGCGAAAACCAAATGAATAAGGCACAAATAGGTAAACTATAAAATCTAAAAAAATGACGTCAACTTTTGTGGGCAAGTGTACAATTAAACTATTGGGTGCCTCGATAACAACACAACTCCTTAACTCCTTTATTAGGGGACCAATATACAGGATGTTCTGCAATTCATTCAAGAAAACTATACCACGGTGATAGAAAACTATTTGACGCTTAGTTTTTGAGATATAATAAATTAAACATGATTAATAAATTCAATCACATTTGCATTTGGGTGTCGCTAACTTATTGAGAACTTTGATTGTCGCTACTCTAGCATGCTCTACTGTGGCCGCCCTACTCCACCAATCACAGAGCGCATAGTGTAAGGAGGTGGGGCCACAGTAGTGGAGTTGGGCGACCACAGTATCGACAATCAGAGTTCTCAATAAGTGTAGTGACACCCGAAAAAATTCAAAAATGCAAATGTGATTGGTTGAATTTATTAATGTTTAATTAATTATATCTCAAAAACTAAGCGTCTTTTCGGAAAACTTTATTAAACTTTTTTGTTTGTTTTTTGCAGCTTTACACCGTGGTATAGCTTTTCTGAATGAATTTCTGAACAGCCTGTATACTTTGGAGACATGCTTTGTAAATTTGTATATTTTTTTTTTTAATTATATTATTAATTAAAAACTTTTATTAGATGAATTTGCAAAAAATACATTTACTAATAAATACACTGGCATTGGAAAAGTGCCAAATTACGTAATATTGTTCATATATTGATGGATTTATCGAGAAGATCACGTATATTTGAAGACTATGCACTAGATACGACTGTCACGACAGCGGTATACCGCAACACCCTTTAACTTCGATTTATTTTTTATTTTTTTGCATAAGATTGGAAATGTTAAATTCAACGTTATACGTTTTATATCCAGGCCTTAAATTTAAATGTCTTATTTAAAATATTTTATTGGACATACTCAAACACGTTCGCACTATATACTTCCACGTGTTGATTAGGATTAATCGTATCATTAGTATATATTCAATCAAGATGATGACATAATCAATGACATGGGTGAGTAAGATAGACGTGATACTTGTATTTAATATTTTAAATCAAATAACAATGGTTATTGTAAGTATCTATTTTATACATATAAGATATGAAAATAGAAAATTATATTCATAAACAAAATTATAATACCAGTCCAAGTGGCCGAGCAATCTAAGGCGTTATGTCTGCGCAGTATGCCTACTTGGAAACTGGGAGGTTATGGGTTCGAATCCCGACATCAGCAGTTTGTCACTTATTAAGAAAAAAAAAGAGGCGGTTAATTGACTAAACTGTCGGGGTATGGACAAAAACGAAGTAACCGGCTATGCTTGAGAAGGCTTTCTTCAGTTTCCTTCACGAATTCCAGATGAATATCGGCATAGTTCCTATCAAAGTCGGCTGCAGCCGCACAACCTACCAAATCCTAGTCTGCATATGAATTCCTTATCCTCCACTCACATCGTAAAAAATGTACAGTAAAGGTTGAAAAATAATGATGTGGGTGGCCTCTGTTATAGACCGTGGTGTCTCAGAAATGGAGGTAAAACCCCATTATTATTATTATTAAAAACAAAACAAAAATGAAAAATAAACATTATTAAACTAACTACTCCAAAAACAAATCACATATGATAGGTCATGACTTTAGCTATTTATTTTAATTAATTAGTTTAAAGTGACTTTAGCTGATTAGCAAAAACTAATTAGCTAAATGACTTTAGCTAATTAATTAGTTTTAAAAAAAAGTTACAAATAAACACCGTTGTCAAACTTTCAAAGTCGGTAATATAAATGCTGATTTACTAACTTCCTTCTGCCGCTTTACCGGCCTCCTATGTGAAATGTTAGATAGATAACCTCCTTAATAATAAAGTTTTAAAGCAATTTTGCGTTCACCTCTCATTTAATGTATAGAAAACAACATATTCACCAAGGTATTTATGTTTTTATTAGAAAAACGAGAAAATTTTAAATATAAAGAGTAAGGTAAAGAAAAATCAATTTTAGGCCAAACAAAAATATATGAAATGAATTTATTATTATTTAAAAATAAAGTTAAATTATATCGTGGAGCCTTTATTAATCTAACTTAATCACAATAAGAACAAAACTTGTATGGAATAAAATCAATATTTGTAATATTTGTAAAAAAAACAAATGATAAATATTTGTTATCAAATTTATATAATGTATAATCTAAAAACTACATGGCGTGAAAACAATTAAAATATTTTTTTTTTACATAAAAGCACATACCTGGTAAATAATACAGATTTAAGACATTCCATAAACCACGCCATACATTTACAGTACCAATAAATGCAAATAACAAATAAATATCAGCTATGCATATTCTAAGTAAACCAGTCGTTTTCCCACAAACCCATTTAATTAATGGCTGGATCAAGAATGCTAAGATTGTTACAATATAACCCAATACCTAAAAATTAACAAAGAAAACACGTATATTAGTTTCGTATTTAATTCTTGTAAAATTTATTTTATTAGTATTTTATTAGTAGGTACACATGGCCACAAAAGTGGCGTACTTTTTTCAAAATTCCATAGTTGATTTATACCAAATCCATTTGGTTTTCGAAATTGTGGCCATAAATATGTACACAGGGTTTGGAGTCGTGTTTTCTTATTATACAAGAAGCCACGACCGAACCCTGCAGAAGAATTCCTATTCACGATTTATATATACAGTATGTATTATACTAGAGGAAATGTAGAAATTACTGTATAGAATGTCATTAACATATATCATACAATGCCCTAATGCCCTTAACTTATTTTTGCTTAAAGATGCTAGCGGCTTGTCCGTTTTGCACCTAAGGGGCTGCTATGCTAATATTTTAGTACTATTTAATATCATTTTAAATGCACACATTGTACAATCATTATTGAAATAGTGTAACAAAATACAGCTTTTATATTGTAGAATATATAGCCTGTATAACGTTCATATCCCCATAAATGTAAAAAAGATGAACCAGTAAAATTGTAACCGATCAACTTTTAATTTAATTAAGAAGTATTAGTTTAATTTGTTACTACAAGATCATAGAATACCGAATGAAATATATGGAAATTATTACAATATTCTTATGAATATACTGATGTGTCACCTAAAATTTGAGCAAACTTACGGCCCAACTAATGTGTCATATACAGAATATATTTGAAGCTTGTAAAACATTTTAAGGATTATTTGACAAGTACAAAACACGAAAAACAGTTTATACAAACATGGTACATAGTGACGCTAATTCACCAGCTTTTAGATCCAATTAACTGGTAGATTCAAACAGAATTTCAAATTTATGGCATGAAAACCAATATAAAATTAAATGATCTACGGTACTATTTCCAAACCCCAAAATGAAAAAATTAATTATACTTAGAGAAAGCACGAATTTCATCCGAGTCAGATTTTTATTTTAATCAAAATTAATTAACCTACGTAATATCCTTCTATATGCGACAGTTGGATTAATACATATAGACCAAGCACTTATTAAATTAATCCCAACTTTTTACACAATAATTAGGCATGTGATAGGCAACCGCATTTACATGAATGCACAACTGCAAAATTATTGCCTGTGTGTTATACGTTTTTGCTACATGAAATATTTGATTTAAAATCATTTTCCCTTGAAATTTTCTTTAAAGATGACACATTTAATTTAATTGAAAAAAGGAAGATTTTTTTCTTTATAAATTAATGACTTTAATAAACGTGTGTCAATATTATTTAAAAAATATATGCTTACACATTCATATATTTGATTAATATTCTGTGAATGCTATTATTTAATTAGCTTTTTAATAATAGTTTAAAAAAATGATCTTAGAATACAATAAAAAAATTATTATAGAAGGTTATTTTAATAATATATTGTAAGAAAAAATTAATCAATTATACCGAAGATTAAATAAAAGACGTTATATTTGTTAGTGGATAGGTCTTTTATAAATTCGTATTTCAACGATCTTATAATTTGTAAATTGTAAGAAATGATAATAACAATCAATGATGAACAACATTTATACGAAACAAAAAATGAATTGGATACAAATTAACTGTTAAATTGTGAAAAAACTCCACTCTTTTGGCCATGTGTACTACCATTTCTTAACCTTAAACAATTAAAGAGAAGTGTGTACTGAAACTTAGGGATAGGATATATTCTCTTGTAACAAAATAGTAATTAACAAACATGCAGTGTTCATAAAACCTTTCACTAACTTCAATCAAGTCCTAGGTTAGGTACACACAAATTCCTTGCCCTTCGACTTCCCCTCCGCTATTACTATTACCTCCGAAATCAAATTTAATCTAACCTTTTATGGTTGTATATACGAGATTAAAAATATATCGGAAAAAAATTAATGCCGTTTGAAGTAGCTCTCAAATCAAGAACATGAGTAGAGGAATATTTATAAAAGTAAAAAATTGTAAGAAAATAAAATATTAACGATCTTGACATTATGGCATAAGATAGCCACAACGACCCTGATTTTTTTTTTCATAATTTCCATAAATCAATACTAAAAAATACTTATTTATTTTTCTTAAATTAGGCCACTTAACAACAAACAGCTAGCCGTATAATTGTGCTGATCAATCAACATCTATTATTAAATATAATATGTTATTGTCGGTTTTTCATAAGATTTCTCAATTTAAAATAATACACGTTGTCAATGAATGACCACCACAGTTATTATTCATAATCATATGACCACAATTATTGACTTTTGAAACTCAATGATAAAAAAAGATTGATGCGCATTTGAGGTATTAAAGAAGGGACTTTTTATTTTTGATAATTTTGAAAAGTCCCAATCGATTATATTATATTATCCGACTTATTAAATTTTTTTGCATAATTTTTATTTAAATAAAAAAAATACTAATAATCTTATGACTTGTATTTAATTTATTTATTAGATAATACAATAAACATATTAATAGCCAATATATTTTATCATGAATATTTATTAATTATTTATTATAAGCAGGAAAATGATTTGGATTTCAATTGGTTTAAAACAATATAATCAATATCTTTGTTATCAAAATTCCATGTAATTCTTTTATCAAAAGTTCAAAATGCTTTAAGTATTAAACATCGTTCAGTTAGTTGTTTTTGACGTATATAGATTAAATTTAGGTATTATTTACTATTTATAGACCTTATTAATCATTTCATTCAGATATGTCCAAGCAATTTAGTTTTTTTTCAATAAATTTTCAGACATAATTATTCTGAATTAGATAAAATTCTGTTGTAGTAATTTTTATTTTTCTTAAAATTTTATTTAAGAGATATCTTTTCGAAAAAGTATTTTCTTCGTAGGATGTCTTTAAGAAAACTTATTTTTATCTCTATATACTGTAGTTTGTATTATGTGATCTCCCTATATTAGGTAAACTTTATAGACATTTCAAGTTTTTACAGGTGCCAGCAAAAAATACTTTCGGCTCAAAAATGAGTTAATACAAAGTAAATACAATTTTCTTTTATGTCAAGATAATTTTGGCCGTTTTTAGGTACTTCTAAAATCTTCTAAAATCTATAACTCGATAAATGAAAATAAAATGTAGGTACGGCAACATAAATCGATATAAGATTTCAGGTAGTTCGGAGGCAGAGCTTTGGTCAAGAATTCCAGAGGTCGTGAATTCGATTCCCATCCCAGACGTGTATGATTTTTCATATTAAGCATTTGATATCGAGGAATGTTTAACAATTTTTTTAAATCAAGATCATTTTGGTTAAAAATTTCAAATTCGCCCCAATACCTAGATCAGTTTTTGTATTATAAATAAGTATTTCGACTACAAACTAGTCATCATCCAAACGTATATACGCTAGGTAAAACCAAGCAACGTTGTGAAACTGTCACCAAATTAGCAACGCATAACATATCCTGAGACAATATAAGAGTAATTTGAATAAGAGTGATGTTAACAAATTTTAACAATTAAGAGTAATTTCAATAAAATTTATTATATTTTAATTTATTTTGTTTAATTTTTTATTTATTTTTGTTTATTGATTTCGATTTTCTATCTATTTCTAATTGGCAAAGAGTAAATTACGACTAGCTAATTTATACTGATGATGACTACTTTGTAGTCGAAATACGTATTTATAATACAAAAACTGATCTAGGTATTGGGGCGAATTTGAAATTTTATTTCAAAAACCTAGAGGTCTCTCAAAAACATAGTGTGGGCTCTGTTATAGACCGTGAAGTCTCAGAAACAGAGGTAAAACCTCTATTATTATTATATTATTGTACCTAAGTAGGTAATTGGTCAAAAGGAAGGAGCAGATATTTTCATTTTCTGATACCAAAATAGGCTTTTCAAAGAAAATTGACTGAAGAATTTTTTACGTTAATGTTGTTTTTAGTGTACATTCCCGTTCAAAAAAAATGAACAGACCTGAACCCAATCAGTCTCTCACAATTTTGATTATTCTTGTAGTAACAGATACAACATTTTATTTTATTTTTATACATAAAAGTAAGATATAACACTTAACATGAATTAACATTACATATATTTTTTAAATTCTCACTCTGGAAGTATAAATTCAGTTTATACTTCCATTTCTATTTTTCACACTTAAAAAATATACTACTTATCTTTGTTTATAAATAAATAAAATTATACATTATACAGAGAGTTACAAAAGTGAAGAATTTTATGAAATATATGATAATTAACATTTCAGGTCTGTTTTTTATTTTTTGAACGGGAGTGTACATTCCCCCAGATTCGTACACTTCCCTGCAATACATGTGAAACAGTAAGTCACATTCTAAACGTAATTATTACTGAAATATTGTATACAGTAACACTCAATATTTTTTGGATATTAGAAATCAATGTTAATGATGACTATAGACAAAACCTTTTTCTAGAAATATACACAAAATGTATATCAATATAAAGAAATGTAATAATATTAAGGATTACAACATAAAATTAAACAAATTAAAGTTCAGTGATCAGTGATAACAATAAAAAGTAATAGTCTCAATTCATACACAACTACAATATTTTTAACCCGACTGCAAAAAAGGAGGATGGTTCTCAATTCGTCTGTATTTTTTTTTTTTTTTTTTTTTTTATGTTTGTTACCTCAGAACTCCGTCATTTATGAACCGATTTTGAATTTTTTTTTTTGTTTTAAAGGGTTTGATTCCCGATTGGTCCCATTGTCACCAAATCGCATTCTGATGAGGGGATCCCCGGAAAATCGAGGAAAATACTCATTTTATATGGTTTGAGATCCCCATACGGTTTGAGATCCCCAGATTGTATTACCTAGTAATTTCTTACGTAGCGTGTTTCAATTTGACACATTTTTTTAATATAATTATTAAAACATTGGTTATTTATATAAAAATGACCTGGACACTTCAAATTCAAAAAATTTTTTAATACCAATTAAAACCAGATTTTCATGTCAATAGATCAAACATTTGCAAGGCTTTTTTAACCCGACTTCAAAAAAGGAGGATGGTTCTCAATTCGTCTGTATTTTTTTTTTTTTTTATGTGTGTTACCTCAGAACTCCGTCATTTATGAACCGATTTTGAATTTTTTGTTTTTGTTTTAAAGGGTTTGGTTTCCCATTGGTCCCATTGTCACCAAATCGCATTCTGATGAAGGGATCTCCGGGAAATCGAGGAAAATCCTCATTTTATATGTGATAACCGATTTCTGCGAAATTTTTTTTTTTTGAAAGGGTATACTCATTCATAATGGGAAAATAAGAAAATTTTTTTAAAAACCGACTTCAAAAAATTTTTTTACAAAAAAAATACCGACCCCAAAAAAAAAAATTTTAAAAAAAAAAAAACAAAATGCATGTAAATAAAATTGAAAATCTGTTATAAAAAAATGCTCTTTAAATTAAAAAAAAAAAAAAAACGGGTAAAAAAAAAAAGTTTTACAAAAAAAAAACCGACCCCAAAAAAAAAAATTTTTACAAAAAAAAAACAAAATGCATGTAAATAAAATTGAAAATCTGTTATAAAAAAATGCTCTTAAAATTAAAAAAAAAAAAAAACCGGGTAAAAAAAAAAATGTGTTCACTAAAAATTAGTCGTTTAAGTAGGTCTACCCATATTTAGATAAATAAAACTAGTTATAGAACTTTAGAGTCACTAAAAAGCGAGAAATAAACTATATTTTGACAAAATGGAAACCCGACTTCAAAAATAAAATATTCTATAACAAAAAATGCACTAAAAAGTAAAAAAATAATTGCATATTCTTGTGCCAATTTTAGTTCACCTAAGCAAAAATTTTGAAATATATATGTACAATTATTGTTATTTTTGGAGGCGGTGTCCAAAAATTATGTGAATTTCTCTATGCTGACACCGCCTCCAAAAATAACAATAATTGTACATATATATTTAAAAATTTTTGCTTAGGTGAACTAAAATTGGCACAAGAATATGCAATTATTTTTTTACTTTTTAGTGCATTTTTTGTTATAGAATATTTTATTTTTGAAGTCGGGTTTCCATTTTGTCAAAATATAGTTTATATAGCATACATTACACACACTATTACATATATAACACTATTTATAAATGACGTTTGCTACACCGGAAATCTTAGTTGATTTATGCAATTATATGATGAACTTTACGTGTTATACATTACAAATATTATTTATACTATTACATTTGTTAAGATATCATACAAAACTAAACTACAAGTGTATAGGATGTTTACTTGAACTATATATTAATTATTTATTACTAGATTGGCCTAATTCCTCTTAGATCATTGTTACACCATATTTTTAGGAGTCGGTGTCGCGTTCACTTAAAAGAACAACAATTTAAGTAAATTATTCCAGTTGATGAAGATCACTTTACGCATAAATTTACACTTAAACTATGTAATTAAACAGATAAGCCTGATCAGTTCTTAATTTATATCCTTACGGTTCAAGACAAATTAAACTATTATTACTCTGAATGTTATTGTGTAGTACTACCATATTTGAAGGAGTCGGTGTCGCGCAGCGTTGCCAACCCTCCAGAATTTTCCGTAGATCTACGAAATTGTATTATCATCTACGGATGATAATAAAATTCTACGGAAATTTATAAATACCATTTATTGATATTTGATATCATTTATTGAGAAAATAATAAACGTATTATAATGGAACTTTAGGTGATTATTATAATAAATACAAATTTTTGCATCCCTACGGATTTGAAAAAATTTGAATTGGTAAAACTGGAAAGTGTCGCGGTCACTTAAAAGAACAACAATATAAGTAAATTATTTCAGTTGATAAATATATATATATATATTTATATATATATATATATATATATATATATATATATATATATATATATATATATATATATATAAATTAATTTCAACCGGGGCCCTTCAAACTTTCAACCCTCAACAAATAAATTTCATTAATATCTCTATTATTATTTTCCCGCTAAACTGCTTAATTACTAAGATTTATGGCATTAAAATTGCTATTAGTACCTACAAATTTAAAATTAAATTGATTAAAACTTGTCTTAAAATTTGTTAATTGAGTAACAATAATTTATTATTCGGTCTTTTCTAGTAATTTAGTTTAAGACCTAAAAATCTTTAATCCGGTTCATATATCTTACTTATGTTGGCTACCATCGACAAAAACAGCTATATTTCCTTATACCCATCTTTAAAAATATCAATTTTTACTTTAACTCTCTGGAGTTCCCAAAGTTTATACTGTTTGTGCATTTTTAATCAAAGAATAACTAGCTGACTCAACAGACGCTGTCCTGTCTTTTCCAATTTTTTTCCCCTTAAAACCTTATTCGGACTATTTCAAACATTTTAAAAAAATAGCCAAATCGGTCCAGCCGCTTACGAGAGATGCGCTTACCAACGAACAGCATTTAATTTTTATTTGTATAGATAGATACACATATGCTTCGGTAAATGCACAAATTATCTAATATAATATATAGATAAGTGCCACTGACTGACTGACTGACTGACTCATGTATACAAATTCTAAGACACTTCTAGACATGCTAGAAAAATGCGGCTTTTGCATTCGATGCGAAATTGCTTGAAACTGACGGAAAAAATCGGAAAACTTCAATTTTTTTATTGCAACCCCCCGGAAAATCGGAAAAACACCACTCAAAAACTTTTTTTACAATTCATGTTATGTTATTCTCTGTGACGGGGAACCAAGGCCGAAGGCCACCTCGGAGATCAAGGAGGCACCCCTTGCGAGCGGAGCGAGTGTATACTTAATAAAACTCTAACACTGACTGACTGACAGACAACGCACAGCCTAATTCGGTGGGTCTAGAAGCATGAAATTTTACAATGGAGTTCCTTACACAACGTGAGTGAGTACTAGCTCGGATTTTTTAAAATGCTTCCTCTAAAGGGATTAAACAGGGGATGCAAGTTTGTATGGTAGTTCGTCATTTTTTTAAGTTAGAAATATGGAAATTGGTGTTTAGGCTTCTGTTTATAAATAAAGGTCAGTTGTATAAGCGTTTATGGAAATTCATCACTCAAGGGAATAAACTATGTTGTCCGATGGGAAATCTCTTTGGTAAGTAGGTAAGCACTTTGTTGATAGTAGGACAGTTTCACAAAAAGAAATCTTTAACGAAATAAAGTTAATTTAGAAAATTTAGATATATTTTGGAGATATGACATCCCTAGAAATAGATAAGATGAGTTTTGGAACCTGAAAATTTAAGGATTTATGTCTCATTGCAGAAAATTGTTATTTATATGCTAAGACTCTTAACCCGTTTTAAAAATACTTCATATAATGCAGATGCCTAAATTTTTAAACATCGTTTTTTACGTCGTCTAATATAACAGCTACTGAATGATTTGAATCATACTGTATATTATACATTATATACAGTATTTATTATAAAGGCCGGTAGTTTGTTAAAAATGAGTTTTCTTTTAAGTACGTAACCTACAAATTTCCTTATTCCAAGGTCAACACAAATTTAAATCAAATTAAGTAACATTTAACTATTACGTATATTAGGAGTATGTAGGTGTACAACAAACAAAATTCTACTTGTATTTTCAAGGAATTTACTAATTTTATCAATTATCAGAATTTTTAAAGAAATGCCTCATTGTAGGTACTGACTGTTCTTTTAAATCAAATTTAAATTTTTCAAATTAATTATTCGGAAAATTTTTTTTACACTGTTTTATTATTGCTAATTGACTAAACTGTCGGCGTATGGGCAGGAACGACATTAACCGGCTATGCTTCTGGAGGTTTTCTGCAGTTGCCTTTCACAAACTTCAGATGAATATCGGCATAGTTCCTATCTAGTGTTTCACCGAGGCTACGAGGTAACCTCGCCTCGGTCCTCGGTTACGAGGCACCAAAGTCAAAATTTTGCAAATATTTTTCAAATGTCCATCGATCTTACCTAGTAGATGTCGAAAATTGTCGTCTCTAAAATTTATATATGTATATTTTTTTAACCATATTATGTACATTTATGCAAAATAAGTCAAAGTTAGTAATAATTTTCCCTCGCCTCGCCTCGGCCGAGGATGATAGCTAACCCAACCGAGGCGAGGCGAGGCTAGTCAATATTCTGCCTCAGCCGAGACGAGGCGAGATGGAAGTTTAAAAAAGCGAGGCGAGGCGAGGTGGATGTTTAAAAAAGCGAGGCGAGGTGATACCAAAACCTCGCCTCGCCTCGTGCCTCATTATTCCTATCAAAGTAGGCTGCAGCCGCAGAATAAACCAATTCCTAGTCTACATACAAATTCCTTGTCCTTTACGGGTAAGTAAAAATGGCCTAGAATTGAATAATAGAAAATAACAATCAACTGAGTTAATTGCTTATACCCGGCATTACCCGGCGTTACTTTTGTGGCGCATAGTACTCGTACGTACATGTGTATTTATTATTGTTTTTTACTATTGACAATCATTTAATTGTTGATAATAATATATCAAGACATAAAAAATAAAACTTTGGTCTTTGTACTACACATTCATTATTACCACATGAAGCTCTGGCACGAATGGAGCAAGTGCGGATCTACCGTTGTGGGCACGATGGGCATGCCCACAACCCTAATAGACTTGTGACGTCACACTTGCACGGTCTATTGAGGTCGAAAGGCTGATGATATTATATCCTTATTATGCCTTAATAAAATTTTTTTTTAAACATTGAATCGGGCATGATTCGGAAGTACTTAGTTCGGAAGTAAGCAGCGAAGTATTTAGTCATTCATAGACGATATGCTGACACGTTATGTCACATTTTGACAATATATTATCTGTTTCTTTTTGGCATACGAATACTTTTATTGGAAAAAAGAGATGACTATTCGCTGGGTGCGCATAGTCATCTACTAATTTAAAAGTACATAGTTTTCAATGGCACAAGAAATATTATCCGGGCTAGCTCTCCTAAATATACACAATGATTTGAACCTGGATATCGATGAAATTATCAACGTTTTCGCGAAAAGGAACGTAAGCTTGAATTTGTAATTTAAGTAAGCACCTAAATAAAATTATTTAATGTAAAATGTATACTAGAACGGATGTACACTGGAATGGAGGAACCCGAATGTTATCGTTTCATTGAAAAATGATATAACTGTAACATTTTGAATTTTCGAATACGATCTAATTCCAAAAACAGTACAATCTTAATACTTTAAAGTTCTAAAATATTCATTCTTAAAATGTTATTGATTCAAAAAATCATATTTGATTAACTTGTATATGTATTTAGATATCTCCCACAAACCGTAAATAGTGCCTTCAATATTTCATTTAACTTTGTTTTGATTGGTAAAATTCCATAGCAATAGTAAAATTAATAATGAATATTATTCTTTTGTTAGTATATCGACAACTTATGATTTCTAAACAAATATTAGAGACAAAAAAAAGATTCATTTATTTATCAATATAATCAAATATAAACATTGATTTAATTAAAATTTAATTTATTTCTAATTGATTAATAGATTTTTATACCCAGTATATATAAATATACAAGGTATATTAAGTTTAGTCCCGATTTTGTAACGCTTGAAAATATTAATCCTTGACATAAATGCTTGGTATAGGTATTCATAAAATTACCTAATACGGACATTTCCGCATGTCCGTCTGTCTGTCCGTCCGTCTGTGAACACAATAAATCACGAACGAAAAGAGATAACGAACTGAAATTTTGTTTCTGAGTTCTAGAGCCAAAAAGTAAGGTTAAGCTCGTTATTGGGCAATATGGGCAACACTGCCTATGTTTGAAACGGCAATAGATATAACAAAAGTTTAATAACAAAAAATCTTCTTCTCTTTAAAATAAACAACTTTTGTTTGAAAAATTTTTCCATAAACTCAATAGTTTTCTCATATTTTGTGATTAAATGTTCCTCGGAAAGTGAATTGTTAACAATTCGAATACGCAGAATTGTTAACAATTCAATCATTGATATACAACTCAGTATATACTGGGTATTCAAACAATTAACTCAATTGTTGGTACATCATTTGTTTTTTAAATTATTACGAAGTTAATTTTTTTTATGTTAACAATATTTGCAAATAGATCACGGTTATGAATTAATACAATAAAACCTATTTTGACAAAATGGAAACCCGACTTCAAAAATTAAATATTCTATAACAAAAGATGCACTAAAAAGTAAAAAAATAATTGCATATTCTTGTGCCAATTTTAGTTCACCAAAGCAAAAATTTTTAAATATATATGTACAATTATTGTTATTTTTGGAGGCGGTGTCAGCATAGAGAAATTCACATAACTTTTGGACACCGCCTCCAAAAATAACAATAATTGTACATATATATTTAAAAATTTTTGCTTTGGTGAACTAAAATTGGCACAAGAATATGCAATTATTTTTTTACTTTTTAGTGCATCTTTTGTTATAGAATATTTTATTTTTGAAGTCGGGTTTCCATTTTGTCAAAATAGGTTTTATTTCTTGCTTTTTAGTGACATTGAAGTTCTATAACTAATTTTATTTGTCTAAATATGGGTAGACCTACTAAACGACCAACTAATTTTTAGTGAATTTTTTTATAACACTTTTTTTTTACCCGTTTTTTTTTTTTATATAATTTTTAGTGCATTTTTTTATAAGAGATTTTCAGTTTTTTTTACAAGCATTTTGTTTTTTTTTGTAAAAATTTTTTTGAAATCGGTTTTTAAAAAAATTTTCTTATTTTCCCATTATGAATGAGTACACCCTTTCAAAAAAAAAAAATTTCGCAGAAATCGGTTATCACATATAAAATGAGGATTTTCCTCGATTTCCCGGAGATCCCTTCATCAGAATGCGATTTGGTGACAATGGGACCAATGGGAAACCAAACCCTTTAAAACAAAAACAAAAAATTCAAAATCGGTTCATAAATGACGGAGTTCTGAGGTAACACACATAAAAAAAAAAAAAAATACAGACGAATTGAGAACCATCCTCCTTTTTTGAAGTCGGGTTAAAAAAGCCTTGCAAATGTTTGATCTATTGACATGAAAATCTGGTTTTAATTGGTATTAAAAAATTTTTTGAATTTGAAGTGTCCAGGTCATTTTTATATAAATAACCAATGTTTTAATAATTATATTAAAAAAATGTGTCAAATTGAAACACGCTACGTAAGAAATTACTAGGTAATACAATCTGGGGATCTCAAACCGTATGGTTTCCAAAATCTCGATGGATTTTTTATCCTCATCATACAAAATTAGAAGTATTATATTCAGTAGTATTAGATTAGTAGTAAAAATATGTCTATACTATTTATTATAAATTATAAAATTGTAAATGTATGTTTATTTGTTTGTTTGTGTATTTGTTCGAGCATCACTCAAAAACTAACAGACCGATTTTGATGAAACTTTTTTTGTTTAAAATCTTAAGATTAGAATTAAAAACTGGTATATATTTTATCTTGCAACGAGAAATAGAATTTAAAAATATTCGCTAAAAAAAGTATGGTGGAAGTGTCGATAAATATTTGAAGTATTGACAAATTACATTGGATATTGGGTGTATGGAAAACTGATTCAAACACAAATTGTTTGTTTATTGAGAAAAACACCAAAAAAAGATAGGTTTCTGCGCGAACATGAATGCATAGGAAAAAAATTATGTTACAATACTCTCTAAAATCCGTAAAATCAAATAAGAATTTGATCGTCTCATCATTATATTAACTAAATTTGGTATATGCAAAATGGACCCGGTTTGCAGATTTAATTCAAATCAAAGTGTTTATATATACTTTTGTAAATCAATTTGCATCAGGTAGATATTATAAAAATTTCGATATGAATGATTAATAATTATGAATTTTAATTGCGGAATTAAATGTTTTAATGGACCAAACAGCCTCACTGTTATCTCCAATCATTTACAAACAATGATTAAAACAATTATATGAGTAGGTATGTATTATTTCTCAGTTCATTCAACTAACGTCAATATTTTATTTACAAAAAACATCAATTTTTCTTCTCAATAAGTACTTAAAAGGTTAATTTTGTAGACAATTTCATAATTTTAATTTTTTTTTACTTGCTAATAGGGAATATGCATGAAAATTTTTTTCCACTTGAATTGAAGCATGTTTACTTGACAAATATCGAGGTAAAATTACTTTTTAAATAACTTTAAAAATAAGCGAGATATGAATGATTGAAATTCCCGATTAGACAAAGAGGGTGACAGCCCTCTTGATATGTTATGTGACGTCATATTACACTTTCACCAGTTAAAGTACACGTTAAACTCCGTTTTTAGTATTTTTGCAAGAAAGAGACAGATAATAATCTTTAAAAGCTTATAGCTTCCTTGATATTTGTCGGATTTTAATTTCGTTTTTAAATATTATTACAGTATTAACAGTATTTTCATATTCTGAAAATAAATGTGAAAAAAAATTTTCATGCATATTCCCTATTGCGAACAACTATCATTAATTGAAGGACCGGATTAAAGATTTGTAGGATAAAGGCCGAATAATAAAATATTTTTTGTCATAAAATATAAATACACAGTATTCAGAATTATAAATTTATTAGCTTATATCCGCGGCTTCGCTCGCGTTCTATGTCTTCGGCTCCCGTCAATTTTGAGACTAAAGACTTCAATGTAATTTCCCACCTCTTCCGCTACATTACATATTTATCGTTTGCACCAATTCTACTACTTCAAATATTTATCCATTTTCTATTTCAGCGATTGTTTTCGAATTCTATTTCTCGTAGCGAGATAAAATTCATGCCAGTTTTTAAGTATAATCATAAGCTTTTACACAAAAAATTTTCATCAAAATCGATCCAGTAATTTACAATTTTATAATAGTCGAGATGTATAAAATAAAAAATAAACTCGAGGCAAAGATCATTTGATAGGATACAAATAAATAAAATTTTATTACTTCCACTTAAATTGTAAAATTGCACCAATGCAACGATTTGAATGTCATGAATCTTAGTCATTAAGCAGTCTAGAGAGAAAATAATATTTTTAATAGAATTGAGATATTTATGAAATTTATTTGTCATTATGAGGAAATGTGTGGGCCTAACGCTTAAGCCTTTGTAAATTTATTTGGCCCTGACTATTTGGGAGGACGGGTCAAAAAATTGAATCTTTGTTATAACTAAAATAAATTATTTGAAATTTGATGAAGATATACAGTATTAATAATAATTATAATTTTATCACTAAAAACCTGAATATAGTTTCTCATCGCTTCCACTACTTCAAATATTTATCGACACTTCCACCAAATTTGTATTTCAGCAAATATCTCTCGTACCGAGGTCAAATATGTACCAGTTTTTAAGACTAATCATAAGCTTTTAAAGAAAAAAAGGTTCAAAATCGGTCCAGAAGTTTTGTATGAATTTTATAATAGTAGAGAAAATGAAAATTACCAAATTTATAAAGCACTACTTATATTATAAATGACATTTTGGACCTGGCATTGTTCGTAATTGTAATTTTCATCATCACATAGCCGTTCTTTTAATATATCAACTAACTGTTTTTTAATAGCATTAAAAATATCACTACGATGAACGAAAACAATTATATTGTTTTCACATATTATAAGCTTGTGTTTCATATTTATGCTATCTTTTTACTTTGTTATAGCATAATTATAGTAATTATATTCTACTTTGATTATATTTTAATCAAAAAATGTTTTAATGCCTACCAAATAGCGTAAAAAATCTCTACGATGAATGAAAACTATTATATTTTTCTCACAAATACTGGTTAGGTATCAATAATGCCGTTGATTTACTATTAGTTTTATATTCTACTTTATATATTATACTATACATACTTTCATTATATTTTAATAAAACATTACTGTTTAATTAATTTAATATACGTTTTTTCTTAAAATCACTCATTCAGATAGAAAAAAATTCGAGCAAAATAGTTCCGTCTTAAATAAAGTGCCTACGTTAGGGAGAATTCTTGATTTTATGCCTAAAAATACTTTTAGCACTTAAACAGTTATATAAAGTAGAATTGTTTTGGAAAATATTTATATGAATTCAAATGAACCAGAATAGTTTTAAGGATTCAAATTTTGAGATTTTCAGAGACTGAGATAGAGACTTTCATTTTTCTTACAACGACTGTTTATATGTAATCTTTTTGGAATTTTAAAATCAGACCAATGGAAATATAATTGAAAATAACAACTAACTGAGTTAGTTGCTTTAATAATCGCCATATACTGTTTATGAAAAAAAGTTTTTTGTTTTTAAAAAAAGAACATTTTTTGTTCTCTTACGGTTTCAAAGATGAATATTTTCTGCCCTGCCCGAGAAAGCCCGGTGTGATTTTGCCCATTCACGAACTTTGCATAATAGTTCCAGAACACAGACATCAAATTTCAGCACTTTATTTCTTTTCGTTTTTGAGTTATCGTGTTTACAGAAAGACGGACGGGTGGACTAAGTACGCCAATTTATGAACATTTATACCAAACATTCATTTCGGCGATCAATACTTTCAACCGTAACAACGACGGCCCTACTTAATATAACCTTGTATATATTATATATACCGGGTATAAAAATAAGAAAATCTAAATCTTACTTACCACACTTCCAATAGCCGATGAACCCTCATCATCCGGATATAAATATATGTCCATAAGAACCCAAACTCCTCTCCAAACAAAAACCACCAACGTACCAATAACAAATACCGAAAATAGACAATCTAAAATATATGCAGGTCGATTTTTTTGGCAACTCTGTAACAATAGAGAGAAAAAACTATTAATTATAAATTTAATAATCAAACAAACAGATTTTATTTATGGAAAAATTGCAAATAAGTGTGGCTTACCGATACACGATAAAATGTAGGAATTTCGAAATAAGATTGAACACTATCATTAACAATACAAAATGGTACAGCTAATAAATTTCGTATACAACGTAATAATAATAATGCCACAACACTAACAACTAACGATGTTAACAAAAGAAATTCTGATTCCATATACGTATCCAATAACAACCAAATACCACGCCATGTATTAACGCAAGCCCACGCGAAAATAATCGTATAAAGTCTCGATCCAATGAAATATGTTAAACGTCTTTTATCTGGATCAAACCACCGTTCAAAATTATTTTGATATAATCCAGCAATAATATGCCCACTAAAACCAAATATAACCGATACTAATGCACTTGTAAATGGATCCTCCGGATAAACATATATTGACATTAATTCCCATATTGCACGCCAATAACCAACAACCGCGGGGGATAATATAAATATTGCAAAACTTGAATCGAGTACCGATAATAACGCATAATGTGCTGGTGATTTCCCTTTGCCCGACACTGTTAAACCGGCTGTACTTCCACGCATTTTAGCTTTGGTTTTTTTTTAAAGTTTATTTATTTTAATACTTAAAACAACAAACAAACAATACTGATTTATTTTTGAATAATATCTTTGTGTTAAAATATCATTTAAAAAATTCCCATAAGTGCTTATGGCACTTAGCAAATTTAATTTCTTGTTGACGATCCAGTTTCGAGTTTTGGTAAATAAAACTATTTAAAAATAAATCACTTTTATTAAAAAATTATAAATATAATTTTTAATAGCACTTAAATAATTTCTTTTGTTCTTCATTTAAATTAAAATTGGCACTATCACAGCACTGAAGTAAATTTTACAAAAAAAAATCACTTAATAAATACAAAGCGAAGCGATATAATAAGAGGCGCAAATCAGTTGTGTTTATGGAATGATCAAAATTGTATAAAATCTTTGATATTTATAGTGAAGTGATATAAAAATGGAACACTTAACGATTTATCTATTTTTTGTGAACAGATACGAGATTAATCGTATTTATGTTTGTTGTGACGACAAAAAGATTATTAATTAAGCTTTTGGACGACAATAAATAACACCTCATTGTTCACAATAGGATATTGTAAATAAATTATAAAGTTGAATTAGTAAAACAGTAAACAGGTATTGTAAATAGGATGAATGTTTGGTGTTTCGGAGAAAATATAAAACTTATGAGATGTTATCATCGGTACGTTTCAAAGTTCCAACTGAATCTGAATACCACAACTAAAATCAAAACTAAAAAATCCCTAATTATTATGAATATTTTCTTCGATGTTAAACAACAACACCAATAATAACAATATTTGTTCGGTATACCACATATTATTAAAGTCGATGATGATGGCAATGCAGATGACATTGTGACTCGGATTGTGTGTTGCCAATTTTCGACGTTAATTAATAATATATTTGAAACATATTTTAATTTAATGTGCACAATTTTTTGTTTTTGTTCACTAAACACATTTAACTATTTAATTTAATGAATGTTGCCGATGTAATATAATAAATAATTCATTGAATATAATATTTTGTGTACACATTATTACAATATTATGCGTCCGCCATAATGGTGGACATATAATAGGGGATACACGAGACTATATTATCATCGTTGTTGTTGATAATAATGTTTTGTATGTATGTCTTATTTGAAATCGGGGGTCATATACTATAAGCGTATATAAACAAATTATTACATTATACACTTAATTCTTCATTTATCAACCGAATATATGTACATCATCTATAAATATAACAAAGTGTTTTATAATAATAGGCCACTAAGTGAATCTATGATAATATTATACCTTACAAACTAACCCATAATCGGCGGGAAACAACTTGGCAATACTGTGGACAGCTTTTTTATGAAAAAAAGTGAACGTCAATATGTTAACATTGTTCAAATATTTTGCGTCAATTGTTGCTAGTGTTGCCAAGAGACGTTACGAGACCAGAATGTCACCTTTATGGGTTCAGTTTCGAGTTTTTGGAATTCATTCTGATCTCGTATACCACGTGTAAACATTGTTTTCGTCATCATCAGTGAACAGGCAAATCTCGTCTCGATTCTCGTATCAAATGAAAAAAATTTTAAAAATTACATTTACCACACAAACTGAAAATTGATCATGAGGTTTTACCGAATCTTCGTGTTTTGAGGTCCCCAGATACCAAAAACTTCATTTTTGGCCATGGCTGAGTCTGTATGTATGCATGTTTGTTTGGACATTGTTTGCCTGTGAACAAGATATCTTAAGAACGGAGATAGTGAAGATAACGAAGACATGAACTGTTTTAATTGTATTTTTTCAAGAAAATCTTCTTGAAAAATGTAAAAACGAGACGAGACGAGATGATAGAAAACTTTTACAAGTCAACAAAATATAAAAGATGCTACTTTCTCGATGCTACTCGCGGAATCACTACATAGATATATGCACACCGAACTTTTTTAAACCATTCGCCATTTAGCATAATTCGTAATTTAATTGAGAAGAAACTTTATAAGAGGAACGGAAGAAATTTTGTGAGAGGCTTAACGGTTTTTTTTCTTTCGAAAGAGAACAATGAAAATTTTGTTTATCTAAATTAGAAGTTTATTTCAAATATCTTGAAAAATCATCAAATATTCATATTGTAAATAAATCAAAGTATTTAATAAGAAAAAATTGATTTATTTTAAATAAATTTTTGGCGCCGAAAATTGTCATCTCTAGTTATAAAACAACATTACACAATTCTTGAGAGTATTGACAAACGTACAAATGGCGGCAAAAGTTAGGCAATCATTTCCTACATTGCCTACTCTATCTTAAATTTTACCTACAGTTAATGGATATTCCTTATTAACTTCGGAACAGATTTTTGGAACACGATTTCCCCATTTAAACTTTGCTACCCCCATTTCATCCCCTTTTAGGAGTAGTTTGAAAAAATAAATATGCAGACCTCAATCATTTGTTATCAAAAACATTCCCGCAAATTTTCAACTAAATCGGACGTCGCAATAAAAAGTTTCATACAAAGTTCAGCCTTCCCCATTTTCCCCTTTAAAATGTCAGTTTTCAAAAATCCTTTCTTGGCTAACGTTTACTATCTATAAACTACCTACCTGCCAAATTTCAGCTTCATGAAGACAATTTCTCCATATTATCTTTACAACCCCATTCCACCCCTTTTTAGGGCTAGTTTAAAAGAAAAAAAATATGCAAACGTTAATTATTTGTTATAAACAATATTTCTGCAATGTTTGAAGCAAATCAGACGACATAATAAGGAATTTCATACAAGATTTGTCTCCCCCGCCCCCCATTTCTCTCCCTTCAAGTTTTATGCAAAAAAAGTAGCATATACCCGTCTCCAGGGTCTCATCTATCTCTGTACCAAAATTCGTCAAACATTTATAATAATAGAGCTATTTTACACATGTAACTTTGCATGTAACTATTCATAACGCATAACTGAGCAAGCGCAGTAGTAATTTTTGATGAAACTATGTAGTTACATCCCAATAGACCTGGCTTCTATTTTGGTGAAATCTTGTATGTAAGAATAGGGTGTACTTCAGATGTAAGAATGTGGTGTACGATATGTTTATACCCTACTTCCTTTTGATTGGTTTACTATGATCATGTGACTGTAGTGGTTGACAAAGAAAGAAATATTTAGTAGGACGAGAGTTATAGCTATTAACAAAACATGCGATTGATATATTTCTGCATATACTTAGAGAAGTAAGTCTAGTTATATCAAATACATTTATTGCGATTGAAAACTTTCACGTGTAAAAACGGGCTAGTTAGGATACCAGGTATTAAAAGGCAGTTTTTATAAGGATAAATAATATTTTACAAACAATCAATATCTCTTTAGTATACTATGTACGCAACAAACAGTTGTCCTTGACATTATTCTAGTTTTAAGCATTACGTTCGATTGCACGAATGTAATTAATGCAAAATGGAAAACCACAATACGTAAATCCAGAAAATCCAATAAATTTGTTCAGTACATTTAATAGTTAGCAAAAAAAAGAAAAAAACTGATAATAAAATAGTGGTCTGATAATATATAACACTCTTCATTATAAAAGTTCAATCGAACTGATATCATATAGATGGCGTACATACAAATCATTTTCTACTCAAATAGATAAACGAATAATGTTATCATTGCAATATTGTAATTATTAACAATAGTATGGATGCTAAGCGACAAACTCAAAATATGTATCTTTTTATTTTTGATTCAAGCAATATAAAAACTGGTACATATATGGCCACAAAAGAAGCAACATTCTTTTTTCAAAATTTTATTATTGATTTGGACCATTTTCATTCGATTCTCGCAAAAGTGGCTTTGAATAAAAAGTTGTTCATTATAAATACACAAACAACTTTTGTTCGAAACATTTTCCCAAAAACCGAATAAATAAGGCACAAACCAATTATAAAATTTTGAGTAAAGACCGCTATTTATGTGGCTAATAGTACACAACCATTGATTACCATTCTGAGTGATCGAGCTGTGAAAAGTGCTCTGCTCGAAACTGGAGGTTGCTGATTCGGTTCCCAGCGGTGGCAGTTTGTCAATTAAATTTAATGTGGTGGTTAATTGACAAAACTGTATGGCGTATGGACAAGAACGTAGCCTGCTATGATTGTGAAGTTTTTGCAGTGTTCTATCACAAACTGTAGATGAATATCGGCATATTTCCTATCCAAACCGGCTGCACTCGCACAAACTTTCCAATTCCTAGTCTACATACATATTTCTTGTCCTTTAGGGGTCGGTCTTGCCAGGCTTCGCTACTACTACTATTACTACTACACATCCATTGATCCCAACTCTTTAAAATATGTGTTGCCAAAGAGGGGATACACCAGGAGACAGAAGAGGGAAGAACAGAGTTTTTTTTACAAATATGTATTTCAAAAATTCTAAGATTTCTCGCAAACATTGTTAGATAGATAGATTGTAGGGATGGTCCTGGACGGGCTACACTTCGGCCATAAAGTCCATTGTGATGCCTAAGGATATGAAGATGTGAGTGGAGTGGAAGGAATTTTTGTGTATAGACCGGTTACTTCGTTCTTTTCCATACGCCGACAGTTTAGTCAATTAACCGCCCATTTTTTTTTTTCTTTTTTTCTTAATAATTGACAAACTGCCGATGCCGGGATTTGAACCCATAACCTCCCAGTTTCCAAGTAGGCATACTGCGCAGACATAACGCCTTAGACCGCTCGACCACTTGGACTGGTAAAATAAAGTTAATCATATTTTAAATTATTCAAATTATTTAATGAACCTGTATACTTACATGAACCTTGCATTCAATTTGTGGCGAATTCAATCGGTTTTCGAAAAATATTTTGAATAAAAATTTTTTTATAATTCAATTTGTATAGATGTGCTACATCATCTTACCGTTTGCAAAATAAAATTTAGGGGTGGGTGGTGGTAATGTGAGGAATTCACAAATTTGAAATTACATTTTCCCCTTAAAAATACAGTTGAAAATTTGAAACCCGATGTTTTTCAATGTTTTCGAAGGAAAGGTATCCCAAAAATTTTATAATTAACGATTTCGGTACTAGATTACTTTAGCAAAAAGGTGTTTCATATCATGATTGTGCTAAGGACAAAATTTTATTTTGCTAAGGACAATGTTTGCGATAAATCTGGATAGTTTTTGAGATATATGAAGAAAAAAACATGACCTGTTGTCTTGGTTCAATGAATGCATAAACCAATTTTTATTTTTTAAATCAAAAATACAAAGATCCTCTTGAATTTGTCGCTTAGCATCCGTACTACTACAACACATATATGTTGATTATCGATAAATTTTATTGCATTAATCACCATTTACTTTTTTAATGATTTCTTTTGAATATATTTAGAATCATATCTATTTTAAGTATACTACAGCAGTATAGTAAAGTTTTTAAAATAATTCAAAAAGTATGACATTTGACGTTTTTTTTTTAAATTTAACTAATCTTAAGTGCTTTTATATGATGTTTTGTTTTCCCACCCATATGATACGAAATTCATTTAAATAAAATAAAACTTACTGTGATAACATGATTTCATATCGTGATCGATAGTAAGACTATATTTATACCAGAACTTAGAAAGTATAAAAGAGTTTTCTGCGATTTTTAAGGCAACTTTTATTTCTGAATGAAAAGAAATTAATAATTATTTTAAGTATCTAAAGAAATTATTTTAAGCGTTTTTTCATCATTAAAAAAAAAATTTGTTGTTGAGTTCATCTGAATCTTGTGAAATTTACCGTAAAAGCGACATTTAAACAAAATAAGGCGGGCACTTCCGTAACAACACTCGAGGTAATAAAGGGTAATTGATTGATTGATTGATTAATATCGGGGTAAAAACTATTGCGCTTCGACCTTATGGTCCATTGTGCTCCCCCTTATGCCTCAGTCCGACGAGACTCGCTTCTCCCATATGTCGGCGTGAAATGCACCGAATATTCTGTATCTGCTGTAACCCAGAGGTTCGCAGTCAAAGATAATGTGGCTGGATATTTCTTCCTCCTCGCCACACAATCTGCACATAATGGACCCGTTATGGAGTCCCATTGTGTGCAGATGCTTCCGCAGGGTATAATGCCCGGTAATGAATCCGGTAACCCTCCGCAAGCATCCTGTTCAGCCTCAGTGCATCGAGAGATAGCCTCTTTGTTGCACTCTGAAGCAGTACCTTCTCGAGCTCTTGCCGCGGTACTTTTTCCCAGTGATCACGGTGGTTAGCATTTGACCTCTCATTGATCACCTGTTTACATGCAGTCCTTGGAATTCCTAAGATAGGCTCTGAGCCAGTGCATTCGAACTCCTTTCTTTGAAGGGTATCAAAGAAGGCTCACTCTCATTAAAGTTTGTCTACCATTATCTTACTGTTTTCTTATTTAAAATTTCGACAATCAGTGTACGAAAAGAATGCCGGTCCCATACGTCCACCGGGAATAGGATAACGCTCAAAATAGGATAATTCCGTTTAAGCTACTTTTTCAATTAAAATAATTTTTATAGATTCTCTTGCAATTTTTTTTACCGATTAATTGTAAATTAACACACAATTTCACGAAGTATTAGAGGGTTTCCACGTTTAGTTTTAGAGAGAAAGAAATCCCAAAGTTTGTTTAAAATCGAGAGCTGTCCGTTTCTAATACTTGGAGTCTTATCGAGGTGCCTCATGACACTTCACCCTATTTTGAATTTAGCTCGTATAAAAATTGATGTCCTGGTGGGAAAAAACTTGTACGTTGTTTTTTAAAGGAACGTCTTAGTCGGTTATAGAAAAAGTCTTACGTTTCAAAAAAAAAGTTATATAGGTTTCAAAATGATAAAGCAAGAAAAATCAAGGTTAAAAAAATCACTAATATACTAAAATATACAATATGCTATTATTAATTATTACTAATTACTTTTAATATTCAGTAACTTCAGACTGTTATAAGTAACTTCAGACTGTTAATAGATGGCTCACCAATCAATGTCAAAGCGCCTTAAAAAAGCTTATATAGATGGAAAAAATCGAAAAATACAACAATACGTGATAATAATATCATACAATATGAATCTAAGCTATAAAAATTTTTTTTTATCAAATGCTACTTGTGTGCAAAATTTGCACAGTATTATTTCTGTTGCAGGGTTTGTAGTCATTGCAATATTTAATTTATTTGCTAGCAATATTTAATTAGGACAATATTAAGCTGTCTGGCGCTCTATTTTTTGGAAACGGATTCAGAAAATAAAACTGCAGTATATCTAATGGAAATGTCTAGATCCTATAGCTTTATGTATCTCAACTTTATGTCTAATTTATTTGCGCATGTATTCAAAGAATTAGGGAAGATGTAACCATTATAATTAACTTTTAACATTTTAAAATACACAATTTATTATAGACACCAATATAACAATAATAAAAACTGAATATTATTGAACGCATAATATAGGACTAAATAATATTTTACCTAAACAAAAAGACACTATATTTATAAATCACTGTAACACACTCTTCCATAACTAAAGTCCAAACAGATTAAATTCACCACGAAGCATATTTAAAATTAGGTAATCGTTTCTTAATTTTTTTTCTCGTAATATAACGTTTTTTACAGAACATTTTTCCAAATAATATTTAATATTTAATCACAAGATAGTTGTTTTATCACTGTAATGAATCTTTTCACAGCACATATTTATTTGTCATATGAGTGCATATAAAATAATAATTTTCAAAATAACGTGATATGTATTCGCTGCGTGACAAAAGTTTATATTATTAACAAATGTTTTAAAGGGTTGGTGGTATACTACCCTAGTTAACAATACTAAATATGTATAAATATAGACATGTTTGTATAGTAAATATATTGAGTGGGGTATTTAAGGACGTTCATGCACGAGGCTTGATAGTAGATAAAAAAAATTTTATAGTGAGTTGAATAGATCAATTATGTAGTTATCCTCCTTCAAAAACTTAAAACCTGTTGACGATCTTTGCAAAGAGTAATTATCGATTAAAAATCAAACTTTTAACACAGCGTCTTATGGAGTACATATTTTTTTGTACTTAAAATTATAATAACTATATTATTAAAGTAGGCACCATAATAAATAATGTTTATAAATATTGTTTGAAATATGCAGTTTAAATTGATTATTTAATAAAATTAAAACTGTTTTAAAAATGTTTAAATGTAAACTTAAAAATGTTTTTACCACCTTACACATACATATACACATATACACTGTCAAATCAAGATCTGTCATATCAAGTCAAATCAATTTCTAATTTACATTAACTGGTATTTTACAATAAATACTTTTAAAATATTTAGGACAAATAAAATGGGTTATAAATCGTTGTAATATTATTCATATACTTTACAACTTTTTTAAAATCCTAAGTAAATTTTATTAAAGATAAAATTTAGTAGCATATGAACGTCCTCCTTAAATGTTTTTTTTTAAATATTATAAAGCAGACATTTATATTGATGAGCTTGGATGCAAAAATTACCTTTACAAAAACCTAGTACTACCACAAAACGTATCTGTACTCTGTATATATACTTACGTTCGTTTCAGTTTCGTCATAGGTTTTTGAATTTATAAGTGTAATTTACTTCTTAGACCAATTGGTTTCGAGAATTATTTACATTTCAGATTTTGAAGTTACTAATAAAAAAAGAATATTAAAACATAGCAATTCGGTTCTCTGATAGAAGATTTTGTGAAAAAAATTGTTACAATTTTTTAGCTGTCAAAACAACACCAAAAAAAGAATGGGTAAAATTGCAGTTCAGCGGCTTTTTCCAAAAAATATTACAAAAATATTGACATTTTTCAATTCGAAAAAGGGGTATATTTGGGCCTCTGGATCAATATAAACCGGGGGTAGAGCGACATTTTCAACACTTTTTTGTAAAATCTTTTTTCAGTTCTGAAATTGGCAAAAGCCGCTACACTCCAATTTTAACAGAATTTGTACTGCAGTCTTGTAAATGAAAAAATTGATCACACAATCTGTTAATACATGTTTAGTATTCAATAGGGAATATGCATGAAATTTTTTTTTTCACTTGAATTGAAGCATGTTTACTTGAAAATACTAAGGTAAAATTACTTTTTAAATAACTTTAAAAATAAGCGAGATATGAATGATTGAAATTCCCGATTAGACAAAGAGGGTGACAGCCCTCTTGATATGTTATGTGACGTCATATTACACTTTCACCATTTAAAATAGACGTAAAACTCCGTTTTTAATATTTTTGCAAGAAAGAGACAAATAATAATCATTAAAAGCTTATAGCTTCCTTGATATTTGTCAGATTTTAATTTCGTTTTTAAATATTATTACAGTATTAACAGTATTTTCATATTCTGAAAATAAATGTGAAAAAAAATTTTCATGCATATTCCCTATTGTAGTGGAAAGATTATTAACTAACATTAATGGGAATTCCCCTCCTAATATGATATTTTTCAGTTTGAAAACGGACATGCTCAACAATTATATCTCGATAATAATAAAATAAATAGTTTACTCATTAAAAAATTTTCTTTAAAAAACTTTTGCATTAAAAATATTGTTTAAAATGAGAATACAGATTAAAATTAAAAGTATAGTTTCAAGAAAATTCGTAATTGCAAATGTTTTCATATATATATATATATATATATATATATATATATATATGTACCCTTATATATATACCCATATATATATATATGTACCCTTTTTTGGCTGGGACGACTACTTTGTCTACAAATTGAGTAGAAACCTTATTCAAAGCTCCCTTCAAATACGACTATACAAATTTGACACATACATGAAATGGTGCCAAAACTGAAGTTGTGTTACGAAACATTTAAATATTCATAAAAAATTTCTAACTGTACAGATATGTAGATACATACATAGAATTAGATATATATTCGGTATTAAAATTTACCTTGACATACATATTTAATACTTTGCATGATACAATCAAATCTGATTCCCAAAAGACGCTAAAAATTTAAACATTTTGGTGGTGATAAAACAATAAAACGCAACAAATTAATTTTTATTCAATAGATGTTGTGTCTGAGTATTTAAATTAAGCCGCACTACTAACCCATCGCTAAGTATGATCAAACTTGACAACCCGAAGGCAGTAGGCAGTTAGAATTAAAATTATGAGTAATTATATATTTTTTGCATACAAACATACTTTATGCATAAAAGAATGTAATAGGTACATGAAAATCGATGTAATACTATTTCCAAGAATAGTAAAATATGTAACATTATTATTGTTTGTTCTCTTCCGTATGTCTAGAACAGTAAATATCTATAATATTTCTGATTGCTACATAAACTGATAACCTACTTTGTTCTTCACCATATGATGTCAATGATTTGAATATTAAACAGACAATAAAATAATTAATCCATATAGTCAATTCATAATTTACTTTCTTAAGAAAATTTATTTATTGCGAAAATTGTACCGAAAATCAAAAACTAATGATAAAAATTTTCTTTCTACTTTTTAGTTTTACGTTTTAGCTAAAACAATTAATCTAGCTAAAACGTAAAACTAAAAAGTAATTTCAAACTGGCTATTATATGAGGGAATATCTATCTTTGACATCGTAAGAGAAAAATTTATAAACAAAAAGTGTTTTTTTTTTAAATTATACAACTTTTTTGCATAATCTGGTTTTGCCACAATTAATTCTGCTTAAATATCTGTAATTACTCTTGATCACATATTCGTCTTTGTATTTTTATACATTCACACAAAAATTCAGCTCGTTATTTATCCAAGAAAATTTTTATCATTAGTTTTTGATTTTCGGTACAATTTTCGCAATAAATAAATTTTCTTAAGAAAGTAAATTATGAATTGACTATATGGATTAATTATTTTATTGATTAATAATTTTTATTTTTAGCTAAAACGTAAAACTAAAAAGTAATTTCAAACTGGCTATTATATGAGGGAATATCTATCTTTGACATCGTAAGAGAAAAATTGATAAACAAAAAGTGTTTTTTTTTTTTTAAATTACAACTTTTTTGCATAATCTGGTTTTGCCACAATTAATTCTGCTTAAATATCTGTAATTACTCTTGATCACATATTCGTCTTTGTATTTTTATACATTCACCCGTGTGTATTGATAATGAACTCAGTTTATACCGGGTATTTACGCAGCTATCTCGGTTAGTTGTTACTTTCACTTGTTCCTACATAGAAACAAGTTTTACAATTTTATTAAAGTTGTTATAGATTAATCTAGAGCACGGTAGTGCGCATGGCCGAGTTTAAGGGACACATTTGGACTTCTCACTACAGTGCTATTACTACAGGAAATTTCAGAGCAGATTTGACCCGGAAATATCTTCTGAACGAAAAGAGCTACCTTGCTGATATTTCTATTATTACTAAAGTTTAAATTTAGAGAGTTATATGTGTGTCAAGTTTTATATTCAATCTTTAAACCCCAAAAATCAGTTTATTGACTTATAGTATTCGTTAAATCTTTTTGATTAAAAACAAATCCTAATCGATAATTTACATATTTGATACATAAACGAATTAGGCCTAAATTTAGGCCAAATTTGTAATTACAAAACTATAAGCTTAATTGTACAGTTAAAATTTCAAATATTCATATTGCAACAAACGGAACACACATCAATTTTTAAAATATCTATTTCCGTAAAGCCAAAACCCACCACAACAATATCAAATGATATGCTATACACACAAAAAAATTACAAATGCCACTGATTAGAAACCACTGTAAGAAAATAAATGGTATTTAAAACCGTATAACACGATTTTGGTGTAGGTAGAAATGGAAACATAACACAGAATATACTGTTTATTAGTATAGTTCTGATACTATTACACAGGAAGGATAAGGTCCATAATAACTTCTATTTCAATGTCTGACACGAACTTTAGTATGAGAATAATTTGATGCCAAGAACTATTTATATTTAATAACCTTGAACTTGAAACCTGCAGGATGCCTATGCAAATGTATAATATGTTGATATTTAAAACCAAGTTGAAGGAAATTATAGGTTTTACACTGTAAAAAATAAAATATTGGATCCAACTACGCCGAGGTACTTGGTCGATAGTACCTACAGGCAAATGAATAGCAATTACTACCGAATATGAAATATAAATAAATAGTTTCAAAATATTATGCAACTATTAGTAATCGGTATAAGAGAACACCAAAAATCTCTTCCGCTTGTGACATGTTCTAATGTGATAGGTAAACTCCCGTTCAAAAAAAATGAACCAACCTGAAATGTTAATTTTCTTACATTCCTCACTTTTGCAGCTCTCTGTATAATGTATAAATTTATTATTATATTCACCAAATATATTTGATCCCAATATCAGTAAAAAAACATTTACTACAAGAATAATCAAAATTTTGATAGACTGATTCGGTTCAGGTCGGTTCATTTTTTTTTTTTTGAACGAGAGTGTACATATAGCGTATGCAAATGTGATGTATCTAGAGCACGGCAGTGCGCAAGGCCGAGTTTATAGTGAAACTGAACTATAGACAGAGATAGTATAGAGAGATGTATGACTAATTCGCAACCCAAAGTGATAGAGAATTTCTTCGTAATTCAGTGCAGCATATAGAAAAGATTCAGATTCAGAAAAATTGCGGCAGAACAGTTTTTGATACTCAAGTAGGGTTTCACCGAGGCTACGAGGTAACATCGCCTCGCCTCGTGCCTCGTAACCGAGGACCGAGGCGAGGTTCAAAATTTTAATCCTCGTTACTAACCGAGGCGAGGCGAGGTATATCATTATAAAAACCTCGCCTCGACCGAGGCGAGTCGAGGTATATCGTCACTAAAACCTCGCCTCGGCCGAGGCAAATTTACAAAAAAAAATTTTTTTATTTATATATGCAGTGTCAGTGACAGTGTAAGCATTTAAAAAATATATGTAATGTTAATACATGTTAAGTGTTATATCTTACTCTTACGTATAATAATAAAATAAAATGTTCCATCTATCAATAATGTTTTCATTATTGTTATTTCAATGAATAAATATATAATTAAATTAATAAATTTAAAAGAATTGAAAAAAAAAATACAGACGAATTGAGAACCATCCTCCTTTTTGAAGTCGGGTTAAAAAGTTTAATTTCCTTTATACTTACAGTAACTTGTATATGGGTTTCGCATTGGAAATCGTGGAAGCATTTTGAAGAACCTCTTATATAGTTCTTAAAACATCACGGGATATCATCTTTTCATAATATTTTTTTTAGGCCAAATTTTTTTGAATTTACTGTTTTCATTCGAGGATTTATAAAAATTTAGAGACTTAGCAACTTATATTCCGTGTTTTTTATTTTCTAACAAGTTTTTTTAACCATATTACGTACATTCATGCATAATGAGTCAAATTTAGTAAAAATTTTACCTCGGGCGAGGCGAGGCGAGGATGATAGCTAACCCAACCGAGGCGAGGTGAGGCTGGTCAACATTCTACCTCGGCCGAGGCGAGGTTGATATTTAAAAAAGCGAGGCGAGGCGCGATGATACCAAAACCTCGCCTCCCCTCGTGCGTCGTAAAACACTATACTCAAGCGTTAATTCTTCCTAAACTACACTCAATTTGATTAATATTTTAAATTAATTAATAATTCAATAATTCACAGTCTGTTTTCAAAAGCATTTCTAATAGTAAATAAATAAGTAAAATATTACGTTGAGACACGCACCAAATTAGCAACGAGCAACATATCTCGACTCCATATCCCAGAGATATAGTTACGTTAAGCTAATTCATACTGATGATGACTACTTTGTTGTCGAAATACGTATTTATAAAATACAAATAATTGTTCTAGGAGTTGGGCAAAATTTGAAATTTAATGACTGTTCTAATACATTTCGTTCTCGATATATTTTGTGCAAAACAAAGATCAATAACAAAAAATGATAGTTTTGGTATCAGAGGATCCTGTCTTTATAGAGATAATTACAAATTAACAGAGTAGTTCGTTAAGAATCTTTAAACGTAATTTAAATTTTTTTAATTTATTTCGATTTTACAATAATGTGATAATTCAAAGGGTAAAATTCATTTTCTTTTAATCCCTTAAACCATAATTAATATTTTTAAACTCTAAAATAAACATTTTTTTTATTAAAGACAAACAACATACTTATATTACAACAATTACGTTAACAAAAGCATATGATCAAATCTCTTATATACGATGATGATATAGGTATTAAATATATTGGTCAAAAAAATATTTTTCATGTAGCTATTAATAAATTGTAATCTTAATTAACAGCTATAAATAGCTAAGTAATTAAAAATTTGTCTACTTTTTTTTTTAAAACAATAGAATTCTTGGAACAAGATATTTTTAATTTTATTATTACGTGTTTACACACTTTAGCTTTGCAAATAATAAACTATAAAAATTACTTAAAATTACGTTTTTACAGGAAAATTTTTGAAACACAAATGTAATACTTTTAAAAGTTCTAGAAGTAAACTAATAAATTTTGTAAAACAAGTGAAAATAAAATAATTTAGTAAATAGCTTAGATATCATATAAAATCTGAGTTCATTTCCAACTTGCAATGTGTATGTGTGTATGTATGTATGTTCGGGTCAAATCTTGCAAGCTGGATTAGAACCACTTCCTCTTATCCTATTTTTAATTATCGTGTTGAAAGACTGCCGAACATGCGAAAATACTTAGAGTACAGGTCTTTAACAGCTCCCTTGTATAACAGCTCTGCGTTCTTGAGATATCCTGTTTATTTTATTTTTAATATCGAATTCACAACTTCCAGTCTAGATAGATAACAACGTTGTAGTCTAGATATATAGATAGATACAGCTTGAGGTCAAAAAACTATTGCACTTCGACCTCATGGTCCATTGTGCTCCCCCTCCCCTTTACCTCAGTCTGACGAGACTCGCTTCTCCCATATGTTGGCAATAGCCTGGAGCTTGCTTATCAGGTCCTTCCGAAGGTTCATATATTCGGGGTGAGATGCACCGAATATTCTGTATCTGCTGTAACCCATAGGTTCGCAGTCAAAGATTATGTGGCTGGATGTTTCTTCCTCCTCGCCACATAATCTGCACATAGTGGAGCCGTTATGGAGTCCCATTGTATGCAGATGCTTCCGCATGGGAGAATGCCCGGTAATGAACCCGGTAACCCTCCGCAGCTGCATTCTGTTCAGCCTCAGTGCATCGAGAGATAACCTCTTTGTTGCACTCTGAAGCAGTACCTTCCCGAGCTCTTGCCGCGGTACTTTTTCCCAGTGATCACGATGTTTAGCATTTGACCACTCGTTAGTCACCTGTTTACATGCAGTCTTCGTACATGCAATTCCTAAAATAGATTCTGGGCCTATGAAGGGCATTCCGACTCCCTTCTTTGCTAAGGTTTCCGCTTTTTCGTTTCCTTCGAAACGTTGTAGTCTATATATCCTGGTCTTTCTTTCGCGATATTCATCCCCTAACAGTAGATAAAATATAGGATATGATTGGATTTTTGCAATGGATGATATATATATATATATATATATATATATATATATATATATATATATATATATATATATATATATATATATATATATATGTATATATATGTATATATTGAGAATTTCAAAGCTGGTTATAAATGATTTGTTTAGTGACGACAAAAGTTATATCCAAAAAACAGATATATCAATCTCGCCTTGAACGTCGATTTAGATTATTTTGAATTAAAAATAGATATGGATCATTTTCAGAATAACTTTTTGTAGTACATATAAACTTGAATAACATGATAATTCAGATTAGAAAAAAAAATCGTTAAGCAGAAGCTGCTTCAACTTAGCGAATTTCGTTAGAATACATAAATCACTTTCTAGCGGTCAAAATTTTAGTCTGATCCAAATGAAATGTTGTATATGATTTTAGTATTTGCAAGGCAAATTTTATTAATAAATGACATAAGTCTAGGGGAAAAGGGGCATAAAGAAAGAAGAAAACACAAAATATAAAATATCTCTCTTAATATTACAACAATCGAAAAATGCGTAAGGAATAAAACAAAATGAAGTTGTAGAAAATCAAATTTGCTACAATTCATTACCTTATCATTTTTGCTCAAACTCTAATGTGTACAGAGATATCGGTTGACAAAGAAAAAAATATTAAACAAGAAAGGAATTGTAGCTGTTAACAGAAATATAGGATTGATAAATTTCATATGAATTTCATTGTGTGAACAGTTATTTTTAATGCGACTGAAAACTTTCATCAAAACTTACACGTGTAAAAAGGGGATTACACTGTATGTTAGATGCATCTAGTCTAGTTTTAGACGTATATATAAATCCTTGTGATATAATGAATGATATTTGTATAATATACATAATTTTTCAATACTTACATCTGTTTTAAATCTTGTTGGATATACAAAACTTAATTTTTCCGTATCCATTGCAATTAACAATGGTGGTGCAATAACATTACGTGTTGATCGAAAAATTACAAGTATGATCCAAGAAATACCTCCAACTATAACATTAGCATGATTATTTGAGAAATAATCGTTTAGACTATCCTGAAGTAGCCATCCCGATCGCCAGTGAAGAATAGTCGAAATCAAGAAGAGGTATGTATACAAGCGACGATAAATCTAAAATAAAAATTTGCTTCATTATTTTTCAATAGACCATTTCATTTTACTCAATTCTTCACATTAAATTAAATTTCAAATTTTGCCCCAATTCCAAGAGCAATTATTTGTATTTTATAAATACGTATTTCGGCTACAAGGTAGTCATCAAAAAACCTAGAGTTCTCTTTGATTATTTTAATAATCTTTATATCTTCACAGTTTTAATATCTTTAAGTTTTTGGCATACAGTCCGATACAAAAACGAATCGTAATTTAAAATGAAAAGGTCTATGATAACCTAAGAAATTTGAGTTATTAAAGTATAGTTTGATAAATAATTATGTAAAATAGTGTCAATATGATAAAAAAATTTTGACGACCTCGGAATCGTTATTTTTTAAGCAGGAATTGCAAAAAACCTGTCAGCTTAAATTATTGGATCGAGTCGGCATTAAAATTGTATCATATAGATCCCATAACCTAACAATGTCCCATTTAAAGAAAAACAATAGATAGTAGATTTTTGATAGAAATATAAAATTTGGAATATCTCTCTCGACATTGAACAAATGAAACAGTTTAATATGAGTAAAGTTAATTAAAATTACAATTAATTTTACTACAGATTATATGATCAGGTATCATTTAAGGTGTAAATGTTCTAATACTTCATAAAAATCAATATTGAAAATCCTATGATTCCTCCAAATGAGAAAATTCGTTTACGAGCTCCTACGTGAAAATTTCCTTACATTATTTTATGATTTACCTAAGTGTCAAATAAGTTGCCTACAAAGAAAATAATAAAACTTGTAAAAAAATGCATACATATAAAAAAGGGTGATTTCAAAAATCTATTTTGTTTTTATTACAACCAAAAAACATATTTAGGGACCTAAATACGTACTTCTCAATAAAAACTATTTCAATTCTGAAGAAATATATAAAGCCTGGTTAAACCTTTAACAAATAAAGAGTTTAGTTCTATTAAATTATGTTACCTAATTAGACTAGTAAAGAAGTGCCTTTTTTCGAATTCAGAAATGCATCTAGAAAGTTTTTGAAAAAACTAAAGTCCCGCGTAAAAAAATTGCAAAAGATTGCCAAAAATTGTAAAAAAATTATAAACAATTTAGTATAAAAAAAGGGGGTTTCGTTTTTTGCAAATATCTTAAAAACTATTGTAGATATCGAAAATCGAATAAAAGATTCTTAAAGAGCAGGAAATTTCCTAAAAAAATTTAACTCCCAAAACTGTACCACTAATATTTATAATTTTAATTGAGAGATGAAAATAGGTCTTGAAAACGAGTGATTCGGCTCACTTGAACAAAAAAATTTTTGTAACCCATTAAATATGAATATTAAGAAAAGAAAAAATGGACGTACTTCCTGGATACTTCATCAAACAATAATTCGTCAGCAAAAAATTGTTTCCCCAATTTTTCCATTAACTATGCTATTTGTTAACTAAAAAATTTTTCCAATCTGGATTACCCCGATAATTTTTAAAATATAAGTCTGGAATTTTTTTTACTTCTGGAAGCTGTTCTTTGAAGAATTTAAAAAAGATCTCCGTTGGAAAATTAAAAAAATTTTGATTTTCCATTTTTTTATTAACAAACAAAGATTGTCAGTTGTCATCCAAGAGTACCCAGAGGAAGTTAAATTAGCCTCTACACTTGAAGGCCTATCAAGTGAAGAACAGCAAGAAGTGTTGGAAGACATTGTGACAGAATGGAATACTCCATTTGGGAGAATGGGGTACCCCATTCCAGCGTCGGACTGGCCATATAGTCGAGGTGGCGTTTGCCAGCCGGGCCCTAGCGTGGCTTGCGGGGTTTGCTACAAGCCAAGCGGTAGGTACAGTAGGAGACCGCGCAGCCTAGGGCCCGGCTCTTGCGACCTACATGTAAAGTAGATAGTTAAAACTTGAAAAATTAAAACTTGTTTTGGAAATTTCTGAACGGCGATAACTTTTGAACGAATCAACTGATTTTGACGTGTATAATAATACACGACATTTGACATTGTTTAAGAGATGCATTATATCGTAATCGAATTTAATACAATATGTATCTAATCTATTCATAAAATTATTTATCTTTTGAACTGTCTAAAACTCTTTGGAATGAGCCCGTTCCACCTAGGCAGCAAGATATGAATGACTCAGATTCTCAGAGTGAGGTAAAAGACGACGAAGATGTTTTAGACCAAACTGCAAAGGACGCCATGTGTTTTTCCCGAAGCGGTTTAGACGTCTCCAAAGTTCCATACTATGTGTATGTAAACTTTTATCACAATATATCATGCCCATCAGCACGTACACCACCTTATATGTTGCATATTGTGTAATTCTCACAATTTCGTTCACGCAAGGGACTTGTGAGAAACGATTTTCAGCGCTGAAGCGTATTAAAACGAGACTTCACTCTCTATTGGGGCAAGAACTGTTGGATTCGTTGATTATATTAAACACAAAATCGGATCTTATCAACGATGACGAGAATAGCAGCTTTTACGATCGAGTTATTATCGAGTTATTATCGAGTTAGCTGAAACTTCTCATCTTTTAAAAAAAAAGTTGATTGGCTAGCTTCCGATTTGTTTTATTTTAAGTAATTGGAACTATATTTACCTAATAATATATAGTTGATAATTAATAATTTGTATATTTCATATTTTCTGATAGTATCTACCATAATCCCGTTCCGGGCCCCGGGCTTGTGGGGAGCCACTCGGGCCCTTTAGGCCCATTCCGCTCCCACCCGTACCGCCCCAGAGACAGGCTTCACGTTAGGAGTTCACTTGAAGTAAGTTCACCCGAAAAAGATACGTAAACAAACATTTAAATTCACCAAACTAAAGACAATTAAACGTACTTCAAGTATTATTTACTAACGGTATTAAGGTAAAAATACAAGCAGATCAAATTTTAAATAAACGTACTTTTTTTTTGTGTACTTAAGTTACTTGTTGTGACGTTATGGAGGGGATACATTTGAATGCAACGTAGTATCCTTACATAGTATAAAATAAATGTCCCCCAGCCGCGCCTGTTTGTCTGTTCGCGATTTACTCAAAAACTACTTCACCGATTTTCATGCTGTTTTCATCAATGGATAGAGTGGTTCTCGAGGAAGATTTTAGTGGATAATTTGTCAAGTTTTTGTATACTTTGGCTAAAATATAATATTTGTTGGAGGTGTCATATTATAAAACAAATTCCTCCGCCTTTCGATAGATGGTAGTAAGCAACCAATGTGTTAAATATGCTATTCATAGATAGCGATGCATACAACAAATACGTTTTAAAAATTTGTCTATAGATGGCAGTACAACATGAGTACTTCAAAAGTTTTGCCAATAGGTGGCAGTGCATACAACAAATGTATTTCAAAAATTAAACGCATCAGTCCTTGACGGGAGAAAATATTATGTTACTTGGTTATAAGGGCGTTACAAAATTTTTGCGGGCGAAGCCGCGACGGGTAATGTATAACGAATATTATGTATAACGAGGAAAGATGATTGATTTTTTGTTTGTTACGATTTAACTCAAAAACTACTCAACCAATTTTACCGAAAGCTACATCTCCTCGGAGTAACATAGGCTGTTTTATATTTTCTGTAAAGAACCCGTGCGGGGCGGGTCAGCTAGTAAATTTATAAAATAGTAACAGCCGTTTCTATTACCAATTGTTTCCACAAAGTATTTAAACCCAAAAAATATGATACTTACAAAAGATTCGAATTGATGTCGCATTGTCTTTGAACGTTCAACAAAAAATGTTTTTTGTATATCACGTGTCATAGTAAATCCCCAATGTAATGCACCGCCGACAAAAAAGCATTGAGCATTAGGAAAATAATCTGAATGTATATCCATTGCGATCCATATGGCATGCCATATTCCAATCACTACTGGTGCAAGTATAAACAAACAAAACACATAATCAACTATTTTTAAAAATACTTTTTCTTTAGACGAAAATAATACTAAATCATTTTCATTGAAATAATTATCACTTTTATCCTTTGATTGGTTAGAAACTATTTGAATTTGGTTCGATGATTCTTTGTCAAAGAACATTGTTTACAACAAACACTACAAATTTAAAACATAATATTATTAATATATTCTTTTATCAAAAACTTTTATGTTATTTAAATAATTAAATTTATAGAAAAATTATGTAAATTATTAATAAAATTTTAAATTAAGTAAATTGTATTTAAATCTACAATAATCCCATAATCACCTGCGTTAATAATAAAACTATATTAGTCACACTTAAAATCTTTTTGAAACTTTTACGTAAAATAAAACAATAATTGTTTTCTTTTTCTTTTTATTTGAATAGTGCATAATTTTATTCAAAGCCATTCCAATTAACGCTCTTCATATGATTATTTGTAAAAGAAACGTAAATAAGAATAATTTCTTGAGCAAATCAAAACTTGTTTATGTTTTATCACTTACTATACCATTATTAATAATTTAATATAAACCAGTTGAAAAATGAAAAAGAGTGATCGTGACTGTCGTGAGGTATAGACGTGTTTTAGTAAATTATTATAAATATATAAATGTATAAATTCAATTATCATAAATAAATAAATGCGTGAAAAATTTAGTGAGAAATTTTAAAAGTGCATACTTGTTGTTATAGTGGAAAATATATATACACTCCAAAAGAGAAAAAGAATATAAATGAGAGCAGTAGTTCAAAAAACCCACAAGAATAATGTTTTGGAATATTGAGGGAATTTATAAAGTTAGAAATATTGATATTGTAAAATACTTAAGCGACTATGATATTATCTTTTTGGTTGAAACATGGATAGACTCAGGCACAAATATTACATTAAATGGATATGAATGCAAACAGAAGGACGCAAAAAAATGGAAAAAGAAAGGACGAAAATCTGGAGGAATAGCAGTATATTTTAAATCAAGCTTACTCAAAGCAATCGATAGAATTGATAATGAGAACGATAAAGCATTATGGATAAAGTATGTCACGGAAGAAAAAACATATATATTTGCAGTAGTGTATAACCCACCTAAATATTCGGAGTACGAAAATAGACAATTTTTTGGAGAACTTGAAAGTGAAATAAAGAAACAACAAGAGAAATATTTGAATGCAGAGTGGATAATTGTTGGGGATTTTAACGCGAGGGTTGGCATTAAAAACGATATAGAAACGAATACAGAATCCGAAAAAATTAATAATGAACATTCACAGTATTTAGATGTATATATACCTAGCAGAAAAAACAAAGACAAAGAAACCAACGACTATGGACATAAACTAATTCAAATGTGCCAAAATATGGACCTTATAATCCTTAACGGAAGATGTAAGGGAGACCCAGAGGGAGAGTACACATTCATGTCAAACAACGGGCAGAGTGCGATAGATCTTGTACTTATGAAAGCTATGCAATTCTCAAATGAAGTAGACATTTCAGTTGGAGTACAAATAAGCGAATCAAAGCACTTACCAATAGAAATATCTGTGTACAATAAAAAGCCTGAAAATCTAGGTAATAAAGAGAGAGTGGGAGAAGACTTGGAAATATATAGGTGGAAAAAGGAAAAATCAGAGGAATTTACAAAAAACATTATGAGCAATGATTACAAAATCTTTATGTGCGGGGTAAAAGAGATGATAAGGCAAAACAGAATTAATGAAGCGTATGATATATTTAAGATGTCATTTTTATGGGCAGGCAAAAGTATGAAAAATAAAGCAAACAGCAAGTTTACTATAAACGATAATAAATGGTTTGATAAGGAGTGCCGTAAAGCGAAAAAAGATGCTACTATCGAGCTAAGAAAGTTTAGAAAAAATGAAACGGAGGATAATCTATTAAACTATCATTGCAAAAGAAAAATTTATATAAAACTGGTAAGACAAAAAAAACAACAAGGAAGAGATGAATTTCTAAAAAAGTTAAATAAAGACATAGAGGAAAATAACGAAGTAGAAATTTGGAAGTTGTTCAGAACATGGAAAAGCTGCAAACCTAAAACGGGGGAAGAGATAAACGTTGAAAGTTGGATGAGATTTTACACAGAACTTTACAGAAAGGATCCAAAACTGGATGCCAAGCAAAAAATATCATCATGCCCAACAGAGAAACGAAACAGTATAACAATAGAAGAGGAAGACGGCATACTGAGTCAAGGAATAACAGCACAAGAGATCATGGTGATAATTAATGAATTTAACAAAGACAAGGCACCAGGTATAGAAGGAATACCTATAGAATTTTTAAGGCACGCGAGGGAAAATCCAGAGGTGATAATGATTCTTTCAAATCTATTTAATGAGATATTGAGGACAAAGGTCATACCAGACGAATGGAAGATAGGCGTAATATGTAACATTTTTAAAAACAAAGGTGAAAAGAGCGACCCGAGAAATTACCGACCAGTTACATTACTGCCCATCATAAGTAAAATTTTCTTAAAAGCAGTAGCAAATAGAATCCAAGAATGGGCAATAAATAAGAACATCTTCACAAAATTTCAAGCTGGATTTAGAAGACAGTTCGGAACTCTGGACAACATTTTAATATTACAAGATTTAATAAAAGAGAGCTTGGCAAAGCATAAAAATTGTATACATGCTTTATAGACGTGGAAAAAGCTTTCGATTCAGTGGATAGAGAAATTTTGTGGGAAAAACTAGAAAAGTTAAACATGGACAAGAACACAATCACATTATTAAAATCTATCTACGCAAATTACAGATTCTGTGTTAAAATAAGTGGAGGTAAACGATCAAATACATGTAAAACGGAACGCGGCTTGAGACAAGGGTGCCAAATCTCGGCTATTCTTTTCCTCTTATATTTAAACGATCTGCCAGAAATTCTCGATCATATAGGAACACATTCGACGACCGTCCGTAATCAAGAGATTAAAATATTAATGTACGCTGATGATATGGCATTAATATCACAGACACCTCTAGGTTTAACAAGATCAATAAACTGCAAGAGTGAATATTGTAAAATTAATAAAATTAAGGTAAACAAGAAAAAAACTAAAATAGTCGTGTTTAGAAATGGTTATAAGCTAAAAAAGAGTGAAAAGTGGAACTATGATGGGACACAGATACAAGTTGTAGGCAATTTTAATTATTTGGGAATGCACTTTAATTGGGATGGGAAGTGGAATTTGCATGTAAAAAAAGTGATAAATAAAGCTGAAAGAGGAGTGTATTTAATTGAAAAATTTATGTATGAGAATGAATGGATCCCTGCATTATTAATGAAAAGAATTTTTGAAATACTAATAATGCCTATTAGCATGTATGGAAGCCAAATATGGGGATTAGAAGAAAAAGTTCTTGCAAAAATAGAATCTTTCAGAAATAATTTTCTTAAAAAAATATTAGGAATAAGCAAATCTGTTGCTAGCTGTGCAGTCTTGCTGGAGATGGGTTTACTTCCTGTAAAATGTACAGTTACAAAAAACGCTACCAAATTTTTCTTGAAAATAAAAGATTGTGAGTTCAAAGAATTGCAACAAGCTTGTATTAAGGAGGGTCAGACAACAAACAAGATAGGATATTGGAGGGGTTTGTTAGAAAGAGAATTGGAAAAAATAGAAATGAAGAACAGTGTGATGGAAGGGGAAGTAAATTGCACACAAGTAATAATTCAAGTCAAGGCAAAGATCGAGGAAGCTGGATTAAGGAGCTTATTACAAGAGATAGACAGTAAACCTTCATTACAGCTGTTTAGAAAATTAAACCATTACATAGATGGTGCAAAGTATGTAAATTTACTACCAAGAGAAAATCGAAGGGAACTTGCAAGATTTCGGATGGGACATTGGAACTGGAACAGTACCAAGGATAAGGATGGCAATAAGGTTTGTTCACTGTGCAACGAAGGAGAAAATGTAGAGCATGTTATAAGTTACTGTAAGGGTATGGAAGACGAAAGAAGAAAGTTAGCTCAGAGCACAGGAGTAGAGAGCCCGGAGGTCGTTTCGATAATGAATCAGACCAAAATAGGGGAATTAAGAAGCATAGCGAAATTTATTAAAATATATACGATAAAAAGATATAAATATCTCTGTTAGATCTTGTTAAATTTTGTTGTTAATTTTTTGTTGATTGTTTGATTCCTAATTATTATTATTTTTGAGATTATTGTTGTTTTACATATATATATATATATATATTATATTGCATATTATTGTTTTTATTGCTTATTATAGAGTTTATTATTTGTTACTACTGAGCCAGTCTGTATGTTTTAAATTTAATTTATTGTGTTTTCATTAGTATTAATTGTTAAAATCGATGTACGATTAGAAACAATAAACCTTACTTATATATAAACCAGTTGTGTAACTACCGGGGAGATGCAGGAGGTCGAATCCTCGAGCCCGATCAGTTGGTTTAAATTATTGATAGTATTCGGTTGACGAATATTTTGAAAATTATTGACTTTAGTATAACGCTTCTCATGTTCATATATGAAAAATTATTCGTGTTTGTTGAAATAATTGTAAGACATTGTAACTACTGGCAATTGTTTAATTTAAAAAAAATTAAATTCAGTAATCCATAACCGGCGTCATTTAACCCAGAATTATTTTATGGGTAAAAAAACATATTCGAGGGATGGGTAAATTCATCGTTGTTAGCGAATTTTCGAAGGAGTTGAAGGAATGAAGGAATTTCGGAAAAAATTTCAAGTATACATACCTAGTAGATATCGAAATGACCATCACTAAAATTTATATATATATATATATATATATATTATATATGTATGTAAGTAAATGTCTGCATATGGGTTTGTACGCGCTCTGGTGGCCGAAATTTTAGATTGGTCGATATGAAATTTGGTATGTGCCCTACTATCTGTATTTGAAAAGTTCGTTAAGGGGGAAAATCGGACAAGGGGAAAGAAGGGTCCAGAAGTAGGGAGAAACATATAATCTTGGATTTCTCTCTTTTTAGTAAAATGAAAAAATATATAATAATATAAAGTTGTAGTAAATAATTTTACTACAATTCATTATCAGACCATATTTTCTATAACACTAATATTTACAGAAATATTTGCAGCTTACAATATTGAATATTACAACTCTGTCACCATGGTAACTTGATTTAACAGTCATTAACGGACAGGTAATTAATTGTAGGTATAGTAATAGGGGCGATCATAAAAAACGGTATCCTGTCAGTATCTGATCCAACTGCGAGGCAACCACCCCCAAAGCTTTTGTCGCGCACAACTTTTTTTTCTATAATAATTAAGAGGAAAACTCATTAGTACTGTTTTTTATAAAATTTTATTTCCAACAACTTTTTTATGATATCTATTACATTATTTTCATTATCTATTACACATTTCTTTGAAATTCTTGTAAATTAGCACTTTAATACTTTTATAGACATTGTAGACTATTTACGAGTATTTGCATGGCATTGACAAATGTTTTAATTGTACACAATGACCAAAAAAGTAGCGCTTGTTTTTCAAAATTTTATAATTGATTTGTGCCTTATTCATTTGGTTTACGAAAAAATGATTCGAATAAAATTTCTTCATTATAAACATACTAACAACTTTTATTCGAAATATTTTCCCTAAAACCGAATAAATAAAGTGCAAACAACTAAATAATTTTGAAAATGAGCATTACTTTTGTAGCTTATAGTGCAGATAATCTATTAATCTGTTGTAATTATTATTGCAGATAAAACACACATTTAGGATACTTAGATAAGTTTTGATGTGAATACTATTTTTTTTAAATTCTTCGTTTAGGAGCCACATACTAGCGAATTTTCTCAGAGAATATAATTACAATATAATGAAGTTACCACGATGACATTGGTAATATCCATTATTATTATGTATGCAACATTAAAAACGCAAATATTTCTGTAAATGTTGGAATTACATAAAATATGGTCAATAAAATTTCTACAACTTTTCCCCTGGACCAGTTTTGCCTATTAACTTGGTCTTAAAATACCAAATGTCAAATGCCATATTTCATTTCCATTGTAAACCGAAGTTATTTTGACGTATTTTTCTAACGGATCAAATATTTTTGTTGAAAATGGGTGGAAAATGAAGAAAAAAGTCCTTTTCATCCTAGAAATCCTTAAAATTCAAAAATGTTTTTTTTCCTTTTTAAGTAAAAAATATTGTAAAAAAAATTTTTACAATGTTAAACTGTCGAGGGGTTGGGTTGGGATGGGTTGGGTTGATATAAAACGAATAAGATCCATTTTTTTCTTTTCACGTAAAATTTGCTCGTGGAATTCACTAATAATTTTTTCATTCTCTGTTTTGTAAAACATATTCGCTCTTTGTTGGATTCCATGTTTTCCTAAATTTGTAAGCCTTTTTAAATTCAACTGAGGCATTCTGTCAAGTGCTCATACATTCCTATGAGCTCTTCAATTCATCAATTGTCAACTCCTGATTATGTGAGTTCTAGAAGCTCAGCATCATCCATTTCTAAATTTAATTGTCTAACAACATCGAAAACTTCTTCAATCATTATTAATTATTATTTAATTGATCATACAAAAGTTCTGACTTCGCGTACGACTGGATATTATAAATATGTATACAAAGATATGTAGACAAATGCAATGCAATGAAGATAGTAACAATCAAGTAATGGTAACAATCAATATTCGAAATAATCAACAATAAGTGAACAAAAACTACAACAATCGCAATGTTGAATCTTTATCGTATTACATGCAGAATACAACTTATTCTCACTCAGCCGTCCGATTCCCTTAAATCTGAAGTACATTTTTCAATACCATTTTCTGTTTCCAAATATAACTTTATAGAATATTCCGTAACAAGTGCCTCAACTCAATAAACCTTTGCACCCGCTGATTTATCCACTTCCGACACCAATTGTAACGTTTTAGGGCGTAACCGATATATGCACCTGGACTAACAATTTTAATAATTACAATTTATTAAATTACAACAATGAAGATAATAACAATTAAGTCTGGAAGAATTAAGATGAATCATTCCGTACATACAGTGTGTCACAAAAGTAGTCGAGTTCCATAAGAGGGTAGGTAGAGGGTACGATTTTGAAACGAAAGTCCTGAGACATTTTTTTATTAGACGCACCGTTAATTAATTATTTATTAACTAAGGAAACTAGCTTGAAACCAGAGGTGCAAAAAGTGCATTTTTTTGATAATTCATTCTTGATTTAATTATCAATTTTTGGAAAAAGGTACTGCTTAAATTTTTCAAATTATTAATTCCTTGAAAAGTGCATTAATTAAATTTTTTAATTTTTTGAAAAATGTAATAAATAAATTGTTTTAATAATAAGTTTTTTTTTAAATGCGCAAATTAAATTCGTTAAATTATAAAGTTTTCTCAAAAGTGCATTAATTAAATTATTTTATTGAAAAATTTAATTATTGTATTATTAAAAAAATTAATCAATGAAATAATTTAATTAATGCACTTTTGAGAAAACTTTATAATTTAACGAATTTAATTTGCGCATTTTTTTTTTAAATTTATAATTAAAACAATTTATTTATTACATTTTTCAAAAAAATTAAAAAATTTAATTAATGCACTTTTCAAGGAATTAATAATTTGAAAAATGTAAGCAATGCATTTTTCCAAAAATTGATAATTAAATAAATATGAATTATCAAAAAAATGCACTTTTTGGAACTCTGGTTTCAACCTAGTTTACTTAATTAATTAACGGTGCGCCTAATAAAAAAATATCTTAGGACTTTTCGTTCCAAAATCGTACCCTCTACCTACCCTCTTGTGAAACTCGACTACTTTTGGGAGACTCTGTATATAATATGTACATTGTACATACATAATTTTTAGTGATGGTGAATTTTAACATCTACTTACTACGTATATTCGATGAACACCTGAATAAATTTTCGAAATTCGTTCATCGGTAAAAAACTATTAGCTGAATTTTCTTTGAAAATTCGCTAATAAGAATATTTATTCAGAGAAAATAATATACAACCACCAAGTTAAAGTAGTTAATTGTTTCTTTCGACAAGAATTGTAACATAAGTTTAAGAACTGCGAGTCAGGGAATTTAAACTACACAAACAAAAACTTTACACAAACGTATATGACGGAAGTAATTAATGTCTATAGTCCTTTACACAATATTAAAGTTACTGTACTTTGTATTCAAGTCCACAATCAAAATTTATTTTTAAAAAACCAAACTAGCCAATTTACGATTGCAATTAAAAAATATATATATTTATAGGTGTAATTTACTTAATTAATGCTGCTTTGACCTTAGTGAAGAATTCTTGTAATTTTTTTCTACTATCACAAATATTAATGCCTATAGATTTTTAAAAAAACTCTTTAAAAGTTTATTGTCCGTATAATGATATTGTAAAAAATTTTGGTCCTTATTCACTTACTTGTTTTAAACACGGAATAATATAAATATTCTTATTGAAATCCTATAGAAAAATGCCATGATGTATAATTGGCACACCCTGTTTTTTATTTATAAATAAATTATGTATTTTTTTTATAAATAAATTTAACCCAACCCAGATCACATTCAAACAAAACTACTCCCAAACGCATTGCCTACAACCCCTAACAAATTGTACGTCGATACAACGGATCATAAAAGTAGCGCTCATTTTTCAATAGTTTTTAGTTAATTTGTACCTTATTCATTCGGTTTTTAGAAAAATAATTCGAATTAATAATTGTTAGTATATTTATAATGAACAAACTTTTATCCGAAGCATTTTTTCGAAAACCGAATGAGTAAGACACAAATGAGTGCTACTTTTGTGTACTTAATGTAAAAAAGCATTAAAATTATTTAATAAATAAACAACATCCACAGTGGCGGATTATTACAAAAGGGCGCACGTGGAAGTTTTTAAACGAAGAAAAAAATAATACCTAAAGTCCTCCCAGAGAGTAAGTCGCCGTTGGGATCCGTCGGAAATTTTCGGTTTTTAATGATAATGCGTAGTAACGGCGTAAGATTAAATTCCTAACAATTCGTAACAATTTACCCAAACGTTGACATAACCTTAAGAATGTGCGTATCGACGGCAGTCAGCAATTGCAGTGATGAGCGGAGTTTTTCTTGACTAAAGAGAGTGAAAAATTATCTCCACTCAACCATGTCCGATAAAAGATTAAATTCGCTAGCGATACTTAACATTGAATCAAACTTATTACTATCTTTATGATGATGTTATTGACAATTTCGCAAGACAAAGATGTAGACGAAGAAATTTTTAACATATGCGATTGGATAAATAATTATTTTGTAACAACCTAACAACTTTAAACAATAAACAATTTGTTTCATTGTCTTATTATTTGTATGTGTAAAATATTAAATCTTAAGTTTGAAACTAATTAATGATAAAAAAAACAATCGAACTTACTCTCTCAACAATCTCAAAATCGGACCACGAATTTCTAAGTTCTATCTTTCTTGCTTTCTTCACTCGCATCACATAGTTAAAATTTATTATATACTTGACTTTGCCAGCGGCTTCGCTCGCGTGACATGTGACTTTCCCGGGATAAAAGTATCCTATGTGTTAATTGAATATATAAGCTACCTTCATACAAATTTCTTCAAAATCCGTTAAGTAGTTTTTGCGTGAAAGAGTAACAAACATTCATCCTCACAAACGTTCGCGTTTATAATATTAGTAAGATGGTAACTAGAGGGGCGCTGATGAGGTGCTAGCCTAGGGTGCTGTGGACATTTAATCCGCCTCTGAACATCCAAAAGGTATTTCAAAAAGAACATTTTTAGAAGGACAATTTTGTATCCATCCATTATTAACATTTTTTGACATCAAATGCTTGATATGAAAAATCATACACATCTAGGGATGGGGATCGAGCCCACGACCTCTGGCATTCTAGACCAATGCTCTACCAACTGAGCTACCTTAGATGTTATAGTAGTACTATGCATATGATCTCTCACTATCATTTTTGATGCCATTGTATTATTAATTTTGTTTATTTACTATTAACATATTTTTTAAATTGTTTTTTGTAAACTAGCGTCTATTTATTTCCATTGTTAGTATGGTTGCCTTTCGGTTATATTATACCAACGGAAGCGACTAGCGATTACTTACTAAACGATAGTGAGAGATCATATGCATAGTACTACCATAACATCTAAGGTAGCTCAGTTGGTAGAGCATTGGTCTAGAATGCCAGAGGTCGTGGGTTCGATCCCCATCCCTAGATGTGTATGATTTTTCATATCAAGCATTTGATGTCAAAAAATGTTATCAATGTTCAGACATATTACTTAAAAAATGTCAAAGTAAGTAAACGCTAGTCGCTTCCATTGGTATAATATAACCGAAAGGCAACCATACTAACAATGGAAATAAATAGACGCTAGTTTACAAAAAACAATTTAAAAAACATCCATTATTATCATCAAAATCTATAATATCGCGACTTGAAAAAGTTAAATTATGTGGGGGAAGCAAATCAGATAACAACCAGCATTCATACATACAGCATTTTTAGTTGCATTCATACATTATTCACTTGGTGACAACATTTATTTTAGAGAAAATGAATCTTTGATGCAGTTGTGATTTTCTGAATTGACCTATTAGTATTACATTTCATGTTCTTTAAAACTCATATGTTATCAACTTTGCAAAGCCATTAATTTAACCTTCGAGTGGCCGGATGGGGTACTTTTTGTACCCCATGTTTAAATTTTGTTTGTAAGTTTAGAAACTTCAACCTTTAACATTGTCCTGCTAGATAGTAAAGGCTGCCCTGGACGGGCTACACTTCGACCATGAGGTCCATTGTGATGCCTTAGGATGTGAGGATGTTAGTGGAGTCGAAGGAATTTGTGAGTAGACTAGGAATTGGTAGGATATGCGGCTGCAGCCGACTATGATAGGAACTATGCCGATATTCATTTGGAGTTCGTGAAGGAAACTGCAGAAAACCTTCTCAAGCATAGCCGGTTACTTCGTTCTTGTCCATACGCCGACAGTTTAGTCAATCAACCGCTCCTTTTTTTTTTTTAATAATTGACAAACTGCCGATGTCGGGATTCGAACCCATAACCTCCCAGTTTCCAAGTACTGCATACTGGTATGCGTTCTTGATAGGTCTAGTTACGATTTACTTAATTATTTTCATTTATTTTTCATGAACTCACTTTCACTTTTCGTTTATTTTACTTTCAGAGAAAAGTCAAATTCATGGTGGTATAAAAGTGGAGTACTATAAATACCTCGGTACAGTTAAATAAAGTAAAATTGGAGTAGTCAGCGGAAAATTCTGAACCTGGCCACTCGAAGGTTAATTGATTAATAGTAAATAGTAAACAGTAAACAGGTTTATCAACTAACTTTATCTCATGTTGCTAAATTTTAATTTATACAAATAAAAGGTAATCAACTTAAAAACTAGTTACGCAATTCAAATGTTCACAAATGGTTCATACCAATTTTAAAATATATTCCTGCTATCAAGACCTCTTTTTCTTGACTAAAATTATAAACAATTTCCATTTTGTGATTAATTTCGGAATAATTATATTATCCAGCAAATCGACCGTCATTTTTAAATCTAATGCTACAAATAAAAATTCGTCACATAGGAGGTACATGTACTAAGCTAATTTTCTTCGGGGAAAAGAATTATCATGAATGTAAAAACATTTGATCATAAGTTAGGAATGAAATACTTATTAATTATTATCAATCGCATATTATGTATTTCTGTAAATTGACTTTCTGTAAATACTAGTTTTGTATTGAATGGGTCGTTACTTGACGAAAATCTATAATAATTATTGAATTACAAATATATTTGAAATTTTCGTTAGCTTTGGTCAAAAATAAAAATATTTTTGAGAAAATTTCAAGTATTTGTTTAATTTAATAATTCAAGAGATGTATATTTTTACATATAAGTATATTTCATAATTTAATTCATATTATACAAAGAAAAAACCTTGCTAAGTTAAACGTGAAATACCCTGCACCTGAGAAACTTGCACATAAATATATACATATCATTTTCTCAGTTTTGTAAAAAAACTTGGCCCTTACATAAATTTTACTACTTTTAGAGGCGAACATTATTGTTTTTGCTAGGATATCATTACTTTTTGTTTTGATGCTCACTGCAGTATGATGGAAAAATATTTGTATGGGCTCGAATTTTACTTAGTTTGGTTGAATATCGTTAATAAATGAGAGATGTGATTCGGCACTTTAATTAACCAATCACCGAATCTTTTGAATTTGAAAATTATTTATTAATATCGTATTTTATATTAAACTATATTCAAGTAAAACTACCATGTAGAAAACTCATTCCATAAGATTGTAGTTTTCTATTGTAAAAATTCTCTTTTTCTAGGGAAAAATATTCGCTTTTCAGACTTTTCTGGGTGATTTCAGCCTAAGAACTAATAATAATAATAATAATAATAATAATAATAATAATAATAATAATAATAATAATAATAATAATAATAATAATAATAATAATAATAATAATAATAATAATAATAATAATAATAATAATAATAATAATAATAATAATAATAATAATAATAATAATAATAATAATAATAATAATAATAATAATAATAATAATAATAATAATAATAATAATAATAATAATAATAATAATAATAATAATATAGCCTTTATTAACAATCTTATAAATTACATTTCATCTTATTTCTGCTGAGATTACTATAAAGAAATTTTTGTTTTTAGAAAGTAAATGTATTTAGTGTGTACCATCATTGAGATAACACGTTTGTGTCAGTGCGCCTAAGAACTAACTTTCTAGCAAATATCAACTTTCTAAGATAACTAACTATGAATACCCTAGATAATTTATGATGAATGAATGAGTCAGTCTCCAAAATATCGTTTTTTTGAAGTTAAATATCTTGGAAAATATGAACGTTGTAATGCTGAAATTTGCCGCTGTACGTACCGTTAGATTGTGGGCTTCACGCTACGTGTAAAATTTCTGCTTTATAGCTTTTTTAGTTCCTGAGATACAGAGGCCTAAAAATGGTCTCTAATTGCTCCTACATAATATAGTAGGGTAGGCGTCTATGCTTAAATTTGTCCGCCGCCCTACCATGCTTTTAGATGCAAATAGATACATCTATTCACCATAAAATCGCCTCTAAATTATTTTAAGTAGATTGCCAATTCAATGTGTTAAGATATTTATTTTATAAAAATATAAACTTAAGTGTAAATAATCAGTATAATCCTAATTTATCCAATAAGATGATAATAATATAAATTTATGATGGCTATTTAATATTATATTATAATAAATGTTCAAAATGAATGTGAATTTTATTAAATAATCTGTTTATTGAATAATCATTCAATTTGCATTAGCTCAACTTCTACTAAACTATTAATTAAATAAAGTCTAGGTCATATATTTATTATAATTAAATATCCTACACAGAAAATATAATAATATTAAAATAGTTTTTATCAATTGAGGAACAAGATCTTTAAATACAAAAAATTAATGTTACCTACACGATTAAAAAGCGTATGTATGTTTATTATTATTATACACATAATTATACGCGTGTATCAGGGTTACCAGATGTACACTTTTACAAGGATTGTCCTGGTTTCTACGCATTGTCATATTATCCTTATCGGATCAAATAAAAATCTTCACACAAATTGGAAATAAAATGGAAATATAAAACAATATAATAAATTGAATCACTGCTAGGGTGGAGCGTAATATTTGAATGTTGTGAGTAGGGATGTAAGGTACCTACTTGATCGAGAACTTTCGAATGTATGGCTTTAAATGGAATAGTCCATAAATAAATGGTGAGCGAAAATGTGTATTGTGTGGCGGGACTGAAAGCATAGAACCAGTGTTGCCAGAAGGTTACATTTCTTACATTTTACGTAACTTTTCATCTACACATGTAACTTGTATGTAAGAAAAAATTTTAGAAACTTTTGTGTAAATTTTTGAAAAATTACTCTTTCTCGTTATAATAAGTTTGCCATAATTTCGGTATTCACAAATCTTCAATTAAAAACTCACGCTTTTATAAAATTTAAAAATTTTATATAAAATAAATAAATGAAAATGGATTGAAAAATAAATGTGTGGGTTCTTACTATTTTTATTTTAATTACTTCATTTTTATTAAATACTAGCTGTTTCCCGCTTATATATATATATATATATATATATATATATATATATATATATATATATATATATATATATATATATATATAAGCGGGAAACAGCTAGTATTTAATATATATATATATATATATATATATATATATGTATATTCATTTATTTATTTATATTTATTTAAAATACGATACGATTAACGGTTTTCAAGGTATCCGACCCATAGTGCTAAAATTCCAAACTGTAAGAATTGAGAAGGCAAATTTTCGCAATGTGTTGGTCGGACGTTAAAATGAACCTGATTTTCGTACTATTTGGATCGAAATTAGCCTAGAAAATGATTATTATTAAAATCGAGAACAAAAATTTTCTTCACTTTTTTCACATTTTTTCCAAGAGGTACCCCTTAAAAAAATTGCTAAAATTAGAGGAAAATTTTATGTCTCCGATTTTGATAAAAACTTGGTTTTAAGCTAATTTGGACCTAGCGAAAACGATGGCGTTGGTTAAAATATGATACGAATAACGGTTTTCAAGGTATCAGACCAATAGTGATAATATTCCAAACTGTATGGATTGAGAAGGCAAAATTTTGAAATGTGTTGGTCGGACGTTAAAATGAACCTGATTTTCGTACTGTTTGGATCGAAATTAGTCTAGAAAATGATTATTATTAAAATCGAGAACAAAAATTTTCTTCACTTTTTTTCCAAGGGGTACCCCTTAAAAAAATCGCTAAAATTGTAGGAAAAACGACTGTATGTATTTTTTTTAATGTTCACCCCCTTCAAGATGCTCACCCCCTTGTTTTTTTTTATAAAAAAAAAAGATAGCCTATGTCCTTCCCCAGGATATAATCTATCTCCTTGCCAAATTTCATTACGATCCGTTTACCCGTTTAGTCGTGAAGAGGTAGCAAACACACAGAATTACTTTCACATTTATATAGTAGTATGGATAAGCTAATTTTGAAAATCACAAAGCTATAATACCCAAAATTAATAATTTATCGTATATCAATAACAAAATCATCACAATGTATCTTTAAGTTTGAAAATGTAACTTTTCAGGCATACCAACGTATCTTTCGATCAAGCCACGCTGGCAACACTGCATAGAAGTATAGAACACTTAATTGAAGACTGCGAGGGCATGACTAGCGATCATAGACAAACTTTCAACAATATGGGTTTTAAATCGGCTGAAAACATATTTAATGCACAAGACGTTCAAGCTTTGTCTATCGTAGGAAAATTTTTAAATATATCTTAAATAGACGGAAGTCATATCTATATATATCCTCCTGGATATTGTCTGCACTAATTTTTAATTAATTTAATAAAATTTTGTTTAATTAGGTATATAATTAAAATTTTTTTTCTTATTAATTTGTGTATGTATTAGTGTTAATTTTGTAAAGTTTTGATTTCCATATCAATTTTTGTAATATATTCTTAAGGGTTGACCGTAGAGTAGCTTTGATTGATGAAAGCTGGCCACCAAAGACACATAATTCCCAACCATAAAGAATGTCCATTGTAATAATTTTGCCACTTATTACATAACTTGTAAGTGGTTAATTTAATAACGACAACAAATTAATGGGTGTAATTTTTAATTTTTTTAAATTAATTAAATATAATACAAAATTATAAAATACAATAAAAATTCAAATTATTCCTTTCATTCATCCCTAATTTATTGATTATTAAAAAAGATATATTTTACGAGACAACTTATAAAATCCAGAACTTGCGAGCATTTTTCAAATGATAGATCAATATTTGTTAATAGGTTATTCAGAATAAACAATTTTTTCTTGCATAGAATTGATGCTGTCAACTTTTTTTGTATTGAATGGATACTTGACGAAAATCCATTATTTTCGTAACAAAATTTTTATTTTGACTATAGTTTTGCAATCACTGTTACTTTAAAAAAAATATATGATTCATAATATATAATAAAGAAAATATACCTATAATAATTTATTATATACTTTCTGAAGAAGCAGTGGTGATTGCGAAACTTTAGTCAAGCTTGATTTGGGGACCAAACGTATACTGATCAAGATCAGATATAAGGTCTTATTATTTTGCTGTACAAAACTATTAGTATCCAAAGATTATTTATAAATTCTTAAATTTAGGTGCACGTTTTTCAGCAAACGCTGTCATACCTTCCTTACGGTCCTCCTATAAAAGATAAAATAGTATAATGGCATTGTTAAAACAATTCAATGTTTATGAATTACCGTCGCAAAAGTAGTCTGAAACAATTTATGTTCATAATGCAATCCTTCATGGAGAGTTGTTTCATAAGCCCTGTTAATTGCATCCTTACAGAGGGATACAATTATTTGTGAATGTGAACTAATTTTTTCAGCTAGCTTAATTGCTTGTGGCAGTACATCTTCTGGTAGAAAGACTTTGCTGACAAGACCCATTTTCTCAGCTTCTTCAGCAGTAATTTTATTTCCAGACAAACACATTTCCATTGCCTTTGATTTTCCCACAATACGAGTTAATCGTTGTGTACCACCGGCTCCAGGAATTGTTCCCAATGTAATTTCTGGCTGTGCAAATATCGCTTTATTGCCACTATAGATTATATCACACATCATAGCCAATTCACAACCACCTCCTAGCTAAAATTGTTATTATTTTAATATTAATACTCTATATACACTCCTGTTCAATAAAATTGAACAGATCTAAACCGAATCAGTCACTCACAATTTTGATAGTGTTAGATTCTATCACTAGTTAAAACTCACACAGTTTTAAATAGTGATAGAATTTGATTTTCAGTTATAAAAATTGAATAACATTAATTTTATAATCAATTACAAGCCAATTATTTGAAAAATTTCACATTTTCATACGAATAACTCACGACTCTTAAAAAATTAAAATAAATTCATAACATATCCTTATAAAAAATGAAATGATCTATAAAAAAAAATCTGATAACATTTTTTGATAAAACTGATATTTTCGTCGGAAAATTACAAAAATGTTAGAAATTATCATGAATTGAATTTTAACTCCAAATAACTTTTGAAGGAGGCGGTTTATCAAAAAACTGCAAAAGACCTTTCTGTAGAACGTTCAATTTCCTACAAGAATATGCTACGGTATTATAAATGTGATAATCCGTTGATGAGTTACGAGATTCCAAAATGTAACAGGCAGGTTTCTCCATGTTAATCAAATGGGAAATTGAAATTTGCGAAGCGGCACCTCTTAATATTAATATTAAGAACTGTAACTTTCACAGTATCTCTTTTTCGTCATTTCCAACAATATTTTCGATATATAAAAGCAAAAAAAAATAGTCTATTTTTTTGAAACAGTCTAATATATATTATATACAATTAGGCAGTATATTCGTTTTGAGCGCATATCGACGAAAGTGTACACAGCTCTACTCGCGACTCCTCGCCTTACAAATGTCTCGAGTATGTACCGCCGGCATTAAAGTGAATGTGACAAAAGATTCGCTAAAATTATAGAAGTACTAAATTTTATTTACCGCAAAACCATTAACAGCGGCAATAACTGGCTTCTTACTGTCAGTAACAAATGTACTTTTACTCAAAGAATCCGATTTTATTTCAGAAGCAAAACCTTTTGTTGACATTTCCTTCAGATCAGCGCCAGCTGCAAATACTTTTTCGGATCCAGTAATAATAATTGCCCCAACAGATTCATCATCATTAAATTTTTTAATTGCATCCGCTACGTCTGCTACGAGGTCAGCACATAAAGCATTCAATGCTTTTGGGCGGTCTAATGTAATTAATCCGACATTTTTCTTATCTCCAACCAAATCAGTTTTAATATACTTGTATGGAGCTAAAAAAAATTTTAATTAATGAAGTTATACTTAAATAATAATTTATCGTACCTGCTGTACTATACTTAATTGTAATTGTTTTTTTTTTAATAAATGGTCATTCGCTAAAATTTGTTTACCAACATTTCTTAGAGCAACCAACATGATTATTAGAAACTTAAAATTTTATCGAATAATCTAATTATTAATTAACTATACTATTCAGCGCACATCTGTTAAAAATATTAATTTAGTTTAACGGTGTATGTTTGTTTATACTTACCTAAATTATTTTTGACTTATGAACTGGAAATTAAACCGAAGTCCGACAATTGTAGGTAATATTTTTATTTTCTATAGAGATAAGTTTCCCGGGTAAAAAGGTACTCATTTTATCCAATTACATTCAAGGTACAGTTAAAAAATAGATAAAAAGTGTAATTTTGTTTACCTTAAAATTTTTTTTCTGTATCGTGTTAATAAAATTTTTAAGCGTAGCATCTGCCTCTTATGAATAGAACCTATCTGCATATTCACAACTCTCTATGAGCTCTCCTTAGGAGACAATTATAATATAAATAACTGAAAATTGGCAATAGATAAATCGAATAATCAATCTTTTGGGGCCCAAAAATCGATATTTTAAGTTGATTTGAAACAGTTAATCGATGCAGTGAGTCTATTTTAAGCCTCGAGATTACATTGAGCGAGTTTACAAGCTGCTAGTTGGCGAATTGACTAGCGGCTGATAAGATAGATAAATAGCTGCCCTGGACGGGTTACACTTCGACCATAAGGTCCATTGTGATGCTTAAGGATGTGAGAATGTGAGTGGAGTGGAAGGAATTTTTGTGTATAGACTAGGAGTTGGTTAAATATGCGGCTGCAGGCGACTATGATAGGAACTCTGCCGATATTCATCTGGAGTTCGTGATGGAACTGCATTTCAATACAGATGGGATTACTTGATCGAAATTATTCTAGCAACCATGCAGAGCTGCTAAAAAGTCTTTCAAGGGTATACAGCAAAGGTTCCCAAACTTTTTTCCGTGAATATAAAAAATATAATAAATTATAATGCATTAGTAGGCTTTTTTTTTCGTTAAGTACAAATTTAAAAATATACTACATTGGAACATTTCTTCCTACAACACCTCCTTAATTTTTAGCGAATTTCCTCTTAAAGGAAATTGAGCTATTGGTCCCGTACCGAAGTCAAAATTTCGCAAAAATTTTTAAAATAATAACATTACCTGCTACTATACCCATGTGAAGTTCCATAACATCAATAACAAGTAAAAACTAAACATAGAGTCGCTTTTCAGGCTGCCTTCTTAAGAGCAACATACACTTGTATATTGACAAAAAATTAATTTTACTAATCCAAAAACAAAAGCGGGTTCAGGCGTATGCCAAGTCGACAGACAATAAGATATATGGCAATTTACAACCTTGTTTTATTACATTTTATTGGTTATCATATAAAACGTTAAATTACCTTTAATCAAAAATTAAAGTAATTTTTTATTCAATAAAACAAAAAAAATATATATATAATTTAAATTTGAATGCGTTTTTTGCCATATTTCTTGTCCTACCTGCAACCATGCTATGTCCTATATGAGGTGTTTGAACCGTATTATTCGCCAAAAAATCATGTGCAACTTTTATTAATTAGCACAACAGTACGACAGTGTTTAATGTTTCTAGATATCTATCCTTGAATACAGATTTATAGAGTATGTTTATACCCGGTATATATAAATATACAAAAGGTATATTAAGTTTAGTTCCGACTTTGTAACGGCTGTCTGTCTGAGAACACGATAATTCAAATACGAAAAGACTGTTCTTGAGCTAAAAAGTAAGGTCAAGTTCGTCAAATCGGACCATGTTTGGGCACAATGGGCAAAACTGTGAATCCGTCCGAGATAGAACAAAAATTTAAAGACAAAAAAATGTTCCTTTTTTAATAATAAACAACGTGTGTTTGAAACTTTTTTTGCATAAATTCTGTATATACCGGGTATTTAAGCAATTATCTCAGTTAGTTGTTATTTTCAGTTGTTTTTTTTAAGTTTATATAGAATCAAATTTTGTTTGCTATTTATATGCAGTCTAAATTTTCGGTTATGAAATTTGTTAGGTAGCACCTCCGTGACAATGATTTTTCCAGAGGAATTTTTATTCCTTATATAAAGCATTTCAAATAATTAAATTTTAAATTTTGGTCTAATTTAAATATTATACAAACATTTAAACAAAAAATTAGATAATTCGAAAAGTATTGCAATCAATCAAAGTTCATATATACCCGGTCTATTAGATACGAGTATACAAGGGTAACCACTACAAGTGTCCGAGCGGTCTAAGGCGTTATGTCTGCGCAGTATGCCTACTTGAAAACTGGGAGGTTATGAGTTCGAATACCGACATCGGCAGTTTGTCAATTATTAGGAAAAAAAAAAAGGCTAAACTGTCTGCGTATGGACAAGAACGAAGTAACCGGCTATGCTTGAGAAGGTTTTCTGCAGTTTCCTTCACGAACTCCAGATGAATATCGGCATAGTTCCTATCAGAGTCGGCTGCAGCCGCATATCTTACCAATTCCTAGTCTATACACAAAAATTCCGTCCACTCCACTCACATCCTTAGGCATCACAATGAACCTTATGGTCGAAGCGTAGCCCGTCCAGGGCAACCTCTACAATCTATCTATCTATACAAGGGTATATTAAGTTTAGTCCGAGTTATTAAGTTTGTAACGGTTGGAAATATTGACATATATAAATATACGATAGATGTTCTTTGGCATAGATGTTCAAAAAATAACCTAATTAGTTTATTTCTGCATATCCGTCCGAACGTCTATACGAAAAGAGAAAACGAGCTGAAATTTTGTGTTTGTGTTCTAGAACTAAAAACTGGGGGCAAATTTGTGAATAGGTAAAGTGGTCCGCTCAAAAAAGCTGAATAGCTAAAAACCGAATGAATACTTGGTTTCAACTCCCCAATATAATAGTTTTGTGTAAAAAAAAATGTTTAATTACTTTTGTCAGCGGCGTTTAAGTCAGAAACTTGTTGGTTCGAAATAGATTGACCTTTTATTATAACCAATGGAAGAACAAAACTTTAGTAAAATAATCTCTGATATATTTAAGTAAAAATTCGAGTACAAAACAATTATATATTATATTATATTCATATATTTATCTAAAAAACCCTTGCATAAAAACAATTATAAATATCTATATTTTTTTTACAAAAAAAGCTATTGGTTCTTAAAATTTGGTGGACGTTTTTCAACAAATGCTGACATTCCTTCTTTACGATCCTCCTGTAAAAAAATTAAAGTTTAATTACGACATTTAATATATTATTCACAGATTTATTATAATTTACCGTTGCAAAAGTAGTTTGGAATAATTTAAGCTCATAATTTAAACCTTCACGTAACGTTGTTTCAAAAGCTCTATTAACTGAATCCTTACAAAGTGATACAGTTATTTGTGAATGCGAATTAATTTTCTCAGCTAATTTGATAGCTTGTGGGAGCAATTGTTCTGGTGGAAACACTTTACTCACAAGACCCATTTTTTCGGCTTCTTCAGCACCAAAATGATTTCCGGTTAAACAAATTTCCATTGCTTTAGATTTCCCAACAGCACGGGTTAAACGTTGAGTACCACCAGCTCCAGGAATTGTTCCAATTGCAATTTCTGGTTGACCAAATTTTGCTTTGTTGCCAGCATAAATTATATCACACATCATAGCTAATTCACAACCACCTCCAAGCTAAAATCATTTTTATCTCAACGACTAGCAATCATATATTAAAATCAAGTAGCATGCAACTTAATATTAATCGCATATTTGAAAAGCCTTTTTTACATTCGACCTATTTAAACTGATAAGACAGTAATTTTAAAGCAAATGAAGAACATCTTTTCGTTACCGTTAAACTTTAGTCCCAGAAATTGAAATACTCTTAAATTTGAACAAGCAAAATTTTTTTGCAAACAAGATACCGGTCGGTAAAGATATAGAAAAAAGACATAATAGTTAAAAAAGTATCTAGTTTTATTCTGAGATAGCATAAATTACGATTGTTTTCTTCTCTTCCTTTTAAGGTTTCTTCAAGATTATAATGGTTACACATTGTGCAACATATTAAGCAAAGTATACTTATAAAAAAAACTTATGTTTATGAATTTATCCACGCTCATGGGTTATTAAATCATTCTTTCTTTGTTAATTTGACAAATTTTTCAAGTGTAGCATTTGGAGTTAGTGTCTTATTTTTGTTCAAAAAAATATTCTAAACATTGCCAATATTCAAATAGTTCCCCAGCAGTAAATCACAATATAATTTGAGACTCTGAATGAAATGTAAGAAAAAGTTTTGCATCTCAGAATCATAAACTTCTTTGTAATTTACTACTAGAACAAACCAAATGAAAATACAATAATGACCCGATATTATCACAAAGGAGTTTCATTAATATTCACAAGAATCTTAGGTTAGTATTTCATAATTTCGCATCATTTTCCATTCAACGAATCTCTTTGAAAATACTTAATGATTGAAATTGTTTAGATTACATATATATATATATATATTTACCGCATAACCATTAACAGCAGCAATAACCGGTTTCTTACTTTCAGCAACTTTAGTCCAATGACTTAAGAAATTTGTTTTAATATTTGAAGCTAAGGTATTATTAAGCATTTCTTTAATATCTGCTCCAGCTGCAAATGCTTTTTCTGAACCGGTAATAATAATTGCACCAACAGATTCATCTTGATTAAACTTTGCAATAGCATCCGCAACGTCTGTCATAAGACCATCACATAAAGCATTTAATGCTTTTGGTCGATTTAATGTTATTAAAGCAACATTTTTCTTTTCTCCAACCACATCAGTTTTAATATACTCATATGAAGCTGAAATTATTATTTTTTTAACAATTTTAAAATGGCGAATACAATTTAAAAATATTTTTCGTACCTGCCGTACTATATTTCATTAAATTTTTGTTGCATAAAATTCCTTGGCTAATTTTAAGCCCTCCATAAATATTTCGTAATACAGACATGATTATACTTTCGAAAAAAAAAATTGAATGTTTTAAGTAATTAGTTCAGTAACTTCCACAATTCCAAAATTAAAATGGTATCACAAGATATCAGATCGGACTTTGTATTGTTTATGATAATGGAAAGTTGTGATGTTTAAAATATTATTAAAAGTTGATTGGTCCAACGCAACGAATCCAACTTTGACCTACGGACTTGAAAAACAAGCATTATTATCTGTAAATGTACAAACACATTTTTTAAATATTAATTTGAATATGACAGGTACTGAAAATATAACCTTGTAGTAATTATGAATCCACATATAATCTCAAAAGAAAAGGAAGAAAAATTACGAGAAGCAGCATGCATGGGTGATATTGAGGCAGTTGATATTTTAATTCAAGAAACAAATGTTAATGCTAGGCATGATATCAATGGATGGTATTTATTTTGAATACTTAATTTAAACAAATGACATTTATTGTTTTGTTATAATAATTAGGACTGCGTTACATTGGGCTGCTAAACGTGGTCACACTGAAATTGTTCGGGAATTATTAATGAAAGGAGCTGATCCACGTATTTTGACAGAAAAAGGGGAAACTCCCTTGGCTGTAGCGACTGACCCTGAAGTTAGGAAAATATTAGGTGGCCAACCAATAAATATCAACGAAAATGTGTTTACACCCAATTATATAAAAAATCCTCCGTTAAATGGTCAAGTTGATATTGGACCACGAAGACGATTACATGCATCAGAAATAGCTAATATGCCAAGTACTACATTACCATCGCATACTGAAGGTATGTGTGTAGTTGATTCTAAATCGAAAACAATTGAATAGAAGTAATAATAATTCAACATTTTAAAAATAGAGAAAACATTACAGGTAGTAAAATTATGTTTTCTGTAGAACTCTGTGAAATACATTGTAAAATTCTATGTTATCAAAATAAGGAAGAAAAATTAATGAGAAGTTAGGTCCGAAAATTCTTTTTTTCGAGAGTTACGTTACCTTTGAGATTAGTGAACTAAATTTTTTTTCATGAATTAAAGTAGATTACAGGTCTCTTAAATTATGTTCCCATTTCAGAGTGTTTGTAAACACATTGCTCATCTTTCTATCGGGTTGTTGAGTCATACTCAAGCCTTCTGATCATTTATAACTGTTCTAGTAAGTCTTAATTTAACTTGAACTGCAAATAAATGACAAATATGTTGTTTTCATTTTCTGTTCTACACTACAACTAATATGTAATATACTGACATTTTTTTCAATTTCGAATATTGATTAAGTTGTTATTGGACGTTTACGTTTTCGATTCCCTTGATACCAAAAAAAAAAATTTTTTAGTAATTGATGTGTCTGTGAACACGATACCTCAAGAATGAAAAGTGCATGAATATTTAAAATACGTATTTAAGTTTTATACTACTAAAGAATGCAAAATAATAAATTTCGCAACCGTAAATGGTAATGGCTCCTTATTCTCAGAAGTGTGTCTTGATAGAAATAATATCTATAACTTACTTCGAAACTATTTATCTCGGGTGAACACGTACATCTGTCCGCTGATAAAAAAATAACTGTCTGTCTAATAAAACAATAACTCAACAGCTGGAAAACGAGATTGAAATTTTCTATATCTTTTTTTTTAATAAAATGTAATTTCAAGATTGTAAATGGACAAAATTTATCCACTTCTTTTTCACATCGTATATTTGATTATTGAAACGTTAGGTTCTATTGTAAATACTAGTGATGTAACAAATGTTGGATTTTTAACATTCGCGAATGCGAATATTTATCTCCAATATTCACGAATGCGAATGTTGACTTTTCTTTTAAAGCGCCCATAAAATGTTAGACAGATTTGACATTTCGTGTTATAATAATAATGGGGTTTAACCTCCGTTTTTGAGACACGACGGTCTATAACAGAGGCCACCCACATCATTATTTTTCAACCTTTATTAATTATTACTTTACAATTTTATGATGTGAGTGGAGGATCAGGAATTGGAATGCAGACTAGGAAATTGGTAGCTGTGTGGCTGCAGCCGACTTTGTTAGGAACTATGCCGATATTCATCTGGAGTTCGTGAAGGGAAACTGCAGAAAACCTACACAAGCATAGTCGGTTACTTCGTTCTTGTCCATACGCCAACAGTTTATTCAATCAACCGCTCCATTAATTTTTTCAATTGACAAACTGCCGGTGTCGGGACTCGAACCCATAACCTCCCAGTTCCAAGAAGAACACAACGCCTTAACAAGCGCTGCTACCTGGTTTTCGTGTTATGTTAAACCCAACACAAGTTCATTCGTTTTGTTTTGATTTGAGATTAGTTTAGTATTATTGCATTTGTCAACTTTAACTGTTATTCAAAGGTGACAAAGTGATATAAAAACATGAGTAAAGCACATGTTAGCGAAGTTTGGACTTATTTCACAATTTATGACGCTGAATATGTGAAATACAAGTTGTGAGATAAAAAATACTCTCGCAAAGGAAGGACCACTAGTGCTGTGCCAAATCACCTAGAACCTAACATAAAAGTGAATATGATGAGATAATGAAAAGCTGGGTGCTGCTAAAATAAATTATTTGCCGTCTTCTTCGTGACAATGTACCAAAACCGACCTAAAGCAAATATCTTTAAGTGACTAACAAAAACAAACGAGAAAGTATTTCTAATTTAGTTGCCTACTTCAAAACTGTTCCATAATCATTTTCTTAGTCAAATATAAGTAAATAAAAAATATATAAATCTTATCAGTTATAATTATCAGTATTATAATTCCATATCTATCCATATATAATTTCCTTTTTGTTTGTAAAATACATTCGCCAAAAATTCGCATCGTTTCTTGCGAATGTCAAAAAATATGCGAATATTCGATACATCACTAGTAAATACATACAACAAAATGGTACCTAATCATCTACTTATTTGTAAATAATAAGTGTTTTCGATTGCCTGATATGAAGCCACATAGTTTCTAACAGAGAATTTCTTTGCAGTCTTTATATACAGACTACTTCCGTATAGAGACGCTGTGTGGTTTACTATAGATTCTTTTATATTGCTATATATATTAATAGATTTCGAGCCACCGAAACTTTTTTAATGGGTAGAGTCTCCTATTTTTTTAACCTAATATCTCTAGAACAGAAAAAACTATTATATTTGAATTTGATGTTTAACTTTAAAATCTATATAGTATGAAAATTTATATTTTAGTGAAGTTTTTTTCATTTTTTCTCTCTTTCACTACTAGTGGAAGAGAGATACAGATACACGTACACAAACCAAAGTCCATAAATGGTATGTACACTCAAATGCAATATATTTGAAACAGTAAGTTACATTCTAAGCATAAATTAATATAATTTGACATACAGTACCACTCAGAATGTTTCAACTGATTCAAATTTTATGCAGGAGAGTATATATTAAGAGGTAAAAACGCAATGTATATAATTTTATTAATGTTTAATTTAATATGCCCTTAATTTTTATAGATTTGGTATTGAAAATTCGTATTGCAAATTCATCAGATCCAGATTTTATTGAAATAGAAATATTAAAGTCACAATTAACATATATTTCTTTATTGGAAATTTGCTCTGCCGAATTAGGAGTTAAAAGTTCAGCAGTGACACGAATTCGAAAACTACCAGATACACGATTACGAAACGATAGTGATGTAAAACGGCTAAGCAATATGCAATGTTTAGAATTAGTATTATTTCCATCGACTCCAACAACTTTGCCAAATAACAACATATCCAATAACGGTTACCAGTCAATTACATCTAATAAAGATCAAACAATTTTATATTAGATAATTAGGGAATAGGCCTCTGTCACTAATAATAAATGCACAAAAATATTAATAAAAAAATGAGTATGAAATTTACTACTTGAAAATCGAAATTAAAAATTAATTTAATAAAATAGACTTATGTAAAAAATTTATCATTTTGACTTTGGAAACAACAAAGGTAAGATAGGTATGTACACTTGGCGTCAAAAATTGATGTTAGTTTTAAAAATTTTATAATTGATTTGTGCCTTATTCATTCGGTTTTCGAAAAAAAATTCTAATAAAAGTTGTTACTACATTTATAATGAATACTTTTTATCCGATGCATTTTTTCGAAAACCGAATCAATAATAATTTTAGTTGATTTGTATCTTAATCATTTGGTTTTTGAAAAAATGTGTCGAATTAAAATAGAATGTTGCGTTCGTTTGGACTGTAATGTACTACTAATACAATAGTGAGATCAAATAAATATACCTCGAATAAATCCCACTCACCTTGGTTGATGTTCCTCGTGCTGGATGGAATTGCACTGCACTTTAGGTTATCTAGGTGGATAAATGGATAGATATCAGGAGAGGATTGGAGATCTATTACAGTATAATTTTAATTTAATTTCACTATTATTCTTATCGATATGATATTCAATCAAGCGGTTAATTATCTAATCAATTGGCGCGATAAATTTGCGGTTGAAACTATATTTTAACAAGAGCGGTTGATATGTTATCTATCTGAATTCTAACTAAAAATTGAACTGACTAAAAAACTAAAATTATTTTTCTAATAAATGCTCAGGCTTATGTAATCCTGGCGACAAATAAAATAAATCAAAAACAAAATGAAATAATCGAAATATTAATCAGGGACGCATCCATAGAATATTTATCATAAAAATCTTTTATCCGAAACAATTTTTCGAAAACCGAATGTATAGAACACAAATCAATGATTAAATTTTGAAAAATGATGAGCGCTACATTTGTGACCATGTGTAAGTCAAATATGGTAAAATAAGATTATGTTTTTATAGATATGGAACACTTGTAAATACTCAATACTTGTATCGAATCACATGCTTGTGAAGAATCAAGTTTCGTAAGGATCTAAAAGAGAGCATTACTAGCTAGTCGTAATAATCAGGTAAAGAACTACTATAAAACGATCTATAGACGTTCAGGTCGATCGGTGACATCAATATTGATGAAAACATTGAACTTGAAATAATACTTGGGTGATGTAAATCTGTTGAGGTTTAATTATTTACGACTTATGTTCCCTGTTCAAGTTATATGGATGGTGCGAGAGCGTTTTTATGTTTACTCATTGTTATTTTTGAATGTAGATAATACCCATCAAGGTAAGGAAAAAGGTTTACCAACGGAAATAAGTGGCGAAAAAATAAACATTTGTGTGAAGAAAAGTCAGCTAAATAAGATAAGAAAACATTTCCAAAAAATCTTTGTTCACGAGATATCAAATTCCTGAGAGGTATCTCGACAAGTAACATTGAATTTTTGGGGCAGTTTTGAAAACAAAATCGCAAAATAAAATTATGTTCCTGAAATCAAAATATTAAAGGTGCCAAAGTATAAAGGCCGACTAAATTTTGAAACCGATTTATCTAATTTCGTAATTACAAATACTCCGAATAGATGGTCTAGTTAGGAGCGGCATATCAAAATAGATCTAGGGCGGCATCAACTTAAATCGCACACTGTATAATACCTATTTTTTAAAAGTGTCAAGTAGCCTATTGTCGCTGTTCTCTGCAAATGACTATTCTATAAAATTAGAACAATAATTTCCGTTAGAAGGAACTGCCATTCATGTCAACGTCAAGAAAAGTTATTTTTAGGAATTGTGCCAAAAATTTGCTTTTAAATGATTATTTCAATCATATTTTGTATATTATTTAAAATGCACTTTTTAGTAATCAGAAAATCTTTTTTTAATTTTTACTTACAACAATAGAGAATTGATGAGTAAAATTATCGACACTTTTGTAGAATAAGTTAATCCTTGCTTGCCGCGAATTATTAAATATCAGTCTCATTAAAATATTTTCAATACAATTTTCTACTGTTCAGTCATTTTTTGAAATGCCGTATCTGCTGCCACGCTAACAAGACTCATATTTTTCTACAATGTAAAATACATCATTGGGGCCAATGACTTCAATAGTTTAATTATATTAATAAATTTATTTAGACGTTGTGAAAAATTTATAGGCTTTAATTTTTACAGGTAGAGTTCGTAGTGTAATGGAAACCGTCTGTCGATGTTTTTTCAGAAATGACAATTTTACAAAGTAGACGTAAGATATAGATGATAATATTATAATCGAATTAGCTTGATTGTAATTCGTGTATTGTAATCTAATCAGAAATGGCACCATATAAATTCTTTGTTTTCTTACTTTATTATTTATTTGTTTTAAGGATCCATCTCACTTTTATTCTGGTCATTGACTACTAAAGCCAGTTTAAGAATTACCACCAGTTATCGTATCGAATTATTTTAAAGTGCTAGTAATTCATTAATTATCACTTCAATTATAATTTAAGCTGTTTAAGCTGTGAGTATGGTCGGGCAGCTAAAGCAAGCTAAAAAAGTGACAAACAGAAACCTCAAACGACAGTAAAATCTATTGTCACCGAATGACATAACTAGCGTAGTAGGAATGAGGAATATTAAACATGTTAGCGTGGTAATAGGCACTGTCTATTTAAAATTACATCAAAAATACATTTTGTAGTCATTTATTCATATTCAAAGATTAACATTTTATTTTAACAAACTGATAAAACGGTACTAAAATTGATATTTTAAATTCGATTTTCGAATGTTGAATAACAAATTTGATTGTTAGGCTAGTCAACATGTGCCTTTTTTTTGAATTCCACTTCACCTTCTCAGAAAATTATAAACAATTTAGTGTAAAAAAGGGGGTTTGGTTTTTTGCAAATATCTCAAAAACTATTGTAGATAACGGAATATTGAATTTTTCCGTATCTTTGTTAATAAAAAAAAATGGGTTATCCAGATTGAAAAATTTTTTAATTAACAAAAGCATTGTTAATGGATAAATTGTGGTAAACATTTTTTGCCGACTGATTATTATTGTTTAAGTATCCATAAAGTACATTAATTTTTTCTTTCCTTAATATTCATATTTAATGAGTTAAAAAATCTTTTTTGTTCAAGTGTCAGAATCAAGCAGAGCAGAATCACCCGTCCCAATACCTAATTTCATCTCTCAATTAAAATTATAAATATTAGTGGTACAGTCCCGAGAGGTGCGCCTTTTTACATTATCTACAATAGTTATTGAGATATTTGCAAAAAAAGAAACCCCTGTTTTTTTACTAAATTGTTTATAACTTTTGAAATTTTTTTATACGGGACTTCAACTTTTTCTAAAACTTTCTAGATGCTATTACGAATCGAATGACACCTTGGTCATAATTTTCTGAGATGGCGAAGTGGAATTCAAAAAAAAGACACATGTTGGCTAGTCTATGTAGGTTATTATTTTTATTGAAGAATAAAAATAAATAATAATCTTAATCTACATTCAATTCATTGCATTTTTTATAGAATTTCGTTTTAATTTTATTTATTTCATTTTATGAAATACCCCATACTTATGAAATGTTTTTACTTATATTATGTACTTATATAAAAATTATAATATAATTTTAGTAAATAAATTTCGAAATTTTATTACGAGTACAAACCTCTCTGTGTGTAATGCTTTGTGAAATATTTCTGAAATATTTATTATTTATTATCCAGTAATGGCTAGGTCATTTAGCATTGTCACGTGCTGGATTAAAGTCAGAGATTTTGCAGAATTCTTGTATACCCCAAGAATTATTTTAATGGTGAGGTCTGCTTTCAGGTCCGCCATCTCGAAATACAGTTTTCACAAATATCTGATGAGTTAAAACGGTTATCTCAAGCATTGTTTCTAACAAAATTGAAGAACATTGAATTTTGAATAAAAATAGCAAATAAGTGTAATGTGACACCTTGAAAGTATCAAAGGGGTGAATTTTAATACATTATTCTAAAATTGTTTTCTTTTTCTCAAATTTTAAAATGATTTATTTCTAAAGCGAAAAAATTTTACTTTAAAAATTGCAAGAGCCACAGCAAAACTAGAAATTACATGATTGTTCTTTATAAAATTAATCAAAACAGTTTTCAATTTTCTATGAATTATTTTCTAATAGAATTGTTGACTACGTTTAAAAAATAATATTTATTATATTTATTCGAAAATAAGTATAAAACAATTTAGACTCTTGAAAAAATTTGGAAATCCGTTAAAAAATAAGATAATTGCAGGTTTACAGAATGTTTTCTCTACCTTCAAAAAATGGAAATTTAAATCATTTTTCGTATATACATTATTGTGACGTTACTTTGACTATATCACCCGCTTTATTTAATCGTATATTTTAAAGCTTCATGTTTGTTAATTTCGTAGATACCAAAAAAATTATTTCATTGCCAGTCAAAAAAGTCTAATATAATCAGGGACGTCGGCCGAAGTCCATCTTAAACTGTACTCCTCCACCCAGTTTCTAAATTCGTAACTACAATTGTTTACCTTCGCCAAACATTACAGATGTAACTTGGAGTTATTAAAATCCGAAATGAAAATGCTACCAAATGCTCTTATTTTTTAATTAAATTTCTTTTAAGGTAATAAAAAGTTCACCGTCCTTAAATTCACCACGACCAATACTAGCCCACCCGAATAAATAAGGCTTGCGACGCCGCTGAATTTAATCAACTTTTTATATTTGAAATTTAAAAAAAGTTTCAAGTACTTCATTGTTTAATTCGTTTCAAACCTTGTGTAAATAGCACATAAAAATAGTATTCGAATATTTAAAAAAATTGACTTAATTCTTTCGAAAAAATTTATTAAGATATGTTAGAAATAAAATACAAATTTATAAATTACAACTAAATAGCCTGTTTTTGTCGTTTAGGTCTTTTAGCATTTTCACCTTTTTTTGCAGTTTTTATTTCATGTTGATAATTTACTAAGTATTGTTCCTCAGCATTTGCTAATACGTTATTATCTTCATCATCACTATCATCCGACTCATTTTCACTACTTATTGCATCTTCATTAATTTTTCTTTTATTGTTTTTTGACTGTGTTTTATTTTTGTTTGATTTTATATTACTTTCTTCTTGGTCGGATTGCTCATCGTCCTCGACATCCGTTAATAAAGTTACATTTTTATTATCAATAATATCAATTTTACCATATGCATTAATTTTCACTTTTCGGTTCAAATAAGTAGATAATTCACCTTCAACAGATGTAAAAGATTTTGGTCGTTTAGCTTTTACTACTGGAACTTTAACTTCACTTGGGGAACCTAAAAAAACCAAACATTAAAAAAAAAACTTTTTTTTAGAGTTTGACAATAATTTTTGTAAACTTTTAATCTATCCATTCGAACCATTGTCAGTATGGTTGCCTTTCGGTTATGTAATATTAACGGAGGATTAGAAAATAATCAAAATTAAATTAAAATTTTCCGCTGAAACGTTCTTCCATGCCAATCAAAAGCATATGATGTCACACATTCTTTTTCTGATTGTTTCATATACATAAAACATGCACTTAACAATTTAAACAAAACCATCAGAAAATTTTTAATTTGAAAAATATTTCAGTCGACATATCGCTTTGGGTCTAAAATAAATGTGAAAAAACCACAGCTATATCAAAAGTAGCGTCTGCTACCTACTTTACCACCACGCATAATTTCGTTTAATTATTACCAAAGAATACAATAAACCAACTGTACTTTGGCAGAACTTAGTACAGTTGCCCGGATCACATCGAAGTGGGGATGTACTTCAAATTTATATTAAAAGGGAATCCACCAATATTTTATACAGCTTATAAAAAAAATTAAAAAATTTTGACTAATTCTAAAAATTCATAAAAATTTCATCAATATTGGTGGATTCCCTCGTTCTACAAATTTTCAAACGTCATCAATATACAATGAGCTACGAAAATTTACACCTTTCGACGTTCTCATCTACTAGTCTTATCTACTGAACTTCCCGATCATGAAAAAGTGGAAACCTTTAGTATCCAAAAACATTACTATTAAGTTCTCATTTCATCTCTGGGCGAAAACTTTGCTTTAGTTTATTCTACAATTATAAGATTAACAATTTTAATAGGTAAAAGATATACTTGTATTGTTTGGATAACCAATGTAGTTGAAAAGGCAATACAATGTTAATTAGTTAAAAAAAAAAAAAAAAAAAAAAAAAAAAAGATATACTTACGAAGAGAAATATAGATGGGAATAGGAAGTATTCCATGTGTTTTTAAAATAATGGAACGTATATTTTCCCATTTTCCAGGAAATTTTTCTGCCAATTTTTCAACAGTCGTTAAAATATTTTCTGTGATATGGTCAATTTTTTGATCAGTATGACCAACTTTTACCGTAAACGTATCACCATCTGGATGAATTGACATTAATGTTTTACTTAAACCTCGTTCAATTTCTTTTTTTAAATCTTTTGCGTCTAATTGAACAGGAGTCGGATTTTTTCGTTTATTTGTAAATATTTTACCCAACTTATGATTTAAGTGTTTACAGATTTTTGCATCTGCTAAAAAGTAATCGAATTGTCCTAATAATTTTCGCCTTAATTCAAACTGATCGTATTCAACTTTAACTTGGCGCATAGGAATTACAGTTTTAATGTTATTGACTCCATGTGTTTGAAGTAAGTCTTCATAATGTTCTATGGTAGGCTCATGATCAGTTTTTCGACCTTTATGAAGATCAGAAACAAATAAACATACATCACTTGTGTTACTGAGTAAATTATGTGGAAGTTCACTAAAAGTTAAAAAAATTTTACGTTAAAATTGATATTAAGACAATGAATGACTGGAGTTTCGAAAAAGTTCGACCAACCGACGAACTTAAAATTATGTATGCAATATGTTTAAGGAAGAATGGTAGAAATACAAGGAGTAAATATTCAAACTTTTAACACAAAATTCTCCATTACCACCTTCTAAAATATTTACGATTCCTTCAGAAACATCCTACTTTTTAGAACATTAGATAAAAAAAATTACCCACAGAAATTTTTAACGCATTTAGTTTGTTTTCAAAATAAAGAACTCTAGACAAAATTTGATACGTTGCATCAAAATAAATTTCAAAATACCCCAAAGAAATTTTAATTCATAGAAAACATTTGGTGATAATATTCTAATTGTACTTAAAAACGTGCCTCTAAAAAGAGACTGTACTTACAACTTTTCAGTCTGAAAATTTTTTTAGAACGTACAATCGCGAAAAATTTTTTTTTAATAAAAACAACTACTGTTTTATTTAATTCAATATCTCAATAAGTGTTGTAGAATCCCTTCTCAAGGGATTCTTGTACCGTCGTGTAGATGCTACTTATCAAATTTTAGCGCAATCCGAGCTTTGAAACGCAATCTATGCTGCTTGAAAATAACAAAACAAATTTATATTTTATTTCATGTCTCGAAAATGGCTTCACTGCTTCGAAAAATAGTTTGGAAAATGTATTTTAAAAGAGTCAACGTTAGGTATACAAAATTTGAAACGGAATAATGGCCTTAATCAGAACTTCAGTCAATACAAATTACTGTTACTTACATTCTTAAAGAATATCTAGGTGTCTTGGGAATTTTAATCGCAATTATTTGAAGAAAAATCGATCCTTGTTCATTAAACAAAGTTTTTTTAGTATTTGAAGAATTTTTTTTTTCCCTTAGAGCTAATAAACCTTTTATACCAGATTTAACTTGATTTTCTGGTATATATCCTTGATTTAAAATATTTTCATGCTCTTCAGTATTTTGTTTAATTTTAGCAGATAATTTTTTCAATTCAACATTCAATTCTTCCTCAGTTGGTTCATTTTCCACACTTTTCACTAATTTCTTTTTAGCATTTACACTTTTAATAGCTTTTTTAATTTTTGCCATGTTATATATAAATAATCACGTGCTATTTAGAATATCAATTGAGGTTAGGAAGTTTTAAATTGACGCCATAGATGACATGAAGGGAAGCATGAAGAACAAATGTTGAACAATATATATTAATATATTATTAGGAAGAATATATATTTTACTATATGGAACAATATCGAAAATAGAGTTAGTCCATTTAATATGAATCCAAGTAAATGGTTGCTGTACAAAATTGCACCCAAATTTAATTTTTGATCAACATGTTTCATTTGGTCATTCTACACATATCTTGAACATCTTTTTTATGTTTTCCCCAAAAACTGTTGAGGCAAACCAATCCCAAATTATTTGGGAATATATGCATTTTTGCTGATAGTATCCATTATAGTTGATTAGTTGATAATATGCAAAAAAATAGTGATTTAACGATAAAAGGCAATTTATCTCAATTTTGGAAGTCTAAAATGCTTTAAAAGGTCCATGGGATTGAATATATCACAATAAAAACTGACCGAATTACAAACCTCTCAAATTTGGCAAAATCAAGTTTTTTTCAAAGATAATAATAATAATTAGAAAGAGGGGTACCGCAAATGAGTTCTTAGTACCTAGACCAAGGGGTCCTCTGTGCCCTCCTAGAGAACAACCTGTCACCCGAAGGCGAGACGTCTCCGGGTGAAAGGTGCTATTATAAGCAGATGAAGCTATAGAATTCTGTTGAGGCCAGACGCCGCACAGAAGGCCCACAACTTCTCCGCCGGAATTGCTCCCAGGATTGATTGATCCAAGGTTTCGGGCCCAAACATATTATACCTGACACCTTGCAGGTTTCTGCAGGTGCAAATAACATACATGGATGTTTCATCGTCCTCCATACAGGAACTATAAGTGGGATCATCAGAGATTTAACGATTTGCATTAGCAAAAGTTTTGAGATTTGTAGTTGGGGGCCAAGTTGACACTCGAAATTAAAATCGTTTTTACGTAAAAACTAATAACTCTCAAACGTTTTTTCGTTTCTCTCAAACCCTCTCAAACAATTTGTATAAAGAAAAGTTCTGGAAAATGAAGTCGGTCGGCTAACTTTACGGAGGTCTAATTACGGTATAAATATAAATGTATATAATATAATATCAGATACTGGGTAGGTTCCAAAATTTGTTTCCAGTGCTGTGAGTGCTAATGCCATGTAGCACGCTGCGAACAGCGTTCCAAAAATGCAAGCGCACTGCCACTGCTACTGCAGCCGTGAAAATTGGAACGCGGTTCACAGCACTTACAGCACGCCGCCATGTTCATTGCTTCACCTTTTCAGCGACAGCAGTCACAGCAGGAAATTACATCAAAATCCATGACGTCATTTTTTTTACAGTACTGCTGCAGCATGCTGTCATGAATTCTGGAACGCGCGGTAAAGCGCTGGCAGCGCTCGCAGCAAATTTTGGAATATACCCACTGTAATCAGTAATATATCTATGGGTATAAACGTAATACTACGTCTATGGTATAAACCATACTCTACTAATACCTGACCATACTGTAATAACGTTAAATCAAAAGAGTGAGATAGGGATATATGATGGCCGGCGTCATTCCGCCATTTTACAAACTGTGAATGTTAAAAAACATTTGTTAATTAAAATTAATTAATTTAATAGCCTGTGTGTCTTAATTGAGTTTTAATTTATAAACAAATGGGTGAAGAAAATAAAGGAGGTAAGTCTGAATTATTCGTACGATTATGATAAGATTATGTATTGAAACAAGTCAGTCGAAAACATCTTCATGAGACATGTTGACGCGTTCTATTTTGTAAAAATAGTAATCATGAATATTTCACATATAAATCAAGAAATTTTTATAAATAAAAATAGTTTTTCTTTACTTTTATTATAATTTATTAGTATTATTATTTATATACTAAATTTATTCAGTGATTATTTAGTGTATAAAAATTAATATTTGAAGTTAAAAATGGAAGTGGATATCGAAAATAATCATACAATGGATAAAAATCCAATGTTGTGGTTCGAATTTTTAGTCGATCCTTCGTTATTAATACCACATTTATCAAAATCAAAACCAGAACCGTCCCCTACTGAGTTAATAATTAAACTACTAACATGCTATCAAAATAATAATAACATTGAATCACAAGAATTTACACTCCGTGGTATTGGGCTTAAGATATTAGCCTTAAAAATAGCAGCATTTTTAAAATGGGATGTAAAAGTATTTCAATCAAAATTACCACTTCCAATTCAAATTAAATTACTTGAAGATTTAGTTTATGTAACAACTGAAAAAGTTACACGAATGGCAAAACAGTTGTTAACCATTAGCATTGACTCTGTTCCAAATGAAGTATTGTTTGCTACAACACTTTGGCATCGATGGATTGTATCCGGATTAGTTTATCGTGGTATTCAACAAAAAAATGCTCGATTACAAAACATACAACTACCATTTGAAAACACAATTGGAAATACACAAATTTCCGAAGAATTTAATCGATTTATAGACAATCTTGTAACGGATAGTATAAAATTTTTACATGATTTATTGAATAGTGGTCGTGTACCAAGTGTTTTATCAGTTGATACATTTGTTGCCTTAACCGATACAAATTCAGAAGTGAAACAAAATTGGGATGCTACAGTAAAAATTTCGATTGATGAATTTCATTCACAACTTCATTACGATTTAGCAACTTTTTATTTTTATCAAAAAGTATGGCAACAAAGTAAAGTACACTTTTTAAAGTGTTTTGAATTTTACCAAAATCAAGAATTACAGAATAATTCATTTTTGAGTTTCAAATATTTAAGTGAATTAAAAGGGTATTTGATTGCTATCGGTGAAAGTTTTAATGGATATCAACCAAGTTTATTGTATAAATTTTACTTATCAGTTCGAAATGGATTTGCTGGCACTGTTAATATTATGCAAATAGATAATGTCGAACGATCATTACCATTAATACATCGGCAATTGACTGAAATTGAAACTATGGGTGCGCTATACTGTGAAAAATATTACGTTGCTAAAGATATTCTCATACAATTTGCTACACTTAATTTAGTGCGCGATATAGTGGAAGGTAACACAATATGTCCAACAAAAGTGATCACATTGTTAAATAATCATAGCCATAAAGCATTTGATTTACTTTTATCTGCTGTCATTTCTGTAATTGATCAAATTAATGAACCAGAATGTAAACGACTTAAACATTTTTTCATTCACATGGCCTTATACATAAAAGATAGTTTTAAAATAATATATGAAAACCCAAAATTAAGTCGAATTTTTACTGATGATGATAAAACACAATTAAATAATTTAACTCAACCTCCGCCTACTTCTGTGCCATGCTTTGAAACAAATTTAAACATAAAAATTTCAAAAGAATATTGTAATGTATTTTTCGAACAAAAATTACTGCAACGTAATATAATACAATGCTATGATTTTAAAAAATTACAAACTTTAGTTGTTGAATGGCATAAAAAAACTCAAGGTAAATCATTATTACGAATTAATCCAAAATGGCACTTACCAATTCCTTTGCAAAGTGTAGTTATGTCGTTAGAAGATCCCATGTTACAAAGTATTGCATATTTAATACTAGCTAAAGGTCGAGAATTAATGGTTGCTAAAGATTATAAAAATTCTTTACGAATGTATTCTCAATTCGATACGAAATCCATTCAAAATAGTACAAATCCTGCTACTCTTAAATTGTGGAAACTTGTGTCATGGGAAATTTTGTTGGTAAAAGTTATCCAATATACAAGAGAATGGCCAGCAAATTATTTATCAAAAGACGAGAAACTTGATTTAATAACTAAATGTGAAGATTGTCTATTACCCCAAACTACCGAGTACGTGTCAAATGTCATTCCTCGAACTGAATTGATCGAACATTTCTCATTATTTTTATTAAACGTCGGAGAGTGGGAATTTATAGTGAATTTGGAAAAACGTTGGAATTACTTTGAATTGACAACAACAGTAGCCCATGCATGCCAAGATTTAATTAAATACAAAGGTACAAAAAAATTAAATAAAGACGTTTGGGAATTAGTACTACCAGTATTTGGTCCTTCAAGTCAGATCCAACAGCAGAAACGAGGAAATCCAAACTCTCATCACCGTGATTCACCCAACGCTAAGAACAAACTTAATTTAATAGGTTTTATCGGAAGTTTACGTAATGAACATGCACTAAGTTTAATGATAGCTTTGTTGGCGCGATTGTATAACATCTTAAAAGACGAAAGCAGTTTGGAATTAGTTGTAGAGCATTTATCACTTTGGCCAGCTGTTGTTAGTAATGCAAATTCGTACAACAGTAAAAGTGTCAGTGAAATTCTTTGGGAAACATTAGAGATTGCGTTACAATATTATCCAAATAACGCATCATGGTTAAAATTAATGGGAGATATGAATTTTTGTAATGAATATCCAGAAGCTGCTCTAAAATGCTACATCAAATCATTAATTGTGGCCACAGAATATTTTACACAATCAGTTCAAAAGAGTTTGTTTGATGATCATACAATTAAGCGTATGATTAAATGTTGTATCGAAGTCAATTGTTATACACAAGCTGTAGTTTTATGTCAATTTTTAGAACAAGTTGATTATACAACTGCATTTCAATGTTTGAGTGAAATGAAACCAGGTAATTGTCAAGATGCAATGGACGCATACTACAGTTGTATTTGGGACACAACACTTTTAGAATATTTGATTTATTTACATCATAAGCGTGGCGAAGAGCATCGTAAACGTGAAGCTATTAAAATTATTGGACAATTAGAATTAAATTCAAATAATTCAGAGGAGATTAAACGTGAAGCATCTGAAATACGGAAACGAAAGTTTATGCGTGCTATGGCAAAACAATACGTAATTAAGTACCCAATTTGAAGTAAACAATTTATTTCAAAAGAAATGAGTGTTATGATTCAATTATGTTTGTTTTAAATAGTTTTTTATTGACAATGAATGTGTCTATTCAGTTTATTGTATAAGTTTGGACAATAATGTAATATAAAATTTGTACAACATTAATGTAAATTTTATTTTTGCCTATCTATTTGACTTCTATTACAGGTTACTGCTACAAGAAATATTTTTGATGCTATATATTCATGAATAACAGTTTCTAGGATAATGTGAGAAATGTCAGTAAAGAAAAGAATATCTCAAACAATTTTCAATAATTTATTTAGCGTAATAATTGAAGTCTTTGATATCAATTTTAATTAATGTGTAGATCTTTAAAAAATTTATTTATAACCATTTTATTCTATTTCCAATTACAATATCACCAATCCGATATATCAAGTCAGGAAATGTATCTAATTAGCAAAATAAGATTTCTGATTACCGGAAAGTTTCGGGTGATATGGAAAGATTTCAGAAAAATGTTGCAACTAAAAGTTTTTTCCCTATAAAAATACGAACAAGTTTTGTTCCAACATTTTTTCGAAAACCAGATGAATTCAGCACAAATCGACTATAAAACTTTGAATAATGTACTGACTATGGGTTTATCATGAGTGGTAATGAATATGGCGCTGTGGACATGGCGACTATGATTTTCAGTTTACTTAACTTAAAAGCACTAAAATATATACGTGTAATTTGAATTACTTGAAATATAGCCCCACCTTACTGAACGTTGGCAGCCGTCCGATTTTGAAAGTAAATGGCAACGCAACAAATTGGAAATCATAATCGTAGACAGCGCCATACTCATTACCAGTTATGATAAAACGCTGTAAATCACTTACGAAGTCTATAGCATACAATTCAAATCTCTTGATTGATACATTTCTACAGAAATATTACTTGTTAGCTAGCCAGAGATTAACTTTTTATCTGTGTTAGTTACGGATTTGAAATCCATTTGTTATTACAAGACAATAATATGAAGACAGAAAGAAGCTTATCATAATGTCGGATTACAGTCAGTCTACTGTACAGTTAAAAGTAAAACATTTTCCAGTTAAAATATTAGAGTGTACATCGACTCCAAAAATGTTTACAATAAAATATATTTTATGTATTCGTGTCAAACAAACACAAAATATCTCTCTTAATATTAGAATAATCGAAAAATGGATGAGGAGTAAAGTTGTAGAAAATCAAGTTTGCTAAATTCATTACCTGATCATTTTTCTCAAACTCAAACTTGTAATATTAAGGGAGATAGTCAAATTTTGTGTTTCCCCTTCCCTCTAAACCCCCTTCCCCCTCGTCCGATTTTACCCATTATCGAACTTGATCTTTAGAATATCAAAAGCAACTCAAATACCAAATTTCATTTCAATCGGAATAAAACTGTGACCGCTAGAGAGTCCACAGACATTTTAAACAATCTTTAATTGTAAATATTTCTGTAAATATTAGTGTAACAGAAAATGATAAGAAACAAAATTCCAGTAAAACTTAGTACCTACAACTTAACTCCTGATAAATTTTTTTATTTTTCAAATATTAAAACCCCCTTTCCAATCGCCCGATTTTACCCATTAAAGAACTTGATCTTTAAAATACCAAAAGCTACCCAAATAACCAATTTCATTCCAATCGGAATAAAACTGACCGCTAGAGAGTCCACAGGCATTTAAAAAAGTACATATGTTGTATATATACCGTACGTTTAGTTTACTCTTCGCATAGTAGATCTCCCACGAGTATGAGAGAGTACATATGTATACATTAAGCAATGTGTATGAGAAGCAGGTCTTATAGGTTTGATAAACAAACATATTTTTCGAAACAGTGAATAATATTCATAACTGTTCGAGTGGTTGGTGATTGTCTCATACAACACAACAAAACACATAGGCACATAAGACCTCCTTCTCATACACATTGCTTAATATATACATATGTACTCTCTCATACTCGTGGGAGATCTACTATGCGAAGATGTAAACTAAACGTACGGTATATGTATATATATATATATATATATATATATACAAATTTTAGCAATAGTGATTTTTAACATCTAATAGGTAGGATTGATGGACATTTGAAGAAATTTTTACGAAATTCCAATATTGGTGCAAAAACAATAGCAGCATTTCCTTTGGAGAAAATTCGCTAATAAGTTAAATTAGGTCCATACAAGTATATATGCTTCTGCGTCGGTTTAATTTGTAAATCTGATAATGAACTCAGTAAATGAGTATTAAAAAAAATTAACTAGGTAGTTTCTATTTCAACTAAATGAATAATTTTAGGTTATTTTTATTATTAACTACTTAAATGAAAATTACAAATATTTAAAAAAAATTTAGTTTATAGATAGCAAATAGAAAAATTTAAGTACTTGTAATAATATTATGTTTTTATGAAATTTCAGAACGTGATGATAGATCAGGAGATAAAGAACGTAGGCGGCGATCTCGTTCTAGGGAACACAGAAAACGATCTCGATCTCGTAGCCGTGATAGACGAGATCGTCGCCGTAGCCGTTCAGGCTCGCCAAGGAATAAATCACGTTCACGTAGACGCAAGCCTTCACTTTATTGGGATGTACCTCCACCTGGTTTTGAACATATTACTCCTTTACAATACAAAGCTATGCAAGCAGCTGGACAAATTCCTGCTAATATAGTAGCAGATACTCCACAAGCTGCTGTTCCCGTTGTAGGATCGACTATAACTCGACAAGCACGGCGACTTTATGTTGGAAATATACCGTTTGGTGTAACAGAAGACGAAATGATGGAGTTTTTCAATCAACAAATGCATTTAAGTGGTTTGGCTCAAGCCGCAGGAAATCCTGTACTTGCGTGTCAAATTAATTTGGATAAGAATTTTGCATTTTTGGAATTTCGATCAATTGACGAAACAACTCAAGCAATGGCATTTGATGGTATCAATTTTAAAGGGCAAAGTTTAAAAATAAGACGACCACATGATTACCAACCAATGCCAGGCATGACAGATAGCACTTCTATAAATGTACCTGCTGGAGTAATAAGCACTGTTGTTCCTGATTCACCACATAAAATATTCATCGGAGGGTTGCCTAATTATTTGAACGAAGAACAGGTAAGCGGACTTGGATGTTAAATGAATTCTTTTTTTTTTTGTATTTCTCCCGTAGCTAGGTAAGTGGTTCGACTTGGGTGCAATTTAGTGATGGAGGCTATCCTATTATAGGCGATACAACTTTGTAATTGAACCAAATAGTTTTATTTACCATTACAGGGGTATTGACTCTATACAATTATGTATATTCTGGTTAAATTAAGTTGGAATAATTCAATTATCGGGGGTGGGTGACGAATCTGAAGGAAACTAATTTAGTAAATAACTCAATTTAATCGTAGGTATACTGAACAACGAGGTCTTTGTACACATGACTACAGTAGTAGCGCTCATTTTTCAGAATAATTATAATTGATTTGTGCCTTAAAAATTAGGTTTTCAAAAAAAAATGTTTTGGATAAAAGTTGTTCATTATAAATAAATTAACAACTTTTATTCAAAATATTTTTCCAGGACCCGAATGAATAAGACACAAATCAACTATAAAATTTAAAAAAATGAGCGCCAATATGTGGCCCATAGTACCTGCTTTTTCTCAGTTTATTTTCCTCTTAAGACGACAACTCGACATTAATTACTTAACGAAATACATCTAATTGACCAAATTAAAATTATTTTCTTAACATTTCGTTTAATTCCGTTTTGCAAAAATTTGTTCGAAATAGAGAAAATTTCAGTGGGGGTTAAAATCGGATTAAATACTTTCATTAAAGATATGTTGTAAAAGAATCTGCGTAGTTAATTTTCAGCAAAATAATTCCGAGATTTATATTTGAAATATAATTATTTATTTTTCAGCCGCGAAAGTATTTTATTTTCAACGTACAATTTTTTCAGCTATTTCAGCACAGCAATTTATTTTCAGATGATAAATAATTAAAAAGATATATTCAAATAAATGTAAAAATAAAGAAAATCGCGAGTTATCTTAGTTTTCAGCTCTACAACTAGTCTGAAGAAAATTAAAAAATTATCAAAATTTTCAGGACTTTTTTTAGCTCTTCTCAAATGAAAAATCTTTTTAATTTTACAGTTAACGAATTTGAATTATCGTTTTATGCCTTCATAATTTTACCAAAATAAGGGAAAAACAAATTAGTATGGTTAAAAAAAATCACAGACTAATTTTTCAAGGAGGTATATAATGATAATTCAGATTCTAAAAAAATACTCAGTACATATGACTGATCTGTACGTCTGCTTATCTGCCCTCCATAGCTAGGTTCTCGCGGGTTAGTCTGATCACACAGTGCCCAATCGGCCAAATCACAATTGCAAATTATTAATTGCAAAATTGCGCCTGTTCTCTCACAAATAACGCTGGGAAGCTAAAAGGCAAGTTACAAATACAGACTTGATTTTTCTAGTCATGATTTTTCAGAGCAATTAGGATCATTGAGACCATTTTACATATTACACGTACGTTTTTCTCACAAATTTTTACTTTTTTGATTTTGTTATTATTTTTTCTTGTATCATTTAGGATCATTTGAATCCTTTCATTAAAAAAAGTGGTAGGTAAATATTAAATGGCTGATCATGTAGCCTTAATTTATTGTGTTGAACAGCAATTAAAAACTTAAACAATAATTACCAAACAATACCGTTGAGTAATTATTATTTAAGGTTTTGAATGATTTTTAAACATGACAAAAAACTAATTGACATGTTTCTTTAGGTCAAAGAACTCCTCATGTCATTTGGTCAACTTAGAGCTTTCAATTTGGTTAAAGATTCGGCAACCGGTTTAAGTAAAGGATATGCTTTTGCCGAATACATTGATTTTACAATGACAGATCAGGTAAATATAAAAAAAAATTACATTGTAATATATCTTTGTCTAATATATTTAAAATGATATTGTATTTATAGGCAATTGCTGGTTTAAATGGTATGCAATTGGGTGACAAAAAATTAATAGTCCAACGTGCAAGTGTTGGAGCCAAGAACGCACCATTAGGACAAGTAGCACCAGTACAAATTCAAGTTCCAGGATTAAGTATGGTTGGAACATCAGGACCGGCTACAGAAGTATTATGTTTACTTAATATGGTCACACCGGACGAACTTAGGGACGAAGAAGAATACGAAGATATTCTTGAAGACATTAAAGAAGAGTGTAGCAAATATGGTGTAGTACGAAGTATAGAAATTCCACGTCCAATTGATGGTGTTGAAGTTCCAGGATGTGGAAAAGTAAGTTTTTTATTGAAATTATTTTTGCAATGATATATAATTTAAAAAAATATTATTTCAGGTGTTCGTAGAATTTAACTCTGTTTTGGATTGTCAAAAGGCTCAGCACACATTAACAGGGCGTAAATTTAGTAATCGTGTTGTAGTGACGTCATACTTTGACCCTGATAAATACCATCGAAGAGAATTTTAAAAACAGAACAAACTTACATTCGAGCGCTTTTTAGTTTTTATTTCAAATAATAAAAGTTATATATTAATTATGTATGCTTCTATTTTTAAGACTTATAATATGTATTTTAGGTCCATTTTTCTTTAGTTCAAAATTTTATTTTTTATGTTTATGTGTGATGTAAAATAGCTATCAAGTTATTAAAAAAAATCTTACCTCATTATAGAATAAAATAAAAAAGGTCCATTAAAAAATTACCGCACAGAGATAATAGATGGATTATTGCGATTTGTATATAAGTAATAATCATAAGTATTTTGATTTTGTTATTAAATCAAAGAAGGATACAAAGCAAAATTACAAACTAAAATGTTTTTTTTTTTCTAATATTCTATTGTATAAAAAAAAACAGAAACTTATAAACGTATATAAATTTTTAATAATTGATATTCATGATAATCTTGATGTATTTGAAAAATTTGATGATTTAAATTAAATAAAATTAACTTTATTCATATGTTTCTTATTAATATTATTATAGTTTAAGTGATACTTCTATATGTTCGGCTAATATGCTAAAAGGCTAGTAGTTAATGTTTTGCTTTTGATAAAACTTGCTCTTGTTTTCATTAGTTACGAATTTATTATTTCATCGCTAGCCCAAGTACTATGATGTACGGTCAACAAACTAAGAAATTGATGATGTCTCCTACATAGGGGCGATTACATTATCGCGCGTTTACAAGAATTTTCAAAATAAACAAGGTTCAAAGTGCTATCGCGGATGCAACAAAATTGGCCCTACCTTTCTGGATCACTAGACAAAAACACATTAGTCTGTTAATTGTGAAACGTGTATTATGTTATGCCTTGTTATTTCGTAATGCGTTAAACTAAAAATAATACAATGGATAACAAAAATAAACACTGAATTATTCACTTTTGAAGCAATCGCGGGTCATAGGTGCAACATCAAATTATTGCGGGTGCATCCCGTCTAATTTAAGTGAATATAAATCAGAGATCAAACCATTTTAATTACTAATCAGTACCCTTCGCTGTCACTTTTGTTAATTATTCTCAAATACGTCAATTAAAACATTCAGTAAAATCGAAAAAAAAATTTGAATACTAAATTTAGACTTCTTTGCACTGTTATGAAAAAAGTAAGAAATAATGTGATTTAAAAATTAATTTCGAAAATTGTCTATAGCAGAATCGCCCATAGCCTCCTTGTTTGTCATGTCAATACTTTGAAATCAGATAGGTAGTGACTAATAAAAAATTATAAACACGTAAATTTTGGTAGTTTTTAGATCTTTAAATAAGTATAATTCGAAATTCTAGAATTGTTTATGGTATATTAAAATAAAAAACTTACAATTAGTACATATTTAACCATTGCAAAAATCCCGATAACAAGCATATGCCAACGAAAGAAACAATCAGTTTGAAAGAAAGTTAATCGGATCTATACCTTTTTGGATCCTTATAAATGAAAATTTATTTTTATAAATAGAAGTTTTTTATGACCGAAATCTGTATAAACTCAATGCTAATCACTTAAGGGTCAACGCACACCAAAAGAGCAAAACTGCTTTAAACAGTGTTAGTCAGCCTAACACTGTTTTGTTAAAATAGAACATAGGAAATTGCATTGCATAAGCACACTGATAAAAATTATATTGTTTTGACTAATGTAATTTCCTATGTTATATTTTTAACAAAACAGTGTTCGGCTGATTAACACTGTTTAAAGCAGTTTTGCTCTTTTGGTGTGCGTTGGCACTAAGTCATCGACATATACAATCTCATGGTGGTCACATGAAAACTTTGAAAGTTAGACAATTAGATGTTTCGAAAAGTTAGTGTTAAAGTTTCTAATAAAATTTTCACGAAAAAAGTCAGAAAGCTTTTTTTTTCGTCTGGAATGATAATTTATTCTAGAAAAAGTCATAGCCCTTTTTTAAAAAGTCTAATTTAAAAGTGGGAATCACAGATTGTTTCTTTGATTGCCAATTTTCATTATCGAGATTTTCCTATCATTTACAGAAAAATAACATTTTATATTCATTAAAATACATAATCGGCGACTATCATGTTTTTCATGAAAATGCTCTTTTATTTTTAATACACTATGATTCTAATTGATTTGCAGGCGTGTAAGTATGTGCTGGAGGTGCTTGAATTATAACTTTTCTCATTATTGCATAAACAACACCACCACAAACTACCATTCCAAGTCCAAGCAAGGTGACAACTGACCATGCAGGAAAACCACCTTTTTTAACATATGTTCTTGTTAAAGTCTTTCTTCCTTTTAAAATTTTCCTCCGTGCTTCTACTTCAACCATAAACATGGATATAAACACTGGAATTGACAAAAATATTTTATAATTCGGAATTTATTAGAACAATAAAATCGCAAAATATGTGGTACAATTTTAAGAAAGAAATTCATAATTTTGTGTTGCCTACTTCCTTTAAGCCGTCCTTTTAACTAGACTGATTTTGTACATTAACGATCTTTCAATTACCAAAACACATTTTTAATAATTTTCATTCCGATCGAATCGAACTAAAATTATAGCTGCTACAGGACATTTTAATGTAAATATATTTACAGATTCACTAACAAGTTTTTTCGAAACTAAATAGATACAAAAGAAGTTTGAGTAAAAATATTTTTAAATTAAAAAAATTTTTTTAATAAACTTTATTTAAATAACTTCTTTTTTTTTTTTTTTAATTTGTTTATAGCGCGTTATAAACAAATTGAAAATGCATTTTATAGATATTTTTTAGATCTTCCATTTAAAAAAAGATTTATTAATCTAACATCAATTGCACCCTTTTTATTCATACTTTGCCATAGTTAAAAAATGAAGTAAATTTTAGATTTTTTATTTTAATTTTTTGCATTTTTCAACCTTTTTTTCTCGAATTCTAATAAACCGATTTTAATGTTTAGGGCTCATTTCTTTTTTTATATAGAATTGAATAATATTCTATGTCATTTTAAAAATTTTTAGTTTTTTTTAAAAAAGATATTAAGAAAAACGCTTTTTTGTTATAAACAAATTCAATTTTGACCCTGTTCCATCACGAGCTGGAACGTAAAAACTTATGTCATATTCGACGTCAAAATGAATCAATTTATTTAAAAAAATTGCTGTTCCCAACAACCTGCCTGAAAAACCGTTTATGAGCTAATTTGACTCTACCATAACTCTAACCTTAATAAAAAATGACCAATCAGGAGACATGTTCCAGTGAAGTCACTACATTTGATCAAATTTCAAAAGTTGCCCCAATTTGTAGATCAATTATATGTATTATATAAATAAGTATTTCGGCTACCAAGTACTGAGCTTCACTATGAATTAGCTAGCCGTAATCATAACTATCTCTCCAAACGTGTATATTATGTAATTAGCAGTACTATTGTCGTTAGGCGGATGGATATAGGAATATCGCCTATAACATAGGATAAAACATAAACTCGGTCTGTCGCACTACCGTGCTCTAGATCTTTGAGAGTAGGATCATTAATTTTGGAAATAATACCAGCACTTGAATATGGAAATTTTCCATTTTTTGAACTATGATTTATGAGATTAAATATATGATATCAAAACACAATAGGCTACGAAGTGTTTATATTGGATTTTTGTTTCAAATATTTGTATTTGAAAAATGTTTTATTGAAAAAATAAATTTCGACTTACCACACAAAACCATTGTATAAACTAAAACACTTTTAAATTTAGCCATTTTCGTCAGTTTTAATTAATTTTATATTCTGATACAACACAAAAAATGTTTGTGGAATAATATTACAAGTAAAAATTACTCATTTACACACCCTGTTAAAAGTTTGATACAGGTGAATTTTATCAGTTTAGATAAATATTGTTATCATCATAAAGAATGGTCTATTTTTTAAATGTAATTACTCATTATAGCAAGAGATATACATACACACAATATTATTAAATGATTTAAAAATTTTATAACAGGTTTTCTTTATTTGGACAAAGAAGAGACGATAATTTACATATAATTGCTTAAAAATTTATTATCATTTCAATCAGGCATTGAATATTTCCTTTTAACAAATATTTTTGATATATTTTCAATACTAACAAATGAAAATAACAATTAACTGAGTTAATTGTTTAAATATCCCATATATACTGTATTTATGAAAAAAAGTTTTTTACAAAAGTTGTTTATTTTTTAAAGAGGAGCAATTTTTATATTTAACTTTTTGTTCTATCTCTTACGGTTTCAAAGATAAACAATTTAGCCCAAACATGACAATTTTGCCCATTATCGTTTTTGAGTTATCGTGTTTACGGACGGGCAGACAACATTGCAGAAATGGGCTAATTAGGCCATTTTATGAACACCTATACCATTTTTTTTTCTGCGATCAATATTTTCAACCGTTACAAAGTCGAAGCTAAACTTAATATACCCTTGTATATATTATATAGCGGGTATAAAAATGTCTTATAGTGATGGTTTCGCCACATGGAATTTGAATGAACAAAAATATTCGTAGATAAACAAGTTATTACTAAATTAAAAAGAGAATCAATGAGAACTCTTTTTGAAAAAATATTTGTGATCGCACTATGGGGTAAACAACTTAGAATCAACTGCTAGTAGGTTGAAACATTAAACTGCGCCATAGTACCAGAGAGCCCAATGTAATAGCGTAGAAAATAAATGTCGTTTGTTATGAGAACCAAATTTTTTTTTTAACAATAAGCATGATTACTGAAGCACTCACGAGCTCATAATTTCTGCGTTAATATAAGAAATAAATGTAGTTAAGGATGTTCCAGCATACCACCACTTTTCGACATATTTTGCTCATTTTTTTCACTAAAAATAACGTTTTCTAATAAATCCCGAAGTTTCAAATTCTTGACCGTTTAGAACGCGAGATAATTAATATCAAAGTTATCATCCTCCCTCACTCTCTCTCTCTCATTAGAAACATGTAGAACTTCATGGCCGCCCAACTATTATCTGTTGTATCAGAAAAAACACTCGAAAGAATTTAAAAAAAAAAAACTAGAAAAGTAAAGCTAAATATTTATTATATAAATTTTTTTTAAAAATCGTGTGTTACCGTTTTGTTTTCGAGATATAAAAGTTTTAAATTTTTATTTTTCTTCAAAATAACATTATTTTGTATATGTCAATATGTGAACAGTGTATTTGTCTATGTGTTGTATATGTGTGTTTATGAATTTGTGCTATAATAAAATAAAAGTGTGTTAAAATATAATATTTTATTAACAATATGGTACAACATTTTTAAAGTTAGTTAGTTGTAAGATACAAAAGTTAAAATTATTACAGAAACATTGTGAATCAAACTAGAGTTAATACAATTTTTTTAAATAATATTTATTAAATCATACGATTATATTTGATTATAAACGACTGATGTTATTCTCAGATTTATTTGTATAGTTTGCAAATGTACGTTAGTAAATATTAAAAACCTTATTTAGAGGTTTACATGCACCACATAAAAAAACGTTTTTTCAAGAATATATGTTTTGATACTCTAATTGTTTAAGTATGCATATTTTTGTCCAAGCTAAATAAAAATATTTGAAATGGATACAATGGAAAGTGCTGGAATGAAAATGGTATTTTAATGAATAGCAAAAGTGGCGTACTTTTTTAAAAATTTTACAGTCGACTTGTGTCGTAGCCCGAATGGATTCAGCAAGTTAAATTTTGCTGCCAATAGTATTGAGTGGCAGTACACTTATAGGCAGCGTCAACGAATCCGCATGCTGCTCCTCAACTACTTCTAAGGTCTTTCTTCAGCTATTATAAAATGAGTTTCACCTCATTTTTGGCACGTCTCAAATCTATAATTATATTTTCTATTCAATTTTTACGTAATTTTATCTTTAAACACTGTGATCTAAAACCTGTATGTTTTTAATCACTAGAGCAAGTTTAACATTTGCAATTTAAGATTTTTTTAAACTATTAATTTTTTTATTTGATCATTGGACAAGGTAATAAATTTTTTTTACCAAGAAATATTTTATTGTGCCTATTTTATACGTACATATTGTGGGTGTGTGTATCTGCTTCTTATAAAGTTAATGTAGAATATTAAATAATTATAAATGAAGGGGGTGTGCTTAAAAAAACGTATTAAAGTTTAGCTTTAGGTAACGGCGGGAAATTAATTTGATCTAGGAATATGTTAAGTTCATACATATATTCTTCATTATGTGTGGTTAAATGCATTACATGAGCAGATTTCTCCCAACATTTTAAATGTACTGGAATTCCACGCTCTTTAAAACAATCTCTTAAAACTCTATTTTCAGATGCAGTGCCAATTAAATCATTTTCTGAACAAAAAATCAGCATTGGCGCTCTTAAAGCACCATTAAAAAAATTATTTTTTGCTTTACGATAATGTACAACAGAGAAATAATGAAAAAGTGTTGTATGAAATTGAATATAATATTTTAATATATTCCTTCCAATAAAATTATTTGGAAATGCAGCAAATGATAATCCCCTTGCAATTGTCGCAAAATCTGCAGCACTATCCCAAACTTGCCCATAAATACGAGATAATACAGGATGATTTGGACCAAGCATTAGCAATGCTTCCGCCCAAACATATGCTCCAACTGAAAACCCATGAACCAATAACGGCATTTTTACATGTTCTAAAATATTTACTAGTTCTTTTGCAACAATTTGACTTCCAGTTTTAGGCCACATTAATTGCCACGGTGTAATGTTTACAGTTAATACATCACAACCTTTTGCGACGTAAATTTCAGTGTAACGTTGTAAATGTTTTCTTTTACCTAGCATCCAAGACATAATAATCACTAACGGTTTATTTTGATTAATTTCATTTTTATGTAACGTATTTTCACTGTATAAATTGATATTTGGTGTTAATTTATAGTCGTGTAACATTTTAATATTTGAAATTAAAATGTTTTGTTTTGGTAAACTTGTTTTAAACACAACACTTTTAATAGCTTGTAACCGCGTAAACATTTTTCATATAAGTTTAATACAATATATCATAACTAATATTAAAATGATAATGTTTCTTTATCAGTTTTCCAAATGTTCCAGGCAGCATTAACACACACAATAAATATTGTTTTATTTTTTTAGTGCTGGTTCTGGTTGAAATACCTACTTCACTACTTGTAATTAATAATATTAATAATGAACTTTAAACATAATGATCGAAATTATATATTAGTATTGCAATTAAGTTAAAATGAAAAAAAAGTTAAGACTTTATTAATTGAAGTGTTTTGCATATATGTAATACTCCACATATATGGTGTTTTGATGTTTTATAGAATTTAATTGTTAATTAATTCTATTTATGGAAGTAATTTTTTTATTTGTTGTTTAAATTTCAGTTTGTCATAATCAGCTGATGTAGACAATTCTTCTTTACGTGTACTTTTGTGTACAGCCATCTACAAATAGCGTTTACATCATGTAATTTAGTTCACTGAGGCTAATAGCAAAGAATACTATATATATGTATTCTTTGCTAGTAGGTAATTTTCATTACCTGTGTAATATTAATTTTTTTTATTTTTAATGACAATAAATTTGAATATGCATTAATTACCATATTTTAAATTTGAAAATACTGCAAGCCGGCTTCAGTATTCCGTACCAAATATGTTCATAATAAAATGCATGAACTACAGTAGATTTCCTGAATATTGGCTCTTCTGTGTGCGAAGTTAGAATAAAGGAATACTACAAAATAAAAATAAAGGATTTCCAGTCAAATGGGCAGCATCAAAAATAAAATAGCATCTACAAAATAAGATACGATTCCCCTGCAAATTTTTTTAAATATGGGTTTTGTGTACGTTCTAAAAGACATATTGAGATGTCTAATTTTATCAAAACTGTCCAAATCAGAGTCTATCAAATAAGGTGGAGTTTATTGGGTGACGGTGTATTTTACAACTACAATTTAAATTTAATAATAAACAAATGAAAAAGGAATTTAATGATAAAGAAAATCAATATACCGTTTAGGTGGAAATTGAAATTTCGCATCTTATTCTCCTTTGCAAGTTTATAAGAAATTTATGGTTTTTTTTATATGGCACATGTTATACTTTAGATCATACTCTTCATAATGGACAGTCTTAAAATTTACCAACTAAAATCTATATAATACGTAAAACTAACGATTAACGATTTGTACGGGCGTAGCTATAGCTTTCACATGGGACGGGTCCAACAATGCACAAAGGTGAACTAGTTTTTGCCCTTGACTTCCTGTCATAAAAAACAGAACTCTAATAAAATCAAATTGTACTTAATTTTTCACCGGGTACTATTTTGTGGCACGGATATAAAAAGTGAATATTCTGCAAGCGTTTTTGGATGGACTAAGGGGGAAGCGTCTGGATATTCAAAACCTTTCCTTATATACATCCATGAAGATTTGAAACATTTATTATATTTTCAGTCATTTAGAAAAATATAATCTATAAACGTGTCGTATTCTATTATTTTTTAAACCGTTATTGAGATATAATTGTTTAAAATTGTACAATAAAGTTGCATTAGGGTTGTTATTATTGTATAATAACCCTTTGTTTTAACAAAATGAAGTGTTGATAACAGCAGATAAAGTTTTTTATTTACTACCAAAATTAGTTCTAGAATCCTTCATTCTGGCTCTGCCATATTTTCAATAGTCAATAAGGTGGTGTAGTCGCGATAAATTAATTGCTGCACCTCTTATTTGAAAATAATTGAGAGGGACAACGTGTAGCATCTATGGGGACAACATTCGATGAAACCATTATACATAAAATATACTTGAAATATCGTACGGAAATCTTTTTCACGTGATTTGATACATAATTTGTTTTTAATTTCATAGTTTAATTTTTTGTTAAAATTAAAATACCAATATTAAGTACTATGCCTGTTTTATTTATCATTAAACATTAGTTCGAAAAAATAGGGTGTGACAATCGACAGGCTGATAACACGAAATGTTACAATGACATATGCTGAAAAGAAATAATTAGTTGATTGTTTTTAGATATTTATAAAAAAATAATAATAAAATAATAGATGAACCAAAAAGTAATTTGTGAAATATATATTTGTTTAATAAATATTTAACTAAAAATGAAAATGTTTGACGAGTTTTCAGAATTAATAAAAACCATGAACATAATAACTTTTGTTATAAAGTTTTCAAAAAGGAAATAAGTAACTAACTTGTTGTCAACTGTATACGCTTATTATTTTGCGGTAAAATTTAAACATTACAACTGCAATGCAGAAACGGATGTACAAGTAAGCCATATTGAAAATATTTCTATGTCGTCACAGCTCATAAAGAAAAAAAGACTGAATGAATTGTCATCTATACACAGTTCGTTGTGATTTTATCCACCTTTTTTTAAAAAATAAATTCGTGTAACCTGTCAAAATTTATTGTAATCTTTTATAATTGTATATTGATAAACAATCTGGTGGCTAATTAACAATATATTTGATGTGATTTCAAAGTGTGTGTATAGTTTTTAAAAAGTGAATGATATTTGTACTATTATTGTTTGAATTAGGTAAGTGTCCCACTGGAATTTTTGTTTGAGCTGTTTTAATAAAAAAATTGAATAATCCAAAAAGAATTCATTTGTTTTGAAAGTTTCTTTTTTTGTTTATTTAATATAAGATTAGATTGGAAACGTTTATATGAAAGTCAGCTCATCTTTTATTGTATTTTGTCTACGTCATGTCTATGTTTACAATATTATTATGTCAACTACTTTTTTTAAAATAATCTGTACCAAGAAACCAGTTAAGTATTACATTTTTCCATATTAGTATAGTATTGTATCTGTAATCTATACAACAAATTATTTTAAAATTTTGAAGAAAAAAACATTCAAAATGTTTTAGTTTACGTGAGTGAATTTTTTAAAGGTATTAAATTTTGAGACGTATTATTTTATTGTTATTTATATTTCATTATGAAGCGCGAATTTTGACAGAATGATAAATTTAAGGTTGAATTGTTAATGAGCGTAATATCAATAAAAATTTTGAGGACAAATGCTAGGTCATTTTATTTATTACTAAAGTAAATAATTATAGAGAGCATCTTTGCGAAATTTTCGAATTTCTAAAATTGTAAAAATTAAAACGACGTTATCACCTTTCACTTGATAATCTCAAATTCAATAACAGTGCATATATCTATGTTTTTGTCATTTCTAAAACGTTTCCATTTTATTTTGCATGTGTGTTGTCATATAAATTTCGCTGTAGTTTGTAACAAAAATTAAATAATTATCATTGATGTCCATCCCTATATTTGTGGACCGTGGACGTCAGTGATAATTATTCATTATGTCAATAAAATATTAAAATCCGGTATCACGATGGAATCAACAATTATTCATATGAAAAACCAGTTGAATATTGGAATATATAGAAGATTTTTAAAGTATTGAAGGTGGAATGAATTATTTTATAATTTTTAAGTACTTGCCATTATTTCAAAATTCTCACTTGGGTATTTTTTATTAATAATTATAAGTTTAGTTAAGCGGTGTACTTTTAGGAATTAACTACTTTGTTAACTTACAGGGTGGTTAAATAACAAAACTTTATAAAATTTCTAAGATAAATTATTTGTATTTTTTAAATACGTATTTCAATTACAAAATCATCACCAGTATGAGTTAGCTAGTTGTAATTATTGTCCGGGAAGGTATGCTACTCGTCACTAATGGGGTGCGTGATTCACGCACCCAGTCGTCTTTGCTAATTTCGTAAGGCTCGCTCCAAATTAGCAACGATAAACATATATTTCTGGAGAAAAATTATGACTACGTAATTCATACTTTAGATGACTACTTTGTAGTCGAAATATGTATTATAAAATACAAATAGTTCATTTAGAAATTGGGGCAAATTTTGATTATTTCAGTAACCAAGAGTTAATTTTGATTCTCTTTGATAATCTGTATAGAAGATGGCGATTGACTTGGTAAAACCCTGAATATTTCAAAGAATTTTGTAATTCTTCCAAAGTTAGAGAATAGATGGGAATTTAAATCTTGGTCAGGAAAAATCATAAAAATATATATTATTTTCAGAGATGTTGATTTTAATAAGTTTTAATTAAAGTATTCAAAAATATTCATATACCTGTTTAATTTTAAAAACTCCATAAAAAGTATTATGATGCCAGTGATATCCCTTAGTTAAAATTTGAATAACAAATTATATGTATAAACTATATATTTGGTACTAACAGTTAAAGAAAGAATTCAGAGAATTTCCCTCGTAACCAGGCAGTGATGTATCAGGTATATGTTGTGTTGTTCCAGGGTTCTGAACCCAATAGTTTAGATCCCTGATGTTCTTCCAGTGGATGTAGTAGGATTCCGTCGGAAAAGAATCTTGTATGTCGCCAGGGGAGGTACAGGTTCTATTCGTGGGATGTACAGAGAGCCTTCAGGTCTAAGAGCTAGTTGGAAAAAAACTACGAAAAAATGTACTAGATACAGTTGATATTTTTTAGGTAATCAAAATAAATAAAAACACAAGTAGAAAATTATACTGTAAATATACAGGAATGAAATATGGTGGTTTTAAATTCTGAAATGCAACGTTAGAAACAAATTTTTTTGTCTTCAAACATAAATTTTGTTCAGGTAACCCAAATAATTTTAAACCAGTTAAAACTGGAGATCCATCAACCGATTGAAACAAATTATTTGAATATTTAATGACTGCTTACGGTTAAGCATGTGTAAATTTTTGTACTTATATACCGTAATTTTAAAACCATAATTTATAAAAGTTTATTTTTATAAAACTACTTGTTTAAAAAAAAATATATAGAATTCTCAATGAAGCACATCCCGCCCCGATAATGAATAGTTGATTAAAACCAACTTTTCCAATTCACAATGTTATTCAATGATACATTTTTAAAGATTGTATTTAGTTACTAACTGGGTCACATAGGCTTCGCACTGGAATTGTGCCTAAACTATTTGTTTATGAAAAAATGTTTCATACAAAAGTTGTTTGATTTTATTAGATAAATATTGTTTATTATATATGAAGATTTTCTCTACCTAGTACCGTTTAAGGATGTTCCAGTATGAAACCACTTTTCGACAGATTTTGCTCATTTTTTTTCACATGCTAAAAATAACGTTTTCTAGTAAATCACGAAGTTTCAGAATTTTTGACCGTTTAGAACGCGAGATAATTAATAGCAAAGTAATCATTCTCTATCACTCTCATTAGAAGCATGTAAAACTTTATGCCCGCCCAACTGTTATCTGTTGTGTTCAAAAAAATACTAGACAGAATTTAAAAAAAAACTAGAATAGTAAAGATAAATATTTATTACTTAAATAATTTATTTTTTAAATCGCGTTTTACCGTTTTGTTTTCGAAATATAAAAGTTTAAAATTATTTTTTATTTCAAAGTTACATTAATTTGTATATATGAATAGTGGAATATATCTATGTGTTGTGTATGTGTGTTTATGTATTTGTTCTATCATAAAATCAAACCGGTTTTTCTTCTGAACACAGTGCTGGAACTACGTTAAAACATAGGTTTTTAGCGTAGCTGCCACGCGGCACAGATGCATGAAATGCAAACCTTTTATAGCCTACTAGCTGTGTCCGGAATGCGTTGCAATGCTTCTTTTTCTTTTAAGTAGGTACACATATTTCTTTCCGCAATAATATGTAAATTCTTTCAACAGGGAATTGTAATCCTGCTCGACGTGATCTTGATTTTACTCTGTTTTTGTCAGAAGAAACTTACGCGGGCGTGTGCATAACAACTAATCAAAGATTGATTGTAGTCGGATGAATTGTATAAGAACGCATAAAGACGAACGAACACATAAACAAATATTCATTTATATATATTAGATAACTTTTCTCAATAAAAGAGTTATCTAACGCAAAAAGAATTTTTCAAATGGGACTCTCCAGCTTTATAATATTAGTTTAGCTTATTTAGAGTACGGAAGTGCGCAAGGCCGAAATACGGTTTTAGAAAGCGATTGCGAAGACGCGAACAAAAAACCATTTAACTTCTATGGCATTATTCACAACTATTGACATTAGTAAAAAAATTCCGGATTTTCGATGCCCCATACTTAATCAACCTAAGCAATATAAAATTTTATTATTAGATTTTCTAATTTAGAGTTACTAATCTAGTGGCGTTCGTTTTCCAAATTTTTATTTCGATTTGTGTCGAATCTATCAAAAATTTCTACTATAAGTTATTCGTTATAAAAATACTAACAATTTTTGTTCCATACAGTTTTCGAAAACCGAATGGATAGTACGATGGACCACACGAGTAGCGCTTATTTTTCAAAATTTTTGATTTGTACCTTCGTCATTTGGTCTTTTGGAAAATATTTCGAATAAAAGTTGTTATATTTATAATAAACAACTTTTATCCGAACATTTTTTCGAAACCCGAATGAATATGGCGCAAATCTGACAAATTATACAATTTTGAAAAATGAGCGCTACTTTTGTAGCCAAGTGTACATAAAGTGGATTTGAATCTATGATACATAAGTACCAAGGTTTCAAAATTTTTACATAATAATCATAATTGTCATAAAAAAATTAGTTGAGTCATTATTTTTTAAATAGTGCTTGTGAAAATTGTAATTTAATGATTGATTACCAGAAATTAAAGATTTAGTCTAAAGATTGCAACACTTACTCACTATTGGGTTTTACGTTAAAATCGCAGCGCCGTGTAATAGAGTGTACGACATTTTTAGACTTTTCAGTTAAAATTTCAAGCAGTTTTTTTATTTAATATTTATCATTAAGTAAAATATTTACTAAAGTATTATATATGTCCTTCAAAATATGAATTTAATTTAATTTTTTCTGAACATTTTGGAACTTTATCGAAAATTTGTATAATCGGACCAAAGTTATAATCGGACCAGATCTCTAATATAGTTTATTGGTCCTATAGAAATATTTACATTAACACAACTTTGGAAATAAATGATTTGCCAATAAATTTAAAATATACAAAAATTGACATTTTAAACTGTCAAAATTTAGAAAAAATTAATTATTTGACACTAAAAAAATATTATTCTTTCCTTGCACACAATTTTTTTAAGCCCCGCCCTCAGTTCAGTTCTCAAAATATCAACACACTTTTAATGCCTACAATAAAACCATTTTCATATTGTTTAACATTGTTTGCTTATAATAAACATAAAATATTCCAACTAAAAATGATGTCAATGAATTATATAAATTTAAAAAAATGTTTGTTATTTTAATTAGCATTTATTACCTCCATACACAGACTACTACGCGCTATTTGTCTTCCATGTTGAAAATCGTTGTAGAAATTTCATTCAATTTGTATATTTTAAAGGTACCTTGATGCCAAAAATACCCATTTTTAATATTGGTTTGTGTAATAAAAATACTAACAACTTTTTTTTAAAACGTTTTTCTGCGAAAACCGAATGTATTCGGCACAAATTAACTATAAAATTTAAAAAAAAAATAACGTTACTTTTAGAGTCGGTAGTACACGTAAATCCACATTTTGTCATAGTAAATATGGTAAAGATGCTATTAGTATCAAATGATAAATTATAGTAAAATAGATTTTCTATAATTTTACTGGATGATAAAATTTTCCATTTAACGACATGGATGATGTCTATACTATCGGCGTCTGCAGAGCTCAGTTTCAGTATTAACTCTGACGACATGATGTTCCTACTATTAAAACTTAGATCATAACTATCTGCTATGATGGTTTTATATCTATATATCATAAGGGAACATGTCACTAACGAGAGTTGAAAATTTTTTCTTCTAATATTTAATAATAATAATTAATAATAGTAGTTAATAACTACTATTAGAAGAAAAAATTTTCAACTCTCGTCAGTGACATGTTCCCTTATGATGGGTATATATAGATATAAAACCATTATAGCAGATAGTTATGATCTAAGTTTTAATAGTAGGAACATCATGTCGTCAGAGTTAATACTGAAACTGAGCTCTGCAGACGCCGATAGTATAGACATCAGTGACTAATTCAAGTCCAGGTTGGCCACAGGTCTGAAAATTCTGAAAAACCTGAAATAGTCATGGCATTTATTTTAGGTCAGGGAAAACCTGAAAATGTTATGACATTTTGTTCATGGTCTAAAATTAAAATGCATGTGCATTATATTACTACTATTCAGACACCTAACACGAATATCTTAAATTCATATATGGACAAAATTTAACTGTGAACGTCAAAAAATTGATAGTTTTTGATGAATATTGGGCATATTTTATCCAAGGTTGATGAAATTTTTTTTCAAACCCAATAAATTTCACTCAAGGAATTCAATTTTGATAGAAAAACCTAGATACAATTTATTAGTTTTTGAAATTATTTGTACATGGTGCTTGTATTTCAAAATCTATAAACGCTAGACAATCCTATATTATAAAAATGAAAAATACACCCCAAAAATAGTGGAATTAAAAAAAAAATTTCAGGAAAATCGGACAAAATTTGATGGTCAAAAAGTTGATTTTTTGAATCTGTTGACGTTGTAAAGGTAGAAGATTGTTATATTAAATAATTATTATTTAAATAAATAATAAATATATGTAAAAGATATAATTGATCTTTATTGATTTGATTTATAACATGTTATGATTTTAATATGTAAATTACCATGGTTGTTAACATTCAAAGCAACCGTGATAATAGAGGGAAGTTATAGTTGTTATGCAGTAGATAAAAATGATGAACAAAATTATAATAATAATTTAATGAAGAAGCGATACCGCTACAACGTCATAAAAATCAAAAAAATTGTTTTTGGTCTGATCCAGGTATATTTTATACGATTTTAATGAATTTTTTTTTCAAATCCACTTAATTTCACTGAAAAAAATTAATTTTTTAGGAAAAACAGTGATAGCTCTAATAGTTTTTGCTATCCATCTCTACCGGCTATCCATCTCTATAGGTTTTTAAAATGCAAATGAGATGAAAACAATGCATTTAATCGAACTTTGAATACGATTTTTGAACTTTTTGGGTCAAAATCATCTTATATACTGAGTTTTATCAAAATCGGAAACAAAAATTTTTTCATAAATTTTTCTAAGGCCTTAGAAAAATCGAAAAAAATTGATAATTTTTAGTCTTCTAAACTTAAGTCAAGAAATTCTATTTTGATCGAAAAACCTAGATAACACTATTGGTTTTTGAGATGGTCTTTACATAGATCTTGAATCTCGAAATCAAGAAATGCTATACAATTTTATATTCTAAAAATGGAAAATGGTCCCCAAAAATAGTAGATTAAAAAAAGATTGCATTAAAATCGAACAAAATAGTTTTTTTTTACCCTGGTGACGTCACCAAAATTGAAAAAATGGTCAATTCAAGAGAGAGATTCACCGATGATTAATAGGAGTTGGAAGATCGTTTCTTTCTTACACGTGGCGCCTATACAGCCTTTAAAACCACAATGTGATTCAATTATATAGACCTGGAAATATTATAGAATGTTTTAGTCATGGAAAACCTAGCAAAGTTATGGAATTTTATTTTAGGATTTTTGTGGCTACACTGAAGTCGCAACGCAAAGTAAAAGGGATTTGTTCGTAATTCGGTATAACTATAAAGTATAAAGGATGCGTAACTACATGCAATTAAACGATTAAGGTTGACCGAACAGTACAGTACATTTCATAATAAACAGAAACACTCTTTTTAACAGAAATTAAAAATTTTAATATGTAAATTATTTAAATTTAGATAGCATCTAACATCACTAGTAATCGGATTTATGAAATTATTTAATTACTAAAAAAATAAATAATCGTATTTTGACGATTTGACGAAAATTTTCGTGAATTTTTTATCTTTTTAATTAAGATATTTACAAAACTTCGTCGGACTACTTTTTTTTTTAAATTTTAACGTAATGTACGAGATTTAATTTATAAAAGTAGAAGTTTTTTACTTTTTAATCTATAGAGGATGGAGCCGCATTACCGGAAATGTATGCGTCCATTCAACATTTGCTATTCACAAATGTTACATGAAAACCCTTCGTCAGATTTTTTTCTATACATTGCCGATTTTACCTATACATGTGTCCGATCAACCTTAAATACACCAAATGATATTGTTTCTTTTAATTTCAAAAAAGTATATTAAGTGTTTGTGATAATCACTTTCAATCACTAAATTAGTTGATGAATGATTATAGCAAATACGCCGCGTAGTTCAGAGAATTGATTCCTTCGGTTCACCGTATTTATACCTGCCGCGTAGTTGAAGGAACTACGTTTACTTTCAATTTACCAAATTTTTTTTTACTGTACACGGTATTACTTGGTAATATTGAACGTTGCTGATATCTTGATATTTTGAGAACTCCCTATGTCAATTTGAAAGGGATGAAAATGATAGTATTAACAAGACATTGCAATTTATCGATTTATGATTTGCAATATACATGTTTTCAAATGCATATAGCGGAACCCGGGGCAGAAGTTGAAAATATGGTTTAAAAATACAAAAGGGTTTATTAATAGAGCTGCAAATTTTCTATGAATACATTATAATGTTATAATCACATAAACAAAATTTTGACAAAATGGAAACCCGACTTCAAAAATCCTTAGGCATCACAATGGACCTTATGGTCGAAGTGTAGCCCGTCCAGGGCAGCTTCTACTATCTATCTATCTACCTATCTAGCACCTACTGATTGACCATTTGAAAATGATACCTCTAACGCGAAGCTATTATTTGAAATTTGGTGTAAATCTTAATATTATTACCCCATCGGAATATTATCTATAAAAAGTGAAAAAAATTTTAAACCAAAATTCGATTTTTATTTTAATACATGCTTTAAATACAAATACTCAAATATCTTGTGTTAAAAATTACGAACGTAATTAAGTTACTAATTTATTGAAATTATAAATCGTCGACACGTTTAGAGCAAATATTTGATCTTTTGATGACACATCTGCTACGCTTTTTTTTTTAGCTAAATTTAAACATATTTATGTTTATAAATTTCCACAAAAATGTAAACAAAGCAGAGATTGAACTCCTTTGTTGGGTTGATGTACGACCTATGAATTTTTAGCAAAGCCTATTTGAGACTGCTATGCTGTAAAGGATGCGTATGTCCAAAATTTTCATAAAGCCACATTCATATGAGAACTAAAACTAGAGCTTTTTAATGGAGGCGTGCTATGCTACCTTACGGTTGAAATTGAAACTAATGTGATTAGATCAGTTTTTCTTAATTTAAAATCTTGATTTTACCAGTCTGGAATATTAGGATCGAGTCGTTATCAAATTTGGATTATTCAGATCTGTATCTTAGACAGTATACTGATTTGAAATCTATTTAATTGTTTCGGACAAAAAGTAAGGAAAGTAATAAATTTGCACCTGTACATTCTCATGCATAAAATTTAAACCAGTTTAAACATCCTAAGTGTTAGATAGATAGATAAATTGTAGAGGCTGCCCTGAACGGGCTACACCTCGACCATAAGGTCCATTGTGATGCCTAAGGATGTGCGTGGAGTGGACGGAATTTTTGTGTATAGACTAGGAATTGGTAGGATATGCATCTGGAGTTCGTGAAGGAAACTGCAGAAAACCTTCACAAGCATAGCCGGTTTCTTCATTCTTGTCCATACGCCGACAGTTTAGTCAATTAACCGCCCCCCTTTTTTTATCTTAATACTTGACAAACTGCCGATGTCGGGATTCGAACCTATAAGCTCCCAGTTCCAAGTAGACATAGCCCCTCAGACATACGCCTTAGACCCCTCGCCCAATCGGACGGTTTCTAAGTGTTACTGTATTGTAATATCGTATGACTTTCTGTTTCACATATATTGCATTTAAGTGTACATCAAACTTTTTATTTTAACTATATTTAATGGTGACTTCAATGGTGGCGTCTTTTTACAATGTTTTGCAGTCGAATTGTGCCGAATCCACATGGATTTTTTTAAAATCCATGTGAAAAGGTTTTTGTACAAATCAACTGTAAAATATTGAAGAAAAAACTACGCCACTTTTAGAATCGACAGTTGACATAAATGTTTTCGTAGAATTTGAACGATATACCCCAATACGTTCGAGGTACTCGTATGCGGTACCATTTTATGTAAATCTAAATCTTAAGTCTAATACAGTTTGTCTATTCAGTCTGTCCAGAGAGTCACTATTTTTTAAAAGACACATCCGTTTTGGATCCACATGGATTTTGAAAAAATGTTTCGAATACAACTTGTTCGTTACAAAAATACTAACAACTTTTTCTCTGAACATTCATTCAAAAACCGATAGGTTTTTGTACAAATCAACTGTAAAATATTGAAGAAAAAACAACGCCACTTTTAGAGTCGACAATTGATGTGAATGTTTTTGTAGAATTTGAACGGTGTACCCCAATATCACACCAAACGTTCGAGGTACTCGAATGAGGTACTATTTTATGTAAATCTAAATCTTAAGTCGAACACAATTTCTCTATTCAGTCTGTCCGGACAGTCACTATTGTTTAAAAGATTAATCACATCCGTTTTGGATGCCGTTCAACACGAGTCATGTATCTGCCACCGAATTGCGTAATTTCTTTACGCACTGTGGGAACATTGAGACCACGATGAATGTCGTCATTTCGCACATACCACGGAGAATTACTGTTCGTAACACGTAACTCGTTTAAATATTTCGATGCTATTGATGCTCGCAGTTCCCCATAATTGAATCCCTGCTATCAACTTTCCTCCAAATATGCCACAAACCAACATCTAAAACCATCGTTTAAGATCGCAACAAACTGTAAAATCAAATTACGACTTTGAATATGGAAATTGATAAACACGGAAATTATTTCTAAAAAAAACAATTTTATTTTTATAGTTATTTAATCTATATGCAACACAAAGGTCCTTGAATATGCCTACTGATCTTGAAATGATGTTTTTATTTTTTTTATTTATATAATCAAGGTTTCTTATATGAAATTTTTATTTAGAAAGAACCAACCAGTTTTATTGCATTTGCATAGAATGCAAATGAAGTTGCAAATTGATTGTTTTTGGTTTTCTCATTCAATTGTAAATATTTATTATTTTTGTAAAACTAAAATTTAGGATTTTCAATGAAATGAAAATATCAGTATTTTTATTTTAAATTTCATTTGAAATTGTGTAGCACTTAAATATTCGTGGGGCATTCACATTGTCACGCCACAATAACAGAACAATGATCTCTCTTATTTACTATTGTTAATTTTTTATTTTAGATAATTATAAAGGAGTTAAAATCCAACCTCCGATCGATTTCAAACTTTTTCTACTATACGCCACAAAAGTAGCGTTCTTTTTTTTCAAAACTTTTTAATTGATTTGTGCCTTATTCATTCAGTTTTTGGGAAAATGTTTCGAATAAAAGTTGGTAGTATATTTATAATGAACATCTATAATACGGAGTCTTTCGAAAACCGAATGAATAAGTATTAAATAAAATAAATAATAATAATCAGAAAAAGGGGTACCGCATACGGATCCCTAGCACCTAGACCAAGGGGTCCTCTGTGCCCTCCTTAAGAACAACCTGTCACCCGAAGGTGAGACGCCTCCAGGCAAGAGGTGCTATTTTAAGCAGATGAAGCTATAGGATTCGGTCGAGGCCAGGCGCCACACAGAAGGCCCACAACAGGATTGATGGATCTAAAGTTTCGGACCCAAACATTCTATATCTGACACCCTGCAGGCTTCTGCAGGTGCATATAACATGTATGGGGGTTTCATCGTCCTCCATACCACAAGTGGGATCATCAGAGATCCCCAAGTTATGTAGGTGGTAGTTCAATCAACAGTGTCCTGTCAAAAGCCCCACCACCCTTCTCAACTACATTCTATTGAGTTTCAATCGAGCACAGTCGAATGGCATAGCTGTGTTTATGCACAACTTGTCCTGTCGCATGCCCTGCGCAATGTTCCAGTAATCGAGATGAGCTTGTTTCAGCCACCCCTTGATTCGGTAAATTACGGAGCATCTTGCTATGGGAATGATAGGCTCAGATGAAAGGAGCGCTTGAGATGACCCTTCTCGTGCCAACGAGTCCGCTACTACGTTCCCCTTAACCAGGTATCCAGATCAGCCTGACTGTGTTACTCAGTGCCAGGCGGTTCAGCTCCTCGAAGTATTCATAGACTATCCTCGATTGGAATCTTGATGCCTCAAGGGCTCGAAGTGCTACCTGGCTATCTGAGAAGATGCTGATATGTGCCCCACTGTAACCTTTCGTGTCACAAATCTGGGCACCTCACAGCATGGCAGAGATTTCCGATTGAAAAACCATCGCATATTGACCCAGAGGAATCGATTCCTTTATTCTAGGTCCATAAACCCCCGCACCAGATAAATCTCGGGTCCTTGACCCATCCGTATAAAAATATTGCCCGGAAAACAAATATTTATGTCACTATAGTTTCGGAAGCACAGTTCCTTCATCAGAAAATATGTGAGAATGAGGAAATATACAAATTTTAACAAAAAGGTAAACATATTTAGGTACATATGTAAATTACATAATAAAACATTGTATGAATGAAAACAAAGAAATATGGGTAAAACCTAAAAAATTATAATTTAATAAAGAGTTGAAATAAAAATACAGTTACAATTGTAAAATAATTATGCCAAAAGGTAATAAATGCAAAATAAAACTTATACAAAACAATTTTTACATGAAAACAGTATACAAAACAATAAGAATTTATTGTTGAAAAAATGATTTTTCAATATGAGGTGTTCAGCATAACTAGATTTCTCTCCTTTACCCATGGAACTCTTTTACGATTGAATAAGGCATAAATCAATTATTAAAACTTTCTGATAGTCTCTGATAGATAGATTATAGAGGCTGCCCAGGACGGGCTACACTTCGACTATTAGGTCCATTGCTGGGGCCTAAGGATGTGAGTAGAGTGAAAGAAATGTTTGTGTATAGACTAGAAATTGGTAGGATATGCGGCTGCAGCCGACCCAGATAGGAACTATGCCGATATTCATCTGGAGTTCGTGAAGGAAACTGCTAGTCCATGATACTCGAAAAGATATTTAAGCATAAAATTAGATTTTTTAATTTATTTCGATATTTCGCAAAGTATTGAATATTTTAACCTTACATGCAGATGCTATCCATCAAATTTCTTCTCGCTTAAAGCTTTGTATTGCTTAGTATCAACAGAAAAATGCCAATCGACGTACAAAAGCAACAGTTATCAAGAAAAGTATTTGATATGTATGTACATATATCCGCATTCGTTCTACTATTTATAGGTCTACATACTATTGAGAGGTACGTAATTTGCTCTCTTATGTTTGAGCAGCGAAATCTATTGAGTTTATGAAAAAATAATTGAGTCAAAAGTTGTTTATTTTGTAAACAAAAACATTTTTTGTTCTACAATCTCTTACGGTTTCAAAGATGTATAACTAATGTATGTATAATGAACTTGACCTTTCTTTTTTGCTCTAGAACACACACACAAAATTTCAGCTCGTTATCTCTTTTCGTTCTTGAGTTATCGTATCAACAGACATGCGGAAATGACTGAATTAGGCTATTTTATGAATACCTTTGTGAAGGATTCATATTTTCAAGCGTTACAAAGTCGGGACAAAACTTAATATACCTTGCATATTTACATATACTGGGTATAAAAATTTTCTTTTGAAATTTAGACATAGGATATTTTAAGAAGGGTTCAAAAATCCCTTAGTGGAATTTTAATTGGAGTAATAGAAAGTATGTGTACTCATATCCAAGTTTTTTACCTTTGATAGGTGTAGAAAAATAAGTTCGAGTTGAATGCGTTCCCTCTTCATTCGCGGATTCGTCCTGTATTGAGGTAAATGTAATGTGAGCGTATCGTTTATTATTTGGACTACATTTAAAATAAATTAGTATCAAATATAAAATGTATGTATATGGTTTCAATAAAATAAATTAAAACACTTTGATCCGATTAAATACATCAAATACGTTAAGGTTCTACAAATAATTATATTGTTCAACTGTAATAATAATAATAAATAATTCATTTGCTTTATATTCATAAATTACACAACAATTTTGATACAAATATTTTACAACAAATTTTTATAATTTTTGTCTATTAAATATGTAAAGAGTACATTTTTGTACTCTGTTTATTTTGAATATATTTAGTATACAGGCCGTTTTCAAAAGCATTTCTAATAGAGAATCAATGTTAAATAAATAAATAAAATATTAACTATAAAACTATACAAGACACATACATACAAACATCTGGATAGTGTATACTGTATGCGTATGGTGTTTGTTTGTCATTTAAGAGTGGGGGTTTTGTGATGCACATACTAAAGTTAAGAAGTCAATGATCATATTTAACCCGCTCTCATTACATGTTTCTGCAGTACTGACTGACTTCACACAGTGACCACACAGCCAGCCAGCATGTAAACAACACACATACTACAGAGTACCCCCACTATTTTTATTTCTTTATGAAGCAATGTGTAGTTATTATAGTAAGAAATAATATTTAATATTGATTCTCTATTAGCAAAGCTTTCCAACACACACGGTATATACAGTAGAGCGTCGATTATCCGAACGTCAGTTATCCGAACGTTCAATTAGCGGAACCGTTTTTTTTTTTCAAATGTAATTTTAATTAATTTGATCATCTAATTACTTATTTGTATTGTTAAAATTATTGTATACCTAATTAGACCATTTCATTTGTTTCTCTGAATCCCTTCCCATTCATTTGGTTGGTAATAAATAACTCACCTTCAGTGCTAAATCGTTCTTTGTGATGTGTATATCGCATTTGTGATAACTTATTTTAAAAATTACATACAGCATGTCAACAAAAAGAAAACGAGAGGTTCTTTCATTAAAAAAAACCATTTTTTAAGTGAATTTCGATTATCCGAACCACCCCTGCCAACATTAGCTGGAATAATCGACGCTCTACTGTACTAATATAATAATAAAGAGGTTAACTTTGTTTGTATGTGTGTACAGGGTAATCTATCGAACTGAGATGAAAAAGTTGACTCTTGTCAGAATCGTCTTTGGTGTAAGCACGCTGGGCCAGAGTTCTGAGGTTCTATTCCTTCCTGATTGACTAGTTAATTTTTTCATATCAATATTTAATTAAAAAGTTATTGTTTAAAACTTCCAAGAACGTGTGGTAACTACTAAATCTGTGCCCGCGTGGCATGCTTAAAGCCTAACTTTTAAACGATGTGAGATAGAGAAAATCTTTCAGGATAAAAATAAAGTTTATAACAACCAATATTTTAGACACAATTTCAGTGTGAAGCCTGTGTGGGCCTGCTATAATAAATTAAAAAAATACACGTTTCAACGTTTTTTGAACATCAACCCTTAAGGAGGTCAAATAGGAAGTCAGAGTTTCGATTTTTTTGAGGTTAGAGACATGAAAATTTCTATTTCAGTTACACATAAATAAATACGCGTTTCCAAGTTTTTGAAAAATAAACCCTCACGAAGGTGAAATACGGGGTGAGCGTTTGTGTGGAAGTTTAGTATTTTTAAATTGAGACATATGATATTTAACCTATAAATAGTTAATTAACAAATAAACTTTTTTTCATATCTGATATTACAGTTTCTGAGAAAAAAAAAATTATGATAATAGATATAGACATATATAGATATATCAGAAACTATAATAGATATGAAAAAAAGTTCACACAAAAGTTGTTGCAAATAAAATTTTATGAAAAAAAATATATATGTGTTTCGTAATTAAAATAGATTAAAAATTATGCGCGATAAAATATTTGGGGTGGACAAACTCCTATTGGATCAGGTTCTCGCAGGGCAGCCTAATTCGATGGGCACTTTATTTACGGTCCCCGCTTTGATACTTTACAGAATGGCGGCATGATTAGAGTCTCCAAAACAGTAAATCCGCCACTGATAATTCGAAATTAATATTGGAAATAGTTTATTTATTATACACTCATTGAAGCAATGACGTTTAATTGTGTAAATGAAATTGAGTTATTAAATGTCTGGAGACATAAATATTGATTAATTTTAATTAAACGACGAAAAAGGAAGAAGGATATCTCGGTTGTATGTATTTGTACATCTATATACAGAACAAAGTATTTTATATACAGAATTGTGAATGTAATATATTAAAAACAAATGTAGATGATAATTGAATAGTTAAGAATTGGGTAAGTGAAAAAAGGGAGGCTAATTACTATGTCACGTCATTTTCACCCTCGAAAACCTGTATGGGAGAGAAAGTAGAAATCGATATGAGAGTTCGTATTTCACCTCTGGATTTCTATAACTAAGAGGGTTTTTTTTTCGTACTGAGGGTTAACTAGAGGGTTTTTCGTCTGTAATCAAGAGTCTGTACTTGTATGAAAATAAATTGAAATATTATAATTCTATAGAAAGATTTAAATGAAAATCGAAACCTTTATTTATTATAAATTTCATTTAATGACCATATATGTGTCTACATCTACCTACTTGCGAGACAGTCTCGCTTCGTTTCAACGCACTTTTAAAATTTTAATATTATGTAAGTTTTCACGTTGTGTGTACATTTAATAATAATTGTCTAACTGACGTTTAAGGAATATTTAATTTTTTATGTTTATTTATAGTAAAATAATCGATTTTGTGTACGTACTATAATTGAGTTTCGATAAAATAACCTTGACGAAGAATATGAAATACTACTACTATAATCTGTATAGAGAACATACGTCTATAGCAGAGGTGGGCAGGAGATGAGGTGGGTAGTAGAGGTGGGTAGGGAAGAGAGATAGAGTTAATACAGGGTACTACCAATTATTAATATTTTCTTTTTTTAATTAAAACATTTTCTGAAAAAAATATAATAATACCAAATCTTTTTTATGGTCACTATTATACAAAGTAAATAATACAAGCAATCATTCACTACATACTCTGGAATTTTGGGCTGGTAATTAGGGTCATTAAATGTACCTTTTTAGTATATATCATATTTGTGTATGAATAAAATAAAAATATATAAAAAATATATATAAATCTTTTGAACCTTTAAGTTTACCGCTGGACCATTGTAATAAAAGAGGGAAATTTTTGCAAAGGACAATTTTAAATAGAATTAAAGTTTTGGAAATTCCAAATGATTTGTCTAAATATTTTACTATTCATATCCGAGAACTAATAAAGAATTATTTACCTGATTTAATTATTTTTTCTTCGTATGGAGTATGCTCAGTATAGTGTCATGGGAATTTGATGAATTAAGTTAAATTTTACATAAAGTGGGAATTTGAGTTCTTCGAGTTAGTCTACTTTGAATTGAAAAAGTGAAATGTACTATTTGTAGTAGTGGAAATTATTTTTCGCATAATTTGTTTTTCAAAAAAAATAAAAGTAGTGAATTTAATAATGGAGAAGACATCGCAAGCAGTCTTGGATAAGTTCAGATTATTATTATTGTTATTATTATCATTATTGTTATTATTATTATTATTATGTTTTTTGGTGTATCTCTCCATACTGTAAAAGATATTATTTAAACAATAAATATTTTATAAAACTATTTCTAAATTGATTGAATAAATTATTGGGCAATAATCGGTAGGACAACCTGTATTGAAACATCGTTCCGTCTTGCTTCAAAACATACCTTCTTTACTTACTCTCACCCAGCTTATGGAGAGCTCGTAAGGCTCAGACGAGCTGTCTGTGCCCACCTCTGGTCTATAGTCTGTACAGTTTAGACTAAATAACATAATATTCCATTAAGGTAGTCCGCTCGTGTTTGATGTTGCAGTTGAAAATTATCACCTTTAAATATTTACGTCTTTTGAATTGGAATTTTTTATGGCTGAGAGTACACTCAAACAATCTGTTAAACTATCTGTCCTTTTGTATTTATTGTATTAATTTCGGTAGAATTTATCTCACTCTATAGAAGGTGTGTCTTTTATTTTTGGAAGTAATGCTCGAGTAAAGTTACATAAAATGTGTAAATATTTTTAAAAAATTTACCGGCTTTCTAATGTTTTTTGTTTTTTTAATTATAATATTTGAGTTATCAGATATTTACGGACGGACGGAAGGTCAACTTTGCGGAAATTGACTAATTATGTCATTTATGAACACCTATACCAAAATTTGTTTTCTGGGATCAATAGTTTCAACCGTTACAAAGTTGGAACTAAACTTAATATACACTGGTATATATTATATACCGGGTATAAAACGTATAAGATAACAGAAATCTGTGTTTCATTGGAAATAAAGTTCTACGAAAATTATTTTTCTTCAGATATTTACCGCTATTGGCATCAGTCCTAGTGGCCAAGCGGTCTAAGGCGTTATGTCTGCATAGTATACCTACTTGGAAACTGGGAGGTTGTGTGTTCGAATTATTAGGGGAAAAAAGGGGGGCGGTTAACTGTCGGCGTATGGACAAGAACGAAATAACCGGCTAGGCTTGAGAAGGTTTTCTACAGTTTCCTTCACGAACTTCAGATGTATATCGGCATAGTTCCTAGCACAGTCGGCTGCAGCCGACCATAAGGTCATCACAATGGACAATCAAATCAAATAGACATGACTTTTTGGAAGTTTTTAGATTCAAAGACGTACACTTTTTTTTTTAAAGTTTCAATTATTTATACCCGAATCTAGCCAGTCAACATTTTTAAAAACAGGATTTTAGCTAGATTGTCAATAAATCCTTCGAAAAAACTTCTATCATTCTTATCTTTGATAAGATCTGATTGTATGTTTGGATAATCAACGATTCCAGCAGCTCTTGCCCCGTTGTAGAGAACGAAGTCTCGTCTTAATGCGTTTCAGCGCGGAAAATTGTCTCTTGAAAGTTATTTACGTAAACAAGATTGTTAGGATTACACAATAAGCGACGTATATGTTGAGAGTGTGTATTAATGTGCTTGTTATATTCAGACAAAAGTTTACATGCAGATGGTGTGCAGCTTCGACAGACATCCGAATCTCTTCGAGACAAACAAGAGTGTTCTTTGCTGTTTGATTTAAACCATCTTCATAGATCTTATATTCATGGTCTTTTGCTTCCTTCTTCTCCGTGTATGAACAATTTTGCGCGTAGGTAGTAAGTCTGAGGGTCCACAAGTTCACAAGAAACATTTAGTAATCACTATCACTTTTATATTATGGTTATGATCATGACTGACCCCTGATAGCATAAGAGGGACTTATGCTATTCGAGGTCAGTCGTTCATGGTAACGCAATGTTTAAATAAAATAAGAAATTGAGTTTTATACAAAGAAAGATTTTGAAGAAAACGTCTGCTACCACTAACACTTCTTAGATGTTGCACTCTTATTGCGTGTCTATATTGTCTGTCACTAGTTTCTACATTGTAGACTACAATTTGTAGTGATCTGATTCTGTAATAAAAAATTTATTCGGTAGTTGACACGAAGAAAATTATGAGAATGGTTGTTGTATACTAATGAGCCTTTCGTGTTTACGTATGCACGACGTGTGCGTATATACGATGGCGTAACGATCAATCGATGCGTCGCATCCGTGACATTGCATTGTGGTTCCGCTTTTATCCTAAAATTATATATACACTACGACTTTTTAGAAAATAAAATTCTATGTTTCCTTCATATGAAAATTAGATCATTTTTGAACATAGATAACAAAAAATAAACTAGTGTAAGTACAAATCTGAGACGTTTAAAGCCAATTTAAAGATAATATTTAATAAAAAGTCAGATCAGATTTGTTCTGTAAATATTGTCAACTTTAATAGCGTATAATGTCTGAAAAATTTTGTGTACCGAATTGTAAATCTTCAAAAATAATAATTATGATATTAGTTTCCATAAATTTCCAAAATGTTCAGAAAAAGTAAAATTAAATTCATAGTATGGAGTACATATAAAATATTTTAGTAAAATTAACTAATGATGAATATTAAAACAAACATAGAAATAATAAATAAAAAAAGATTAATAACTGCTTTAAATTTGAACTGAAAAGTCTAAAAACGTCGTATTAGAGAACGTTAAAACAATCTTGTTTAAAACTGTGGATGATTTCTAGTTTTGTCATAACAGCTCTGCAATACAAAAAGTATACTTTGCACTATTCCACCAAATATTTGTCTATTCTTTTATTAATAAATAAAAAATATATGTCACATGATTCGAACCAATTCGGTCATTATCTTTTTTTTTTTAAATTAGTGCAACATTTCGAGTATTGTAAAAGTTTTTTAGGCCACCATTATAAACATACAAAAAGTTATTACTAAATATTTACTATATTCAGTGAAACTTTCATTTATGTATATTTTATTATTCAAACAAGAGGCAAAATTTATAAAAACTGTTGGTAAATTTTATTAACCTTAAAAGTTTTTTTTGTCTTTTATATAATCTTACAACAGGTCACAAAATGCTAAGGTAAATACAAATATTTAATGATTTACAACTTTACAGTTGAATGCAAATGATAATGAAAATATAAATAATCATTTTATTGGAAGAATGATTCCAATTTACAACATAACAACACACGTAGTACTTACAATTCCATCATAAGCAAAAATGTGAAAGAGCAAAGTTTTTGCGTACAAAAAGTATTGATTTCCCAGCATAAACATAAATATCCGCTTAGTAGTGAAAAGTAGTGAAATCTATGTAAGGAACAACTTGTTTAACAAAAGTGAGAAAATAATTGGTATAAATTTATTGCGAAAGATTCTCCTAGGTATATATTTAATTAGGAAAAAGTTATTTATCAAAAATACAAACAACTTTTGTTTGTTTTTATTTTTTTTATGTGTAAATTTTCTCTATCTCACCGTTGAAAAGATAGGTTATAACACGAATGTAAGGAACAAATATTTCAAACAAAAGTTGCACAGTTTTAAGAGGGAAGCATAATGCAATAACAATACTGCATTCGTGCGCACATGTTATAACTTATCTTTTAAACGATGCAAGAAAGGGAAAATCTTTAACTAAAAAAATGATTATCTCAAAAAAGCAAAAATATTTTGTTTGTAACTGGAAGAACCCTGAAATATTGATGATAAGTGAGTGAGTGAGTCCGTCAGTCACCAAAATGTGGATTTTTTAGGGTTTAATATCTTGGAAACTATTAAAACTGTAATGTTGAAATTTGGTATATACCGTCAGATGGTGGGTCTCATGCTACGTTTTAATTTGAGCTTAATAGCTTTTTTGGTTTCTAAAAAACTTTCTGTAAAGTATTCTATAAAGTATAAAGCATAGTACGCTATGCTTAAGGACGTTCCAGCACTGTGTTATGCAATCAGTACAACAAACCTGTTTGGTTTTATTATAGCACAAATACATAAACACACATATACAACACATAGACAAAAACCCTGTTCACATATACAAAATAATGTTATTTTGAGGAAAATAAATAAATTTATACTTTTATATTTCGAAAACAAAACGGTAACACTCGAGTTTTTTTTTTAAATTTATATAATTATAATTTATATTATATAATAAATATTTAGCTTTACTCTCCTAGTGTTTTTTTTAAATTATGTCCAGTATTTTTTCTAATACAACAGATAATATTTGGGCGGGCATGAAGTTTTACATGCTTCTAATGAGAGAGAGAGAGAGTGAGAGAGAGTATATAATTTTGATATTAATTATCTCGCGTTCTAAACGGTCAAAAATTCTGAAACTTCGGGATTTATTAGAAAACACCATTTCTAGTCTGTGAAAAAAAAAAGCAAAATCTGTCGAAAAGTGGTAGTATGTATGCTGGAACACCCTTAAACTTGGTCTGACGCACTACCGTGGTATATGATACAATAGATTAAATATCAATAATAGATGTTTAATACTATGATGATACATAAAACAATATGACTTCACTTAATTGTAAACATAAAACTTTCTAATTACTACCAATTTTGCTATGTTTTAGAATTAATAATGAATGAGCAACTACTATTTACTACCAACTATCCGTTAATTAAACAATACTAAATATAATATGGATTTTTATACAGAATGAATGTCAAATGGCGCCCGACTTTGATTTGAATATCCATTAATTACATTATTTTATTTAAATTTGTAGGGAAAAAAACCTAAATGTGTTATTTTTGTGATTGGCAGTATAACTTTACTTCATACGTAAGTGTGAAGTTGCGTTCTTCGTTGTCGTTCCTTTGTATATACAATACTAGCTGTTTCCCGCGACTTCGTTCGCAGTTATATGAAAGCTAAACATATATATATAGGGAATCAAAAGTCATAGAGTTTATTGAAAGGGTGGATAGGGGATGAAATTCTAAGATGAAAAGTCTTTGGACATTTTTGCACCTGACCCACCGGTAATTATATATTAATTAAATTAAATAAAGTAACCAATTAGAGAAGCGCGTTAACGGAATAAGAAATGACGGGAAATGAACGCAGTGACATAGAGATACGTGAGGGGAGAGCTCGCTCACGTATCTCACACCATCGGCATGTAAAGTTTTGTCTGAGTATAACAAGCACATTAATACACACTCTCAACTTATACGTCGCTTATTGTGTAATCCTAACAATCTTGTTTACGTAAATAACTTTCAAGAGACAATTTTCCGCGCTGAAACGCATTAAGACGAGACTTCGTTCTCTACAACGGGGCAAGAGCTGCTGGAATCGTTGATTATCCAAACATACAATCAGATCTTATCAAAGATAAGAATGATAGAAGTTTTTTCGAAGGATTTATTGACAATCTAGCTAAAATCCTGTTTTTAAAAATGTTGACTGGCTAGATTCGGGTATAAATAATTGAAACTTTAAAAAAAAAGTGTACGTCTTTGAATCTAAAAACTTCCAAAAAGTCATGTCTATTTGATTATAATTAACGTTAGGTTTTTTAATGTTGATCCTAAGTGAGTGGCCATCCGAACCCCTTTGGCCCAGTCGGACGCTGCGATTGCAACAAATTACAGACTGTATTCAAATCATTTTCACCTAATAAATTGTTTCAGATCGATTGATGTTAGGAACCGTTCGCCTATGTGGTATATATCAGGTGTGGCCAACTTTGGTGCACATAAGATCTACTTTTTATTTTAAAATTGTGTCGCGATCGACCTATTTTTTAGGTAAGAAGGGGATGTTTTTGCAATGTGCTTTTATACCGACGTGCACTTTGGCGAGCTCCATGATTAAGGGGTAAATAATCTACATACATGAGTATTTATTTAATGGGTTAAAAAACTTATGTCCAGAGGAATTAAAACAACATGAGCACTTATTAATAACATTTATTCATTCAAACTTTTTAAATTAATGAGAAACCTGAGTCTGCATTTCCTTTACTAGTGCATCATAATTTGGAGTATATCCTGACAAAGACAATAACAATGAGTCCTCAGTATGAGAATCGGTCAGGACGGAACGAAGTTTAGTTTTAGTCAATTGTAAATATGAAAATGCCGATTCGCACAGATACGTAGATCCAAAGCAAGAATAAATATATTCGCTACATTTGATAATATTGGGATACTTTTCTCGGTTAACATATTTCCAAAAATTTTCTTCAAATTTTCTGGCTTGTAAGATTAAATCAGATTGTAAAATTATAATTTCATTTTCCAAGGCGTTTTGCTCCATATCAAATAAGTCTGCAATTTTTTTGCTAATTTCCTTCACAATTAAATCTTTTTTGAGTCATAAATTTCTCAGAAGTGTAAATACAAGTCAATTTTAAACGCACTGTATTTCAGATTTATTAAATAAACATCATTTATATACGTTTTTATATGTATTGTATAAGTTTTTATCATAAGCCGAAGTATTATAGGTAGCAAAAAGTAGCAGCAGCAAAAAAGTTATCTACCGACAAAAGTTTTAAATAGAAAACTGAATTGCAAAAGTGCAAAGAAAAAGAACTTAATAAAACCATTTCAAATGTCAAAACAAACTAATAAAAATAATGATAATATAAAAATTATATCCTTTCTATGAGCTAATCACAGAAAACATTTGAATAAAAAGTATTTGTACTTTTTAAGTTAAAAGGTTTTATGAGATACTTTTCGCAAACCCCGAACTTGCGAGTGATCGACCAAAATTGGTCTCGCGATCGACCGGTCGATCGCGATCGACTTGTTGGCCACCCCTGGTATATATAATACATTTTATACAGATATTAGTTGTTGAAAATATGTTTTTTATTCAACCAAATAATTAATTAGTAAAATTGTTGAATATTAAATGACCGCCAAATGTGGTGTTATTCAACTGAATCACGTCTAGTGAGTGTTAAGGCCATATAGCTCTCCATAATATATGTCAAGACTGGGGATTTACTACAAAATTGATTATTACATCCTTCCCAATGAAAGCACATAGTATGTAGATTATAACTATTATTGTTTTTTTTTCTAAACACTGAAGTGCTTCTTTGATTATATAAACGAATAAGTCTATTGAAAGTAACAAATTCTAGGTATATAGAACAACAGTACACTAGAAAATTAATTTATTTCTTCATGACGGTAGTACTGAATTTATGTTGTTCATTTGCAAAGGCAAAATTGATCTTTGAGAAGAAAATCTTATGCAGTCGTGTAGAAGTGACGAAAACTTTCTTAGAGGAAGAGGGTTATGAGTATCAAATCAAGTTACCATGATGGTGATATATTATTAATATTCATTATTATGAGTATATTATATTTAAATTGCATTGAGAGAGTCTTATCTTATGCGTTTCAAATCCGGTACAGTTTTTATAGTAGTTTAAAATTTACCTTTTTTTTTTGCGAAAAATCGAATTAACTGAATTATTCAGTTTTTATTAGATTTCTTACGATGAAATTTTACGGCGGCATTTGACGTTGTTTTTTAAAGTTAAGAGCTGATTAGATTTTGGAATCAATCGGTACAGTAGTGTAAAAGTTCTTTAACAAAATATTTTTTTGAAAATTTTATTTTTTGGATTATTATAAAGATAGTCAGGATAGGTTTTTAGGACCTCAAAAATTCAAGATCTTATAAAAACTCGGTTTTTGATAATCGGACTGAAATCAAAAACTTCCCAATATTTGAAAATTAGTCTAAATTGCAATTGATTTTATCAATGCAAAAAACATTAATAAATTCTTAAGTATAATTTTGTCCAATATTTTAGTGAGCTGAATTATGGGTGATTTTCATTGCTTCGTTTAATTTTTTAACGAAAAATGTAGTTTTCATGTATAATGAATCTTTTCGCTGCGTTCATTCCCCACCATTTTTTATTCCGTTAACGCGCTTCTCTAATTGGTTACTTTATTTAATTAATATCTAATTAACGGTGGGTCAGGTGCAGAAATATCCAAGGAATTTTCATCTTAGAATTTCAGGCCCTATCCACCCTTTCAATAAACTCCATGACTTTTGACTCATCCTGTATATATATTTAAATATATATATTTACATTTATTTAAAATACGATACGATTAATGGTTTTCAAAGTATCATAGTGCTATATATAGAGCTAAAATATAGTGCTATATAGTAAGTATATATAGTGCTAAAATTCCAAACTGTATGAATTGTGAGAAGGCAAAATTTTGAAATGTGTTAGTCTGACGTTAAAATGAACCTGATTTTCGTACTGTTTGGATCGAAATTAGCCTAGAAAATGATTATTATTAAAATGGAGAAGAAAAATTTTCTTCACTTTTTTCACGTTTTTTCCAAGGGGTACCCCTTAAAAAAATCGCTAAAATTGGAGGAAAGTTTTATGTCCCCGATTTTGATAAAAACTTGGTTTTAAGCTAATTTTGACCTAGCAAAAACGGTGGCGTTAGTTAAAATATGATACGATTAACGGTTTTTAAGGTATCAGACCCATAGTGCTAAAATTCCAAACTGTATGAATTGATAAGACAAAATTTTGAAATGTGTTAGTCGGACGTTAAAATGAACCTGATTTTCGTACTGTTTGGATCGAAATTAGCCTAGAAAATGATTATTATTAAAATGGAGAAGAAAAATTTTCTTAACTTTTTTCACATTTTTTCCCCTTAAAAAAATCGCTAAAATTGGAGAAAAATTTTATGTCCCCGATTTTGATAAAAACTTGGTTTTAAGCTAATTTTGACCTAGCAAAAACGATGGCGTTGGTTAAAATATGATACGATTAACGGTTTTTAAGGTATCAGACCCATAGTGCTAAAATTCTAAACTATATGAATTCAGAAGGCAAAATTTTATAAATATATATATATATATATATATATATATTTATTTATTTCGACTCCGGCGACCCGTCTGCGCCCACCTCTGCAATAGAGTCTCACTAATCCGGCACTTCAATAGTTCGGCACGTCCAATAATCCGGCATCCTATAGTTTTTTATAATGCCGGATTAATGAGACTCTGTATCTTTTTAAGGAGCAACTATTATATGAAGTATCTCACCAAAAACTCGACCCTTTTTTACATTTTTGTTTTTGATCGGATTTAAAAATTTTGGAGAAAAACTCTATTTTTGTGGCCATGTGTACAGCTTGTATTTTGTAGCAAATTTAATACAATCGGATTTGTACTTTAGTTTTCACCAGATAATGAATATATGAGTCACTATACAAATTTTCAGAAAAATATCCTTTAATTTTCTATAGAAAAAAGGGTATGATTTTTGGTTAACCACTACGTTACCCCGTCTACGGGGCTGTCTACTAAAGTATATAGTTCGTTTGTAACTGATTTAAGGCTTAGTATATTATCTAAAAGAAAATTCTATCTAAGCAGCAAGTTTTGTTAGGAAAGAGACAATTATAGAATATTATACAAGGGTTCTTTTGAAAAAAGCAAAATTATTTCCTACTCGCAATTAACATTTTACCCAAGAACTCTAATTATATTTAACGTATTTGGAATATTTTTTGTTGCATTTCAAAAATCAAGTATTAAATAAAAGGGGTACCTTTTAAAAATGACTGCTTTGACATCGTACATCGAAATGGGAGAAGTTAAAAAAGAGGGAAATTCGTGATTTTACAAATATCTCATTAACGATACGATTTATCGCAAACTTAAAGTGTAATAGCTTGTTATTTAATTTAATACTTGATTTTAGAAATATAACCAAAAAAAATCATCAATCCGTTCAATGTAATCGGATTCCTCGGTTGCCAATTGTACTCGCCTAGTAGATAGACGAAATTGATCAATTTAATTTTTCTGTTCTCAGAAAAGTGAGATGTTATTTGCTTAAACATTTCTAAGACATATCTATTTAAATTAAGTTAAATTATGTGAAATTGTTTTTTATAAGGTTTTTGTGATAATTATTTTTTACATATGCGAAAATTAAAAATACCTATTTAAAATTTTATTGATATGGTTTGCTTTCAATTAACAACAATAATTAGTGAGGTTTTGCTAATTTAACAATAATTTGTCCACAGACGCTGCTCAATTATATTCGCTCTATTCTAATATCTTGTTGATACAAACTGCTACAATGTAAGTGTTTTTTTATTTTGTTTACTAACTTTTCTAGGTTTATCACTAGCTTAAACTATATATTGTATAGTTCATTTTTTTAAATATTATATTAATAAAGGGTATGTTCCGATATACACTGCGAGCACTGTAAGGTATGACGTCAATTTAGTATACTGCGAAGTCGTTCCTTTATAGCCAGCTATACTGGTTACTGTGTAAAACGGAACGCAGTCCAGTATACTGCTACCTCTACAGTGGCGCGGTTTTTCAAACCAAAACAAATTTTATAAACAAACGATTGTGTCCATCAAAAAATGGCAAATCTTCAAAAGTTGTTTTGATTTTCACTTCTATCATGCATAACCTAATTTCAGTAATTAGTTTGTAAGGGTAATAAGTCAGATAATTTGTTAAATATAACATTTTTTATGATAAAATATATACTTTTAGTATGATATTAATTCAATTAATAATTAAGTTTAATATCAAATATTTAATTTATATTTACCGCTGATGCAAACTTAAGACGTAAAATTCTAGTCGCTTTTTTTCTTACCATCACGTGATCAAAGCACTGGGAGCACCTTACCTCGAATACGCCAGTACTCGCAGTACAAAAATGGCGGTGGTTATGACGTCATATATTCCCCTAGGCTACTGTGGCAGTGTACTGGCAGCAATAATGGAACGAATTTCTCCCCAGTAAGAGTACTGAACAGTGCTCGCAGTGTATATCGGAACACACGCTTAATAAAATAGGCTAAAAAGAATACGAGGAACGGTTAAATTCACATGCACGCCTCTGACAGCGATCGTGGGAATGATGACATTTATATAAATATATATGTATGTATATTATATATATATCTAATCATGTGTAACGATTTAACACGACTATAACAGAAGTTAGTTTTTATTTTTTATTAATAGAATTTGTTCAATTTATTTGAAAAATATTTTAATAATCGATCGAAATTCACTATTAAAATCTAACCAATATTTTTTGTAACTTTGCTCGAAGAGTAATATCAAAATATAAAAGACACGCATACTAAATAATATAATAAGAAAGTGAGATGAATATATAATTATATTAAACAAAAAGATACATATATTATTTTACTTGATTCCTATTGTTTGGTAGAAAATCAGTATGGCAGTTGTATTTTTGTGTAACGTCATTGGCAACATCACATTCTATTATTATCAAATATGAAAAATTTTTACTTTTGAACCGAGTAGCAGCAGTAATTTACATCGTGTGACGTCATCTGTGTAGTCATGTTCTCCTATTACCAAATATGAAATTATTGTTATTTTTTTAGTTACTGTCAATGAGGGTGCATTAAAAACTGTACGTCAGCCAAAAGCTAACATCGATAGAAGTGAAACTTTTTATAGAATGCAAAAGCTGTCAACGAGGAAACAAAAAAAATGCAGATAATCTGGAATTAAACACTATAGAAGTTTCACTGGTATGTACTAATTATACGTACGCTCCCGTTCATAAAAATTGAACTAGTAAGCCAGTCACATTCTAAGCGTATATATATATTACTGAATATACGTATAATATTACATACAGTATAATGTTTCAAATGGTTCAATTTTTATGAACGGCAGTGTACATATAAGAATAAATATGTACATACAAGTAAAACTACTGTAGTGTTTAGTTCAAGATTATCTGCACATTTTTTTGTTTCCTCGTTGACAGTTTATGCAATCCATAAAAAGTTAGTTTCACTTCTATCGCTGTTAGCTTTTGACTGACGTATAGTTTTTCTATCATTCCTTTTTATTTTATTATAAATTTTTTTTAAAGTGATAGATTTCGGACCATGTACATATTATTGAATTGTGTATCTTTCTTCTATATTGAATACTAATATCCAAAACATGTCACTTTTATATACTTTATAATAAAAAAGAAAGGTGGAATAGCAAAAAATAATTGTTTTATTTATTTATGAAATATAATTCTACAAAATAACGCCCGATTCTATTCATGAGCTAGCTTTTTCCTAGTCTATTCCAAGTAAACCCTTGTCTGAGTATTAAATAATTGGTCTACTAGATACCTAAAAAAATTTGAATTTTATGTATTGAATTTTTGAGAATTTTAATTAAATGAAATAAACATAATAATAATAATAAACACATTTTTTAAATGATATCGAATATTTTATAAACTACAGGATTTTATCACTCCTGATAAAGGTATACGTCAGTTCATAATCATATATTTCTATAGATACTATAACATACTCATTCAGTTTTGATCATTGATTTTAATTAATATGTAATTTTATTTAAATTGTTTGATTTCTAAAAGTTTTTCCAAAATTTTTTATAATTTTATTAATTTCATACATAAAATTTCAAGAAATATTTTCCAAACAAATAAATATTGTTATGATTTTTTTAATTAGTAAGTCATTTTTATCGAATACCAATTTCACAGTTCACTTCCTCATTCGAAAATTTCATCACATTTTTTTCATTTTTTATTGACACTGACTAAAGGATAATTGAATTTTATAGATGAAGCGTCGTGACGACATGCAGGTAAACGTAGCTGGACTACGCCGTTGGACAAAAAACATTGCCCATAATTATTCTAATGCTCAAGTAAAAGTACGTGAAGCGACTAGCAATGATCCATGGGGTCCAAGCAGTACACTTATGGCAGAAATTGCCGATTTAACTTATAACGTTGTGGCCTTTACAGAAATTATGCAAATGGTATGGAGAAGACTGAATGATCATGGTAGAAATTGGAGACATGTATATAAAGCACTTGTTTTACTTGGTAATACAAATTTTTTTCGAAAAATAATCCTAAATTTATTTATAATATGTTTGTAGAATATTTGATTAAAACTGGCAATGAAAAAGTTGCTCAACAATGTAGAGAAAATATATTTGCAATCCAAACATTGAAAGATTTTCAATATTTAGAAGAGGGGAAAGATCAAGGTTTAAATGTGAGAGAAAAAGCGAAACAATTAGTATCTTTATTAAATGACGAAGAACGATTAAGAAATGAACGGGCACGAGCTTTAAAAGCAAAGGAACGGTTTGCACAGAGTGCAAGTGGTTTTGGTAGTGATGGACAAATTGATACTCCAACAAGTCCAAAATATCCAGCTGTAAGTACCCAATAATTCTTTACAAATGATACTTCTGTTTAAAAAACCCGGACTCGGAAAATCAATATCTTCTAGCGAGAACAGAAGTTTAAATCACAACGGAGTATCAAAATTGTTCGATTTTTGTTAAAAATGCATCTGCCGTAACGTATTTTTAGCAAAAGTAATACTTGTAAAGAATTTTATTGACTTGTTTTTGTAACAAAATTAGTATTTGGTTCTCAATCTTCTTAATTTTTTTTAGTTTAGAGGACAATGGGATAGCTCCCCCAGTTCAGGTTCAGTTCCTCCTGGAGAATTGGAAAATGCTAGACCACAAACTGCCGGTGAAGAAGAATTACAATTACAATTAGCCTTGGCAATGTCACGAGAGGAAGCAGAACAAGATGCTGCACGACGCCGTTCAGATCAAGTTCGTTTACAATTAGCATTGTCACAAAGTGAAAATGATTTTCAGTATGTATTTTTATTCAATCAAATCCTAACCCGACGTGAGCTATGTCGAAAATTTGAACAACAGCTGCTAGGAAGAATATTATACATCCGAATTTGTTTGATTGTTTTTATTTTCATTAAATTAAAGAGAAATTTACTTAATAAAAATTTTCTATCGCATAACGGAATTCTCGTGAAATAAGATGATAATTAAAATATTTAGAAATATATGAGAAAAGGATCTCTCACAAATCAATTGACAAATGAGTTTCAGCCAAATAAGGTGATTTTTTTATATTTTGTAGTTCTGGTTATTGTAAACAAATATATCCATATTAATCAAATTAAATACTGATATGAAAAAATTAACTCGTCAACCAGGAATCGAACCTCGGGCCTCTGGATAACCGGTCCAGTGTGCATCCACTACACCAAAGACGATTGTGATGTGACAGCCAACTTTCTCATATTATTCTAATTTTTATATATATATATTTTTTATATATTTTTTAGACAGCATAAACTTCTTGTTGAAGTGATATCATTATTAATATTTGTTTATTTGTGTATACTTTCGTGTCAACATACAAGTGTTTGTCCAAATTCCTTTCGGTTACGTATGACAAACTGTAGAAGACTATAGCGTATACCCGACACATTTCATTGTCAATGAATTTATTAATCAAATTAAATACTGATATGAAAAAATTAACTCGTCAACCAGGAATCGAACCTCGGGCCTCTGGATAACCGGTCCAGTGTGCATCCACTACACCAAAGACGATTGTGATGTGACAGCCAACTTTCTCATATTATTCTAATTTTTATATATATATATTTTTTATATATTTTTTAGACAGTATAAACTTCTTGTTGAAGTGATATTATTATTAATATTTGTTTATTTGTGTATACTTTCGTGTCAACATACAAGTGTTTGTCCAAATTCCTTTCGGTTACGTATGACAAACTGTAGAAGACTATAGCGTATACCCGACACATTTCATTGTCATTGAATTTATTAATCAAATTAAATACTGATATGAAAAAATTAACTCGTCAACCAGGAATCGAACCTCGGGCCTCTGGATAACCGGTCCAGTGTGCATCCACTACACCAAAGACGATTGTGATGTGACAGCCAACTTTCTCATATTATTCTAATTTTTATATATATATATTTTTTATATATTTTTTAGACAGTATAAACTTCTTGTTGAAGTGATATTATTATTAATATTTGTTTATTTGTGTATACTTTCGTGTCAACATACAAGTGTTTGTCCAAATTCCTTTCGGTTACGTATGACAAACTGTAGAAGACTATAGCGTATACCCGACACATTTCATTGTCATTGAATTTATTAATCAAATTAAATACTGATATGAAAAAATTAACTCGTCAACCAGGAATCGAACCTCGGGCCTCTGGATAACCGGTCCAGTGTGCATCCACTACACCAAAGACGATTGTGATGTGACAGCCAACTTTCTCATATTATTCTAATTTTTATATATATATATTTTTTATATATTTTTTAGACAGTATAAACTTCTTGTTGAAGTGATATTATTATTAATATTTGTTTATTTGTGTATACTTTCGTGTCAACATACAAGTGTTTGTCCAAATTCCTTTCGGTTACGTATGACAAACTGTAGAAGACTATAGCGTATACCCGACACATTTCATTGTCATTGAATTTATTAATCAAATTAAATACTGATATGAAAAAATTAACTCGTCAACCAGGAATCGAACCTCGGGCCTCTGGATAACCGGTCCAGTGTGCATCCACTACACCAAAGACGATTGTGATGTGACAGCCAACTTTCTCATATTATTCTAATTTTTATATATATATATTTTTTATATATTTTTTAGACAGTATAAACTTCTTGTTGAAGTGATATTATTATTAATATTTGTTTATTTGTGTATACTTTCGTGTCAACATACAAGTGTTTGTCCAAATTCCTTTCGGTTACGTATGACAAACTGTAGAAGACTATAGCGTATACCCGACACATTTCATTGTCATTGAATTTATTAATCAAATTAAATACTGATATGAAAAAATTAACTCGTCAACCAGGAATCGAACCTCGGGCCTCTGGATAACCGGTCCAGTGTGCATCCACTACACCAAAGACGATTGTGATGTGACAGCCAACTTTCTCATATTATTCTAATTTTTATATATATATATTTTTTATATATTTTTTAGACAGTATAAACTTCTTGTTGAAGTGATATTATTATTAATATTTGTTTATTTGTGTATACTTTCGTGTCAACATACAAGTGTTTGTCCAAATTCCTTTCGGTTACGTATGACAAACTGTAGAAGACTATAGCGTATACCCGACACATTTCATTGTCATTGAATTTATTAATCAAATTAAATACTGATATGAAAAAATTAACTCGTCAACCAGGAATCGAACCTCGGGCCTCTGGATAACCGGTCCAGTGTGCATCCACTACACCAAAGACGATTGTGATGTGACAGCCAACTTTCTCATATTATTCTAATTTTTATATATATATATTTTTTATATATTTTTTAGACAGTATAAACTTCTTGTTGAAGTGATATTATTATTAATATTTGTTTATTTGTGTATACTTTCGTGTCAACATACAAGTGTTTGTCCAAATTCCTTTCGGTTACGTATGACAAACCGTAAAAGACTATAGCGTATACCCGACACATTTCATTGTCATTGAATTTATTAATCAAATTAAATACTGATATGAAAAAATTAACTCGTCAACCAGGAATCGAACCTCGGGCCTCTGGATAACCGGTCCAGTGTGCATCCACTACACCAAAGACGATTGTGATGTGACAGCCAACTTTCTCATATTATTCTAATTTTTATATATATATTTTATATAAATATATCCATAGATAATTTGAGAATATCTATTTCGACAAATACCCGTCGTGACACAGGCACCAAATTAGCAACAAGCAACATATCTCTGAATCCATATCCCAGAGATAGTTACGATTAGCTAATTCATACTGATGATGACTACATTGTAGTCGAAATACGTATTTACAAAATACAAACAAATGTTCTAGGAATAGGGGCAAAATTTGAAACGTGAATACGTTTATAAATCTTATTTATAGAGGGGGGTAATTAAAAAAAACTGATGATAACATAATCGGGGGATACAGTTTAGTGTTGCAGCTACAAAACTATCAGATACATAAAAAATATAATTACACCACAAGATAGCTAAAGGTTCAAAGAATTTGTTACGCTGAGTTAGGACTGCGACGCATCATACGCGGTGGAGGGGAAGCGCCACCATTTTGAGGCCGTTTTGCTGCGTCACATAACTTTTGACTCAGAGAAGCTAGGACGTTTGTTTTATTTTCAATCCACAGCTCTTGTCAAGATAGATCTATCGATATATGTATATAAAACATTAGTGAGAACAGTTATAGCGAATATATACGGCGTTAAAGTAAAAAACATTTAAAAATAATGCAATGTCAGCCTTAAGTCGTCAAAAAGCCAAGTCAAAGTGAAGATAGTGCCATTTTGATGTCGTTTTGCTGCGTCACATAATTTCCGTTTAGTATAACTTTTGACTCGATAAAGCTAGAACGATTTAGTTTCAATCGACAGCTCTCGTCAAGATCTATCGATTGCGTTTATAAAACATTAGTGTAAAATAGTTATAGCGAATAAAATATGGTGTAAAGTCAAAAATTAACATAAATAATGCAATGTCTAAATATCTGCAACAGAATATCTCTCCTAATTTTGAAAAAAATCGAAAAACACGTAAGAAGTAAAGTTGAAGTAGAAAATTAGTTTTACTATATTTAAGTTCCTTATCATTTTTTTCTGTTTCTCTAATATTTACAGAGATATTAACGGTTTAAGATTGAAAATATAAATCCTAAATATCTCTGTATACATTCGAGTTGTAGAAAAAATGATGAGGTAATGAATTGTAGTAAGCATCATGATTTTCTACAACGTATCTCCTTACACATTTTTCAATTTTTCTAATATTAAGTGAGATATTTTATATTTTGTGTTTCTTCTTTCTCCAAGCACCACTTTCCCCTTAACTTACTACTCCTTCACTTGTTAACTCTGAAATTATGAAATGGACAAACTTAGAAACCAGCGAAAAATAAAAAATAAATTAATAGTAAAAAAAAAAATTTTTTAAACAAGAAAATAAACTCTAAATTAAATCAAACCCATCAATTTATTACATTATACAATTTATATGATATTTACTTGATATAAGTATTTTTCTCTCTCAAGTGTACATATAATACGCTCAAAGAAAATATTACCCGTTACGTACACGTATTCCCCAGACACTAGTTCAGTATAATTAGAACGAAATGTACTAAAAATCACCCATTTAACTGAAATTAGTGTTCCCATTTGTAATTCGAGGAAAAGCGTTTTATCATTGGGTAAAGGTGTTTCATCCAATTGACTGATTTTTGGGTATGTTATCGTTTTACTCATTCTGAACAAATGTCTTCCTTGGTCAAACCTCTGAAAATGAAAAATGTTTCCACTACGACTTGTTTTCTTTAACGAAATCGAAGTACAAATCTGAAATCCATTTTCCCTTGGTTTATGAAGCTATGGTTTTGTAGAATCTATAAATTCAATAACAATTGATAAAGCAAAATCATCAATATTTAAGAACTTCTGTTTCGACTCTGTCCGCACTCTTATCTCTAGCTACTCAACATATCAAATAAAACACAATGGAACTAAACGAAAATCATACATTACAAGTTGGCTAGTTGTAATATAAATGAACAAAACTTATTAGCTCACCGTGGGTCAATATTTAAATATGAATGTAATTGTGCGTATTTTTAATTATAGACAACCAGATGAACCTAAAAAAAGCCATATGTTAGATTTATTAGATGTGAATTTAAGTGACACGGCCAGTGGAACGTCTTCAGATCCATGGGGTTTGCCTATACAACCTCCACCTCAACCGCCTAGACCACAGGTAAAATTAAGTTAAATTTAATGCATGTTCTATATTTGTTATTAATGCATGAGTTTTTATGCTTACATTATATCGATAGTCTTTGGACATTGATTATTATTACGATTCTTTGGTAAGTTTTGCTTCACGCTATTTAATTACACTAGCTATAGTAAACTCAAACTAGAGAATTGGAGTTGTTCATGGCATACTGGGTATAAATTTTCTAAAAAAATTCAATTTGATTATGGACTATAATAATCGAACATTATTAAAGCCTATTAATTCATTCGTTGAAATGATCTTATTTACTTCAAAAGGAATTTACGAAAATTTCGAATTATTTTCCTAATTTAACTAAATCAGAGAAATTCACTCTTGACGCTAAACATAATACTCGACATCGTTTTTGTGACAAACTCTTATCCGATATTTACTAAATACCAAAGGCTATATCCTGAAGAGTTGTTAGCTTCAAAAAAACGTTTTCAGGAACTTGTGGATTTGGGTATATGCAGACCTTCGAATTCTGAATGGTCGTCACCTCTGCTCATGAAAAGAAACCTGACGGTTCATGCATTCATATTTATAACAAAATAATATGAATAAAAAACGTAAACGAAGCTGGTCTGTTTTGACATATAGAGTAACAGAAAAAATGATAAGAAATAAAATTAATTTTTTTACTACTTATAAATTTTCTCAATATTAAAAACGTTCCTCTTGTCCGATTTTGTTCATTAACGAACTTGGTTTTTCAAATGCCAAAAGAATCCGATCAGATTAAAAATTTGACAGCTATAGTGCCTACAGGCACATATATATGTGTACATATTGAAGAAATTTTTTCAAAATCGTGTCATCGGTACAACCTCAATAGCTAAATTTTCTTCAAAAATTCGCTAATACATAATGTTGAAATAGTAAATATAAATTTAAAAATTCTAATGTCTTTAAATTATAATATTTATTTTAATTTCATAGTTATTTCCTATTTAAAAGAAAAAAATATAGAGAGGTTTAACGGAAATTTAGTCTTATGTAGAAAAGTACCTCTTACCACTTTACAGAAATATTATACTGGTGGTCCCAGAATCGATCGCAAAAACACGTTTCAAATTTTAAACTAACGAAATTAAAAAAAAAAAATTATAGCGACATTAATCACATAACTAAGCCAACTTACGAGAGCATAATCCAACAGCGAGGAAATCATCACTTCCGGTAAATATCAACACAAAAATACCAAATCTATTTGTTCTGTACAGGATTTTAGCTTTAATTTGTTTAAATAAGAAATATCTTAACACGTTGGGAAACATAAAAAACATTAAATATAGTGAGTTAATATGTTCGATATAAATATACAAAAAAAGCTCTTACTATATTAAAATTAATACAGGAAGTGTGATTTTTTTCTCTCAATTGAAATAGGTTCTCACAACCATAAGTGCTATTTTTTCTGAAAGTTTCATTCATTCAGAAATCGGAACCATTTGAAACATTAATAAACATGATTTTTTTTAAAATATTTTCTTACAATAACAGGAAAATTGTAGTATCGTTCATATCATATCGATTAGAAAATTATATTTAGCTTCCTTTATTAGAGTACATGCTTAAAGCTAATAGTCAATATTTTATTATTAAATATTTTTAGACGGATCCTTGGAGTGTAACATCAGGAGGTACGACATCACCTACACCTGCCGATCCATGGGCACCAGTAACTTCGGTAACACCTATACCTACAGCAGATCCTTGGCAAACATCTTTATCAACGAGTAATTTAACAACTGAAATTTCACAACCAACAAAAAAAGATCCATGGGCACCAACTATTTCTCCACCGAATATAAGTCCGTTAAGTGGTACATTATCAAGTAATAATATTTCAAATTCAGGTGTTACCAGTCCAATTTTAGCTGGATTAGGAGGCACAACAACAGTCAATTCTGGAGTGTCATTACTTAGCCCTTCTTCAGATTTAGATGAATTTGACATAATTACGAATCGAAATACTTCTACAAATGGAAATTCTAATAATAATAAGGTAATACAATTCTCTAAGAAATATATTATTACAGATTACGAGGCTTTATTCTTAACATTTGTTCACATAATGTGAGCTACTGACCAATAAATCAATAGAGAGATTTGCAAACATTTACAAAATGAATTGAAATATTAATATAAACGTAAACGTAAAACGTACACAGGCTCACTCTTATCATTGGTTGAAAGTAAAAATTGTAAAATCAAGAAGACTTCTCTTATATCTATAATTTTATTCAATATTTTATCCGATTTGTTTTTGATTCGATAATTATTTTAGAAACAGTTTTTAAATTAATATATATATTTGATTTTAGCAAACAAACGGTACTTCAGATCCATTTGATTTGGGTTTACTTGGCGATACGTTACCTACTAATAATATTACATTATCGCCATCAACTGGTGCTACAAAAAAAACACCACAATCATTTCTTGGTGAAAATTCATCGCTTGTTAATCTTGATAATTTAGTAACATTGGGAACAAAACCTGCTGCAAATACAAATACAGCAGTATCACCACCATTTAATCCATTTGCTGATACAATTCAACCCAGACCAACAATGAATCAGATAAAACAACAACCATTTACTATGCAACCTGCCATACAAGACCCATGGGCACCAGTAAATACAACGACGCCACAAAATCAAACACCTTGGATGAAACCTTTTGATCAACCAAATCCATTTTTTTCATAACCAGGTAAATATACATGGAGTGTTATAAGTTTGAAAGCTTTGTCTTTCCATGATATATAACCACAGAATGGGTGAATCGATTTAGGTTTTTTAATTTTTTGAGAGCTAATATTTTTAACACCTTAGCTATGTTTGTTTGAAATACTATAATTCCACAGAAGTACCTTAGCTTTTGAAGTCCTTCTAATTTCTGTACTTGCAGTTTTATTTGGATTATGATTTTTTTAAATAGAACTATGCAGGCTGTGATAAATTCTAAGTTCGACTACCATGTGCGAAAGAATAGTAATAGCAAAGAATTCTTGTTTGGTTTGAGAGATTGTAGATGGTCATTTATTTTTAAGTTTTCATTCTTAAATATTAAGTAACACTTATACCCGTATCCAAAGTTGTTCACTGGAGACTAATATGATTGAAGTCTTTCGTATTTCATGGAAATTTGGTAAATCCGTTAACGTTTCCTTAAAATTTATTTACTAATTTCAACCATAAATGTATACCGGGTGTCCCAGAAGTCGCGCACCCCATTGTAGGGATCGAAAGAGAAAAATATTCTAAGACGAAAAGTCCTGAGCCATTTTTTAATCAGACGCATAGGTAATTAATTATTAATTAATGAAAGTGACCAATCAGGAGCGCGCGACAGAAGAATAAAAAGTGAGTGAGAAGGCGGTAAGAGACGCGAGAGTGAGACGCCAGAGCTACTGCCGGCTTCTCGAGCAGTAGACAGAGAGTGGGGACGGACGGCAGTGGACGGCGGACGTACGTGATGCTAGGTGAATGTGTGAGATCGTGTACTAGTGTGAGTGTATCGGTAACAATGCACGTTTGAATGTGAGTAAGGATATTTTTTTAATAACAGGCACAAGATTTAATGAATTCGACGGGAAAAACAGGAGAATTTACTAAATTAAATCAGCCATGACAGAATTTTGATTTTAAATAGTAGGAATAATTGTAGTAATTTTAAATTAAAAGCTCAGTAGCGGGGCTCAGGCAAAGGCACAGGGCAAAAGTTACTAAATTTTATTATTCATAGGAAATAATTGGAGTAATTTTTTATTGAAATATCAGAAGCAAGGCACTCGGCGGCGGTAACTGAATTTTTTTTTTTTTATTTGTAAAAATTAAGGCAACTTTAAATTGAAAAATCAGTAGCAACGGTCCATTGGAGGCACTAGGTAGCCATGAATAAATTTTTTTTTAATTCAAAATAATTAAAGAAATTTCTAATCAAAAAATCAGTAGCAAGAGTCAGTGAGAGGTACTGGGCGACATAAATGATTTTATTTTTTTCTTTAGAAAAATCAAAGTAGTTTTTAATTTAAAATTAAGAGTAAGGGTAAGTTAGAGGTACTGGGAGGTCATAAATTGATTTTTAATTTTTATTTGAAACAATTAAATTTATTTTTTAATAAAAAATTAGTTTCCGGGGTCAGTCAGAGGCACTAAGTGGCTATGACTGAGTTTTAAATTTTATTTCGAATAATTGAGGAAGTTTTAAATTTTAAAATGGGTAGCAAGGGTCAGAGAGAGGTACTGGGTAGACATAAATGATTCTATTTTTTTATTTAGAAAAATCAAAGTAGTTTTTAATTTAAAATTAAGAGTAAGGGTTAGTTAGAGGTACTGGGTGGTTATAAATGGATTTTTAATTTTTATTTAGAATAATTCAATTAATTTTTTTATAAAAAATTAGTTTCCGGGGTCAGTCAGAGGCACTAAGTGGCTATGACTGAGTTTTAAATTTTATTTGGAATAGTTAAGGCAATTTTAAATTGAAAAATTAGTTTCCGGGGTCAGTCAGAGGCACTAAGTGGCTATGACTGAGTTTTAAATTTTATTTGGAATAGTTAAGGCAATTTTAAATTGAAAAATTAGTAGCAAGGATCAGTGAGAGGTACTGGGTAGACATGAATGAATTTTTTTTTATTTAGATTAATTGCGATGGTAAGTTAGAGGTACTAGGCGGCCATGAATGGTTTTTATTTTTATTCAAAATAGTTGAATTAATTTTAAAATTAAAAATTGATAGGAACGGTAAGCCAGAGGCACTAGGAGGCTATGACTGAGTTTTTATCTTAATTTGAAACAATGGAGGCATTTTTAATTAAAAAATCCAGTAGCACCTGTTAGTTAGAGACACTGAATAAATTTCTTTTTCTATTAAGTATTATTAAATACGTTTTCAGACGGGTTAACAGTGTCGTTTGCTGATTTATTTTACTCAAAAAACTTCTGTATTTTTATCGCTCGTTCTCTTTGTTTATTAACTTTTCCTTATTCTAATTGTTGCTATTATTCCGAATCTCTTGTTTTGTTCATCGTTGTTTTTTTCTCTATGTGTCTCGCGATTCGATTTGTTTTCCGATTTCATTTGTTTTCTTCCCGTCTCTTGGCTAACTATTTTCCGTTGTCAGTCGTTTCTGAATTTTCTCTCAACGAACTTCGTCATCATGGTTTATACTGCTGCTGAATTTACCGAGATGATTATTCTTTATGGCGAGTGTAATCGTAATGCTGTGGCAGCTGCACGCGCTTATCGTGAGAGGTTTCCGAATCGTGACAGCTATCCAGATAAAAATGTTATCCTCCGCGCTCTTCATCGTTGTCGCGAATCCGGCAATTTGATGCCGAACAATGTCGAGCGCGTCGGTCGACCTCGAGACGTTCGGAACGTTCGCAACGAAGAACGCGTTCTCGCTGCTATCCGTGCGGATCCCAGTACGAGTACAAGACGGGTTGAACGTCGGATCCACATTTCACGCTCTACGGTAAACCGTATTACTCGCACTGAGAAGATCCATCCTTATCACAGAAGGAAAGTGCAGAAGTTAGAAGCTGGAGATTACCGCTTGCGAATGGACTTCTGTCAGTTCATTCTTGACTCCAACGACGCGGATCCAGATTTCTTACGGGGAATATTGTGGACTGATGAATCACTCTTCACTCGGGAGGGGTGTTTCAATCAACACAATAGTCATTGGTACGCAGAGGAAAATCCGCACATGACGGTAAACCGTAATTTCCAGAATAAATGGAAAATTAATGTTTGGGGTGGAATCATCGGTGACCACGTCATTCTTTACGAATTACCCGAAACAATGAACGTAAGTGAACATTTAAATACACCGGTAAAAATTCTTATGTGTTGAGGATTTAAATTGAGTCTTTTTAACAATTAATTGAGAGCTTTTATCATTTATAAAAATCGAGCTTCATTTACGCGAGTGATTTTTGTGTTTTAATGAAATCATTCGATTTTTCATAATAAGTTACGTCGTCCTCGTCGTCCTCAAATATTCCTTAACTGAATTCACCACTCCCATACACCTATTTCCTAGTTTCCTACAACAAACCAATTCTCCTTATTACAGAGCACCCAATACCTGACATTCCTACGCGATGAACTTCCTGGACTACTAGGTGAAGTGAATGAGCAGCCAACGTGGTTTCAGCATGACGGAGCACCGAGTCACTATGCTGGTACAGTGCGAGACTTTCTCAACGGGATTTACCCTCAACGTTGGTTCGGAAGAAACGGACCACGAAGGTGGCCCCCGAGATCACCTGACTTGACGCCACTGGACTACTTCTTGTGGGGAAATTTCAAGGAAATGGTCTACTTTGATGAGCCCCGGGACCAAATGGAGACCGTGGCCCGAATTCATGCTGCTCAGACGACAGTCACGGCAGAAATGCTAGAAACTGTACGAGAGAATCTACTCAAGCGATGCCGACTCTGTCTTCAAGTGGACGGACGACATTTTGAGCATCTACTCGATTAAATTTCGACGAAATCCTTTTCATTTCACAAATAATTAGTAATAAATAATCGAATTTGATCAGCGCTTGCGGTGAAAAATATTGATATTAATCGTTCTATTTTTATTTTCAAAAATCGTCGATATTTCTCAATAAATAAATTTTTTATTGTATTAAACCATTACATTAGTTTGTCTAAGCTTAGCATTCATTATTAACCTTAAAAATAACTTAAATAATTGTAAAAGAATAAAAAATTTCAGAGATAGCTAATCAGTGCCTCTAAGTGACTCTCGCTACTAATTTTTTAAATAAAAATTACTTTAATTATTCTAATTAGCAATAAAACTCCATTCAGAGCTGCCCAGAGCCTCTCACTGACCCTCACTACTTATTTTTTATCTAAAAATTACTTAAATTATTCCACGTAAAAATAAAAATTCATTCATAGCTGCCCAGTGCCTCGTACTCACCCTCGCTACTTATTTTTCAATTAAAAATTACTCTAATTATTTAAAATAAAAATGAAAATTTATTGCTAGTCAACCAGTGACTCTTACTCGACCTCGCAAATTGATTTTCAATTGGAAATTACTTTAATTATTCGAAATAAGAATAGAAATTCATACATATCCGCCCAGGACATTTAACTGACCTTCGCTACTTATTTTTAAATTAAAAATAATTGTAATTAATCGGAATAGAAATAAAATCAATTTATAACCGCCCAGAGCCTCTACTCGACACTCGCTACAAATTTTTTTCATTGGAAATTACTTTAATTATTCCAAATTAAAATAAAAATTAATAAATAGCCAGACAGTGCCTCTTACTGACCCTCGCTAATTATTGTTTAATTAAACATTACTTTAATTATTCTAAATAAAAATCAAAATTCATTAATTACCACCCAGTGCCTGTGACTGACGCTCGCTACTTCTTTTCCATTGACAAATTATTTTAATTATTCTCAATAAAATAGAGATTGATTCATGACAACCCAGTGCCACTAACTAAACCTAACAACTAATTGTTTATTTAAAATCTAATTTAATAATACTTAATAGAAAAAGAAATTTATTCAGTGTCTCTAACTAACAGGTGCTACTGGATTTTTTAATTAAAAATGCCTCCATTGTTTCAAATTAAGATAAAAACTCAGTCATAGCCTCCTAGTGCCTCTGGCTTACCGTTCCTATCAATTTTTAATTTTAAAATTAATTCAACTATTTTGAATAAAAATAAAAACCATTCATGGCCGCCTAGTACCTCTAACTTACCATCGCAATTAATCTAAATAAAAAAAAATTCATTCATGTCTACCCAGTACCTCTCACTGATCCTTGCTACTAATTTTTCAATTTAAAATTGCCTTAACTATTCCAAATAAAATTTAAAACTCAGTCATAGCCACTTAGTGCCTCTGACTGACCCCGGAAACTAATTTTTCAATTTAAAATTGCCTTAACTATTCCAAATAAAATTTAAAACTCAGTCATAGCCACTTAGTGCCTCTGACTGACCCCGGAAACTAATTTTTTATAAAAAAATTAATTGAATTATTCTAAATAAAAATTAAAAATCCATTTATAACCACCCAGTACCTCTAACTAACCCTTACTCTTAATTTTAAATTAAAAACTACTTTGATTTTTCTAAATAAAAAAATAGAATCATTTATGTCTACCCAGTACCTCTCTCTGACCCTTGCTACCCATTTTAAAATTTAAAACTTCCTCAATTATTCGAAATAAAATTTAAAACTCAGTCATAGCCACTTAGTGCCTCTGACTGACCCCGGAAACTAATTTTTTATTAAAAAATAAATTTAATTGTTTCAAATAAAAATTAAAAATCAATTTATGACCTCCCAGTACCTCTAACTTACCCTTACTCTTAATTTTAAATTAAAAACTACTTTGATTTTTCTAAAGAAAAAAATAAAATCATTTATGTCGCCCAGTACCTCTCACTGACTCTTGCTACTGATTTTTTGATTAGAAATTTCTTTAATTATTTTGAATTAAAAAAAAATTTATTCATGGCTACCTAGTGCCTCCAATGGACCGTTGCTACTGATTTTTCAATTTAAAGTTGCCTTAATTTTTACAAATAAAAAAAAAAAAATTCAGTTACCGCCGCCGAGTGCCTTGCTTCTGATATTTCAATAAAAAATTACTCCAATTATTTCCTATGAATAATAAAATTTAGTAACTTTTGCCCTGTGCCTTTGCCTGAGCCCCGCTACTGAGCTTTTAATTTAAAATTACTACAATTATTCCTACTATTTAAAATCAAAATTCTGTCATGGCTGATTTAATTTAGTAAATTCTCCTGTTTTTCCCGTCGAATTCATTAAATCTTGTGCCTGTTATTAAAAAAATATCCTTACTCACATTCAAACGTGCATTGTTACCGATACACTCACACTAGTACACGATCTCACACATTCACCTAGCATCACGTACGTCCGCCGTCCACTGCCGTCCGTCCCCACTCTCTGTCTACTGCTCGAGAAGCCGGCAGTAGCTCTGGCGTCTCACTCTCGCGTCTCTTACCGCCTTCTCACTCACTTTTTATTCTTCTGTCGCGCGCTCCTGATTGGTCACTTTCATTAATTAATAATTAATTACCTATGCGTCTGATTAAAAAATGGCTCAGGACTTTTCGTCTTAGAATATTTTTCTCTTTCGATCCCTACAATGGGGTGCGCGACTTCTGGGACACCCGGTATAATTCAATTATTACTTATCATAAATTATAAAATTAACTTCAATCATAAATGATAATAAAATCAAACAATAATAGAGTGACACAAACCGAAATTTAAAATTTAAGTTTATATCTATATACGGATAAACTTGAATATGAACTATAGATATTATTTATATCTATATTCAACAATATATATGTCTGTTTTATATTGATGAATGTGAGATAGAACTCCTATAGTCTATACCATTAGCAGTATTGTAGAATTATATAAATATATTTTTTTAGATTACACAATAAAATTACTTCTTAATATAATATGCATTTGCAGCGATTTTCTTAAATAAATAAAAAATGTACTTTTAAATTTCATATTTAGACTTCTACTGTCATAAAACAACAAAATACTCAATGTTATGACAAAGCGTTAAATTCTATTCTTCAGGTCTGTTATTAACAGGATAAATTGGCAATATATTAAAATCAATCCGAATTATTGATCTCACTTTTTCGTTACATCTCATTTCACTGATCTATTAAGTTATCTCAACAATCAATATTGATTTAAAATGTAATACCTTCTGTTTCTTTTTTAGGAGTTTAAATTGAAAGTAAAATCAAATAAAACAAAAATGATAAAAGTATTGTAAACGTCCATATTTTTATTCGGTAAGGGCACTGATATATATTTATATATTTGTAGATTGGAAATTTCCATGAAATTTATTTTTAATATAATTTGTATTAGTAATATATTATTTTATTCTTATAATTAGGATATTTGTGTATATTTATTAATTATTCTTTACAACGTATATAATATATATTTTACAATTATATATATAATATATAATAATACATTGACTGTATATCATAATATTATTTTTTAAATAATACAAAATTTTTAATTCTAAGTTCTTATAATACAGAACGAGCCATTTTAAATGATTAACTATACAAAATTGTGCATTTATAATTGTTTTGTTTATTTTATTGTAAAGTCAGAAGTTTATATTCATTACACTGTGTCTTTTCGTTATTTATCCACAAAGTTTTGAATGAATACCGTCAAAACCGTTATATAAATACAGTTAGTTCGTAATTGGAGTCTGTTAAAGCTATGGAGCATCACATGCGTCCCGCTCATTGTGATTACTTAAGTTAATTTCCACGAAAAATCACGCATTAAAGGAAAGGGTATGTTTTTAAGATTGATGTTAATGAAAACTCAATTTAGGAATTACAAAACAATGACGTGTTAATTAGTGTTTTTAAGAATATGCATATTCACTACAAAGTGTATTTTAATGTTTGCATATTTAGTTCATTGCTCCACATAAAATATTAACGCTGGTTATCAGAGAAACACAAAGTCCATATATTATGAACTTTGTTAGAAATATTTTTTACATGGAAAAACGCATGAGATACTTTTTATTTTGTACGCTTACTTTGCACTCGTTTTTTGGAAAACTTTATAAAAATCACCGTTTACACCGCCTTACAACTAGGTCTAGAAATGTCGCTGTATATTTTAAAATAGTTTCCAACTGTGTCCGACCACAGTTTCAACAACAGTTTAGTTGCCATGACCAAATAATCGTACAACTTCTAACTACGATAATGTAAGCTGCAATTTTCTTTAGTGAAGATTACCCATACACAAGATATTTACCGGAAAAAATTTATTGAACAATAGAAAACTTTTTATTGAAATAAAAAATTAAGTCAATTGTATAATTAAGTTTACAATTATCGACATTATTTACTCTGTGCAGACCGATTTTATATCATGACTGCAGCGGACTTTACGGTCAGCTGATGAATGAATGATGCCTGACGAGGACACTAGACGAATCTAACTAACCATTTGACATTTGTTTCCATTCTTCAAGTACTAGTAATATTCCTCGATTAAAACCACATTTTAGCCCAACAATATAAACTTGTTCAAAAGCCGATTTCATATTTCATGGACAAGACGATAAATAAAATAAAATTACAATTTTTTACAAAAAATTTTTGATTCTGTATACTTTTCTCTAAAATACATAGAAAAGGAGTAATTTAGAAAAAAAAATTTTTCTCATTTTTATCTTCGAAATATGAGATGTGGCACTACATAAATTGAAGTGGGAGGTTTTCTGAGTCGAAAATTGTTGCTTGAATACATTATTTTGAATTAAATACAGTGTAAGTGGTTTGTGAAAACATGGAAGAGAAATTGTAATCTATCTATTACGTTCAATCATTTTAACTGTATAAACGTATTGAATGAGAGAAAAACAAGACGTATAGACATCAAACCAGAGGTTTGCATGGGGCAGCTGAATCAATGAAAACAAATCAGACAATCAGTGTTCGTCATAATAAACGGTGAAATTGCATTAAATTTGCGATATGTCATTGTATTCATAAGACTATTAAAAGCGGGTTAATATAGAAATTTATGTAAAATCATACATAGCTACCAGATCGTTCGTGTAAATTAAATACAGAATCGTATAAAGTGCATTCCATTGTATACGTATTTATCATTGCTTCACATAATATTATTTATGTTGAAATAATTATATAGAAAATGGAACACTTAGAACAGTATTAGTAAAATGAAATAAAATGAGATAAATTACAGCATTATCCAGTTTTAAGGATGTGCATCAAGATATTCAAATAATAAAACCCAAAACAACAACATACCACAATACTTGAAACAAAAGTTTCGAAGTCAACAAACATTCATTTTATGATGAGCATCCAGCTTAACGTGATAACTAAATTATGATAAAGTAGGTACCTTTGATTTTAATATATGTTAAACAAATATTTTTTTCAGGCAATATTTAGTTTTAAAAATATTTAATATTTATAATATACAGAGTAATCCACCAAAAATCAAACTAATAAAATCATAGCAAAAATAATTCAGATATTCACGAGATAATGATTTTTAATCATAATAAATTATTATCCAGAAGAAAATTATAACATTCAAATCTTGTTTGAAAAGAGATAGACATGAGATTCAAATTAGAGAATTATAGGATACTTTACAATGATTTGTTTTAAAATGTACAAGATCGAAATAGAACTAACCAGTCTTACATATCAAAATATCAAAACAGTCTTAAATATCAAAATATCACAAAATTTAGTAATGACTGAGATATGTGAGGATGGTCTATATTATTCATGTTGTTTTGGTATTAGCAAACTTTTATATCATCTTCATACCAACAACTTTTTTAAATTTAACTATTTATGTTACAATACTATTTTTGTTTATGAGATACAATACTATTCATTTTGTTCGACTAAAAATCTACTCTAAGGTAGTTCATTCGTGACAGTCTAAGAAAAAAGTATGAAATACAATATGATTAATTTACTTATTACAACTATGTCAATTGAACATATCTAGTATAACATATATAGTATTTTAACATTTATGATACAATTTACCATATGTTATACTATGAAACAATTGTTTTTACAGTGATTAATGAATATTTTTGGGGTCGCAGTTGCAAAGTATTTCTATTAAGTATCAATTGAAATACAAAAAAATTTTTTTTAAAAATTGTTAAGTAAAACTTTATAAGATATTTGTTTTTGAAAGAAAGTGTATAAAAATCCTTTTTTATAAACAAATGGAGTCTACGCGAACCGTTTATTTATCTCGATTCATAATCGGTAAAAAAATGTTTAAAAAAAAAATAAATTCCGAATATTTAGATTAATATCATATTTGAATTTCATCAAATTCAAAGAACATATGGGTTGTACGGGTGAACTACCTTAAGCAAAAAATATATTCATATTTAAAAATAAAAGTCTTATATTTAGAAAAACCTAAAACAAGATTTATGTTATTGTTACGTCATTGTAAATACAATGCAAATTTAAGATATTGTACAAATTTTCATAACATTTTTACGAAAAGTTTTCTATGAAGCAAAATGAGTTGATTTTTGACGGATCTATAAAAACTCGAAGAAGTCTCAATAAAGGAGACAAAACTTCTAAATACAATTTTAAATTTTTTATTTTATGTTTTAATTGTCCATTTCTCCAAGATCAGATTAAAGTTTAGCAATAAGTATTTTCTTACTAATTACAACAAAAACTTTCGCTTATCAAACAATAAAAAATTTCGCTTATCAACAAGACAAGTTAAAATTCATTGAATGTATTTCTAAATTTTACCATGACTATTTTTGGGAAATAAAAAACAGAAATGAATCTTTAACTTGGCTCTTCCTGTATAATAACACCTTCGAATTATTATAAATTCAAAATAATATAATGTAATTTTTATACATAAAAAAAAAATATTTAAAAAAAACAAATGTGCAATTTTTAATAATAATGTTCTTGATTTGCTATTTCTTACAATAAATTAACTTGATTCTAAGGATACAAAACTCATATCGTTTGTTTTCCTGGTACCTAAACTAAATAGAGTAAGTTCATATCATATTTTGTAGGACATCGAATTTTATATTTAATTTAATAATTTAAAAAAATCAACTCAGTTAAAAGGTTTGATTTTCAAGTGTTGAAGCAACATAGAGATCCGGGTCTTTCGATACTAATTTTTCGAAGGTATCTCGGGAAATATTAATTTTCACTGATAATATGCATTGAGTCAAATAAGAGCTTGTAGACTTCTTTTTGATAAAATAAATTAAACGTAACTTAACATATGACAATATCGCTACAATGAAAATTGACCGAAACGTCCAAACCTGACAAAATCGAGTATGTTTCATAGTTAAAGTCAATCTTATTATATCTGAAAATAGAATTGATTTGAAAGAGGTATGTTATACTTTACAATTATGGATAACAATTAGTTAAATGAATGTTGAAAATTCAGAGACAGGGGTGTAATGCAAATAACGCTTACTCGCATAGTATTTAAGATGTACGCAGATCTCAATATTCGTAATACTTTTCATCAACAAACTCATGCTAGAAAGTCAATGTCAATATATTTGCAATGTCAAACACTGCGTCTGAAACTATGTAAAAAACAAATTTAATGCAAACATGTTTTATCTGATTTTGTTTCACATTTTCAACACTTCATTTAGTTTCAAATAAAGGTAAATAATATTCAAGTTTTATTTTTAAAATATCCAGCTACAAAAAGGGGGGGGGGGGCTATATTTGTCTCTTCATAGAGTTAGTAACCGGCATTAAGGCTTACAATTTTATACTCTTCAAAATCATAGAACTTTTATTTCGAAGTAGGATCTAAGATATATATAAACATGTGGTTATTATACGTTATTTCCAAGATTCCAATCGAGGATAGTCTATGAATGCTTCGAGGAGCTGAACCGCCTGGCACTGAGTAACACAGTCAGGCTGATCTGGGTAACGGGTCACTCTGGCGTTAAAGGGAATGAAGTAGCGGACTCGTTGGCACGAGAGGGGTCATCTCAAACGCCCCTTTCATCTGAGCCTATCATTCCCATAGCAAGATGCTCCGTAATTTGCCGAATCAAGGGGTGGCTGAAACAAGCTCACCTCGATTACTGGGACATTGCGCAGGGCATGCGACAGGCCAAATTGTGCATAAACACAGCTAGGCCATTCGACTGTGCTCGATTGAAACTCAATAGAATGCAGTTGGGAAGGGTGGTGGGGCTTTTGACAGGACGATGAAACCTCCATATATGTTATATGCACCTGCAGAAGCCTGCAGGGTGTCAGATATAAGATGTTTGGGTCCGAAACTTTGGATCCATCAATCCTGAGAGCAATCCCGGCGGAGAAGTTGTGGGCCTTCTGTGTAGCGTCTGGCCTCAACAGAATCCTATAGCTTCATCTGCTTAAAATGGCACCTCTTGCCCGGATGCGTCTCGCCTTCGGGTGACTGGTTGTTCTCAGGGAGGGCACTGAGAACCCCTTGGTCTAGGTGCTAGGGACCCGTATGCGGTATCCCTCTTTCTTATTATTATTATTTTACGTTATTTCAATCTATGGTAAATAGATGGCAAATACATCTTTGAGTCGCTGTAATAAACCACATGATATTCTTTTCTTAAAGTCAGGTTCAGTTTGTAAGAAATAAATACTCACCTACATTTATAATAAAAGTATATCTTTTACAAATTGAACGTGATTTTAATAAAGATATTTTAAGTTTTTACCACGATTCCAAGACATATTTACCATCTATCTACCAATGCCAAATAATGCATAAAATAATCAGTTAATAAAGCTGCTTGGCTACTCTTATTATATATATCTCCGTTCTTTTTATTAAAATGATTGTATAGCTGTGTTTAAATTATTCTATTTTATTTGCTTGCTAATTTGAACAAAGAATGTTTTTTCACCAAAAAGACTGTTTAGAAAAAACTATTTTTAACAATTTCAAAACACCTGGATTTATTTTACTAAAAATTGTCAGCTTTAAGAACTTCAATAGTATTATTTTATATTCCATTTGTTTTAATTTTTGTTTTTGTTATTTTATTGTTTTAGGAATCTAGGATTCTCTCCTAGACTCCTAGTTTAGAGGTAGATTGTAAAGGCTGCCCTGGACGGGCTACACTTCGACCATAAGGTCCATTGTGATGCCTTAGGTTGTGAGTGGAGTGGAAGGAATTTGTGAGTAGACATTCGAGTAGTTTTGGGCAGTTATTTTCATTTATAGCTCGTACTTGAATACAAAGCATTTTCGGGCTCCTAGTTTATATGAACTACTTGCCTTTTTTTTATGAAAACTATCTTCGAAATTAAAAATAATTGTTTCACATTTGTTTTTTAAGTCCGTCTCAAAATTGAAGCCACAACACAACTATTTTCTCCTTTTATTTAGTTCTAAATTTATTTAATGTTTTTCAGAGAGTAAATAAAAACAAAAGGGATATTTTAACAGATTGCTAATTTTAATGTTTCGGCGTTTAATTGCTAATTCCTCAGGCTCTGTATACAAAACCTTATTTCAAAACACAACTTCACTTAAATATTTAGTAAGCTTTAGTCCTCCTATTTTAATTTTAAATAATCTTTAGACCAAAGCAAATGGTAATTGATCTATTTCTACTCTACTCTAAAAGGTCAATTACAGTTTTCTTTGGTCTAAAATATTATTTCGTCCTATTTGTATTCAAAATACAATACAAATGCGATACGATTTTTTAATATAATTAAAAATAGCCGGACGGTCGCAATGTTTTACAAGCTTCGAATGAGATATGAAATTGTAAAATTATTTAAATTTATTTCAGGCTCTAATAGGCCAATAATTCTCTAATTTGAAAATTATTTAATTAAATTATTTTCTGTCAAATAAAAGTTTAAGGTGGTCCGGCCACGCATAAATTTAGGGTTAAATGATAATAGATTTATATAATATATACAATATTTTTATTGGCAATAATGGAAAAAAATGCTTTTTACCGAGTTTAATTTTAAATAATTACGTTTTTAAAATTCAAAATTTAACCCTTAACCTTATGGAAACATGTTTTTCGTTGTAAATAATAATGAAATTTAACGATGAACTCAATATTACTCAACAAATTGAAACATTTAACGTTTAAAATTTATATTTCTATAAGTAATTTTGTGCTTTTGTTGGTGCTTTGCGCATGCTCAATAAATTTACTGACCAAATCAAAGCATATATTATGCGATTCAACTGTTTAACTATTTTATTAAATTTTTTGTACATTATATATAAAATATAAAAAAACGTTTATTTTATAGAGTTTAGATTTGACTATACTCAAAGGACGGCCGGACTACCTTAATAATGAATATTTGCCGAAAAGTGATTAAACGATCAAACTACCTTAATACATATGTCGTGCAAAATTTGTATCTATACAAAAAACTTTGGAGTAATTCGAAATTAAGTATTTAAATTCGCATTGATTATTTTAATGGTTACAATTTGGTTTTTTTTAATTAATTAATAATGATATTTTTTTTATTGATTGAAACTCATTTTTATTAGTTATTAATATTTAATTCTAAATTCGAAAATGCTCAGAACTACAGAAAAAAGGGTCAATAGATAGTAGGGAAAATACAGTACAATGCATTCATTTATTAAAGTATTTTAAAGTAGAATATTGAATATCAAAGTTATTAAGTATTTACAATTTTATCCAAACTAAACCCATGTTCTGAACTAAAAATTGTGAATTTATTGACTGTTTTGAGCTATAGTTTGTGGAAGCCCATAGTTATTAATTTTTAAAATATTAATGAGATGTTTTCGTCTATTCAGTTATTTTCAAACTGTCAAATTATTGCAATTTTTAATTTAAAATTCGTAATTATTTTGCTGTTTATTATGACATTGTTCGTATATAAAACCAACAATAGTAGAAATAAATTTACAGTTTGAAAATAGGTTGAATAGGCCAGAAACATACTGTTGATATTTTGATCAAATTAATTTCAAAATAACAAATTAATATTCTAAAAAAATAATTGTGAATTTAAAATGTAAATTTTTTGTTTTTATAAAATGACTTTCAGTCCAATGAGATAAATACTTCGTACTAAAATTGTTATTATTTATGTTTATTATTGAATGAAGTATTTGTTTTAATTTATAAAAAACTCATTAAAACTATTTTTTAAACATTTATTTATATTTTTTGTTGTTAATAGAGTTGCCGCATGGTGTTCACAATATTTTTTCTAGTAGATCTTAACAAATTGTAAATATTCATGAGGTATTGATTAAAATATCAAGTAAAATTTAAATTTCCCACATTTTCTGTGAAAACGTTACGCATTGACTAGTCTTCCCCAAAATATGTGACGTAGCAATCATTGTAAACGCACAGTTATGTTGAATCGATGTTAAGCGGAAAATTACCTAATTTCAATGTATCTGACCTATCTACTGGGATTTGTAGCGTATCCATAATCAATATTCTAGCCGTTTTATTTTATTTTTTCTTAATGCTTTCATTTTTTAATATTTGTTATAAGGGTTATTTCTGATAAAAATACTATTCTTTCAACATATACTTGTGAATACTTTCAACAATTTCTGTCAAGAACTCCAACGATTGTGTAATTTTCTACTACTACTAATTAAAATTTCTACTACTTTCATTTTTTAAATAATGGTTGTTAGGTGAAGTGTTCTTAAGTAAACACCCCACGGTTTCCGTACGATTCTGGAGAATAGTTAGAATTCAAATAACGCACCCTGTAATTCATTTTTTATATAAACATTTTGATAAAATATCGAAAGTTTAGTGTTATATATTATACAGATAGCAATTCAATATAATAATTATTAAAAACTACTTATATAAAGCGGCGTACATACCTTATTTTAATGTTAAAATAATTACTGTACAATGTTTATTGTATTTACAACTATGTGAAAGAGTGTTACAAAAATTATCATCAGTATCTTGGCTAACAGAACTTACTACTGTCAATCGATATTAAACACTTTTTATAATATGTTTATATACATGCTATATAGTAATTCCTATACAAAATTGTGTAATAATTTTATGTTTGATATCTCTAGAGAACAAACAGAAAGATACTTTTATAAAGTGCGACCCCTCTATTAAAAACGGGAGAATAATTGAACTGTTCTCTTGTCATTTTTCAGGCTAACTTATATTCTTGTAAAAAATAATATTTTTCCTAGTTGTCTAAGCTTAGTATCTGCAATAACAATACGAATATTAAATTTAATTCAATCGATACAATCAGCAACGTACACTCCTATTATTTATTATATGTAGACCAACTACAGCCTACACAGTAAACTTAAAATAAAAAATGACTATCATACCAATCAGAATTTAATAATTATAAATCTAATTCTATTGAATAATTATTAATTATTCTGAGTAACTAAATTTATAAAATGATTCATTTATATCAATAGATAGACAGATAGGTAGATTGTAGAGGCTGCCTTGGACAGGCTACACTTCGACCATAAGGTCCATTGTGATGCGTAAGGATGTGAGTGGAGTGGAAGGAATTTTTATGTATAGACTAGGAATTGGTAGGATATGCGACAGCAGTCGACTATGATCGGAACTATGCCGATATGCATCTGGAGTTCGTGAAGGAAACTGCAGAAAACCTTCTCAAGCATAGCCGGTTACTTCGTTCTTGTCCATACGCCGATAGTTTAGTCAATTAACCGCCCCTTTTCTTTTTATATCAATAGCCAAAAAAAATATTATATTATATATGAAGTCAAAAAAAATAAAATTAGAAAATTTATCGAAAATCGAGTTCCTCATCGATTTGACTGCTGAACGATCAAATATGGTGGCTTAAAGCTCGTAAAAATAGTACTGTATAAATATATCGAAAACTGAACTTTTCGGAAAAAACATATGTTAGTAATTTGAAGCTGAGATAATTAACTACAAAAGTGAATAAGGAATTTAAGTTTTTTACCAACCTTCAATATTTCAATGGTTATTTATTGATCTTTATTTGCTTTATAATTTAGGTTACTGTGGACAAGCCCATTAGTTACAATTGTTGAATGATTGTTCTATGTGAAATTTTAATAATAAAAAGTTATCTACATAAATGAATTAACGTTTATCTTTCGAAATTAAAACTGCCTAAGAAATAATATCATTAAAAATGTTAAGCATTGTTCAGGGAACGTTTTTCTTCGTACATTTTTAAAATTATCTCGAAATATTTTTATACTGTCTAAAGTTTTATTAATATAAACAAAATTTATATGAGTGAATGCAATATGCTAATATATCTTATTCAATTGTCTATTTTATTAGTATTTCTAATATTCCTGCAGTTTGAATCTTAGTCCATATATTAACGTGCTGAACACACAATAATTAATAACCGCTCAAATAAACAAGTAAATATTTTACGTGTGATACTAGGTATCAAATTAATGGAAAAGAACTTTTGTACAAGAAATATTTCATATTTGACGTTTGTGAATTAGTAATCTTTGATTAAGGGTGTTCTCCACCATGAAACCACTTTTCGACAGATTTTGCTCTTTTTTTCACATGCTAAAAATAACGTTTTCTAATAAATCCCGTAGTCTCAGAAATTTTGACCGTTTAGAACGCGAGATAATTATTAGCAAATTATTCTCTCTCACTCTCTCTCATTAGAAGCATGTAAAACTTCATGCCCGCTCAACTATTATCTGTTGTATTAATAAAAGTACTCTACAGAATTTAAGAAAAAACTAGGGAAGTAAAGATATTCATTAATTAAATTTTTTTTTAAATCGCGTTTTACTGTTTTACGAAATACAAAAGTTTAAAATTATTTAATTACATTTATTTGTATATATGAATAGTTTATATGTATTTGTTCTATAATAAAGCAAACCGGTTTTTTGTCCTTTTTATATAAGACAGTGCTGGAACCTCCTTAATACGAGTAGAGTTATTTGATAAATGTTACTCATGTACATTGCACATGCATCATATGAGTTGCTTAGATCACGTGTAAAAAATTTTAATTTATTTCTATTCTTATTAATATGATAATAAACGTTGCATTTTCAGTGGAACATATAGTTCTGATGATAATCGAGTCACAAAAGTTGTAACAAAAATAGCATTCAGATAAATATTAGATTCAAAATAAACTCGTTTGGAGCTTTCGATCGTGTATACTTTTATCACAGCTCGATATGTGCTACTGAAAACACTTAGAAATATTGTTTCTTCTATAGCGCTGATATTACCCTAAGCTATTATCTTACCGGTAAATCTGATCTTTGTGCATTTTCATCCGTCTACAATCTAAATACTCTATTGTAAGCAGTAAGATGTAAAAAGTATACTAAAGTGTATTCTACGTATTTGAACTACCAAACGTGCATGACCACATCTTTGTTTAGAATCAACTATGCGTACAGTTAGTAGGTCTCGATATACGTATTCCTGCTTACTATATTTTTCCCCTAGCCCACTGGACGACAATCGTATGGCTCACTCCGATGTTTTTAATACATCACAGATAGAAATTTTTCCACTGATATAATATGTTAGGTAAGACAAACCAAGAATCAATATATTCTTTTGAATTTAATGCTGCGTCCACATACGCATCGAATTCGTTATATTTGGACGGTGCGCGCGTGCGGCGCACAACGATCCATCTGAAGTCGGTTTTTTCAACGAACACTTTGTAGGTTCGCAGTTCACATTTGGACGTGTTCGTGATAGGTTCGTTTTTAGCGCGCATGTGATTATTGTTTTTTTTAATATTAATTGAAATGTAGTATTTTAGTTCAACTTAAACATTTTTCAAGCTGAACTAAAATGTAAAACATTTTAATTAATATCTTTAGATTATTTTCAGGTTTAAATAACGAGTTTTTTTTTTCCTATGGATCGCTGGAGGTTCGTTGAAATCAACAATTCCAACGAACCAAAGGCGAGCGGCGCGCACACCGCTCGGGGTTCGTGGCGCGTATATGTGGACGCACCTTGAGGGATCGACATGAATGTTTAAAAATAAAAAGGTGAATTTGTTTTGAGCACCTACAAAATTTGTTTCATAGGACATTTGCTCAAATAAATTTGACAGTTGAATATTCTCCAATCAGAAATATTTTGAATTTTTTTAAATACAAAAATTATAAATATATTTTACGTGTAAATATGCAAATTATTTGCAACTCTTTTTGTACATATAAATTTGATATTTGAAAGATCGTTTTTTTTAAATGATAAAAATCAATTTATAGACTATAAGCGAATTGAAAAACTATTTTTAAAGGATAAATCTACTTTAGTAAAGTTCTGCTGAACTTAGGTAAATACATTGGGTTTGTTTGGGCGAACAAATATCTTAGTATCCTAAGTTAGAAACTCAGCATAAAAATAAATTAAGGTCTTAGCGACTGAGTACAGCGCTTTTCGACCTGGACAGGCTGACTAAGTAGCAATTTTTGTTTATGTTTACGTAAGTTCCGTAAGTACCTAAATATATTTAAATAAATATAAAATATATTTAATATAAATCTGTTTCTGTCTTTTTTATCGGTTATAAATTTATTTTTATACTAATATGGATGATACTAAGCAAAATGGCGTCATAGTCTGAGTTGCTAAGTATCTGCTAAGTGTCTCGGATGAAAACTAAGTTAGTAATTCTGATCATCTAACTTAGGATACTAAGATATTTGTTCGCCCAAACACACCCATTTTGTTATAACTTCTCTGGATATATTTTGTAATGGTATTGTATAGCTCTGGCTTAAAAACATTTGTTTAACGTTATGTTAATTGAATTGTAAAAGTTATTAACTTTGTTCAACATCAAGTTAAAACATTTCTATAAAGAGAACAGAAGAAAAAAATAAATTAAAATTTTTCTACTTGATTTGATACCAATTTAATTTTTTTGATAGTTTTAAAAAATATAAATTATTTATTAAACAAACACTCAATACATGAAAAACATACAAAATCAATACAACTTTTCAGTATAATATCTTAAAATGTAAACAATACGGCCTTACAGGAGCTAAAAAAGTGATGAAGTGTTTAACACTTAAGAAATATTTTTGTCTACATTTGTATGATAAAATATTGTATTATAAATAAATAAAAATTATAAAATTATATATATTTTGTTATTAATTTTTGTTAGAATGTAATAATACTTTGGTTATTGATTTTCGTAAATTAAAATTTGATGAACACAAGGTAAGTCATTCAAAATTTAGTTATTAATGAGATATTGGTGCTGTCTATTAGTTTTTCACATAGTTTTGGATTTGACTTTAAAGGTGCATTTTTATGCTGTCGTTGATTTTTAGCGACAAATGCGGTCACGTGGTTAAAATTCAACATGCACGCCATCTGGAAATATTGTAGCGAAAAAGTTATACTTTGTTTAGCTTTTTCGTCGGGTTCTATCAGCGTCAACGTAACTCGAAAAACCGCATCGATATATTCAAAACAAGAGCCAGCTGTTACTTGATGTGATTTTTCGCTAAAATTTGACGCTTAACGCTGCGATTTATCGCTACAACATTTCCAGATGGCGTGCATGTTGAATTTTAACCACGTGGCCGTATTTGTCGCTAAAAATCAGCGACAAGCTACAACATGAAAATGCATCTTCAGGGGCTTTTTCATGGTTGACGCTCGATCAGAACGGGAAATGACGTCTTAAGTAGTCACGTGACTGAATTTTTTTCGTTACGTTTATAATGATGAAAAGAGGGGTCCATTATTCGAGCCGCACGAAAGTACAGTTATACATCCTATATAATTTGAAAATCGAATTTTTTACATCTTCTTGAAAGACAAAATGTACATAATCCTCCCAGATTCTTTTTTTAAATTTAAAATACTGGAAAACGATGGAAGACTTGAGTAATGCAAACTCTTTCACCGACCGATAGTTTAGTAAGTATCTACTATAATGCATTGTCTATAGTAATTGTTAATCGGTATGTTTGCGCGCTTCCATATAACTACATATTTATTATTGAACCGATAAAAAACTTGCAGAGTGCAAGTTATCCTTAGTGTATATCACAATTTAACAATTGAAAGAAGAACCAGGTAAGACCGGACTCACGAATTTTTGGTGAGAGTCAAATGAAATTATTAAATAAGACACCAGGTAAGTCTACTTTAGGCTTTAAATAAATCAGCAAACTTATTCGAATTAAACTTATAATTATTCAACATTAAATAAGTCCGGACTTATGGTTAATAAGTTAACGGTTTCTGGTACGCGGTTTCTATTGGTCGTTGATGTAGCCTTTCTCACACTATTTACCACCCAGGAGAAGACTGATATTACATTTGTGCCTATATTTTCCAGTCAAAAATGCATTTTTTTAAATTGATAAATTTGGACTTACCTGGTTCTTGCATCAAGGCCCTCAATTGTGCCTTAAGCTAAATATTAAGTAAAATCGTTATATGCTAAGCTATGTAACATTCGTATATATTAAATTTCAAATTTTGCCCCAATTCCTAAAACAATTATTTGTATTTATAAACACGTATTTCGACTACAAAGTAGTCATCATCAGTATAAATTAGCTAATCGTAACTATCTCCGGGATATGGAGTCAAAGATATGTTACTCGTTGCTAATTTGATGCGTGCCCCAAAGCAAATTCATACTTATGATGACTACTTTATAGTCAAGATAGATAGATTATAGATGCTGCTCTGGACGGGCTACACCTCGACCATAAGGTCCATTGTGATGCCTAAGGACGTGAGGGGAGTGGAAGGAATTATGGTGTATAGACTAGGAGTTGGTAGGATATGTGGCTGCGGCCGACTATGATAGGAACTATGCCGATATTCATCTTGATTTCGTGAAGAAAACCTTCTCAAGCATAACCGGTTACTTCGTTCTTGTCCATACGCCGACAGTTTAGTCAATTAACCGCCCCCTTTTTTTTCCTAATAATTGACAAACATCCGATGTCGGGATTCGAACCCATAATCTCCCAGTTTCCAAGTAGGCATACTACGCAGACATAGGGCCTTAGACCGCTCGGTTATTTGGACTGGTCACTTTGTAGTCTAAATAGATATTTATAAAATACAAATAATTGTTCTAGGAATTGGGGCAAAATTTGAAATTTAATTTCTAAAAACCTAGAGTTCTCTTTGATTATCTTAATAATCTTTATCTATACATAGTATAACAGGAAGTCGCCCTCCGCGTCTGTTTATTTAACGATTTCAACTGAAACCAAACTAAACCAGCAATATAGGCATATTAGATGTACGGTAAAGTTTTTCAAATTATTTCAGAAAACAATGAGAATGATGACAATTTTTGTAAATGTTTATTTCTGAAACATAAGTACTTTCTTTTACTGGCAAACCATAAAAATATACAGAAATATAATTTTTTGGTGCTGATATTCTACAGTGCAATTATCTCTTAAAATTTTCAAGCATATACGAAGACTGTGCATGCATATTGACGTTAAACAATATATATCCTGATCACGAACGATTAAACTCGAGTAATATTAGTTATATTCCAATCTAGCACGTTATGTAAATATCAAAGCGAAATATCGATAGAGAGGACAAAATAACAATCATTTTGTAGCGCAACGAATATCGTACTCTCTTCAAAATCAGTCAATATATCGCAAAACAACATAAAAACTTGAAAAAAAATAATTTTGCAAACTTAAATTAATTATCCTTATTTTCATTGAATTAAATTCTCATTTGAAATTATTGATAATTGACCAGTTTTGTCACGACGTCTGGTGACCAAAAAAGATACCAGTTTTAGTGTGCAGTATAAGTTATAATCGACCCAGAACTCTAATATAGTTTACAGTTTCTATAAGAATACCTGCATGAACAAAATTTTAGAAATAAATTATCTGTCAATAAATTTAAAATATAAAAAATTCAACTCAAAATTTAGAAAAAAACAATTATTGAACATAAAAAAAAAGATTATTCTTTTGATGCACACAAATGTTAGCCATGTTTTTGAAGCCCCTCCCTCAGGTTAGTTTTTATTATGGTCCTTTTTTGAATGATTTTACGTTTCAACAGAAACCTCGTATGGACAATCAGCAGTTGTAGCTACAGCAACCGAAGGTAAATAATATGCTCTCAGAAGATTATGTAATCTCGCTACTTCTGCATCTTCTTTTTCAAACTGTCGTATCATTTGAGAAAATTTTACTATTCCTTCTCGCCCTTCAACAAAACCATATTTCTTAATAACATTCATTTCAATTTCCATTATCATTGGAAACACATATTGCATCATTTTCAACATTTCATTTCCAATACTTTCACGAGCTTCTTGTAACTTTAATGAATTTTCTTCCGTATTCAATTCTTCTAAAATATTATTTAAAGCTACTATAGCATTTTCAACAGTAAAATTCGACATTGTAAATATTAGACTTTGATATTATTCACTGTTTATAAATGCACACACTTCAATATGACTTCAGGGATATAATACAGAAACGATAAAAACTATTCGAATTAATAACTTTGACTATTTTTTATTAAAACTTAGTTAAGGGTTTTTAATGTGTAGATAATTATTTAGGTTAGTTTTTTTCTATTCTTTGTATATAACTGCATTTGTATTTTGTAAGTTGAGAAACAAGATAGTAAAGTTTGTTCCATTTTCCGAAAAAATATTTCTAAAATTAATTAGTTAAGTGTTCATTTTAATAAAGAGCTTAGATTAGTTATGTATGTTCATTTTAATAAAGAGCGTAATGGAGCGAAAGTTTCATTGCTATGACAGTTTAAAAGCTATGAAACTTTTGGATGTAAACATTACGCCATAATTATCATAATCATAAACACGGATGAGGTAAATAAAATTGGAGAAATCACGATTGATAGTTCCTCATATATTATTATGTACTCTACCAGCCATTAGTCGAGAAATGGCGAATAAGTCTTTTGAGTTGATCAAAATAATATAAATTGTTGAAATCATGTTCAATTCGTTAATATTAGACACTTGTATTATAATTGTAGACAAATAAAAACAAAAAGATATCTTTCAATAAAATTATTTTTAAGACGCATACCTATAATTAAGACAGATATCTTAAACCAATATATATTATATGGACAAAATTTAGCTGTGATAATAAAAAAATTGGTTTATCATCACCATCAATCCATATCAAAAATCTCAGAACTTTCATATGGGATTACCAAGGCATAGAGGATTAGGGCATGGACAAACTCCTGCACCAAGGCGACCATAACTACTACGAATTCACATAAGTAAGTCCAAACGATATTGTAAGAGATCGGAGTATATTTCAAAGTTTTAATTCTTTACTTTCGATTTGTCTCGTTGAGAATAATCTGTGATCAAATTGTGGTAACTCGGTAATAAAATATATTATACATATTATTTGAATTTCAATTAATTGAAACATAGCCACGCCTTTTTGAATGCTCATTGATTACCTTATTCGATTTTGGAAGTAAATGAAAACCCAACAAACTTAAAATCATAGTCATGTGACTTTTGATAACTGATTGTACCTATACATTTTTTAGAGCAAACGCTATACAGACTGTATTGGAATGCTTTTCCAATAGAGAATCAATGTTAAATATTATTTATTACTGGCAGGCCGCCTGGTTATTGTACGGAGTCAGTCAGTACACATGTAATGAGTACACACACACTCTGAAATGAGTCAGTTCACACTCTTAAATGACAAACAAACTACCATACGCATATGAGATGACTACATGTGTACTGACTGACTCCGCACAATAACCAGACGGCCAGCCAGTAATAAATAATATTTAACATTGATTCTGTATTGGAAAATCATTCCAACACATTCTGTATAGTAGTAGTATAATTATAGACATAGTATTACTAGATTGCGCGATTCATATAATTTTTGAATTGAAAAGTTGTGCCAACTTTAGAAACATACAGCCTCTGATCTACAGAGTTGCTATCTTTGTTCAACTGTGAATGAATGACAGAGATAGCTCTACCGTAACTTTCTTTGTATCTGTTTCTAATATTGGAACATGAATTTCATCGAATGCGCAGTCTAGTATTATACTATGCCTATGAGTATAATCATATATGAGTATTACATATATGAGTATAATTCAATTAATAAAATGTTGCTTAATTTCACTGTCGCCATTAGCACTATATATAGCAATTACTAAGTAATTTAAACGTATTGTCCCTTGTCAGACATCAGATTTGCATAATGGTTCATCTCTTTTTTAGTCTTATTATTTATTTGTTATTAAAACTCTCTCTCACTTTTATTTTAATTATTTACTACCGAAACTAGCCACCATATACAAAATCGTTTATTTTCATTGCTGGTTAATTTTGTTTACTTTCGTGTCATAAGCAATTCATTCATTAGGCACAAATGTGGAACAAACCCAAAACTAAAAACAGTAATCTGACCATGAAGAATAGATATATTAATCTGACAAATAATTATATTTCTATGAATCCGCCACATGTTTTCAAATGTCATAATTTGTTACTTTAACCGTAAAATTTATAATTTGAATTTTAAAGATGGCAAATTTTACAGATGAAAATATTACAAAAATTGGTGAAGTGTTATTAGACAAAAATAGGCCATTAAAAGAACGGTTCAGGGCATTATTCACACTCCGGAATGTAGGTGGGCCTCTTGCAATCAAATGTATCAAAGACACATTTCAAGATGATTCTGTTTTATTGAAACATGAATTAGCGTATTGCTTGGGACAAATGCAAGACCACAAGGCTATTCCTGTTTTAAATTCAGTATTAGAAGATTTAGCTCAAGAAGCAATGGTGAGACATGAAGCAGGTATTTATTAATTTTGATTTTGAAAAATGAATGACTTATCAATTGAAAAATTAAGTATGACCAATTTTTCTGTTTAGCTGAAGCATTAGGAGCTATAGGGTCCAAAGACTCTATTGAAATTCTAGAAAAATACAGAAATGATCCTGTAATTGAAGTGTCTGAAACATGTGAAATAGCTTTAAATCGAATAAAATGGTTGCTAAATAAAGATGATAAAAATGTATCATCGAATCCATATGCATCAGTAGATCCTGCACCTCCTATAAATATTGACAATGTTGAAAAATTAAAAACTATTCTTTTAGATGAATCAATTCCATTGTTTGAAAGATATCGAGCAATGTTTTCATTACGTAATATTGTCAGTAAGCCAGCAGTTGAAGCGTTGGGTGCCGGTTTGCTACAAGGTAAAAGTGCATTATTCCGACATGAAATTGCATTTATTATGGGTCAATTACAAAGTGACCATAGTATAATATTTTTAAAAGAATCGTTAGAGAATCAAAATGAAAATGAAATGGTAAGACATGAATGTGCCGAAGCTTTGGGAGCTATTGCTACACCTGAGTGTTTAGAAATATTAAACAAGTACTTATTAGACGATAAAAGAGTCGTCAAGGAGAGCTGTGAAGTTGCATTAGATATGAGTGAATATGAAAATAGTCCAGAATTTCAATATGCAAATACTTTGTTAAAAATAAGCTCTTAATTGTTTTTACAGAATGTGTGAGAACATAATTGAATGTTGCCGAATCAATGTAAAATACATAATTTTCATGTACTGTTTATGTAGATATAACGATATTAATGTAACCAATAAACGTAATTGAAACAAAACAGAAAAATAAAATCATTGGCAAAAAATATTATTATTGGGATACCATGAACGATATTAACGTAACCAATAAACGTAATTGAAACAAAACAGAAGAATAAAGTCATTGGCAAAAAATATTATTATTATAAAATATTATCATTCAATCATTTTTCACACTCGTTATATTGTCTACTCGTTACATGTATTTTAATAAAGATATTTTCTAAAATTTTATTTAACTTTTTATTTCTAAATGTGGATTACTAATTTCATCTAGGTAGAATATTTGATTTTTGGAGAAAAAATTTACTCACACAAAATAAAAATTATCAAACCCAACCCAAAATTCTGTTAAATAGGCTTACAAAAAAATGTAGCGATTTTGCAAATTGTAAAAATTCTCTATAATTTTTGTAATGACTATTTCCAACCTAGATTACACTGGAGAGTAGATATTCTCGAAAAATTGGTTTAGATACCATTTTTCCAATATGGTGGCGCGAGCGACGTTCGTCCGAGGTCGCAAATTTGGAATATTAATTAGGACACCAAACTGTAACACTCTGCCAAATTAGAACCCTCCTTGACCTTTTGTAGCGAAAGCCGCCTTTTATGTCTTCATTGAATGGACTAGAATATTTAGATATACACTAAACAGCAAAAAAAGCGGCGCACTTTGAAAAATTCATTTAAATTATTTTCTCTCGAATTTTTTTGCATTTCAACTAGATTTTTATAAATTTGTAAATGTTTTTGTTTATGTGGGGGTAAAATTTTAATTAAGTTCGCTACGATATCTTGGGTGATTACTTCCGTTTCCTGCGCGTAAGGTATTGTGAGCTACCAGGAAGGTTAATTCATCCACTTATTTTGAACTTTCGGACAAGTTCATCCGAAAGATGTTCTATGAGAGTTCACTCTAGGCCACGTGGTGGCCATCGCAATATCAGAATTTCGATCGTTTTATTTTAATGTACACCCTTCGGAATTGTTTTTCAACTGCTTTTGAGACTGGTCAAAGGTTATATATATATATATATATATATATATATATATATATATATATATATATATATATATATATATATATATATATATATATATAAGTAAGCAAATTAGACAGAAAATGTAGAAGAGAAAAAATTATATTTTTAATTACTCAATCTAAGAATAATATGAAAATTAGGAAAAAGTAGTAAAAATATCTAGTTAGAATGCATCAGCACCGCCCCTGGAATAATTAAATTAAATCTAATTACAGAAAATTAAGCCACGTATTAACAAAAACATGCTAAGTGTAATCGAAATCAGCCAAGTAGTTTTGGAGACTTTTGAAAAAAAAAAGTTTTTTAACAACCTGTATCTAGAAAACGAAGCTTGAAAAAACAATTTTTACTTACTTCGGTATCTCAAAAATATTGGATTGAATTAAAACTCGTTCCAGGGATTTTCGTTTCTTAACGTGCAGATACCAGCTCCCAAATTCTATTCTATCAGCGCATTGAACAGGCTTTTAAAATTGAGATGGTTTGCTACGGTTCATCACTAAAAATAAGTGCCTTCGAGCCTTTTATGGTAGAGTATGTCGCACACTTTATTGAATTGTATAGTTTATGTTGGTACTACATACTCTTTGGGTACTACTGTAAAAAAATATATTTAATTCTTTCATAATTTTTGCGTGTCCCTGAGTACTTGTGGTGAGTAAAAATTATTTAATCTTTAAACATCATCTTTAATATTTCATTTAAGTGTAATATTATTAACTATTTTTCAATGTAATAATTAATTCTTTATAATTTTGATTATATTTAGAGTACTCCTCAGTATTTCCGCAAAGACTATTCCTAAACATGGTAAGTTACAGCTTTTAGATTAAAATTTTTTAGTTTTTTTAAATTAATTAATACACTTTAACTTATTACAGCCACGTGAAATAAAAGAAATTAAAGATTTTCTACTCAAAGCGAGAAGGAAAGATGCAAAATGTAAGTTTTTGAAAATATTTTAACCTTAAATATATTACATGTTTTTTTTATTATTACTTTTATAGCTGTTAAAATAAAGAAGAACCCAGAAAATGTTAAATTCAAGGTTCGCTGTTCAAGATTTTTATACACCCTTGTTATAACCGACAAAGAAAAGGCAGAAAAACTAAAACAATCTCTACCACCAGGTAAATTATTGAATGATATATCTTTTATGAAGGTTACTTCCACAGTTCCAGCTTCATTTATTATTTTCAATATTATAAATGACGTTTTATACTGTGGAGATAAAAGACTGGTGCTTACCACGGTTTGTTTAATAATAAACAATTCGAAATTAAATCCAGTGACATTTTTTTTTTGGTATAGTCGATTAATGAAACCGACGATATGGCTATTTGGGCAGACGCGAGTTTCTTGCGTGTTTTCAGTGTGAAGCGTTTAAAGCCAATCATAAATTTATAATATTTTTAATCATACAAAACATTTATTTATGCTTAAAAAAATAAAACGGCGTTTAAGACTTATTATAAGTGACATTAAATAATTAATTTATATTTTTACACGACTTTAACGTTAATTTAATCTAACTTTTAACTCACCCAAGAGACTCGCGAGAGTCTGTATATATCCTTGCCCAAAAACCGATTGGATTCACGTTATTTATTCGCTAAAAGTTTTTCGATTTTATTGTTTGATCTTTTTTTTTAGTATAGCGCACGGGTAAAACCGTATTTAAACCAGGATCTTTGTTTGTAAATTAAACTGATCATTTCTTAATTCGGGGCTCTAAGGCAGTGCTAAGCTTTTCGTACTGTCCAAAATTATTAAAATCGTAATGGAAATACAATAGTAATCTTTTAAACTTTTCACAAAATAACAAAAAAACACGATTATTAAAATTCATTTACTACTACGGTGCAAAATATCAAAATTCGAGACCACATCCGTAAATAATGGTTATCCTAGTTAAATACTCATATAGCCTGTATTGCACGTTTGCACCAAACGTGCAAACCAATATTTTTATTAAGGCCATCATAAATGATATTACAAGTTGGTGTAAACGTTAGTAAAAAAAAGATGCATGTGTGGCGAGTTAATACTCGATGCTGCTAAACTCAATTTTTAACGCATTATCGCGTTAGTCTTAAGCTAATTTCGAATAAATTAATTTTGGATTTTAATGTGTTTTATTTTATTTTCAGGTTTACAAGTTAAAGAAGTTAAATAAGGTTAAATATTATGTATTATTTGTACAAAAATAAACTTTAAAAAATCATTCCTGGGTTTTCATTGTGCAATTTCTTAAATTCTTGTTTTCAATTTCACTTTTTGAAAATATCTTTCTGTATTTGTTCCTCAACAATACTGATCGTTTTGTAGTGTGATTAACATTATATAAATTATAATTAAAAAATTATAATATTTGGAATGTTATTAGTTCATTCATAACTTCAAGCCAGTATTATATATTGATCAGTTATAAATGTTCCAAAAAAGCGCTTCTTTTTATATACCTGTGAGAAAAGTGTAAATAAAGGGCAATTTTGAAATAATTTAGACCTAACCGTTAAGAAACTAAACATTTTATAAATAAACTTAAAATCTATATAAAAACCACTTAGGTCCCTATATCGTTAGAATAACAATCTCTACCACCAGGTAGAGAGATTTAATTATGCATTGTTTATGATGGTTAGGTCCACAGTTCCAGCTTCATTTATTATTTTCAATATTATAAATGACGTTTTATACTGTGGAGATAAAAGACTGGTGCTTACCACGGTTTGTTTAATCATAAACAAATCGAAATTAAATCCAGTGACATTTTTGTTATCATTAATGGTATAGATTGTTATCATGGTAGATTTGTGTCGAATCTATTCAGTTTTCAAAAAAAATGTTTCAAACTAAAGTTATGACGAATAAATTTTATTCGAGACATTTTCTCAAAAACCAAATGGATTCACGTTATTTATTATTCGCCAACAGCTCGATTTTGTTAGTATAACGTACGGGTACCCTTATTTAAACCTCGATTTTTTGTTTGTTTTTAAATTATATTGATCATTTCTTAATTCGGGGCTCTAAGGCAGTGCTAAGCTTTTCGGACTGTCCAAATATGTTAAATTCGTAAAGAGTAATTGGAAATTATATAACATTCTTTTCAACAAAATAACAAATAAAAATCACTCCAAGTTTATAACGGTACGATTATTAAAACAGGGTGTCTACTAGTTGTCTGGAAAACTTGGAAATGACAAGGAATTTTGAGTTTCTGGAGAAGTCATGGAAGTGTCAGGGACTTTCGCATAATCGTATTTAAAATAACTTATTTCTAAAAAATTATTACTAACAATTATCCGTTTTGCGATTTTTGAAAATTTTGTATGTATGTTACTCATGAAAAAGAATGTATAGGTTTTATCATATTATCCATAAAAAATGAATATAAATGAACAAATGTATACTTTTTTTAATTTTCCTATCAATAAAATATTAAGTCTAGAATACCTGGAAAAATCAGGGAATTTTTTGTCAAAATAAAATAAAATTTGAGGCATTTACTCCTACGGGGCAAAATTCAAGACTACCTACAACTGTAACGAATGGTCACCCTAGTTTAAATACTCAAATAGCCTATAGTGCACCAACATTTATGGGTTTTATTCATGTGGAAATTTGATACTTCGAGTGTTTCTTACATGTATTTTTATCCAAATTGCAAGTTTATCTATTAGGATACGTTTGTGGAAAAAAATTTACTAATGTGATTTTTTTAAATGAAAATAGTCGATTATTTTTGGTATATTTCCAAGTGTAAAAGTTGTTAAAGACCAGTTTTTTCCTTATTGTTTTTTTGCTATTATACGGGTAAAATGTTTCAGTTACAGATCTCCATCTATATGAGATGGAGGTTAGAAGTTTCAGTACAAAATTGATGTTTAATAGGTTACGTAGTTTTAAACATTTGCAACCCAACCATAGCTTAAAATATAGGTCACATTTGTGAAAACAAGTAACAGAAAGCGAAAGTTTAGACCTTACAGAGGTTTAAATAGATTTTTTTCAGACGCAGAAAAGAAATGAAAAAAATATTATAAAACTCATAATTTGGAATTGTCAATGTAGAAACTTTAGGTTAATTGTCAAATATTTTGGAGGGAAATATTGTATTTTTTATTAGGCGGCTTATGGACGAGCTTACGCGTGAGCAAGCTACGTAAAAGACCATTGGAGAATCAATTTTTCCTCAAATCACCGCTAACAAACTTTCAAGTTTTACTCTTTTATAGCCGTGGAGATGCATACTTTAAGCGAAAATAGTAGGTCTCTTAAACAGGGTGTCTAGCGATCCTGGAAATGTCAGGAAGTATTATCGATAGGTAATTTAATACTTTATTGTCATCTGTTAATATCTGTTGAATTTGATGATTGTCTGGATTCTTTAAATAAGATTTATTTAACCAAATCAATAAATTATTACAGAATTAAAATGAAAGAATTATGAATTACAGTTTGACTTGAAAAATATATTATAATAAGCACTTTTAATACGTGTATATCTAGTATGTCCTTTTAATCATTAGTTACCGGGCGTAGTTAAGTAATGATTACTTCGATCATATAATTACACTTACAGTGACTAGCAGTCACCAAAATGTTAGTGTGGAACAGTGATACTCAACAATATCAAAAAAATTATTATATTTAATGAACTTATACTGTACGTTAAGGATGTACCAGCATAGTCAGTGCCGGATTAAGGCAGCGCGGGGCCCGTAGCAAATTCCATTAAGGGGCCCTTGCTTTACCTTAGGTTTTAAATTTAGGATGATTAATAAAAGAAAATGTTACAAATGAACTTTTCTGGATTTAATGTGGACAAATTTAGAGATTAAACTATTGATATCGTTTTCTCTGAGTAAATCAGTTTCTATATTCATCAAGCTGAGGTGATTTAGACGTTTTTGGCCCATCGTATTACTCATTTTTTATACGCTTTAACGTTGAAAAAGAACGTTCGCCACTGCAGTTGGTGATCATGAGATACAAGTAAATGCGCTAGGCAATTTCTACATTTAGGAAACACGATTCTAAAGTCCAGTTCCTGAGCCTCGTCCTTCTTCCGGTCAATAGCAGTAGCCACATCTGTTTTGAGCAGCTCAGCGAACTGCACTAATTCGTCACCTAGACAGTCCCCCAAATCAAGTGCGTAAGCACAGACGATAATTGAAGATTTTTTCAAAATCTCCTCTTTGTAAACAGATTTTAACTGATGAAATACTCCAAAAATACTAGTTATTTTATGGTATGCTTTCATACGTTTATCTAAAGCAGACATTACGTTATCAATAATGACTCAAAAAAAATATAACATCAGTGACTTGTAATTTCCTTAAATAATTTTTTTACGCTCAGGTAGGCGTGGGTGCGCGGGGCCCCCAAATGCGCGGGGCCCGTAGCATTTGCTACTCTTGCTACGTAGCTAATCCGGTACTGAGCATAGTGTACTCATACACATGTTATCGGCACATACACACACACACACATACTATCAAATATTTCCGGTACGGTGATCTGGCAACGTTACTCTGTGTATACAAACTGTGTTGGAATGCTTTTCCAATAGAGAATCAATATTAAATATTATTTATTACTGACAGGCCGTGTGGTTACTGTGCGGAGTCAGTCAGTACACATGTAATGAGTACACGCTCTTAAATGAGTCAGTACACGAGTACACACAATGAGTCAGTACACATTCTTAAATGACAAATCATACGCATATGAGATGACTCATTACATGTATACTGACTGACTCCGCACAGTAACCACACGGCCTGCCAGTAATAAATAATATTTAACATTGATTCTCAAAATAATGGGAGTTGGAAAATCATTCCAACACAGTCTGTATACCTATTTATTATTATTGCATATGTCAAGGCCATTACACAATGGAAAAAAATAAGGAAAAAAAAATAGCGGAATCCAGCAGATGGCAGAGCCGTTGATCAATTCACAATTCAAAAATAAGGAATAAGAAATAGCAACAGAATTTCCGTCGCGTTGGATATCTGTTTCTTATTCCCAGCCAATCACAGGTTTGGCTGATAATTTTATGCGTAGTATTATGTTCTGTGCAATCGATTCTTTCGATGTTTTTGACCATAGACACTAAACATATATAGTCTCCATGTTTTTGACATTCGTGCACACACCAGCAGCAGGCATTCTACTGCTGTGATTGGTTGAATATTGTAGCTTATCGCCCATTGTGTTTTAGTCCATGTGTTATTTCTTATATCTAATTTTTTTCATTGTGTAATGGGCTTCAACAGCATATATTCCCACTCGGATCTATTAGAAAACGTTATTTTTGGCCTGTAAAAAAAATGAACATAATCTGTTGAAAAGCGATAGTATGCTGGTACATCCTTAAAAAGTGAATTATGAAGATATTGAAAACAAATAATGATAATTTTTTGTTTTAATGCAGTTACATTTTCGGTTTTACGTTTTTATGTCATTTTGCAAAAAGTGGGCCTTATTAGGAACCAGTACCTTAATAAAAATTAAACAAGCGCAAGTTTTCACAATGTTTTGTGTTTTATTTTTTTGATTGAATTAATAATTTTTATTACGATTTTAATTAAATAAATAACTGCTGCCAACAATAAAAGAAAAACACCTAATAAAAATCCAATTATATCTAATAGTAAATATTTATACCAAGATAAATCTGTGGATGGGCTACGTAAATGTTGAGCTCCTTTATGTCTAATAACATATTCAATCCACCAAATGGCACGATCTAATGGTTTGGTTTCTTGATCCCATATTAAAGAAGCAACTTTATTTATATTTTCTTTATATTTTGGATTATTTGCTACATCGGTTATGGATTCTATTAACAATTCAGTTGTTGTATCCTTGAATTGTATTCCCCTTCCGATTCCTAATGTTACAATTCTATTAACATTAAATTCTTGATCTCCTCCGAATGGAACTCCAACCATTGGTACTCGACTGCGAATAGCTTCTTCCAAAGATTGAAGGCCTCCTTGCGTTACAAACGCAATTAAATTTGGATGATCTAACACGTCTTGTTGTGGCAGCCATTGTTTGATTAACACATTTTTTGGTTTATCTGGTAAAATACTGTTCTCCCATTTCCATATTATATTGTATGGTAATTTTTCAAAAGCTTTTAAAATACTTGTCCTAGTTTTTTCAGGTAGATTCCCACTTTGTACATTCGAGCCCAAACTGAAGTAAACTACACCCCTTCGTGAATTATCTAAATAAGTTTGCAAATCCTGCTGAAACACGCATTTTGTTAGAATTAAAATCATTTGTGCTTGAATACGATTACTTACCTGTGGTAGGGGATTTCTATTACGTTCATGCAATCCTCCAATTTCAATATAATTTGGAACATGTGGCTTAGGAATATGAAATACTGGATTTGTGTTAGCTAATATTAAATCAACTGTTTTTTGAAGCTCCCAAATATTTTTTGTTTTGATATTAAAATGTTTTTCCACTATTCTATTTACCATAGGCATGTAATCAAGAAAGAAATACATTCTATAGTCAATGTTATGCCAAAATATTTCTAAACGCTCCCAAAAACTTAAAACTGGACCACCTTTTACAAGAAAACCTCCATAATAATTTGGATCTGGAGGGTTTCCAACAGCATCCATTCCATCAATGGTCGTGTCCAATGAGGAAAGTCCAATAACAGGACAGTTAAAATGTTCTTTAAATGCAAACATATAAGTTGGTCCTATCATTTCAAGAATGAGTAAATCAAAATGTTCATTTGGATTTTTTATCAATGTTTTAACCTTTGATGACTCGAATATTCGATCAACCATTTTCATGAATTCAGGTAATATTTTTCTGATTTGACTCAATTGAGATGATTCTGGTTTTGATTGACTTTCTTCTAGCCATTTTGTAACACTAAAAGTTCCATACGTTTCTTCATGAATATCGATTTCTGTTAAATTTGTTAAAGTTGGGTCCTTTATCGGATCTGGTGAAATTGAAACGACTTCATGACCCCGTAATGCTAGTTCTTTAATTATTGGTCGATAAAATAGATGATGGCTTAATGACGGAGATGGTAAACAAATCAATATTCGCGAACTAATTGCAAACTTCACTAAACACAACAGTAAAATAAGTTTAACGTTCATGTTGAAACAATCCTCTTGATCAATTAAAAATAATTGATATTTGTATATGTTTGCTTAATTTTTAAAATGTTTTAAGTGGTATTTCAAGTGCTTTATTTGTCATTTATCTTTCTTTACTTGCAAGCATAGATTACAAAAATTATTCTAAAATAAATAGTATGTTGTAAAGTCATGATGCTGCTCTATGTTATCAGTTCTAATATTACACGAATTTTAGTCGGGTGCTGGTTTAGGATTTTTAATTGGTCGGGTTTTAATCATTTTTTAATTGGAATGTTTAAAACAAATTTATGCTAAAGTTACAAGTGGAAATTAAATTGTTTAGTTACACGCATGTTTTAATTTTATTACCAAAGCGTAATTTTTGGAACGTCATACTGAAATTTACCTATCACTTAACGATATCTTATTAATAAGAAAGTTCACGATTTGCATTGAATTTAAGAAAATACTAAAGCTACCAAACTTTGAGAATGAAACGAAGTTTTAGATGATAATTTTCACAATTTTAAGATGAAAATGTAACTTAGTTTTCTTTACAAATGTTCTTAGTAGAAAACGATCCAATAATAATTTTTTTTCGCAATATTTACATATGCAGGAGTGAATAAAAGGTCATTTTGTATATGTACTGTCTGTTTTGGAAAGCTTTGCTAATAGAGAATCAATGTTAAATATTATTTACTATAATAACTACACAATGCTTCAAGATAAAGAAATAAAAATTGGGGGTACTCTGTAGTCAGTAGTGTGTGTGTGCATATGTAATGAATAATAATATTATAAATTAAGTGGGCATCACTAAATCCCACTCTTAAATGACATCAAACAAACATCATACCACATAGGTATGTGTATGTATTTACTGTTTTATAGTAAATATTTTATTTATTTAATATTGATTCCCTATTAGAAAACAAACTGTATATGTATTCTTTGATTATACGCATCTTTTTTGCGAATTTCCTGAAAGGAAATAGAGCTATTGGCCTCGTACCGACTTCAAAATTTTGCAAAAATTTCTTCAAATGTCCATCGATCCTACCTAGTAGATGTCGAAAATCACCACCTGTAAAATTTATATATATATATATATATATACATATGTAATCGCTCTAGCGGTCACAATTTTAATCTGATTGGAATGCAATTTGGTATTTGAGACGATTTTGGTATTCAACAGATCAATTTCGTTACTGGGTAAAAACGGTCAAGGGGGAAGGGGGGGTTTAGAGGGAGGGGGAAACACAAAATTTGACATATCTCCCTTAATATTCGAAAAATCGAAAAATTTATAAGAAGTAAAGTTGTAGGTACTAAGGTTTACTATAATTTTGTTTTTTATAATTTTTTCTGTTACATATTTACAGAAATATTGACGGTTTAAGATTGAAAATTAAATTCCTTAATATCTCTGTACACATTAGAGTTTGAGCAAAAACGATAAGGTGATGAATTGTAGTAAATATGACTTTCTACAACTTTATTCCTTACGCATTTTTCGATTGATCTAATATTAGAGGTAGAGGTAGATTGTAAAGGCTGCCCTGGACGGGTTACACTTCGACCATAAGGTCCATTGTGATGCCTTAGGATGTGTGGATGTGAGTAGAGTGGAAGGAATTTGTGAGTAGACTAGGAATTGGTAGCATATGCGGCTGCAGCCGACTATGATCGGAACTATGCCGATATTCATCTGGAAGGAAACTGCAGATTAGTAACTTTGACTATGAACACTGCCTACCCTTCAATTGTGTACGTTACGAAAACTCTAAATTACGCAGTTGTTCCTTATAAAAATATTACCAACTTTTTAATATGTTTCATTTCATTTTGACGAATTTTTAATGCTATTTATTTTAGCTATTTAATCTATTTTTTTTGGAAGTCGTGTCTTTTTTACCTGGAAGTATATTTCTAACAGTAATAAAAAAAAACGTCTATAAAAATTATTGCTTTTAATTCATTACAAAATAATAAAACATAATTTGTCATTTTTTTAAAATAATTTCATTTCTTTTGTTTTAGTCAAACATGTGTTTTAATTTAATCAAACATTATTAAACATTTCTTAATATAATACTTTTTTTTAGTATGTTAGTATGAACATAAGTTGTTAGTTTTTAAAATGTGTAAAAAATATGCTTTACAAATAAAATTAATTTATGTTATGAATCTTTGGTTTCTTGTTCTTTTTCGTCTAAAAGTGTTTGATAAATTATACTCCATGCTAATTTAAGTATTTTATCCCATGATTCTTCTTTGCCTTTATCAAACTGTGATCCCAACTCTTTTGATAGCCATTTAGGTATTGCTGTACGTAATTCCTAAAAATAATAAAAGACGTTTCATTATATAGTTAAAAATTTTAATTTTACATAATAAAGAAAATTGAAATTTAAGAAAAATAGTATTAAGAAAAAGTGGTTGCCTATATGGAGGGGGGAGGTGATTGTGGGTGGTTAATGCTTAAAATGTGGCCAAAATAGGGCTAAGTAGTATATGAACGGCTCCGAATCAATGAGAACTCTTGATATTTGAAATAATATTTCAGAAACTTTTCCCAATTTCTAGATCAATTATTTGTAGTTAGATATATACATTATATAAATACGTATTTCGACTATAAAGCAGTGATCATCACTTATTGCTTACTTGATAGCTGTTTCATGAACAGGCACACACACGCTCAGACCACTGACAAAATATGGTTTTTTGGTTACAAGGAATCCCAAAACGTAAGAATCCATTGTTTCGACGTTGAACATATAACTTCTATACATATATTACGTTTTAGTCTGTATATAATGGTTATAGCAATACTTATTTTTAATGACATGGGAAATGTGATGGGGTTTTTAATCGAATGTTAAAGAAAGCTGATAGGCCATTTTTGGTTAAAAATACAAAATAATAATGGAAAAGTTACTATTTTTTTACGTATTCAATTATTGTTGGTGTCAGATGCTTTCTGCAATGTTGCTAAGTCTTTTGTTAGTAAAATGAGCTTAAGTTACAGGCAGTTTGGTGTAGATATTAAATACATCTATCATCTATGTGTAAACAATACATTAAAAAACATTTCTGAACAATTAATACATACTTCGAATGGTACTTTGCCAATATTCCTTGGATGATGGTTGGTGCCTAATTTTAATAATGTTTCAACTAATGCTTCAGGATCGTCTAATAACCCAACAATTCCTGTAAACGCATGCATTATATTACTAGAATGTGCTCGAAACATTCTATTTTGTGATAATTGACTAACTGGTGTATCTTTGAAAGATTTGAAAAATTTTTGATTGTGAGGATACAACTCGAAAAAACTGCAATAAAATAAATTTTTATTAAATTTTTTAATTTTGCTAAATTTGGTAAATAAGTTCACTTACCTAGAAAATAATGTAATACCCATTTCCCGTACACCTTTCTTCAAGATTAACTCCCATGTATTTTGCACATTATCTTTGTCTCTTTGTGAAATACCAGTTTTTTCATCTGGTACATCATAATCGGGTGGTAATGATGGACCCCATATGTAACTCATTAATGCACCCATGATTGCTGAAACAATATTTTTAAAATTATTTTTGCAGTTTTTGCAGTTTAGAAAGTAACTTCACATCTTTACGACACTAACATGACCACTGTTTATTTGTTTTTGAAGCTTTGTATTTTTTTGGATCTTTTTTTGGGGAAGCAAGGTTGTTGGAGGTTGTTTTTTTTTGGAGGAAAACGGAACATTTCACATATTCTTAGAACTCTTTTTATGTCAATATCTGTTTTATAAAAGTAGTTTAATTAATAGTATGATTTAAATCTAATAACCTCCTTTCAATCTTAATTCTATGGGGGTATGAAATAAAAGCTCATTCTGTTTAGTCTTTTTTTTTAATTTTAAGGTAATATCTTCGTGACATGTCAATTGACTATGGGTTAAGATTTGGCTATGTGTTACGATTAGGGGTTAAGATTTTAAAAAATTAAGAGATAGAGGTAAGAAAAATTTGATAATATTTAGAAAATATATGACGTGTTTGAACAATGACCATAAAGGAACGACACATATGTCACACTTGTTTTATTTTTATTGTTAATTAATAAAAATAAATAAAGAATAGGTGAAATTTGCAAAGTATTGTTTTTTAATTTTTTTAATATGAAGAATTATTACCGCCTTAGACAATTTGAAATATTTAAGCCAGGGTTCATAGATATAAGGGGTATATAACAAATGATCACCGAAATTTTTATCGTAGCCTAAATTATGGAAAAATAGTCTATTTTATACAAAAAAAGACACCTCTTTAATTTAGTAACATTATGTTTACAAGAACTATTCAAAACGATTCTACCAACTAGGAAACTAGAACCCAAACAACCTCCTGAGTGATTGACGAATTCGTTCGAATATATCTGGATTGTTCCGTATTAAATTACTATCCGATTTCTTAAATCTTTTGCATTCTCCACAAAAGTGGTATAAACTAATGATTTAAGATGACCTCATATAAAGACATTCAAAGAGTGCAGATCTGAAGGTCGGGCAGGTCATGGCTGTGATACATCTCGACCAGGATACGTTGTCTTCAGGATCAATTACACTGAAATGTTTAATCACATCACCAGCGTGCATAAACTGCATCACATTTTTCAATCACAATGGTACCTATATCATCTTGTAAATCGGGAAGAAATCGATTACTCAGAATTCCAACCCAAATGTTTAATGACAATTAAACATTTGGGTTTAATACGTCCCCCCGTCCGTCTGTAAACACGATAACTCAAAAACGACAAAAGATGCCGAGTTGAAATTTCGTGTAGTATAATATAGTGTTCTAGAGCTAAAAAGTAAAGTCAAGTTTGTGAATGCAAAGCAAAATGGAGACAAAATACTAAAAATGTGCCTTTTTTAAAAATAAACAACTTTGAAACTTTTTTTCATATAAATTCAGTATATACCGGGTATTTTAGCAGTTAAATCAGTTAGTGGTTATTTTCACATGTTTAAATTAACATTAAATATGTACGTACTACAATACATTACAAATCAAAAGACTGATCTTTTTCATTGTGATAATAATACACAACAAGAATAGATAATTTAATTTGAATGGCGACTGTTGTCTGATTAAATTACATATAATGATAGATTCCTTAATGAATTAATAACAATATATTCGTATATATGTTACAATCAACATTTTTACATCTATATACAGACTGCAATATATGTTTTAATATAGAGGAAAAGAACAAAATTCAATAATAATTCTTGAATTTTTATATGCTTAGTTTTATGCATATTAGGAATTAGGAATTATTAGGATTGCCAACTACTTATATGCACAAACAAATTTGATAATATAGTAGAGTGTAGTAGCGTACATATATCACGTATGGTTATTTCAGTAAAACATTTTCTATGTTTGGCCTTGAACCGAATTAAAAACCCATCGATGATATCTTTATTGTATATTTCGTTTGTGAAGAGATTGTAATCTTTTTTATTTGTATACAAGTAAAACAGAGAATTTAGATTTTGCGGGACAAATAGCGTCACGCAAAATTCGGGACGGTTGGTAACTCTATTTGGAATGCACTTCTGGCGTATTATGCCCTTCTCAACTAATCCTTTATATGTATTTGTACTGAACACATACAAATATATATATATATATATATATATATATATATATATATATATATATATATATATATATATATATATATATATATATATATATATATATATATATATATATATATAGATATAAGGGAGTGCGAAAAGATGAGTTCTTATCTGAGTTGGCGCTTCCCAAAATAAGATCCCATGTTATTAGCATACCGTTTTGATTACTACTTCAAATTGCATAATACAATCGATTAAAAAATAATGGGGTATGGTCTTGTTGGAAATTAACCGATACCGGGTATCTAAAATTGTCTTTTTTTTCTATAAGCGTTAAAATTGGTATCGATTTCATGATGAATTTTTCTTTAAACGTCTGTTGATCTTGTAGTAAATTGAGTTATCTACAATACAAGTTTTTAAGACAGAAGTTTTTAAGTAGAGGATATTGATTTTTTATTTCAGTGTAAAGCAGCGAATTCAATTGTCTATCGATCGAATGCCTCGGCCTCATTAAAAATTTTATAGGCAATTTAATTCCATAGAATACCATACAACATTATAGTTTGTATCGGTGATATAAATGGAGTTTTGCGATTTAAAGTGGTAAAAAAAGTTTTCTTATACTATTAACAAGGCAAATCTTATTTTGACGAGCACCAGTTCTGTAATTAAGTTACAGAGGGTTCATCTTTGGAGACTATGTTTTTTTAAGGATTGGATAACGTATTTTTCGTATGGGATTTAATAAAACAATTTTTCGTATATTGAATACACACATACACAGATATTCCTTCTATTTCGATACAGTATCTTAATTAAGGTATTTCTATCGGGATGAGAGAGAACGCGATATCTTATAACTTTTTAAATAGTAGTAGAATAATTAAATAATTTTAAACTTTTATATTTCGAAAACAAAACGGTAAAACGCGATTTTTGTTATTTTTTAATTTAATTAATAAATATTTATCTTTACTCTCCTAATTTTTAAAATCTGCGGAGTATTTTTTTTAATACAACAGATAATTGTGCGGGCATGAAATTTTATATGCTAAGAGAGTGAGAGAGAATGATTACTTTGCTATTAATTATCTCGCGTTCTAAACGGTCAAAAATTCTGAAACTTCGGGATTTATTAGAAAACGTTATTTTTAGCTAGTGAAAAAAAATGAGTAAAATCTGTCGAAAAGTGGTTTCATAGAACTAACTTAACCTACATTTAAGTTCAGTGATATTTTTAATTCTTGTGTATATATAGAGGTCGTGGAGTGTTCACACCAGATTTTTAAATATATTCAAACATCCATAATTGATACATTAATATGACAGGTATGGAATAAAATAATAAATTAAGATTAATGAGTTCACTGATATGTATAGTCTTACGTATCACCATTCTTAAGTATGGAATTTTTTCATATAATATATTTGAGCACCATATTTTTTTTATCAACGAAAAATTTTTTATTTTACAGAAAGAAAAATTTTCGAATAAATTCAAACAAAGTTTGCGAAAAATTTTCGAAGTTTTGGATATGTTGTTCATTTCGCCTTCCTGATTTTAAGTCACAATAGGCACCAAGCCGAAATCTCAATAATTTCTTAGCGATGACACAATGGTATATAGACTTTTGTAAAGTTAATACAAAATATGTAGACATCTATATCGGGAAGCATCTATCTTGGCAGAAGCGGACATCAACTTTGATCTTTATATGGGAATCCCTATTTTTCTTTGTGTACTTGAATTTGTAGCGGTCAAGGAGCTCTTCGTCTTGAATTTGTTGCTTTGGATGTTAACAACTTTGATAATTTACATACAAATATATAATATGTCATAATTCAATCTAATAAAGATCAATTATATCTTTAACACTTATTTATTATTTAAATAAATGTATTTAATAAGTGTTAAAGATATAATTGATCTTTATTAGATTGAATTATGACATATTATATATTTGTATGTAAATTATCAAAGTTGTTAACATCCAAAGCAACCGTGATAATAGAGAGAAGTTATAGTTGTTAAGCAACAGATAAAAATGATAAATAAAATTATAATAATAATTTAATGAAAATGCGATACCGCTACAAATTCAACAAAGGAAATTATTTAAGAGATCTGTTATCTCTTATAAATAAGACGAAATATTCTGAATAATTTTTCTAGCTCCTCTCTTTACTTAACTTTTTAGAACTGATTTTTATTTAAGTGAGCCACAAAAGTAGTGCTAACTTTTAAAAACTTTTTAGTTGATTTGTACCTTATTCATTCGGTTTTTGGGAAAATGTTTCGAATAAAAGTTGTTAGTATAATTATAACAAACAACTTATATCCGGAGTTAGGTTTTCAAAAACCGGACGAAAAAGGCACAAATAAATTTAAAAATTTTGGAAAATGATCGCTATTTTTGTGACCTGATTCACGAGACTTTCAATGTATTGTTTTACACTACATTTAATGTGACACATTGTGTCACATACTCGTTTAAGGTCAAACACCTAAATCCAGACCTCACAAACGCTGCATATTTAAATAAATATTAGTTCTGAGAACTTTTGAGATAAATACCCCCCCCCCCCATTCCCGAGTGCATTTTCTGTGAATTCACTAAATAAGATAAAATTTTTTGAATAATTATTCTAGCTATTATTATTATTCACTTTCACCCGTCTTAGATTTCAACATCATTCAATAATTGCCAAAATATATTTATGGATGCATATTATATTGATGGATAAGCATTTTTGGATTTTTTCCAACGTCACGAGTTTACAGATTGTATCAATTCCACATTCGATGTATTATATATAATATAGCTTCATTACTCATTGAAATTCATCAGAATAATGAAATGAAACTGAGTACCGAAATAGCTTCGAAGTAATTCGGGTAAAGAGTATAAGAGTATAAGGACTTGACTGTAACCGATAGTATGAATGCACACATTGTTTCTTAACTTGATAATATTTTACCAGACCGAGAACGAACCGTGATCGGCACTATAGTGTGGACAGTTTCACGAAACTGTCACCAAATTAGCAACAAGTAACATATCCTGCGACAATATAAGAGTAATTTTAATAAGAGTAAAAAAACAGGAATAAATGTGAATGAAGGAAATTTTAACAAGAGCAATTTCAATATAATTTAAAATTTATTATATTTTAAATCTAGTATATTTTAATCTAGTTAATTTTCTATTTATTTTTATTTTTGTCTGTTGATCTCGACTTTCTATCTATTTCTAATTGTCAAAGAGTAAAGTACGACTAGCTAATTTATACTGATGATGACTACATTGTAGTCGAAATACGTATTTATAATACAAAAAACTGATCTACGTAAAGGGGGCGAATTTGAAATTTTATTTCAAAAACCTAGAGTTCTCACTAATTATCATTCGATAATATAATGTCATAAATTCGTGTTTATAATTTTAATCAACATGTTTTTGAAATACTTTGTAACTTTATTGAATTTAAATTTATATAAATATACAGTTTTACTTCATAGCGAAGTGAACATACAGCTAAAAATCATCAAATCATGGGCTGTCAGTCTGAGAACAATGATGCCACAGACCCAGACACAGGCTTCAAATTTATAAAACCTCTTTCCTTGGTCAGTGGTTAAAAATGGTTGTAGACTCGAAAAGGGCTTATAATATTAGGTTATAGATTCTTAGGTTTACATAAGAATGCTACAAATATCTATTTTATTTTGGATGCAGTAACATTGCCCACATTTTGTTTATCTATAAAATTATTTCATCTTTCCATATGAATATGACAAAGGCCTATTTAATTAGAATATTCATGGATTTGTAGTTCAAAAGCTAAGGGTTTCTGGGACTTGTGTCCGTAAGAACTATTGTTCGTGAGGTAATGTATTTCAACTTACTTGAATTTCAGCCAATTTGACCGAGAGCTGATTTTCATAAGAATTGCGTTTATTGCGGCGCACGCAATGAACGCTGATCAAGCACAGCCCTGCTTACATTACACATTTTTTAATAGTTTAACTAAAATAGAATTAGAATTATATTGTTTGAAAAGTATGTGTTTTTTGATAAATTTATGAATGTAATAAAATATATGATGAAAAAAACAATTTGTTATTTAAAAATTTATTATTTATGACAGTCATTAATTTAAAATTAATTTTCTAAACTTAAATACTTTTTGAACTAAGTATGTATTTATATTCATAAGTATTTTAATATACTGTGTCTTAATAAAATATTATTGAATGCTTCATACTTCTAATATAATTATTATGTAAAATAAATTATTTGAAATCTGTATACTTCAGTTAAAGCGAATCTATAGCGTATTTAATCATCGATTGTAGTATCAAGCGCGGATCCAGGGGGGTGGTCATGGAGGTCAAGCCCCCCCCCCCTAAACTAAATATAATTTTTTTTAAAATTATAATTTTATTGCTTCTTACTCAAATCTTACATTGAAATAATTATTTTTTAATCAATCTTTATCAATTCATGAGTAACAAATATTTTACAAATGGTTATTGATAATCATGATCGATTTGATATAAGTTTAATTAATTATTCAAAATCATTTTAAATGATATGTTTTTTAAATTAAGAATAAAAATAACTACCTGAAGAAAATTAATTCAATTATATAAATTGAATAAAATTATCGTTAGCAATTATTCGAATATTGATATCTTAAAGTTCTTGTTAAATACAGGCATAGTTCTTGTTCTTTGTTATCATTATATTTATTTACTTTTTAAACTTAAATAATATTTCCAGTTTTTCAAGAATAATAATAAAAATTATTTCGCCAAGATTAATACTCTTTTCTAGTGCTTTAGTAATTGAATTAATACGAATTCCATAATCGAAAATTTTTTTAATCGATTAATTTATTACGATTTTTTACTTATTCTAATTAAAATTTGTTTTTGTACCTTCCCTCCCCCCACCATTAACTCTGCATCTACGCCTGTGTAATATTTTCGATATAGAATGTTTATTATAAAATGACTTTTATATAATAACGTGCACTACCGCATCTGGACATAAAAGGAATTCACGCTACACATCCTCCCCTCCTACAAAAAAATATTCAAATTCCTCGAACATAATTCCAAAGTTATTGAAATGGTATTGACTTTATCTTGATGAGAGCCCTCGAGATCCAAATATTTTCCCATTGAATAAGAGAGAAATGTATAGTTTCAAGTTTGTATATACTACACACTCGTGTTTGCGGCATAGCAGAGGGAAGTTCACAGCTTCATGTTTTTTTTGTGCCTACCGTTGCATTATGTTATAATTTTTTTTAATGACTTAATTTAATAAACTGTTCAACTTTGCCCATATTTCCACGCCAAAGGAAAGAAGGCATTACTATAAAGGAGTATTGCCTTCTTTTGCCCCATCAAATTGTTTTAAATATAGTTTTTTTAGGATGCTAACAAAAACTGTTCCTTACTTGTCAAAAATTCATTACTTATAATAATTATTGAAAGGAAACTAAAGTTTTGTTTCAATTTTGTTTTTGTCAGAAAACTTCGCGGACGTGTGTTCAACAACTCGTCAAAGTTTAACCGCAATCAGATGTATGGGCTATTTTACACATGTAACTTTTCATGAAACTATTCATAAGGCATGACTTGCGAAGGTGACCAAGCGCAGTGGTATTTTTTGATGAAAGTATGCAGTTGTAACACTATAGACCTGGCTTCTATTTCGATGCAATCTTATATGTAACTTTAGATGTAAGAATAGGGTGATTGGCTTACTTCCTTGTGATTGGTTTACTATGATCATGTGACTGAAGTGGTTGACAAAGAAAAAAATATTTAGCAAGACGAGAGTTATAAGCTTTTAACAAAACATGCGATTGATATATTTCTGCATGTACAAAGAGATGTGTAAGTTTCTTTATTTCATATACATTTATTGCGATTGAAAACTTTAACGTGTAAAAACGGACTATGGTATAGAAACACATATAGACAATCATATACACAAATATTCATTTTTATCCTGACTTCAAAAAAGGAGGATGGTTCTCAATTCGTCTGTATTTTTTATTTTTTTATTTTATTTTTTTTTTTAATGTGTGTCACCTCAGAACTCCAACATTTATGAACCGATTTTGAATTTTTTTTTTTTTGTTTTAAAGGGTTTGGTTTCCCATTGGTCCCATTGGCACCAAATCGCATTCTGATGAGGGGATCCCCGGAAAATCGAGGAAAATCCTCATTTTATATGTGATAACCGATTTCTGCGAAATTTTTTTTTTTTTTTGAAAGGGTATATACTCATTCATAATGGGAAAATAAGAAAATTTTTTTAAAAACCGACTTCAAAAAACTTTTTTACAAAAAAAAAACCGACCCAAAAAAAAAACAAAATGCATGTAAATAAAATTGAAAATCTGTTATAAAAAAATGCTCTTAAAATAAAAAAAAAAAAAAATGGGTAAAAAAAAAATGTGTTATAAAAAAATTCACTAAAAATTAGTAAGTCGTTTAGTAGGTCTACCCATATTTAGACAAATAAAACTAGTTATAGAACTTCAAAGTCACTAAAAAGCGAGAAATAAACCATATTTTGACAAAATGGAAACCCGACTTCAAAAATCACATATTCTATAACAAAAAATGCACTAAAAAGTAAAAAAATAATTGCATATTCTTGTGCCAATTTTAGTTCACCTAAGCAAAAATTTTTAAATATATATGTACAATTATTGTTATTTTTGGAGGCGGTGTCCAAAAATTATGTGAATTTCTCTATGCTGACACCGCCTCCAAAAATAACAATAATTGTACATATATATTTAAAAATTTTTGCTTAGGTGAACTAAAATTGGCACAAGAATATGCAATTATTTTTTTACTTTTTAGTGCATTTTTTGTTATAGAATATTTTATTTTTGAAGTCGGGTTTCCATTTTGTCAAAATATGGTTTATTATATATGAAAAGATTAACAATAAACTATGATAGAAAATAAAAATTTTTTTACAAAAAAACAAAACCCGACTCCAAAAAAGAAAAACTGATCAACAAAAAATCTGCTATGAAAAAATGCACTAAAAAGTAAAAAATAATTGCGTTATTTATTTACTTCAATTTACTTATAAATATCCATTTTTTTCAACCCAAATATTATTTTTTTTGGAGTTGATAGAAAAAATGTTCCTTTTCTAAAAATATACATTTGTTTTTTTCATAAATCCTTACATAGTATAAAACAGAGTCCCCCAGCCGCGTCTGCCTGCCTGTTCGCGATAAACTGAAAAACTACTGCACCGATTTTCATGCTGTTTTCACCAATGGATAGAGTGGTTCTCGAGGAAGGTTTTGGTATATAATTTGTGAAGTTTTCGTATACATTGGCTAAAATATAATGATATTTGTTGGAGGTGTCGGAAAACATATTATAAAACAAATATGTTAAATATGCTATGCATAGATAGCGATGCATTCAACAAATATGTTTTAAAAATTTGCCTATAGACGGCAGAATACATAATATGAGTACTTCAAAAATTTTGCCAATAGGTGGCAGTGCATACAACAAATGTATTTCAAAAATTAAATGCAATTTATCAGTCCTTGACGGGAGAAAATATTATGTTACTTGGATATAAGGGTATTACAAAATTTTTGCAGGTGAAGCCGCGACGGGTAATGCTAGTTCATTATATATCGGATGTTTAAACAATTAACTCAGTTAGTTGTTATTTTCACTTGTTTTGAATTCACTTTAGTTAGTTAATTGATATTTCGTGTTTCAAAATAGCGGGATTTTTTAGTCACATAGTTTTGATCTATAATAAGCGAGTTCGAAAAAGTTACGGAACAATTTTTTATTCACTTGAATATGTGGAATTCGAACCTGTATAACACACACCCTTTACTGAATATTTATCAAATATATATCTCCTACCCCTCTATATAGTTAAGTAATTAAACATAATTTAATTTTTAATATTTACATATAATAATTACTCACATTGAAATAATTGTCGAATATCCATTTTCAAAACTTTAAAACACTAATTTAATCAAGATTAAAAAACTAGCCGTGCGTAGAAACGTCAGATATTATTATCGTTAATATAATGCATCAAATTAATTATGTCCGATGTATTTAATTATAGATTTTTAATCAATACCCATCCCTACTCAGCGTTCTTCAGGTTTATTGTCTTGCCAAACACATCCTAATTCTAATTAAAACACCTGTACAAAATATAATTTATTCTATTGTATCGATATTATTTCTTAAACATTTAACGGATAAGAGGTATTTAAATAGGTAATTACAAGGCTGTAATTGCTTTTAATTATATATAGCGTATATATATCTATATATATATATATATATATATAATTAAAATAATTATATATGTATATATATGTATATATGTTATATATATTATATATATATATATATATATATATATATATATATATATATATATATATATATATATATATATATATATATATATATATATATATATATATATAGACAATTATAATTTTATAAGGTAATGGTAACACCTGGAGTAAAATTTTGTTTTTCCCATTAGATTCGCTAGTGAGTTTAAATAATAATAATAATAACAATTCTATTGTCAAATATAAATAAACTTGAAATTACAAGGTTGATGTTATGTTCAATTTTTGATGACAACATATTACGATTGTTTAAGGACGTTCATGTGCAACGCTAGAGTCAAATGAGTACTATCTTTAATACAATTTATTTAGGATTTTAAAAAGTTGTAAAATATATGAATAATCCTACAACGATTTATAACTTTTTTTTATTTTTTATTTTTTTTTGTCCTAAATATTTTAATGCTGGCAGTACACACTCGCGGAGGCAAGGTAAGACATTACAAGCACACTCATAACGCTCGGCCTTCCTTGTATCGACTCGTCTCGCCTCGCTTACGCTCCATTAAAAGTCGGTTTTTTTTACATGAGTCAAAGAAAGCAAGGGGTGACACGAGCACGAAGCACACTCTACTTTCGATTCAACTTTCATCCGCCATTTTTAAATATTCCACTATAAACCGTTTTAATTGTACCCATTAATCTTAATGACACGAAAATAAATAAAAACTGTATAAATTTTTTATTCTTATTTTTTTTGTCATTACGCTTTTGAATAATAATAATTTCTAATAGTTTAATTAAAAAATTACTACTCCGTAATTTTTAATTCAAGAATGTCATTTTTCTGACATTCAAGAATGTCATTAGTCAAACCACGTTGACTAACTGACGTGAACTGTATTGCTGGCCGATTGTACACAGCTTTCTCGCAGCTCCTCGCCTTACAAATGTCTCGTCGAGACATTCGCCGAGTGCTCTCGCAGAGTGTGTACTGCCGGCATAAAAGTATTTATTGTAAAATATCAGTAAATGTAAATTAGAAATTGATTTGACACATCTGACAATAAACTATGTTGTATATTTGTATATTGTTTTTTTACTGTGCGCTGTCGTCAGTTTTCAAAATATGGTTTCAAAAACAAACCTAACAAAACTGTTATTTTATTAAATTTTATTAAACATCATTTTTTTAATACAAATATATAAACTGCGTATTTTAAAGAATATTTATAAACACTATTTACAATAGTGCCTACTTTAATAATATAGTTATTATAATTTTAAGTTAAAAAAATTCTGTTCTCCATAAGACGCTGTGTTAAAATTTTGATTTTTAATCGACAATTACTCTTTGAAATGATCGTCAACAGGTTTTACATTTTTTTAGGGAGGATAACTACTTAATTGAGCTATTCAATTTACTAAAAACAAAATTTTTTATCTACTTACTATCTAGTCTCACGCATGAACGTCCTTAATAATTTATGAGAGTACAATTAACAACTTTGTATGTTTTTTATTTGTTTATTATATAGTGCAAATAAATAACTTCAACAAAATTATACAAATTTTTATATTATTAGCTATTGGCGTAGTGCCAATGAAACTATTTCACTTTTGAAAACTTTTCGTCAAATGTCAATTCGTCATTAAAATTTATTCAAGAATTTATTTATACAGAGTATCTCAGATTTTAATCCTGAAAATTGAACAGTCCCAATACTCGATAAAATATATTGTTTTTCGAACATATAGTCGCAAATGGACAAAAATTGAACTGACATTTTAAGTCATATACATTTATTTGTGTATACTTAAACGTCAACAATACGATGTTTGTCCAAATTTCTTTCGGTTACGTAAGACAAACTGTAGAAGACTTTAGCGTATACTATTTAGACAAATGCCATTGTCATTGAATTTTTAATTCAATACTGATATGAAAAAATTATAGCGGAAGCATACTGGACTAGATATCCAAAGGCCCGAGGTTCGATTCCTGGTTGACGAGTTAATTTTTTCATATCAGTATTTAATTAGAAATTTTAAGTGTTATTAAAAACAATCAAAAATTTGCATCTTACATATTTCAAAATTTAGTCAACCTCCGTATTTTGCCGCCTTAGACGTGAGTCTCACGGACCTTACCTTCTGATAAGATCTGTTCATATTTTTCTTAAAGGTAAAGACAATTATAGTATCTATCCTTTACAGTACGCAATTCCTTTGTAAATTCTATCATTCATTATAATATTTAAAATTCAGTAAAGCTAATAATAATTATGATATATTAGTTTAACAAATAAATCGTGTCCAACATAATAATTGTATCAAAATCTTTGTATCGGCAATGATAATAATTTTTATTTTTTATTAATTGCGTGACAATCTTAAAATTAAGTGGTGCAGGGCTTAGTAGCGTTATCGCTTGGAAAAGTGGTTCCAAGAATAATTGTTGTTTATCTTATTGGAGAGGTTGTCCTCAGAATATTAGTTTAAGGTGCTACTCGATATCTTGATATCTTGTCGACCATCGAGTTTATTAACGCATTTTTGTGGGAAATAACTCATTCTCACTATGATTTGATGCATTAAACAATATTTTCATGAATATCATTACCTCTAATTATAGACGAAATTGAGAAGTTATTAGACAACAATTCTGATAGACATAACTTTCATACCAATTTGATCGCATACTAGTCAAGTTTTAGTGTTACACAGTGTTTTCAGAAAAAATTCAACGACAACCGACAATGAGCGGCATTTCAGTAGCCCAAAAATACACAATGCCGGATACAATTGCGCATTTGCGTGTTAAACATAAACTATAATTCTATACTTTGCGTAGATCGAAGTTTATTGGATTATATACTGCTATAAAAGAGGAAATAGTAACAGCATTTGTGACAATGAAGGAATCGGGCGTATTATAATTTCATTTTACATAGTAATTATTTTTATGAATTTTTTTGGACTGGTTATTGATCATGGACGTGTTACATAATTTTTGTGTATTTGGTTAATTTCTACTATATCAACTTGAAGTGCCGAGTCATTTACAATTACATTTTCTGTTTTCAACCTCCAAGCGTTTCCAATCAGCGTAAGTTTGTACACAAACATTATCCTCTTGGTTCATTACAGTTCGTCTTCGAGAAATCCTATGAGAAACTTGGTATTAAATGCATGCTTTGAGATAATTTACTTTCTTTGATCAATATTTCTGTAACCATTGATTTTAGTGCAAAGTGTTAAAATTCGGTTATGTTTACATACCTAAAAAATTACCGCTATAAAAATAACCCGACCAAAGGGTTTTTTTATGTTTTCAAAAAAACTAAAATACACATTTATTAGAAGGTAACCAACTATAAAGGAAAACTAAAAAATGTAAATGCATGAGGTGGTTTGTGTTGAAAATTTCTTTGAGAAAACTAAGATTTTATCGCAAAACGCTCGACAATTTTTTTATTATTTACTTTTTAGTGCGCTACCAGCTAATTAAAGCGTAATTTTAATTTCTATTTTGTGGCATCTTTCGAATTCCATCATGAGTTTGTAGCGGTATCGCATTTTCATTAAATTATTATTATAATTTTATTTATCATTTTTATCTGTTGCTTAACAACTATAACTTCTCTCTATTATCACGGTTGCTTTGAATGTTAACAACTTTGATAATTTACATAAAAATAATATAATATGTCATAAATCAATTTAATAAAGATCAATTATATCTTTAACACTTATTTATTATTTATTTAAATAATAATTATTCATTATATCAATCTATTACTTCTACAATTTGACTCCCGAGAAAAAATAAGCGAAGAGGGTGGTAAATTAACATATTTTTAAAGAAAAAATTTCCAAAATCTTCCAACAGATGCCTATTGGATGATTGGTTTGGATGAATTATAATTGAATATTGTAATTCTTACAAAATATAGCATACCACCCACCAAATTTAACAGATAAGTCTTTCATTTCTGTTAAAATATTTATTTTTGCTTTACGCTTATAACTATTTCGATTTCTAAAAAAATATTTTTATTATTTTTTTTGACATTTCATTTTTAATATGCCTAGAAATCGAAATGAGTTACCGAATTTAGATGCACCTACAATACATCTTCCAAATTTACAAAAACTTCCACAATTTAATGTAACAGACATTGAATTATGGATAATTCAAGTTTCTCGTTTCTTTATTATTCAAAATATTATTGACGATGAAACTAAGTTCACGCTAACTTCTTTAGCTATACCTGAGGATTACACTTCTCATGTTAGAGATATTATTGTAAATCCACCACAAGAAAATAAGTTTGACGCACTCAAAAATATTCTAAAGGAAACTTTTGGACTTTCTCGTAAAGATCGTCTAAATAAATTATTAAATTTATCTCAAAAAGATTTCGATACTCCTCAATTATTATATAATACAATGATATCCCTATCAAGTGGTCTAAATCTTGATTCACATTTCATTCGTGAATTATTCATTGGTAAATTAGACACACAAATTCAAATTCAACTTGTCACCGTTGACAATAATGTTGATCTGAAAACTATTGTTAATTTCGCTAATGATATTTATAAATTAAATTCTGTATCTAATATCAGTTCTTTTCACGTTTCAGAAATTCATAAAACAGATAATTTTATGTTAAATAAAGAATTAAATATTCTTAAAAATAAAGTCACTGAACTGGAAAATTCAAAAAAGTCACCTTCAAAGATCCAATATACTCCAAAATCCAATTTACACAAAGTTCAGTTGAAGTCTGTGTGTTGGTATCATAATAAATATGGTACCAAAGCACGTAAGTGTGTTTTTCCTTGTTCTTTTTGTAAATTAAATACTCGATGTATAAATTCAAATAAAACTTCAAAAAAATTCTAAGAGCTCCTGTTGAGTTGGTCAGTAGCTCTGTCAATAAAAAAACCCAATTCAATAACACAACATCATCATCGTATAACTTAATCTTCATGTACGATCTCTTACATGAAGGTACTCGATATTTAGTTGACACTGGAAGTTCACTATCTGTGATTCCAAAGTCGTATTGTAAATCATGTAAATTTACAAATTTACCTTTTTCAATTATTGCAGCAAACAATACTAAAATTACTACTTTTGGTACTTCTGAAATTTTTCTCAATTTTGGAAATGATTTGGTTTTTCGTCATGAATTCATTGTTGGCGATGTAATTCATGGCATTCTAGGTTTAGATTTTCTAAAGAAATTCAATTTGAATATCGATTTTAATAATCTAACATTATTAAAACCTATTAATTCATGCGTTGAAGTGATCTCACTTCAAAATCAATTAACCAAATCAAATTTAACCAAATCAGAAAAATTCAATCTTAATACTAAACATAATACTCGACATCGCATTGTGACAAACTCTTATCCGATATTTTCTAAATATCGCAGGCTATGTCCTGAAGAGTTGTCAGCTGCTAAAAAACATTTTCAGGAACTTGTAGATTTGGGTATTTGTAGACCTTCGAATTCTGAATGGTCATCACCTCTTCTCATGAAAAAGAAACCGGACGGTTCTTTTCGTGCATGTGGTGATTATCGTCGACTGAATTCGATCACGGTCCCTGACAGATATCCAATTCCTCATTTATATGATTTCAATGTGAAATTAAATGATAAAAAGATCTTTTCTAAAGTTGATTTAAAAAGAGCTTAATATCAAATTCCTGTACACGATTATGATGTCGCGAAAACTGCCATTATCACTCCTTTTGGTCTATTTGAATTTTTGAGAATTCCTTTTGGTTTACGCAATGCAGCTCAAACCTTTTCTAGATTTATGGCAGATTTATTCAGAAATGTAGATTTTGTTTTTACTTATCTTGATGATCTATTAATCGCGAGTGAAAACGAAGAAAAACACACTCAAGATCTCAAAACTGTTTTCAACATTCTCAATGAAGCTGGAATTTTAATAAATTCTTCGAAATCTATTTTTGGTGTAACAAAATTAGATTTTTTAGGACATCACGTAGATTCTGAAGGAATCACCCCTATTCCTTCCAAAGCTGAATCTATTTCAAATTTTCCTATTCCGAACGATCAAAAATCACTCCGAAATTTTCTTGGGATGATTAATTTTTATAATCGTTTTATTCGGAATTGTGGTGACATTTTAGCTCCATTGAATAAACTTGTTGAACACGGTAAAACTTCAACGAAGTCAGTTATTCTTGATGAACGTGCAATTTCAGCTTTTAATTTAGTTAAACAAAAATTAATTGATGTTGTTAAATTAGCACATCCTGTTTCGAACGCTGAAACTTGCATTCTCACTGATTCCTCCGGTACTGGCATTGGTGCAGTTTTGCAATAAAAAATTCATAACGTCTGGAAGCCACTCGCTTTCACATCAAGAAAACTGACAGACACTGAAAGACGATATAGTACATTTTCAAGAGAATTATTAGCTATTGTTTTTGGCATAAAAAAGTTTCGTCATTTCATTTCAAATCGAAATTTTTTCATTCAGACTGACCACAAACCTTTAATAAATGCTATTAATTCTCGTAATGAAAATTTATTAAATCGTGATATACGTCATTTAAACTTTGTCAGTCAATATACAACTGATCTTAGATACATTAAAGGTAGTGAAAACATTCCGGCTGATTGTTTATCTCGAATTAATACAATTTCACTACCTTCAGGTATTGATTTGATTGATATTAAGAAGATTTCTGATCACCAGAACTGTGATCCTCTTCTTATTAGTTTGTTAAAAAATCCAAAATATTCTTTAGAAATACGTACTCCTCCGAATTCTCTTTTTAAGTTTTATGTGGAGACTTCTTTGAAAATTCCTAGAATCTTCGTACCTGACATTGATATAGAAGATGTATGGAAAGCTGTCCATAATCTTGGTCATCCATCAATTAGACAAACCTTGAAAAAAGTACGCACATTCTTTTTTAACCCTAATCTTATTTCACGAATCAAAAATTTGACACGATCATGTCCGATCTGCCAATTAAATAAAATCACTCGTCACACTAAAAGTGATTTTATGCCAATTGAAGAACCAAGTATCAAATTTTCTTTCTTACATTTAGATATTGTTGGACCTCTTCCTCCTAGTGAAGGATATCGGTATATCTTCACTATCATTGATCGTTTTTCACGTTGGGTCGAAGCTATTCCAATCAAAACTATCACGTCGGAAGAAATTATTAACAATTTGATTGCTTCTTGGTTCTCGCGTTTTGGTTTACCTACGAGGATCACTACTGATCAAGGTAAACAATTTCAATCACATATGTGGAAAGATTTTTTGTCTTCTCTAGGGATTAAGCATATTTCCACTACTGCTTATCACCCTAACAGCAACGGTATTATTGAACGGTTTAACCGGTCACTCAAAATTTCTTTAAATTGCTGTCAAAAAAATAATAACTGGTATAAAATTTTACCTTGGGTACTTCTAAATTTGCGCTCCTCGGTCAAGGAGGATATTAACATTTCGTCTGCAGAAATTTTATATGGGATTCCTCTTCGATTACCATATGATTTCTTTTCAGAAAACGTTGATACATATCATTCTGTTCAACAATCTACTCGAGAGTTGAAAAATAGAATGATCAACGCAAAATTTTTCTTTACCAGACAGTTCACCAACAAAAATGTATTTTTACCCAAAGATTTAGATTCTTCAAAAAAAGTTTTTATACGCGAGGATCATGTCAAACCTTCACTATCTTGTAATTATAGAGGTCCTTTCTCTGTTATCAAGAGATTTCCAAAATTTTTTGTTATTGATATCAATAACAAACCTACCTCTATTTCGATTGACAGGCTAAAACCTGCATACTTTTTTCAATGTTAATCTTATCTTAATTAACTTTGTATTTAATTATAAGATGTACATCAACTTTTAAAGTTTTTTCCGAGTGAACAAGGTTGTTTTATGTTACAACCTTTTTCTAGTCGTTTTTCTTTATTAGTTGATGGGGGAAGTATGTAGCGGTATCGCATTTTCATTAAATTATTATTATAGTTTTATTTATCATTTTTATCTGTTGCTTAACAACTATAACTTCTCTCTATTATCACGGTTGCTTTGAATGTTAACAACTTTGATAATTTACATAAAAATAATATAATATGTCATAAATTAATTCAATAAAGATTAATTATATCTTTAACTCATATTTATTATTTATTTAAATAATAATTATTTACTATATCAATCAAATATCTCTACAAGTTCATCTCACCCAGACAGCATCCAAATCAGAAAGACTTCTGATTCTACAGAATCCTGCTTCTTACAAAAGTCCAATAATGACTTCTTAAAGCAGTAATCACAAATTAAGAACTCTAAATTAATACTTGAAAGAAGTCTTAATTTGGACTTAACTCCAAAGAAGTCTTATTTAAGCTTTCTTAAATACGACTTCTTTAAGAAGTCATTTTTCAGAATAAAGAGTTTTTAAAAAATTCTTATTTATGTAGTCAGAAAAAAGAAATCCTCAAAAGTTCTTAAAAACGTGCTCTTTAAGTGGGACATTGGGCTGGGCTTCCTCTTTAAGAATATTACCTGACGTCCAAATCATGAGTAAGAACTCTTTAGATATTTATCAAGTCATCATAATTGCATACATTTGTATACTTTTAAATCGGTACGACAATTAGAAGTGGATGAAATGTAAACTGTAATGCCGGCAGTACACACTCGACGAGAGCACTCGGTAAGACATTCGTAAGGCGAGTAGCTGCGAGTGGAGTTGTGTACACTCTCGCCGAGTGTTCGGCCGAAAAATACGTAGGTATACCTGACATTTTTAAATTAAAAATTACGGAGTAGTAATTTTTTGATTAAACTAATAAAAATAATTATTCAAATGAGTAATGAAGAGCACTAAAAGAATAAAAAAAGTATACATAAATTTATACAGTTTTTATTTATTTTCGTGTTATACTATTCAGATTATTGGGTACAATTAAAGCATATGGTAGTTGAATATTTAAAAATGGCGGTTGAAAGTTGAATCGAATGTAGACGAGAGTGTGTTTCGTGCTTGTATCAAATGTATTCACCACTCGTTTTCACTGACTCGTGTCAAAAAAACCGACTTTTAATGGAGCGTAGACGAGGTGAGGTGAGTCGATACAAGGCAGACCGAGCGTTGTGAGTACACGCTCGTGCTCGTTATGTTTCGTCTTGCCTCGCAGAGTGTGTACTGTCGGCAAAAGAGTTATTTAGATCAATGTTGCAGTTCAAGTTAATAAACATGTGTTAAAAACATTTGTTGCGAATAGTTTTCCAAGCGGTAGCGCGACTATGACTTGTACTGCCAATACCATGAAATGTTTATTTAATTGTTCGTCTAAAATATTTTATAATGAATAAATAAATAATGTTTGGTAATAAATACTATTTGGACAAATAATTTTGTTTGTATATACTTACTACGTGCCCTGAATATATTTAGTTTTTTGGGTGTCGTATTGTTGAGTCACCGTTTTGTGACAATGTAGCAGGGGCGTAGCTACCGCTTTGGGTATTTGTTTCTTTGGACTATGACATCTGGTGGCAATAACTAGAAACAGAGTAGTCGGGCTAAACTGTCATAGTTACATAAGCGTTATTAGGGTTACTTTAATAAAATAAACAAAAAATTATTGTTTTGTTTATAAAACTAATATTTTTTATGTAAAATATTACTAATTGTTGAAATGTAGCCTGACTAAAGTTGCCATTTTATAATACGACGTCATGAGTACCTTTGCCAATAGCAAGGGTAGCAATGATAGAGGGTCCCCAAGCTGGGGAGTCCCCACAAATTCGAAAAATTATGTTAGTAAAATTAAAGAATACAATAAAGTTGACGCTTGATTCAAAAATTTATAAGTTTACTTTATCTTACTGAAATAAATAAATAATTGTTCATACTGATAAAAGTCCAGCCGTAATGAATACATAATAAACCACTCCACCACAGCTTTACATTATTTCGTCTGGGAAAGTAAGAATATAGGCCAGTACGATATTATAAACGTACCTAAGAGAAACTTAGAGATATACCAAATAATATCTTGGCTATATCTATATAAATACGCATTTTTAGCAATAGAAATACGCATTTTTAGCAACAAAATTTTCTGTGTTTGGCGCGGTCAACTACAAATTTTATTATAGAAGATTTTCAGGTTATATTTACACTCAGTCAAATTACGCAGAATTCATTTAGAGATTAAGAGAGTGGGAGGTTGTAGCTGTTGTAGAGGAATGATTTGATCTAGCCAACTTTTTAGCGTTCTGGTTCAAAGATAGATACATTAATTTAGGTATTGCCCATTTTTTGGACAAAGAGAACGAACGAGGAAGTCAAAATTTTAATAGTGAAATATCGTTTACAACACTTGGTGTAGTTAAACAACAAAATTGACGGCTTAGGTTCTTAGGACGATAAAATCTGACTATGTAAAATATATATATATATATATATATATATATATATATATATATATTTATATATATTTTATATTTATATATATTTATATATATATTTTACACTGTATATTATACACTACACAGCCAAAAAATCGACGACTTTGAAAAAGTCCGTTATTTTTTCTGGAATTTTTGTTGATATAGGGGTAAAATTGTAAAAGAAAACCTTTTAGTTTATGGAAAAACAAATTAATTAAAAAAAAAGGAAAATTTTCATTTTAAAATTTAAACAAAATATTTTGTTTTAAGATTTTTGGAAGGAATTAAACTTTTAACAGTGGATTTTACGTTCTTTTGCTCTAATGACTGCCTCAAGCCTTGTAGGCACACTGTTAATTAAGGTACGCTATGACATCTTGGGTGATTACCTCCCTTTCCTGTACTAATGCTATTATGAGCCGGATTTCATCCTCAGTGTGTGTGTTTGTGTGTTTAATGTAATAAAGATAACTTAATTTTATATGTATTCTTTCCTCTGAGAAAATCCGAGGTTTGGTCATTTTACATAGAATTTTAAAGTCTACAATTTTTTCATAAATTTTTAAAAATCATTAAAAACCGAAAGAGCTTCCGGTTACATGTTGTTCTCAACCTATAAGCCAACGCTCAACGGAGGGTGGATTAACCTCAGATAGTCATATTCATCTCCATTAAAGTAATTAACAATGATAAAATCTATACCTTGAATTATTTCCGAACTGTGATTATAATCTATTTCCAAGAAATGAAATACAAAGGTTCTGAAATTTTGTTGCAAGTTAATTATTATGCATCAAACAATATAGCCGTTGATTACACCTTCAACAATGTGTTAATAGATATCATAGGTATTTTTGGACATCAACTATAGGTATGTTCGATGAACATTTGAAAAAACTTTTCCGAAATTCGTTCATCGGTACAAGATCAATAACTATAATTTTCTTCGAAAATTCGCCAATAAATATTTCGTTTCTATCAATATGACACCATTATCTCACATAGTGCAAATTTCAATATAAATTTGTATCTATATAATTTTGTAGCACGTGAACAAGCATATGAAGAGAAATTCTTTTGTAATTACAAAGATTTAATTTGTATTTTATATGAAAATGACAATAAAATTAACTACTTAAGTAATAAAATTTTGCTTAATGTGAATATGAATTAATTATCATTTTATTGTTTTTTTTTTTTTTTACATATTTAAAAGATAAGAATTAATATTTTATTATTGTACTGAGAGATCATTATTATTTATTATTTTTTTAAAATTTAATATTATTACTTTATTTAAGTTTTTTTTTTTTTAATATATTTTATTTATTTTATTTTTTTTAAATAATTCATTCAATAATTTTGATTAAAAATGTTTTATAGACCGAACATACGTAGACTATTTAGTAGCATATGGTTTCTATCATTTAAAAATGCACTACTCGCAAATGTATACGAAACATGTAAAAATAACAACTAATTGAATTATTGCTCAAGTATCCTGTATATGCTGAGTTAATTATCATTGCAAGAACTGTTTATTTTATCTTTAAACAATGGTCACGTGTGATATATTGCCACGCATACATTTGTAATGTACAGTAATTACAGATGTTTAAGCTGAAATTGTGGCAAAACTGCCCATTCACGATCTTGAACTTAATTTTGGATCATTGATAACACGTATACAAGTTTATTACACATCACAATTAAAAATAATTATAAGATTAACGAACTATTTAAAAAAAATGAATTAATAAGAATCGTTCATCTTTAGACGGGCTCTGTATCCAAGTTTGAATATCATTAACAAGAAGGTGGCTCATCTTCAAATGTCTTTTATTTTATTACGTAAGATTTTTTATCTCTCTTCACTCCCCGAGTCAGCAAAAGTAAGAAAAAAATTAAAAGACTCATTAATGGCACATTAAGTGGCTTAATACGAAAATGACGATGCTCATCAATTGCGAAAAAACTGTTCTTATACTGACTTAAGCTTTAAAATTGAGGCATTAGGGCATATTATTTGCCATTTATTATCTATACAAAATAATTTTTATCTAACTTTGCTCTGAAAATACCCAGCTAAACATCATCTTAAAATAGACCATACAAAAACCAACTGTTCTTATACTGACTTAAGCTTTAAAATTGAGGCATTAGGGCATATTATTTGCCATTTATTATCTATACAAAATAATTTTTATCTAACTTTGCTCTGAAAATACCCAGCTAAACATCATCTTAAAATAGACCATACAAAAACCAAGCGAAAATGTTTTTTTTTTTTTTTAAATTTATAATTTTATGTTTATCAAGATACCATTTTTTTACATCAAATTTTTCATGTCAAAAAATGGTATCAATGTTCAGACATATTACTTAAATGTCAAATAAAGTAAACGCTAGTCGCTTCCGTTGGTATAATATAACCGAAAGGCAACCATACTAACAATGAAAATAAATAGACGCTAGTTTACAAAAAACAATTAAAAAATATGTGTTTATCAAGATATTTAAAATGTAGACGTCACAATCACCGTATTGTTTGATTAAAAATAAGTTTGATAACCTATGACAATATAAAGCATAAGCAAGATTCAAACATTTTCTATAAAGTGATATCCTACCAAAAATGTGAAAGGGTCAAAGTTTTCGCATACCAAAACAATTGAAATCTCAGAAAAGACAAAAATTTTCGTCTAAGTAGTGAAATCTATGTTAAGGCCAAGGTGTTTAACAAAAGTATGAAAACGATTGGTATAAATTTATTGCGAAAGATTTTCCTTGGTATGTATTTAATGAAGATACAGTTTTTATCAAAAGTATGCAAATGATTGATATAAATATATTGTATAAGTTTCTCAGGTGCCGGGTATTTCATATTTTATTTGGCCTCTAACACCTGCTTTTTCTTGTATGATTTTCGTTCATCGTACTTAACGGACCGTAGTTCGTATTTTTCCTCATCAGAGGACACTAAAAGGTAATGATTCGGTTTCACTATCCATTTTCGAGGTTGTACACACACTACGTTGTAGTCTATACATAGAGGTAAACGCGCCTAAAGAATATTAAATATAAGTAAGAGGTTAATATAATTGACCTATTTAGACTCGAAATATAATAACTCAATAAAGCATTAATTTTTCAAGAATTCAACACGTTTATGTGCTGTCTGTTGACGATATCAGACGATTAACAAGAATATTGATAGACAGTTTTATGTGCTCCTCTACGCAGTTTTTTAAATGTATTACAGCAAACTAAATATTCACATATTACTATTTTACACATGTAAAGCCCATTACACCATGAAAAAAATAAGATATAAGAATAAGATATAAGAAATAAAATATAAGATATAAGGAATAGTGGAATCCAGCAGATGGCAGAACCGTTGATCAATTCACAATTCAAAAATAAGGAATAAGAAATAAGATATAGCAACAGAATTTCCGTCGCGTTGAATATTTATTCCTTATTTCTTATTCCCAGCCAATCACAATGTTATGTGCAGGATGCAGTCGACTCTCCGACTTATGTTTTTGACATTTGTGCACACACCAGCAGTTGGCATTCAACCGCTGTGATTGGTTGAATATTATATCTTATCGCCTATTGTGTTTTGGTCGCTGTGCTATATCTTATATTTTATATTTTATATCTTATATTTTATTCCTTATTTTTTTCATTGTGTAATGGGCTTAACTTTTCATGTAACTATTCATAACGTATGATTTGGTGAGCAAGCGCAGTAGTATTTTTTGATGTAACAATACAGTTATAACACTTTAGACCTAGCGACTATTTTAATTCAATCTTATATGTAACTTTAGATGTAAGAATAGGGTGATTGGTTTACTTCCTTGTGATTTGTTTACTATGATCTTGTGACTGAAGGGGTTGACAAAGAAAGAAATATTTAGCAAGACGAGAGTTATAAGCTATCATGTACAAAGAGATGTAAGTATCGTTATATCACATACATTTATTGCGATTGAAAACTTTCATCAAAACTTTCACGTGTAAAAACGGGCTTATTATACATAATAACTACCTTATATAAATTATTTTTATTTTTAACTACGTAAATAAATTATCTGTAAGGTGATATTAAATGGATTAAATCAATCATAAATGATTATAAATAATGGTAAAGTACATAATTAATTAAATGACTGATAAAGTGATAAAGTAAAGTGATGACTTAATTTTTCGCCTATTAAGTGTTAATGTAACTTGGCTAATTTTAATTTTGCAATAAAACATAAGGCATATATATCTAAAATGGGTATTTGGGGATTAAGGTAGTTTTTTCAAAATAAACAGAAAAAATAGATTTTTTATACTATGAATACAAAATTTTTTTATTTTGGTAATAGAAAATCTTGATTTTCAAGATGTTGGCCAAATGTGGGGTTGCTAATTTAAACTTTGTTTGAACCCTTTTATATGATTCAAATAATTAGAGTTTAAAAAACTAAAACAATACATTTTCATTGCAATATGAACTAAAAAGTGCAATTATTATTATTTTTATTGTCATCGATTCTTTATACGTCTGCAAAATTACAGATTATTCAGACGCCCGGAAGTGGGTGAAAACTCCATTAAAAATTTCATTACATTCATACATACAAGTCAAGCTAATATAAAATGTATTAACAAAAATCACTGGTTGAGACAGACGACTCAGCCAAATTGTACTTTCGCCTTTTAAAAAATACAAATGGAGATTTTCCAATGGAGTTATCTTGAAAATTCTTGGAAAACTCAGTTTAACAGGTCACCCAACTTTACTCAGCCGTATACATTTCGAAAACTATTGGTCCTGTGCGAATTTTGATTAGGGCCTTTTGTGTGCTATATTAACTAAGGAGTGAAATTGATAATGACCTTTTTTAAAGTAAATAACCTTTATTCGAGAAAAACTAATTTTCACAATCTTTAACCTTCATCAATTTTTTTGTAATATTACTTATCAATAAATTGTAATCATACGGGTCGACATATATCTGAACGTATTGCATGACACATTTTGTTCCTTTGAAAACTCAGTTTAACACTTTATTGTATATCGTTTCGCCTACTTTAATCAGCCGTATATTTCGAGAGATATTGGTTCTTCGTGAATCTTATTTAGGACCTTTTTTTGTATAGAATTAGCTAAGGAACAAATTTAATAATGACCTCTATTATCGTAAAACCAATAGTTTACGAGATGTTTGACAAAAATTGGTTTTCCCGACCTTTGATCATTAATAACTTTTTTTGCAACCGTGATTTTGTTATGTACATTTTCATAGTGCCAAAACGAGAAGAATTTCGTTGGAAAATCTCCACTTGTATTTTTTAAGAGATAAGCTCATTTTAAAAAAAAAACCGGTTTAATGACGAATTTACTGAACTATATGACATAAAATCAAAATTTTCTACTTTTTAATAACGTAGATTTTTAGTGCATAAATATAGAGGATAGATATAATTACCATCTCTATAAGAAAACCAGATTTTTCTTTATATTGTTAAAGATGACGGACTTGAGGGGAATTTAACACGCCAGGAGATCATTATCTTTTTGATGTATTATTGAAATGTTTCATACCTTTTTTAAACATTCTGTAGATTAGGTACATAATATTGGACCAAGCTTTTTAATTTGTTTTACAAATTTTCGTGGTATTTAATATTAAGTACACATGTAAGATTATTATTTCAAATCACAATTTCGTTAAAACATTACATTTTCTATATTTTTTTACTTTAGATTAGAACTACAATGCAAATTAATAAAGTAAATTTTTGAATGAATTTTTTTCCATGCCTTTTTTATTAAAGATACTAAAAAATTACTAATCGTTACTATATGTGTTATTTACTGTTTTTTTAAAACTTTATGATGTTCTTTAAAGTATTTCGAATTCTAAATGATGAACATGACCTGACCTATAGATTTTTAGATAATATAGGAGCAGTACTTAATTAGGTTATATTTGGCCAGTAATTGTAACCCTTAAACTTGAGCATACGCACTACTGTGCTATAGATTATATCATAATCTAGAGCACGGTAGTGCGCAAGGCCGAGTTTAAGGGATAGAGATTTTAATTGCTATTTTAGTCAACCGATAGCCAATCTTTCTCCCCATTTTTTGTTTTATTAACAACAAAAAACCAATAGGATGTCTAAATTCGATTACAGTGATGTCAAAATTCTCTTTAACCGATTCTAGTCTTAACGAAGCAAAATACGTTTTGTGTTTCATAATTTTTTTCCTTTCAACTCTGTTCATAAGAGTAATTTGTGTTTAAAAAATCTCTAGTCTCGAAGTCTCAAATAAAATAACTTTTGATCTAAACAGTTTTTTCGAAAGCCGATTTGATTCAGCACTATTTATTCACTAACTATTTTCGAATTAAAGAAACAGGAACGATTGTTTGATAATCTGCTGTTTAACAACTGAAGAACACATATTTCTTAAAAACTCAAATGGAGAATTTGGTGAACTGGAGGTCATAGAATTATTGGAGCTTTTAATTAAAAAAAAAAATGTTTTACTTTTTACCCGAATCGGCAAAAAGGAGAAAACTGGCTCCTATCCGAGAAAATAATTGACTCGTTTAATAGCTAACAAGTAAGTAATTATTTAAAAAAAATGCATTCCTCTAATTCTCACGACATGAAAAATAAATGATCGCAGAAAATAAAAAAAAATATGAATTTTTTTTTTTCTTTTAAAGACGATTTCATATACTCGAATAAAATGACACTTCTACATTTCGTTAACAGAGTAAAAACAATTAACTACAGAAATAAAATTGTTTCGGTAGCTGGCTTTCCAAAAAAGTACAAATGTTAGGTATCAGTTTCCTGTTAGTCTTTCCAAATTAACTCTAATGATAGTTTAGAAGTTGATTTTAAAAATTCGACCAACAAACCCTATTGATATTTATTGTGTATGGAGGGTGTTTCAAAAACACTTTTAATTAAACAATTTATTGATGCCAATATTTCGATGTATGTTACTTCATCATTTTCAAAGCAAAAATTAATTTTGGTAAAAATTAATTATATTGAGCACCACTTATTAAAACCATTTTGAACAAAAATAATTATTTGCATGTGTTAATTGAATTATAAAATTATATATGAAATTATAATAAAATATAAATATGTCAATAAAACTTAAAATTGTAGTTTTAAATTTTTTCAGAACAAAATTCTACATTGACATTCCATTGTTAAACTTTTTATTCAAAAATATAACTAGTTTTATAAATAAAATGTATTTGAATAATTATAGACAATGGAACATATTGTTCTGAAAAACTACAATTTGAGTTTGATTGGCATATTATTTATATTCATTTAAAACTATAATTTTAAGTTTTATTGACATTTTATTATAATTTCGTACATATATTTATAATTTTAACACATGCAAATAATAATATTTCTTCAAAATAGTTTTAATAAGTGGTGCTCAACATAATTATGTTTAACAAAAAATTTTGCCTTGCAAATGGTGTAACATACATTGAAGTATTGGCGTCAATAAATTAATTAATTAAAATGTGTTAGATAAGTGTTTTTAAACAACCTCCATACACAATACATACCAATGGGGTTTATTATGATCCAATTTCTAAAATAAATGTACAGGTAATGCCCTGAACTGTCTACTAAAATTAATACCTTTTAAAAGCAAACAGTTGACAAAACACAGTTAAAAATTAAAATATTCCCGAATTTCACGTTACAAACTCAAAAGTTTTTGAAATACCTGCTTTTGGAAACGAAGAATATGCAACTGCTTTCACATTACAATGATATTGTCAACTGCTTTCGGCAGTAACACTAGTACATGTGATGATCACACTACTGCAGGCATGATTGTGCCCTATAATACTTATCGCCGCACTCTCGAAAAATTCTAGTGTATAGTGTCGATAGCCTTATCAGGTGTCTGTAAGTCGTACTTTCTATTGCTCAAGGTGAAGAACTGTGCTGTACCTCTAGCAGAGACAGTCTCGTTTGCCTGAAAACTTCTTCTACGTCATCAACATCATGAATTTGAGGTCTGCAAGCATTGATTTGTCGTCGATGAGTAGTTCCAGTTCACAATTGTATCGATATTTTGTGTTAAACAAACTCACGTCTACAGTGACGGCTATTTTTATTAACTAGTAGCGAAACCTACATATTCATCGCTTCCAAAAGCAGTTGTATAATAAAAAACCGCAATTTCTACGGTTAAATTCATAACGGGAAAACTGTTATATATTTTGTGCATCGTCGATTGTGAAAATAAGAAAGCACCAGTCAATTCCAAGAGGAAATCTTTGAAACTTTTCAGCACAGCTTAGGTACTATAAATTTCACCATAAATTTCAACGAGTCAGCAGCACATCGCATTGCACTCTTGACTACCAATCACGGAGCCAGGATTTCGGTTTTATCTAGGGATATTTTTTTTAAATTATAAAAATTATTGATTACATAAAGCAATTAAATACTTCTGATTATGAATATTATAGATTAAAATATTATTACCATAGTTTTTTTTGTAAATAAGTACTCATTTATAGGACAGGAAAGTTCCGTTCCAAAGTCCCTCATTTCCCGAGTTGTTCCCTCCCCTTGTCAGCCAACTATTCTTTATATTTTTTGTCATGGTTTTTAGTTTAACAAAGGTAAACGCAGTGGAAGGTCAGTCGGATTTTGATTTCTAATATCAAATTGCTTCCTTTTTACATACAAGCAATTATAAGTTGTTCCGCATTAAAATCTGAAATTTATTGGACAATTTGCTATTAGAAACAAAAAACTTTGAAAAACATTCAGTTGACTTAAATTTGGAAATGGTAAGGAGAAACTGATAATAGGTATAATATGTATACTTTTGGAAAGCTTTGCAAAGAAGAGCTTATATTTCTATAATCTATAAGTGTACACAATTTTTTTGGGAGTTATCGGGTGATATGACATTATTTATGTCTTTCGTTGTGATAATTTGGATTATGTGTTATTTTTTAAAGTAGTCACTCAGTAAAGTAAAGGCAATTATTTGCCAACAGGTGTTTATTTTTTCAAGGAATAAGCCGAGTTACCAATCCCTATGTAGAGTTACATACAATAATATTTTTTTTCTAAATAAATTCAAATAAATTAAGTATTGCTACCTAATTGATTTTCATAACCCAAATACAAATGTTATTTAAATTGTTATTCGCTGAAATTTTCAATAAAAAAAATTTCAATTTAAAGTGTGAAATAATTTGTTCATGCTTCAAGGCGAAATATTTCTTTCATTATATGTAAATTTTTATGAAAAATGTAAAATATTCTTACATAAATTCTTTAAAAAAAATTTCTATTACAATAATTACTTACTTTTTCGAAATAGAATAAAGCAACCTTCAATATTAATTAACTGATTGTGATAATAAAGTCTATGTTTGTTGTTTATTTTGTTATTTTTTTTAAATAAAATTTTATTATCACATAAAAATAAAACTATTAATACGAATATTAATCAAATGATAACGTGGATGATGATACAAACACTCTCTTTTATAAATGAGTTATAGCCGTTACATTACATACAAATAATAAGTACTTTATTATATTTTATCAAATCAAATTACATATAATTCCTGCCTCTGTGACTGTTAACTGTTATAAAACTCAACTAAATCGTTCATATATTTATTGCTTCCATTTAAAACCGCGCATACAATAATTAGAATATGAGGCGATTGCGCGAACAGCTTTTATTTATTTTGTGGATCTATTATAAATGGATTGTGAATATATTTTTAATTGAAAAATAGGCTCAGTCGAAATATATTTTAAACAAATATTTATTTTTTAAACAAAGTATTTTATTTTATTTGTTCTTTCATTTAATGACCAAGAGGTAATTAAATTGAAGTACCTGTTTAGTATTGGATAAACACTTGAATGAAATTAAATACACGGTCTCCGTTCAGTTTCTTGCCTTGAATTGTTAGGCATAAAAAACATGAATTATATGCACACAAATTATATTCTTCCGTATTCTATTTTTTGTAGGTACTTCAAAATACCAACCAGGTTTTTTTGATAAATAATATTATAAAATTAATTTAATTAAAATCACTTGCTAATAGTTTTTTTTAATTTGGTGTTTTACAAGTCTCTCAAAAAAAGTAGTAGCTTCGAAGATTAGCACGAAGAACTAAAGGTGAATATTTATGATATACTACCAATTATGCACTATCGATTCAAAAAGTTTGGAATGCGATGAAAAAATGTTTCGAATAAATTTGTTCGAAATAAAAATTCCAATAATTTTTGTTCTTAATATTTATTCGAAATTAAATTTACTTAAATTTTACTTTTACACACGCATAGAGGAATAGAACCATGACTTGTGTTTTTAAACTAGAAGTATAGTGGATAGATGTTTATGCTAAAGTTGTAACAATACTGCTCCGTTTAGGAAAAATATCCAAACAAAAGTTGTTTGATTTTAAAAGCAACATTTTTTGTATTCGAACCTCTATCTCTTATGCATCGATTTTTCCCACTCACAGCCTATAACCACTTTTTAGCTATATAACAAACTCAAGAAATTTCAGTTCGTTATAGAGATAACGAACATCTTAAATCTTAAACTCATAAAGATGAGTTTAAGATTTATGCTGCGGTAGGTGCATCTTAGGTTTATAACCTCGTTTTTAAAGGTCATCATTCAGATAAATAAACTACAAGAACGCATTTTTTTAAACAACCAATAGCAAACTTATTTTAATGTTCATTAAGCTAGCAGAGCAACCTGAGCAGAACACAGTTATAATTGTGTCATTAGACGCTAATTAAATGCCCTAATTAAAAATTAAATGCTCTTTGTTGTATCGTGTTACATCATGCTCTGCTAGCTTAATGTTAAGCTAGCAGAGAAATATTTAAAAAATCAATTTATTATATTGTATTTAATATCAAATTATTAAGCTAATTAAATGCTCTAATTAAAAATTAAATGATCTTTGTTTCAGAGCAATATTTAAAACGTCAATTAATTATATTGTATTTAATATCAAATTATTAAGCTAATTAAATGCCCTAATTAAAAATTAACTGTTTGTTGTATCGTGTAACCGCATTTCACGATACAACTAGCAGAGCATGCGTTTACACGATACAACAAAGAGCAGTTAATTTTTAATTAGAGCATTTAATTAGCTTAATAGTTAGCTTAATATTAAACACAATATAATTAATTGATTTTTTAAATATTGCTCAGCTAGCTTAACATTAAGCTAGCAGAGCATGCGGTAACACAATACAACAAAGAGCATTGAATTTTTAATTAGGGCATTTAATTAGCATTTAATTAGCGTCTAATTATGAGACAATTATAATTGTGATCTGCTTAGGTTGCTGTGCTAGCTTAATGGACATATTATTTTAGTACATTCGTTGTGGATCATACACACAGATCGATGATACGGATGATTGTTTGATTTGTGTATGTCCATGACTAAGTTACAACCACGCTGTTTTATTGAATGAATTTAATACTGAAATGAAATGAATATACGAGAAGATAGATATATAGATCTCTATACTACAGTCAATCAATGGTAATTCGTAAATAATTATGCATGTAATTATTAATTCTATTTTTACACATACGCATGTCTACAGTGTGTTTTTATAGATGTGGTGTAAAGAACTAAAGTGATAAAAATTATATTAATAACTACAGTACCGATAACTGTAGTCGAATACGGAACCATAGAGTGGTGGCCGGCTGTGTGCCCTAAAAATATATCGCCATTGTTTCGTAAATTTCATAGGTTGGTGTATATACTTGTATAGGTTGGTGTTTACAAAAAAAGGAGCGGTTAATTGACTAAACTGTCGGGTATGGATAAGAACGAAGTAACCGGCTATGCTTGAGAAGGTTTTATGCAGTTTCCTTCACGAACTCCAGATGAATATCGGCATAGTTCCTATCATAGGCGGCTGCAGCCGCATATTCTACCAATTCCTAGTCTATACACAAAAATTCCTTCCAATCCTCCCACATCCTCACATCCTTAGGCATCACAATGAACCTTATGGTCGAAGTGCCACCCGTCCAGGGCAGCCTCTACAATCTATCTATCTATCTAGGTTGGTGTTAGTGTGTGGATATCACTGGATCGATGAGAACCACACCCATATTCGCGCTAGAAATTCTTCTAGGTTTACCTCCTCTTAATCTATGGTAATATAACACAAGGCGGGAAGAGAAATTTCTCTTCATCATTGAAAGTTAAATAATTGAGACTTCTCAGACGCAATGTAAGTTCTCGATTCCAGTTAAAGCGAAGTAGACGGACGAGACAATAAGCTTCCGGTAAGATTCTCTAATATGCTACATGGTTAGATCACGGATGGAATCGGGTGTTTTATACCAGTTTAACTCTTTCTCATCGAAATTCCCAACTTCATCAACAACTGGAGTATCGATTAAAACATCCAATACCACCAGAAGCCCTCTAAATGTTGGAACTGGATCAAAAACAGCAAAGTATCCTTGAATTCTCCCAACTGCGCTCACTCAAGCTTTGTCTGCCTTTGGAAGTAGCAATCCCAATGCTACTCCGGTGGCTACTGAAAACGTAGTTGGGAGTTACACCATGAATAGCACCAGTTTCTTGCACACAGGTACCTGATGGCCCTAACAACTGACCCATCAACTCCTATTCTTTTTTTATGTGTTGTGAAATGAATACTATCGTGATGTTTAGCTGTGATATTGATATTCACCTATTTATCTTTTAACCTGTTTTTAACTATTGTTTTTAAATAGGTAGTGCTGATTTTTATGTTCCTTTAAAATTTTTATATTTTTTATTGTATGTTATTTTTAACTATTACACTTGATTCGAATATTTTCTCTTTAATTTGCAGATGTTATATTTTTTGTAATTTTTTAGATTATAAAAATAAACGCTTAAGTATATTTTATTGCAAAAGAGGTGACAGTTTTATTGAATACATTTTCCATATGATGTAAGATAAAAGTATATAAGATATTTTTAGCTGTTAAGAGATATCGCATTTCGGGACAAACATTAATTTTTTTGATGTTTTTGTTTTTTTTTTCAGTATTAAAAATTCGATTGGCATGCAATTTAGAAGACATGATAAGATGAAAATGTAAATTCAGTTCGTTTGAACAATTTTTTGTTAATTTTCGCGTTTAGGTCGGGGAATCTTTTCGGCATTCGAGCTGAAAAGCCCAAATTGGTTGTTTTGTTGTCAAAGAGTTCAAATTGAATTTGTATCATGTGCCAAAAATAAACGACCATGATGTGACCAAAATATATTCATCTATGATGTGACCAAAATATATTTGCCAGCCAGAGGCTTGTACCTTCTAAGCCAAATAGGAGAGAAATTTATATATAAAATTTATAAATTTTTATCTTTTATTTTTGAAAAAATTTATTATTTTCTGTTGATATCTTTTAATATCTACCTCTCAAACGAAACGGATTCAAGTCACATTCATTATCTTATTCACCGAAACACCATAGGTAAAGAAGTGTTCACTATCAAAATGAGAACACATCGGACTAGGTGTATTGTTATACTTTGGTTTATTGATACGTCTGCTTATAGGTGATTTGAAATTAATTTCACGATTACATATTAATTAAATGAGTTTTCAAAACCGTGCTGTACCAGAAGCCCATCGAGCCTTGTTTGACAGCAGTACTTTATATGTTAGTATATTCTGCACAGATGTTTTTGGAAAATAATAAATTTATATACGTTTTGCAAAATAAAACGTAATGTTTGTTTAAGGAAATGACAAACACACAAAGATATAAATATTCTGAATATTATCATATTTTAAAACTGTGATTTTACACTGACAATCAAAAATATTTGAAATGATCATTTTATAAATTTATCATGGTTCGTCAAGAAGTGTTTGAATCCACATATCTTTGAAATGAATTTCAAATTAAACAAAATTTAAAAATTAGTTTCATATATTTCTAAGATACTTTATGAAGTCAATGCTATTCTTATGGTAGAAAACTTAAGTCTCACTTTCTACAACGTATTAAAATAGATATCTTCTAAATAAAAGTGGCCGAGTCCAAGCAGTCTAAGGCGTCCGAGCGGTCTAAGGCGTTATGGCTGCGCAGTAGGCCTATTTGGAAACTGGGAGGTTATGGGTTCGAATCCCGACATCGGCAGTTTGTCAATTATTAAGGAAAAAAAGGGCGGTTAATTGACTAAACTGTCGGCGTATGGACAAGAACGAAGTAACCGGCTATACTTGAGAAGGTTTTCTGCAATCCTACCAATTCCTAGTCTATACACAAAACTTCCTTCCAGTCCACTCACATCCTCACATCCTTAGGCATCACAATGGACCTTATGGTCGAAGTGTAACCCGTCTAGAGCAGCCTCTACAATCTATCTATCTATCTATCAAATAAAAGATTATATTTAGTGTCAATCATAATTCAACATTTTTTATCTGAAGAGCTGATAAAATTTATGAGAATTTGTCCATAACTTTCAATGTAACCTTGATTTTGTCATATAATTAGACAGCGTATAGTGGAAAATTATTTTTTGTCTTACCCCTCAAATAATTTCCATCACTCATTAGAAGTAACCTCCTTCAAGGATTTCGTCTACAGAAACTTATAAACCGAACCTATAAGAAGTACGGGCACGGTTTATAAATAGTACAGCGAAGGCGAACCAATGACACGCGACAAAATAATTCGGGCACGAGATTGTGTTAAGCAATTTAGGAATCTGATCGAAACAATAACAACACATGGCGGGGCAAAGATAGGTAGATTTCGCGCTTGTTTCTGAACGAACTAACGGAAATGGGGTACCGGGTGACAAGTGCGAGTGACGTGGTGTGGCCCTCTCGCCGCGTCACTTGTTTGTTTTTATTTTTGGAAAATTTTAGTAAAAAGTATTAGTAATTGACCGTATCAATCAGTGAGTAACGCTTATAATCAATCAAACGTGAAAATCAATTACTCGCTACATTAAAATTAGAAACGTTTCAGATCAAAATTTCGAATTGAAATACGAAATTATTTGAAAGTAAAAACATTGTGTAATAACTAGTTTTGATATTTTTTACTACAATTGTAATTATTACGACGCTATTGTGGGGTATTTTGAAGAGTTTCTCTCTGTCAAGAGTTTTGTTTGCTGTTAATGATTAGGAAGACAATGCACAATGTTAAGTAATAACCAACATTGCAACCAGAATTATAGTCAAGAGAAGGTGTCTTCGTCTTCTTCAACTTACTTCAAGTGCACCTTTATTGCCTGCCTATATACATATTATATTATGATATATATGTGGAACATCAAAGTTTGAAATCATCGATCTTATTAAAATGGCTAGTTATTACATAAATTTCCAAATATGCAATGTATTGACGGAGAAATTAAAACGACTAGTTTTAGATATTCCTTACAGCTGCTTATTTATTTCCAAGAAATATCTTCTTCAAAGAAACTGCGTGCAACAAATTAATCGTTATTTGAAATTCTGCTTAGGAAAAAAAGATTATGGCACCCGGGCCCTAGCTTGCGTGGGTTCCCGATGTTTAGATAGATTGTAACGACTGCCCTGGACGGGCTACACTTCGACCATGAGGACCATTGTGATGCCTAAGGATGTGAGGATGTGAGTGGAGTGGAAAGAATTTTTGTGTGTAGACTAGGAATTGGAAGGTTGTGCGGCTGCAGCCGACTCTGATAGGAACTATGCCGATGTTCATCTGGAATTCGTGAAGGAAACTGCAGAAAACCTTCACAAGCATAGCCGGCTACTTCGTTCTTGTCCATACGCCGACAGTTTAGTCAATTAACCGCCCCTTTTCTTTTTTCTCAATAATTGACAAACAGCCGATGTCGGGATTCGAACCCATAACCTCCCAGTTCCAAGTAGACATAACGCCTTAGACCGCTCGGCCAATTGGACGATATTCACTGTATACACAAAAATTAATTCATACACGGAGAAGGAACTGGAAGAAATGCGCGAAGATGGTCTAATGCAAAAAGCGTTGATATTTATTCGTCTCGAAGAGATTCGGATGCCTCCCGAAGTTGCATAATATGTATATGTAAACTTTTTTCCCAATGTTACAAGGACATTAATACTTATACAACTTACCGTGTAATCTTCGCATTTCGTGTACGCAAGTAACTTGATAAAATAATGATTTTCCGGGATGAAGCGAATCAAGACGATGCTTTGTTCTCTACTGGGGCAAGAACTACTGGAATCATTGATTATCCTAAACATAGAATCGGATCTTATCAAGGATAGCAGCTTTTGACCATCGAGCTGTTGTTATCTGTTTCTCATCTATTAAAAAATGTTAATTGGTTACCTTAAAGTTCAACAAATGGAACTTTATACATAAAATTCATGTCTTTTAAAATAAAAACTCCCAAAAACTTGCTTATTTAATTATTATCATTACTCGGGCCGTTTAGGCCCAGTCCAACGCTGACTTCAAGGGTCCTACAACTGCCTATTTATATAACGTATATATTATTAAACACAATTGGAAAAGCTGTTTTTTAAAATAACTGACTAAATTTGAATAATTACTGTGCTGTTTTAGTATGAGTTTTCAAAATTTGAGGCTATTTTCTGTAGCTAACACATATAAAAAGGTTACAATTTCACTTTTTCAGCTAAAACACATCGAACTATATTGTTCAGATTGTAGTCATTTACAGTCATTCTATCAGCTTCAATCGCTTTAACAAGTTGTAACTTGTAATTTATCGTAAGCCAAGTTCGGTTTGATGGCTTGTACTCGGACTTAAAATAATTTGGGGCTTATTCAATTTGCCTTAAGGATTAGCAAAACTTAATGTAACAACCCTGAACAAGTTCCACTATAGTCATTGATAATTCCTGGATGATTGTAGCCATTATAGTGATAGACGAATTTAATAAAACTTGACTGTCAATATATACAATGTCTACATTGCTTACTTTAAATACAAACACAAGCTAACTAAAACCTATTTTGACAAAATGGAAACCCGACTTCAAAAATTCTAAAACAAAAAATGCACTAAAAAGTAAAAAAATAATTGCATATTCTTGTGAAAATTTTAGTTCACCTAAGCAAAAATTTTTAAATATATATGTACAATTATTGTTATTTTTGGAGTCGGTGTCAGCATAGAGAAATTCACATAAATTTTGGACACCGCCTCCAAAAATAACAATAATTGTACATATATAATTAAAAATTTTTGCTTAGGTGAACTAAAATTGGCACAAGAATATGCAATTATTTTTTTACTTTGTAGTGCATTTTTTGTTTTAGATTTTCAGTTTTTTTTTTGTAAAAGTTTTTGTTTTTGGGGTCGGTTTTTTTTTGTAAAAAGTTTTTCTCAAGTCGGTTGATTTGGTGACAATGGGACCAATCGGAAATCAAACTCTTTAAAACAAAAAAAACAAAAATTCAAAATCGGTTAATAAATGACGGAGTTCGGAGGTAACAAACATTAAAAAAAAAATATAGACGAATTGAGAACCATCCTCCTTTTTGAAGTCGGGTTAATAAGTATAATAACTGTTTTATAATGATTATATTGTTATGTTCGTATCACATTGTAGCAGCAGAAGTCTAGTGTACGTATATATTCCTATATTCCTATAATAATAGTAACCTATCTTCTCATATTCATAATTATTTTATTTAACATGGTCATTGCATAATTTGTACATGTTGCCTGTGTAATATAGGCAAAAATATAGCAATGTAGGATGGTGGAGTGGAGTGGTATTAAACGTATAACGCTAATTCCAATATCTGGGTGATCTTTAAAAAATGGCGTTATGTGATTACACTTTGTTATCGTTCTTTCAAGTACCGAGAATATAGAATATTTTCTAGTTAATTTTTGTTTGTTAATTACTCAAGTACCTAATAAAATAGTCATAATAGAGCACTATAGATGTAGGTATTCTCATCTGCATTTTAAATCCTGTTGACAAATATTAGTATGTATTATGGAAACAGGATGTTTTCTCTGTAGAAAACTAAAAAAAAATTGATTATATATCGACCAATGTATCAAATATATACGTTTAAACTTCGTTTGTTCGGTAAGTTCCGAAGATCTATTTATATTTAGCCTCAAAAAAATATTGGCATTATTGTAGATGAAAACATGTATAAATCATATATATATGTCGGAATCGTACATTTGTCAAAGGAATAAATGTGTTTTTTATTTATGGATACGTCTGTTCGAACATTTCTCTACATCTATATGTTTACAGTTTTACACTTACATTTATAAGTACAAAGAAACTATTTTTTAAGAAAAGGTTTATTTTATTACAGTATGTCCGACATAAAGGATCCTCCAGACATAGAGGTCCGGAAATTAGATATTATCAATACTTATATATTCTTAGAATAAAATAAATTGTCTAAAAGTGCAATAAAGAATAATTGCTTTAAGATTTATCAATTAACACAGTAAGTAAGGGTTCAGCTGAAGGGGCACGTGCGGCTCTCTACTTAGACGCAAATTGTACGGTACGGATGTTAATAAACCTATTTTTGTGATATACTAGAGATGGTACATAAATATAATGTAGTAATAGAATGACCCCTTTCCAATATTTTTACAAACATCAAGGAAGGGGGGTGAGTTTCATAAAGGAAGCAGGATAGTGAGTTCTGAGAGGACAGCACCCGAGTACAGACCGTATCGTGCAGTTGCGTATTAGTATCAACTGAACTCTGCTGAAAGTTACATGAAAATAGCATCACATGGAAATAGTGTTTGGATTGTTGGTAGCCCTTTTGGACTAGTATAATTAATTATGTTTATTGATGAGATAACCGTGGTATGGCATTTGTTAGTATTATTCGTGTTGTATCTGTATTGTTAACTGGAGCCAACTTACTGTGTCGTAGGATTGAACCAACTATTTGTAATTACTGATTGTGATAGTGCGGGACACCGGGTATTATTGTAGACTAGTGCGTGTTTGTGAAAATGCAGTTTTCAGTGTGCTATTGGAAATTGGTAAGTGTTTGTATTTTATAAAAACAACAATGCCTGACAACATATATACTGGTTCAAACGACCATGCTCCCAATTATGAATTTCCGACATATATATATATATATATATATATATATATATATATATATATCTAATTTTAAAGAATTTTCCACGATTTCTTTCAAGAAAATATTGTAAACATATAGTCTGCCATCAAAAAGGAGTCAAAATGGCGAAAGATATAAAGGATTTTTAATTAAATATTAATAAAGATACGGTATTTCAAAAGAAAAAGTTCAGTTTCACGATCAAGGAAAATAGTGAAAACAACTGATCAAGGGTCACGCAAAGCATTATTCTATATACGAATGCACACCTCCTACTGTGCATGCTGTAACTCTGAATCGGTTGACCATACGAAAAATGAATGAGATCCTAATTATTTAGAATTTTATGATTTACAAGTTATGTAATAATCTCTAAAAACATACAACGAGTAGGAGATATTTGCAAAAACCGATTGTAGTAACCATTGACTTTTAATATCTTGACTATAGCGAACTTGATTATATGACACTATTTTGCCAGCCTTTAGTATATGTCAAAATAAAGGAATATGCAAAAATTTAACTTACCTACTATCATTTTGAAGTTGTCCCTCTATTTCAACTAATTTGATTGATTTTTTTGCAGTATTTATAGCTTTCAAAAAAAAAAAAAAACGAAAAATATGGTTCAAAATTTATTCAAATTTATTTCAAAATTTTTAAAGTAATACAAAAATCGGATACAGGAAAGAAACGAAAGGAAAATTTGAAAGAAAATTGCTTAGTGGACAAATTTATTAAGTCAAACTATTATTTGTTATTAACGAATTATAACGTATGTCTTGACTATTTGACGATTAGAAAAGCATATTTATTTTTATCATCGGTTGAATAACCAAGTAGGGGCTACGATGAGATCATAAATGGGTATATACGATTAATTTAAGGTATAAAGCAATGGAATATAGACAAATACGAACAAGCATTTCACTATGAAGTATGAACAGTCTCTATAGACTTGACAGTTAATCCAATCCTGATTAGACTGGAAATAAAACGGTTGATGGGGTATGAGAGAGTAATCCATCATACTCTGTCCCATTAAAGGCCCATCTTAGCGTTGAATACATAATACTTCATTTAAAAAAATATAAACATAAAAAAACAGGCATAACACTGATTTGCCACATTACACATGCATTTAGGTATGAAATGAAAAATTAATTATAAAAACCAAGAAGCAATACTACGCTCAGAGAATGTAATTTATTCTTATACCATAACGAAACTTTAATACACGCAAATGTCATGTGCGATACGGGAGATCGGAGAGACTAACTGTTTTCAGTGTTGCCAGACCCGATTTCTTAAAAAGCGGTAGATCCATCAAAATAAAGCGGTAGATTAAGAAAAAAAGCGGTAGATTCAAAAAGTTGTATTTTGTATATAGAATGTATATTATTTTACCATTTACATGCATAAAAAACTTAGTCTGTTTGAAAACTGTTTACATGTACGTCTGTTACTGTAACGTACGACACATTCATGGCAAAATCAGTAATTACAGAACCATATTCCATTATTTCAAATAATGGAATATGGTCTGTAATTACTGATTTTGTACTTGTACGACTGGGAGTTTTTAACTAATAATTATTATAAAAAATTGAAAAAATGACACAAATTCAAAAATTTTGTTATTTACTCACAAAATTTCTAAAAAAGGGGAGATTAAGAAAAAAAACGGTAGAGCAATAGAAATACTAAAAAAGCGGTAGATCTACCGTTAAACGGGAGATCTGGCAACACTGACTGTATTAGGTATTTGTTTCGCGACGTCACTATAGGTACATTTTGTTTTTATGTTTTGGTGGTACCACGTCTAAATGTGTGTAAAAAAAATATGGTGCGAATAGCCACGCACCTACTTTATCTTCCAAACGTTTAAAATAATAGGATCGGGCTACCTTTATTCGGTCGGTGAACTCCTGACCTCTTCTCACGTTATACGTACTATAGTTAGTACCTCATGAATTTTAATTTAGTATTTAAAATATACAAGTTTAGTATCTTTGGAAACACAAATGTGTGTATGTGTTTGTTAGAAATATAGGCACCTTTTTTCACCGTCGACGCAAAAAGAGGGGTGTTACAAGTTTGAAGCCTATGTGTGTCTATTTGCCTGTCTCTGGCATCGTAGCTCTCAAAACCGTGAACCGACTTGAATGCGGTTTTTGGTTTGCTTGCATTGATTCTGTTTGATAAAAATCTGTTCAGTAGATAGAAGATTATCAGCTTCTTTCAAAGATGATAATAGGCCATATTACTAACATTACCATTTTACATAAAAACTTGATGAAGTTAACGGGAAGGTATTTTCTATATATATATATATATATATATATATATATATGAAAAACACATGATTTTATTCCTTAAATAAATTTATGTTAAAAAAAAAGGTGACCCTACGAGGGGTAAAAAACAGTTCTACAATGTATAAAAAAATCTTGAGTTTTTAAAACATTTTTAAAAACAAGCTTTTTATAGTAAAACTAATTTTCTGCAACTTTACATCCTGTGTTTTTCGATTTTTTCAATATTAAGAAAGATATACCATGTTTTGTGTTTCCCCCTCCCTCAAAACCCCCTTTCGATATATATATGAAAAACACATGATTTTATTCCTTAAATAAATTTATGTTAAAAAAAAAAGGTGACCCTACGAGGGGTAAAAAACAGTTCTACAATGTATAAAAAAATCTTGAGTTTTTAAAACATTTTTAAAAACAAGCTTTTTATAGTAAAACTAATTTTCTGCAACTTTACATCCTGTGTTTTTCGATTTTTTCAATATTAAGAAAGATATACCATGTTTTGTGTTTCCCCCTCCCTCTAAACCCCCTTTTCGATCATTGTCATACTTACCATAAAAATACATTGTCATCGGACCTAAACCAACATGTAAAAATTCAACTCCGTAGGGTAAGAGGAAGTGATTCTAATTCAGCTTGCAAGATTTGACCCGAACATACATGCATACATACATATATACATTGCAAGTTAAATAAAAGCTTGTAAAATGGTCTAGTACATTTTTTGCTGATGGTTAACATGCGGAGCAATGAACAAGTTAAATTTAAAAACATTATAAATTAGTTTTTTCACACATTTATTACTTAATCCCACACTTTTTCCACCTTTATTGTCCTGACTGTATAAACCAATATTTACTGAAATGTATTCTCGACAAGTAACCACCGAATCAAAGCAAAATTTCGTTTAATATAAAAAGTTATTATACGTATGTATGTAATTGTTTTTAGCGAATTTCCTGAAAGGAAATAGAGCTATTGGTCTCGTACCGACTTCAAAATTTTGCAAAAATTTCTTCAAATGTCCATCGATCCTACCTAGTAGATGTCGAAAAACACCATCTCTAAAATTTATATATATATATCTATGGACATATATATATATATACATATATATATATATATATATATGTGTCTGTAATCGCTCTAGCGGTCACAATTTTAATCTGATTGGAATGAAATTTGGTATTTGAGGCGCTTTTGGTATTCAAAAGATCAAGTTCGTTAATGGGTAAAATCGGGCAAGGGGAAAGGGGGGTTTACAGGGAGGGGGAAACACAAAATTTGACATATCTCCCTTAATATTTGAAAAATCGAAAAATTTATAAGAAGTAAAGTTGTAGGTACTAAGTTTTACTGCAATTTTGTTTCTTATCATTTTTTCTGTTACACTAATATTTACAGAAATATTGACGGTATAAGATTGAAAATTAAATTCCTTAATATCTCTGTACACATTAGAGTTTGCGCAAAAATGATAAGATGATGAATTGTAGCAAATTTGATTTTATACAACTTTATTCCTTACGCATTTTTCGATTGTTCTAATATTAAGAGATATTTTATATTTTGTTTTCTTCTTTTTTTATACCTCCCCCCATTCCCCTCGACGTATGTCATTTATTAATAAAATTGGCCATGCAAATACTAAAATCATATACGACATTTCATTTTGATCAGACTAACATTATGACCGCTAGAGAGTAATTTATGTATTCCAAGGAAATTCGCTAAGTTGAAGCAGCTCCTGCGTAACGAATTTTTTTTTATTTTTGTTGTTGCATTCATTTTGTATTTATATGAGCAATATACACAGTTCATATGTTAAGTAAATAGTCTATAAAATGTATTATCTACTATGTCAATATTTGTCCAACCATTGATTATATATTTTAATTAAATTTATTACGAACAAATTTCTACTTACAACCAGTGATGGTAGTGATTAGGTATTAATAATTATGTCATTTTCATTTTGCTAAATAGCCAGTGGAGTATTTCGTTCATAACCGCTCTAGGGTGTTAAAACTGGCCTTCCTCTTGAACAAGTTTATCCAGCTCTCAAAAAAGGTTGTGGTCACAGCCACCCGACAATTGGCAAATACGAGTCGGAGTATGAATTCGCTCATGATCGATATAGTGCATTCCTACAAAGGCGTTGTTTATAAAAATATATGACGCCCTGACCAAGATTTTGTATAGTGTATAGTTCCACGTTGGCAAAGCTGTGGGGCGAACACTAGTAAATTAATAAACTTGTAAAATGTTAGTTTGTTCGCTCACGAAAATTACAAAAGTAAATGAGTGTTTGTTTGCACATCACAGTGTCACATTTAGACTCTAAATTACAAATTCAAGCTTACGTTTCTTTTTCGCGAGAATGATGATAATTTCATCGATGTCCAGGTTCACATCTTTGTGTTTATTTAGGAGAGCTAGCCTGGATAATCTGTCCTGTACCATTGAGGTACGCAACCAAGATTTTACTCTGCGACGAGTAGAAAACGATCTTTCTGCGGTATCTACGCTGACCGGGAGAGTTGCCAGTATTAGTAAGAAAATTTTTATGTTAGGGTACAAATCTTGGTCGCATGCTTCAATAAGATGAGCTACCGACTCTGGTATGGCGGAATTGTCTCATTCTCTTTTCCATTTGGCCATCCAGAGTCGGTATTTATTTATAACAGTTGATTCACTATCGGCAATGAATACGTGGTATATTTGAATCATCAGCCTATCGAACTCAATAGACCGTGAAAGTATCACGTCACAAGTCTATTAGGGTTGTGGGCATGCCCATCGTGCCCACAACGGTGGATCCACGCTTGAATTTATCTCTATTATAAAATTATAAATGTCTGTTAATTTGTTTAATTGTTTGTTCGAGCATCACGCATAAACCACCGGACCAATTATGATTAAAATTGTTTGTTTAAAAGCTAATCATTAGACTTAAATATATTTTATCTCCCTACGATAATCTAAAAATGATTGGAGCTGGAAATATAACAATAAAACTCGGCGAAGCCGCTGGTATAAGCAAGTATCATATACAATTATAATTGTAAATGATCAAAAGGCAATAAAACATTGTTGCATTTCGAGAAGCATTTATTACTTAAGTTACATATATTAAAATAATAATTATATACAAGTAGAAATAACAACTAATCTCAATTGCTTAAATATCCTATATATAGTGAGTTAATTTTCAAAGCGTTAACAATTGATTTCACTTTTTACATACGCACAGATGTATACAAATATAAAGTAGTGTATAAAGGTGTTTTATTATTAATCAAGAGTAATTCTTCCATATTTTTGTCTTCTAACTTCTTAATTGATTTTGTAAGTAATACAAATTATTATACGCTTTTTATCTGTGTTTCACCTGTATGTATGTATGTATGTAACCGACCCATTTGGGCTCGATTTTCTCCTACTTTGAGCGATCAGATTTAATTCAAATTTTGCACACCTGTCAAAGACCGATGACAATGCAATAATTCGATTAAAATATCCGAATATCCTGATTAGATTCGCCAGGATTCATCAATTTCTTTCCGCATCCTTTGCATGAGAGTAACAGAGATAGAGCTAGTGCGCGAACTTCAACTAAAAAATGAAAAATAAATAATAGTTTAAAAAAATTCGAAAAACACGCTTTTATAGAAAATCCAACTAAAAAATAGAAAATAAAATTTAATAAATTTGGATTAAGAAAAGTGTAAATAAGAAACAAATGTATATTAATGGAATAACTATTGACATTATGCACCCCACGCTTTTTTCCATTAATATACATTTGTTTCTTATTTACACTTTTCTTAATCCACATTTATGAAATTTTATTTTCTATTTTTTAGTTGGATTTTCTATAAAAGCGTGTTTTTTTAATTTTTTTAAACTATTATTTATTTTTACCATAAAACCTAAATACTGGTTGTATATAATGTAAAATTGTGTTACACTCTACTCTTTACTCTTTGCACGTCTACTTTATGACTCCTCTAATCTAAACGTTTAATTTGATTCCCATAATGTATGGGTGATTGTTAAAACAGAATTCACAAACGTCCATCAGTATTCGAAGTTTTTTGAACCCAATCGAAACATTTGACACTTTAAAATTATAGTTTTTATTAATACAGTTTTTGGGTCTAATTTCGATAGGCAATATTTCAAAAATACGTTAAAAAGTCTCTGTAGGTTCTTCCATGAAACGTATAGAATGAGTATACGAAGTTGATCAGAAGTGCGGTACTTTTGGAACTACGCCCATCAAAAAATTAAAAATAAAAAAAATATTTTGTTATATACAAATTTTCCCTCTTGTTTTCAAATTACATTGAATTTGTTCTAATGTTTTTTCTTTAGTTTCGGGTACAATAAAATATACAAACAAACAACCACATAAACAACCAATAGTAAAAAAATAAAATGTCACATGTACACCAAAATTATCACAAATTAATTGAAATGATTTAGTTAGTACAAAATTGGTCATAAAATCGTATGTACATACAATACACGACGCATAACCTTTAATATTCGTTGCAAACATTTCACTTAGGACTACCGGCGGCAGTGGACCTAATCCAACACCAGATGTTAATTTATACAATACCAAGGCTATAATTGGCATTAATCGAAAGTAATGTTCATGCTCGTATTGAATATATTGCAAATAAAAGAATGTGCCAATCATTGACAATGGTAAGGCACATGTTAAAGATGACAGTATTAACAGGGGTCGTCTACCCCAGGAATCCACTAATAAACTACACGAAGCACGAAAAATTAATCCAGCTGCACATAAAATAATACCACTAACATTGGCATCCAATGATGCGCCCGTTTGTTCGAACACAACTTGAGCATACGATACAATTGGATTGATTCCCGACAATTCTTGAATTGTGACCACACCCATTGCAATCAATAACGCTAAACGATTATGTTGAATTTGAAAAATAGTGAAAAAATTTGTTTTAGATTTGCGTTCTTCATCAATAACTATTTTTATATTTTCAATCTGTTTTTCAACATTTTCAGTTTGTGTTAATAATCTCAACGATTTTGCCGCACTCTCTGGTTGATTTCGCATCAAATAATAATATGGTGTTTCTGGCATCCGTAAAAATGCGATGAATAAAAATAATGGCAGAGATAATACAATAATGGCGTTAGCTTTTATTGAAAAATATGGTACAATTATGCTTTCGATTAATACTCCAACATTATATTGTATACTGATAAAGGTTCCACATATACCGCGAATATTTGGGGATGTAATTTCACCGATATACATGGGTAATACTGTAAATGCTGCACCAACACCAAGCCCACTAATTAATTGAGCCAGGCATAAGAAGTAAACATTGTGAGCTAGACATATTAATAGCCATGTAATTATATATGGTATTGTTAATAATACTAAGGCTTTTTGTCGACCCAAGTGATCAGCTGCTATTGATCCAAATATTGGTCCAAATATACCACCTAAAGCATTCATACTGGCCATCCATGATCCTTCGTCACTTGTTATCGGTATTGGAGAGTTTTCGGATAATAGTTTATGTAATGTTGGTCCTATCCATCCTAAATGCAATCCACCTGATACCATTGCCATTGTTGCTATAAACAAAAATCAAACAGAATTAGCAAACTCTTATTGAATATTTGTTCTTATCAATTAAATAGGTAGTAAAGAAAGAGCGGTTTAAAATCATTGATAATAATTAGTTTTATTCAAAATCAAGCCGTACCCCACCCGCTTCGCTGCCGCTGAAGATTCGGGATATTTGGATTTTGTTCACAATTTCAAGGGTTTTAGTTTTTTTGCGCTGAACCCTAATTCTTTTTCTAAAATAAAAGTAGCCGAAGTTACTCCTTATAACATCAGCTATCTGCCAGTGAATGTCCCGTCATAATCGGTCCATCCGTTTCGGAGATTAGCCGGAACAAACAGACAAAAATTTTAAAAATTATTTTTTTTGTTATAAGTACCGTATATTTTACTTTCATATGCATTTAGTAAAAAGCTGTTATTTTGACATTACAAACAGACACTTCAATTTTATTTATGTGTATGTATATGTATACTCTCGTTCAATAAAACTGAACAGATCTTAATCGAATCAGTTTCTCACAATTTTGATTATTCTTGTAATAAATGTTTTTTACTATACTTCCATTTCTTTTTTCACACTTAAAATATATACTACTTATCTTTGTTTATAAATGAATCATTATACAGAGAGTTACAAAAGTGAGGCGTTTTATGAAATGTAAGAAAATTAACATTTTAGGTCTATTCAATTTTATTGAACGGAAGTGTACAATTGAAAAGAGTTTTAGAGTTGTACTGAATACAGAAAACTTTGATTCAGCTCCAATAAGTTCATAAATAACAACATGATTTAGGGTTTATTAGCTAATTGATCTTGAGTTTCGTATAAAAAAAAAAAGCAAAGTAATCAGCGAAATATCCAAAACAAAGTAATTTTTTCAGTACAAATTCTTCATATAGAGACGATCTAAGCTTATAATAAAATATAGGTACAAAGAAAGAAAACAATTTTTGTTAAAATTCTAATATAAAAGTTATCATTATAAAAAAAAAAGAATAGAAGCGCCAAATCGGAATGGGCCTCTAAACTCCACGAACAAATATTTGACATCATTAATCATATATTTTACGTTTCATTGAATTGGAGGGAGAAGTGATGTGAAAAAATATACCCTATATAATGCAGGAAATGGGTTCAAAAAGAGGCATTTTTATGACACTTCTCCGTTACATTTGCGAATTGCATATTCTTGTAGGGCTGATAGCCCAAATGAAGACCTACTATTTTCCAACCATCGATTCACCACCCATTTTTTGCCCCACGCGTTCAAATTTGGCAAAACGGAAAAAAGAGGTTTTTGAGCGATAGAAGTTTTTGATACGAAACTGTGAATTTGACAGAAAAAAAGTAAAGGAACCATTTTTAGGTATTAACAAGACAAACAATTTGGCGCATCGGAAATTAAAATCGATTAAATGATGTTTGTAAATATACTAATAAATAATTTATTTTGTTCCATACTTACACAAAAATGCAAGTCCATATTGAACTTTATGTGCTCTTCGAATATTTTTCGGAATTGTTGCATCTTCCAAATTTGTTGATAGTATATCCAGAGATTTTTTGTATTCATTGTTTTTTGATGAATTTAATAATGAAATATCATTTGAAGACTTTGAATACCCATTTTGTAATAACAATTTATTATGTATAGTTTTGTCATTTTCATCAACATTGGTTAATTCAGTGTATGAATAACGTAACTCTAATGGTTTTGATGGATCATTCATCTGTATTGAAAATAAAAATGATTGATTTTTAATTCATGAAATAATTATTAAACTAACTTGAAAATTAATTTTTAGCGTTTATTTAAAGGATTCATGCCTATTGGTAATGTTACTTATGATGTCATATTCCAACATGGTGACGTTAGCCAGGCTACATTTCAACAATAGAGAAGTTGTATTAATTTTTTATCGCTACAAATTCATATATAAATGAAAGAATAATTCATTTGAAGTATGTTTTGATAATTTTTGTTTTTTGATTAATAATTTCATTTTTTCATTCATTATTATTAATAAAAAATAAATAAATTTTTGTTTAAAAAAAACGACTTGTGATTGATTGTGACGTAATTATATCCGTTGAGGATGAGAGCCAATTGGAATCATACTATACACTTGTGTTTTCTATATTCAGATCACCATGTGTCATAACAAAATAGTCTACTAGTCTCTTGTCTCTCTCGTAAACATGGATGTTTTATCATTTCTCCATGCACTGGCGTTACTAAAGCGATATAATGACGTCACTGGCGTTTTAATGTACATTTTCAAATAACAATTTTTGTTATTGTTAAAATATTTGACAACAACAACAATTGTTAAAATATTTGAAAATTAAAATAGTTAAAATTTTTTTTTTTTTAAATTGTCTTAATAAGTTTTAGTACTTTAAAAAAAAAAACAAAATTACAAAACTTTCAAGTTCTCTAATATATATTTTATATTTTTCATTAAAAAAAAGTTTTATTAAAAAAATTATAATTTTTTGTTTATTTTATTAACGTAGCCCTAGTAACGCATATGTAACTATCACAGTTGAGCCCGACGACTCTTTTTCTAATTATTGCTAATACATTTCATAGTCCTAAGGAACAAACAAAAATACTACATCCAAAATTGTCTCCAAAAATAAGGCACAGAAGCTATTCCATGGCATACGTGGATTCGGATTTAGTACAAATTATTTTTTATAACATTGTATAATGTATATGTATATAATATATATATATATATATATATATATATATATATATATATTTATATATATATATATATATATATATATATATATATATATATATATATATATATATATATATATATATATATTGGATATGTAAAGATATAAAAAAAGTTTGATCTTTCCGTATACACAGTACAAAAAGGTTAGTACGAGGAAAAGATACCTTTGATTTATCGATGGACTTTTCTTTTCGTTATCTCCTTAATGTTCGAAAATATTTTAATAATAACAAACGATAAATTAAATGTTTTCTTTATTTCAAATTCAGAAAATATGTACGTTGATAATTTGCAAAATAAAAATTCAAAAATGGAAAAACTGGATAGAAAAAATGGATTTTTTTAAAATAAAAATTACTTTATATTAGAGAACGATAATTTGTGGATGTTAGTACTTATGGATGAAATAAAATTTCATAAAAGTAAAAATCAATAAAAAATTTATGTGGCTCATAGTACTTTTTTAACCCAAGTACTATATTTAAGATTAGAAATCGGTTTATTTCTTAGTAGGTGAGAAAAAACTTTTTGAAAATATATTTTATTTATTTTATATTTATTTGCCTATTTAATGGTTATATTTGCATTTCTATCGCTTTAGTATTATAGTAGCAGAAAGGAATAATTTGGATGATTAGTTAATTCCATGCATTATTTAAGCGTTTCATAACCATTTAAAACAAAAACAAAAAAACATTTAAGAATATCGTTAAAAAAAATTAATATCTTAATTGATAAATGTTAAAATTCCCATCAATTCTTTTACGAATTCCAAAAACTATTTTGAAAATATTTAGAAATATATGGAAAATCTCATTCACAAAATTATTATCGTAAAATAATAAATAAACACCTTTAGTTTAATTTGAAATATTTTTAACACATAAAAGTAACTCTACACAAACTAGTGAATCCGGTTCACTAATTAGTAAAACACAAAAGCACGAATATTCCAACAATCAACTTGCTTAAATTAAAAAAAAACAAAAATTCTGAGAAATTTTTGAAAAAATGATTAAGAAACAAATATTCTGTGTATTATAATTGATTTGAGTTTATTATTTTGTAGACAAAATCGCGAATATTCCAATAATCAACTTGTTTAAAATAAAAAACAAAAAATTCTGAGAAATATTTGAAAAAATGATTAAGAAACAAATATTTCGTATATTATTTGATTTGAGTTTATTATTTTGTTTACAAACTCGCGAATATTCCAATCCAATAATTGTTGGTTTGATTATAATCAACTAATTGTTTAAAATAAAAAATTCTCAGAAATATTTGAAAAAGTGATTAAGAAACAAAAATTTGATAATTACTTTGAGTTTATTATTTTGTTAACAAATAACAGTAACATTTAACAAAGAAAAGTCGATTAGAACAAAATTAAGTAACTGGTTTGTTTGAACAGTGAAATTATTTAGATAAGAAAACAGATTATTTAGATAAATAATGTGCATCTCTTTTATTACAATAAAAAATACAAAATTTATTTCATATTTACCTTCTAGCGATGTTGAGTGTAAAATTTTGTCAACTGGACCAGCAAATTTATATTATTTCCATATTGAATTATGGGTAAACAATATTTATGAATTGTTTTGTTTTGATGATCTTAAAATGTGTCAATCTAATTTTTAATATTACATTACAATGTTAATGGATGATTATCAAGGTCTGAGGACATTGTTGATATATTGATATGTTTATAGAAAATAATTACGTTCTTAATATCTTATATCAAATTTATATATATATATATTTGTATACATACTCGTATATAATATATATATATATATATATATATATATATATATATATATATATATATATATATATATATATATATATATATATATATATATATATATATTATATAAAAAACTAACTAATCAAATAATATACATATTATATATGTATACATACCTATAATTTGTATATTATTTGATTAGTTAGTTTTTTTAACTACATACAGTTTTCACCTCTATATACAGATTACACGGTAATATGAATACGGAGGAAAATATTGGACCCCGGCAATCGATATTGGATTTTCACTGGCACTTTATGTTTTGGAGTTTCATAATGGCAAAAATAGCTTAAAATCTCTATAACGAATAACGGCTCATTTTCTGGATTACATGACGTGCAAAATCTGTAGTTTCGCTATTACTAATGTGTATCATGAAAACATACACACGCACACTTGACCACGTCATTTCCATTTTTTTTTAAATTTTATAATTAATTTGTGTCTTATTACTTACTTATCTACAACTTGTTTATTCAATGTTTTTCGGTAATAAAAGGCTTACTTTTCTAGTTGATCTAATCATTGATATTTAGAAGTATAGCCAATTTGACAGTACCCAAAACCCATAAGATTTGTGCCGGGTACTTTTTTTATCAAATAGTATAAAATTATTTAAATTTGATTTTGTTTAATAAAAAAAAGTAAACTGGCAGTAATTGCCACCTTTACTTCTACTACTGTAATTGTAGGAAAATGTTTTATAATTAAAATTAATTTTTTAATTCAAGGCTGGATAATATGTTTGAGTTAAAAATCAAGAAACTAAAGATCCTATACGCTAGTAAAGTACTGCAACATCGCGAGTTTTAGCGCAGCTATCGTTAAGTTTGCACCAATGTTGGAATTTCGTAAAAATTTCTTCAAATGTCCATCGTTTCTACCTATTAGATGTTAAAAATCACTATCGCTAAAATTTGTATATATATATATATATATATATATATATATATATATATATATATCAACATATGTACTTTTTTTAAAATGTCTGTGGGCTCTCTAGCGGTCACAGTTTTATTCCGATTGGATTGAAATTTCGTATTTGAGGCGCTTTTGGTATTCTAAGGTCAAGTTCGTGAATGGGTAAAATCGGATGAGGGCAAAATTTGACTATCTCTCTGATATTTGAAAAATCGAAAAATTTATCAGGAGTTAAGTTATAGGTACTGTTAGTTTTACTGTAATTTTTTTTAAAATCATTTTTCTGTTACACTATATATATTTACTCTACAAATATTTACAGCTTATACATTTTTCGATTATTCTAATATTAAGAGAGATATTTAATATTTTGTGTTTGTTTGACACGAATACATTAAATATATTTTATTGTAAAAAATTTTGATTTTCGTTTCCATAGTAACTATAAACTATAATCGTTATACATCGATTTATTTTGGCTATTAATAAATTTAATTTTTGCAAATACTAAAGTCATCAGATATTATATTTCATTTTGATCACACTAAAATTATGACCACTAGACAGTGATTTATGTATTCTAAGGAAATTCGCTAAGTTGACGCAGCTCCTACGTAATGCATTTTTTTCCGTAATGAATTTAATTACATTCAATTTCCGTGATAAAATTGATGAGCAGCTTCCAAGAAGTATAATTAGATATTTTTAGAAAAAAAAAAATTTCTAAAGGTATAAAATTATGTACTAGTTTTCATGTTTCTAATGTCTATGAAGAGATTGATGTCAATGATTCTCGCCGAAATTTTGGTAAAATTTTTTTTTCTAAAAATATATAATTTCACTTCTTGGAAGCTGCACATAAATTTTTTCACTGGCATTGTATGTAATTATTTCTTTATAGTAAAATTAAATTGACTTTTTACATTTTACGTTTACGAGTTTTGACAGAACCATAACTTAAAATAAAAAACACGAGACGTGCACAGAGTTCGCCCGCCAAAAATACTAGTGTATAATAATATAATATAACACATCCTATTTAAAACATTTTTTTTAAATATCACATTTTAATATTACTCCTACATTCTTGAGCAAAGGATTTAAATTCTACTAACGAAACTAGTTTTTAAATTATATTTCAAATTTTGCCCCTATTCCTAGAACATTCGTTTGTATTTTATAAATACGTATTTCGACTACAATGTAGTCATCATCAGTATGAATTAGCTAATCGTAACTATCTCTGGGATATGGATTCAGAGATATGTTGCTTGTTGCTAATTTGGTGCCTGTGTTACGATTAGCTAATTCATACTGATGATGACTACATTGTAGTCGAAATACGTATTTATAAAATACAAACAAATGTTCTAGGAATAGGGGCAATATTTGAAATATAATTTCAAAAAAACCTAGAGTTCTCTTTGATTATTTTAATAATCTTTATGCAACTAGTTTTTGTTTGTTTAACAATTTAGGTTTATGGGGACCGTGCCTCTAGACTGTCACGCTAACTGGTGACTGAAATGTACAAATGGACAGTATCTATGTGATTTTCTGTTTATTTATTTTTATTTAAATAAATTTTAATATTTTTCGCAATATCTTTATCGGTAAAATCTTGTTGTATTAAAGGCTGTACAGAAAAGTCGCGTAAAAAGCGGCAAGTCAATTTACCAGTGAAGTTTTATTCAGTGTTTTCCTTCAAGTAACTGTGGTGCCTCATGGAAGCATGCTAAGCGTATCAAATTGATAAATGTAGTATAAAATTATTTGTAATTTGTAAAAGTAATAAATTATTATTATAAAAAATTAAAATGTCATCAAGTTATTATAAATAAAAGATCTGTTGATGATATTTAGTTTATAAAATAAGGAAGATTCACTCCCGTTCAAAAAAAATGAACAGACCTGAAATGTTAATTATCTTACATTACAAAAACCTCCTCACTTTCGTAACTCTCTGTATAATTTTTTAAGTGTGTAAAAAAGAAATAGAAGTATAAACAGAATTTATATCTTTTATTTTATTTGTATATACGGTGGTGTTAGTGACAGTGAGAATTTAAAAAATATATGTAAAATGTTAATAGATGTGAAGTGATCTTACTTACGTATAAAAATCATAGAGATAATATATACGTAGAGTAGGCAAGCCGTGTCAAAAGTTGTCCCTCAAATAGCTGCAGATAGAGAATCGCTGAGGTAAAGCTATCTCTTTTTAATGACTAATATATAAACATTGTATATTAGTAATTTAGAAAGATATAGCTCTACCTCAGAGATGTCTGACCTTTCGTTCTATTGAGGAGATGTTTCCACTTACACGCGCGCCTATGACTTGCCTACTCTATATATATATATTATCTCTATGATAAAAATTAAATTACGTATAAATGTTGTATCTGTTACTACAAGAATAATCAAAATTGTGAGAAACTGATTGGGTTCAGGTCTATTTTTTTTGAACGAGAGTGTACATACAATCATAAAAAATATTTTTAGAATAATATAAACCTAACCTTCGAATTTTTTAATTTCAGTAAAAAATCCAAAAGACTGGGAGCCAAATAAACACACAAGGAATTGTACTGTGCATTTTATAAATATTAATGAATCAGAGCACCCACTTCATCCGTCTTATATTCCTTCTATTCTTCCGGAAAACGAAAATACCAAAAATTGACTCGAATCATTGCAACGATTTCATCGTGTAAGAATACGTCAATGAAAAAAAGCGAACAACAACGAGGAGTTAATGACGATTGAATATATAAACAATAGTGTAAACAGCAATAGTTCTATGATAATATATCCGATCAAAAACATAAATGTAAGAAAGGGTCGAGTTTACGGGAAAATCCTTAATGTAATAGTTGCTTCTTAAAAAGTGATGATATGGGAGAAAAGACCGAGCTATTTACAAAGTATATAGATCCAGAATTCATATAATAGTTGCTCCTTAAAATAAATAAATAAATAAATACATATATATATATATATATATATATATATTTATATATATTTACTTTGTAAATAGCTCGGTCTTTTCTCCCATATCATCACTTTTTAAGAAGCAACTGTTACATTATGGATTTTCCCGTAAACTCGACCCTTTCTTACATTTATGTTTTTGATCGGATATATTATCATAGTGTTTATTGTCTATTGTTGTTTACACTATTGTTTATATTTTCAATTATTGTTTATATATATATATATATATATATATATATATATATATATATATATATATATATGTATATATATATATGTATATATATATATGTATATATATATATAAATATTAGGGTAGTACTATGAAATTATGTCCAAATTTTAGATTAATCGGACCAATGCGAGGTGACCCTCATAGAAATATTAAAAACTCTCGTTCTGGGCTAAGATTTCAAAACTTCATGGCCGATGAGGGTTACCTCGCAGTTGTCCGATTGAGCTTAAATTTTACATATCGCTTTTTTATTGATTAAAAAAAGATTAACAAGGGTGTGGGAGCAGCAAATGAATGGTATAGGTACATTTGATTTATGTTTCAAACCCTATTTCACCGACACTATAATTATTAAATAATTTAAACTCGGCCTTGCGCACTACCGTGCTCTAGATGAACGATATGATTAAATTTTTTTTTTTAATGAATTTATTGGCATGAATTTGAATACTTTGTATTTATTAACATGTTTTCCTTAGTATTTTAACACTAACTCAAAAGTTGTTTTTCAAAAATTGTAATCAATTTGGTATAAATTATAACGAAGGCCAAAGACCCCTTAATAGACCAGGGCCAAACATATTTAAGAGAATAAATTTTCGTAATAGTATGTCGTTGGTCGAAAAATTTAGTATAAATTATAAGTAAATGAAAACAAATGAAGAGAACTTGGAGAAAATTCCGGAAGAGGGATGGGGTAGGGAAATAGTCGTAAATAGTGATTTTTACGATTTCCGGCTTAAGTGATTTGATTAAGTTATACCTCCTACTGGAACAAATTAAATATAAAAGTTGTAGATAATTAATGTATCCAAAAATTTTGTATTTACTAATTTCCTACATAATCTCAAATTTATGGAGAAAAACGCAAAAGACCGGTTTTTTAGTTTTTAGTTTGTTTCTCCAACAAAAATGATTCGATTTCAATGAAAATCACTGAAAATATAGATTTTTACGTGTTAAACGAGCAGTAATTTTTTACTAAGCGAAATATTCATATTTGTATTTTTTACTATTCTTAACTATTTTTAACTTGACCAATGCTCATTTTTTTCTTTGAAACCTCAACTTAACGATGAAATAAATGAAAAACATTGATTGTATGAAAAAATATTATTTAAAACGAGAAAAACCAAAAAATCAATTTTTCAGTAAATGGTATGAATTTTAATTTTTTATGACAAATGGTGGTTTAAATTAATGCAAAAGAGTAAATTTCGTGTAATACTAAACAAACTTTACTAAATTATACTTTTACTATTTTGAAAACATTGTTTAAACAATAACCGTACATTAAAACATTCAGGAAATGAACGCATCAGCTCATGAAAATGTTTAGAAAATCTTTCCATTTCTAATAAAAATATTTTATTAAAAAATAAATTAGTTGCACATGGTAAACAGTAAATGAATAAGATTTGCAAGTTATTTAAATCGAATTTTCTTTGAAGGGTTCTCTCCATCTTTAGAGTTGGTTTTAGCTTCGGATTTCTTCAGGTTCGTCTAAATCTTGCAGATCTTGGGACTCTTCGTCATCAATTAGATCTTGATTTTCAGCATTAATTGGATAACGTGTACTGTCTTCGTCTTCAAGATCTTCTAAGTCACTTATTTTCTCGTACGGCTATGTTTCAGCATTCGAACAAATTTCGGACCCGTGACAATCTGAGCATTTTAAGCCATGATAGCGGCTAAAAAAGACTGACTAGGACAAGCAAGGAGGAAATAGTCCACAATCACTCGGCCATGTGCGCTGGTCGTTACGTCCAGATTAAAAAAATAAATATTAATAATAATAATAAATTTATTGTTCATTGGAGTACCCAATGGGGTAGTAGACGGCTCGATTTACTCGTGGGACCAAAAAATCGTAAACTATGCTGTTATCAACAGCATGAAGGGCGATAGATAGAGATAGATTGTAGAGGCTGCCCTGGGTGGGCTACACTTCGACCATAAGGTCCATTGGTAGGATATACGGCTGCAACCGACTATGACCGACTATGATAGGAACTATGCCGATATTCATCTAGAGTTCGTGAAGGAAACTACAGAAAACCTTCTCAAGCATAGCCGGTTACTTCGTTCTTGTCCATACGCCGACAGTTTAGTCAATTAACCGCCCCCTTTTTTTTTCCTTAATAATTGACAAACTGCCGATGTCGGGATTCGAACCCATAACTTCCTAGTTTCCAAGTAGGCATACTGCGCAGACATGACGCCTATGAAGGGCGATACGGGATTCAAGACCGAGGGTCTAAATTATACCTCGGGTTTGGTGAAGTCAGCCTTAGGCAATTAAAAGCATCAGAGGGCAAAAATGCCAGCTCTTCAAATGCTTCAAATAAACCTCCAGCACAGTAAGGTAGCCTCCGCTGTCTTCTGTCAAAATGTGCTGACAAGAGGAATTTCCATAGCTCTAGTCCAGGAACCTTGGGCTGTGAATAAAGATGTGCACTGGTTTCGTGACGAGTAATTTAAAATTTCAAATTCGCCCCCTTTACCTAGATCAGTTTTTTGTGTTACAAATACGTATTTCGACTACAATGTAATCATCATCAGTATAAATTAGCTAGTCGTAATTTACTCTTTGACAATTAGAAATAGATAGATTAACAAGAGTAATTTCAACATAATTTAAAATTTATTATATTTTAAATCTAGTATATTTTAATTTAGTTAATTTAGTTATTTATTTTGATTTTCGTCTATTGATCTCGACTTTCTATCTATTTCTAATAGTTAGAGTAAATTACGACTAGCTAATTTATACTGATGATGACTACATTGTAGTCGAAATACGTATTTATAATACAAAAAACTGATCTAGGTAAAGGAGGCGAATTTGAAATTTTACCCTAGATCAAGGTTATTTCGAGTTCAATACAAAATTTGAAGGTATTTAGATTCAAAGTATTAGCCGTAAGAATTTTTTAAATTATTATTTGTATTGTAGAAATTTTATTCTAAAATTTAAATTATTATCATTTATTTATTTATGTGTTTATTTTGATATAAAATTGCGGAATATTGACATATAATATAACAAAATCAACACATCTGCTTGGCATCTGTAAATTTTTGCGAAATCGTGTCATCGGTACAACCTCAATAGCTACATTTTCTTCGAATATTCTCTAAATAATTTATGAATTCGACATATCTAATTCCATCGGTAGTTTCTCGGACTATTACTAAAGGTATTCAACCATAACGAATATAAAAATATTTGGTTTTTTTCCAAAGTATTTGATTTGATAAAAAAAAAGAGGGTGGGATAATTGTTATTTAATTTTTTTTTTTAAATCTATAATTTTATCAAAGTTTTGTAAAAAACTGCAATAATACTTTTTGTTATTAATTATATGGATGAATATGAAATTAAATCGTGCATTAAATAAAAACCACTAAGGATAATCCCATGACATTTAATAATTGCTGTCAAGGTTTGTTTAATTTTTTTAAGCAATATCCAGAGCAGTGGCGTAGCGTGCCTTGGCGGGGCCTCGTATGAAAATTTGTTTGGAGGCCCTTATGAAGGGTAAAGATTTCTCACAAAAGAAAAAAAAATGTTTGCATAAAATTAAAAGAAATATTTATTCATCATAATTATCTATCTGTCACTTTTTCCAAAATTTTTACTAACAATTCAAATTAAATATACACTCTCAATTTTTGCTTACGCACATCGGGGGCCCCGTATAATTGATACGGCAGATACGGCGGTAGCTACGCCCCTGATCCAGAGAGAACGAATAAAGAAGGTTATATATTACAATTCAAAGTCAACGCCAAGGCTAAACACATATCGGGTGTCCAAAAACGATGGACACGGCATAATATGTCGAATAAGGTGGTTCTAACTAAAAATTTTCAAACGGTAACCCCTAATAATTATTAGTAAAAGCTTTTTCTTTTCAGTAATGTTTTTGAAAATACTTTTGAAATATTTTTGACAATATTTTCTTTCTCGTAATTTTTGGAGAAATTCTATGAATGAATGAAAAATAATAGAATTTATTGAATACTGAATTTCGATTTATAAAAAGCACTCTAGCAAGAGAACAAAGAACTTTTCCTACAAAAGACACGTATTTTTTTTCGTAGAATACGAATATGCAATAAAAAATATGGGTTTCCATTTAAAGTTTATGTTTGACAAAGTTTGACCATGTGTCGCCCTTGTGGATCCATCGAACCTGAAATTTGATTACCGCATTCGATTCCTCGGAAAAAGTACTAGCGGTTACCGTTTAAAAGTTTTTAAGTTAGAACCACCTTATACGATTTATATACCGTGTCCATCCTTTTTGGACATCCTGTATATTATGTTAATGCCATGGTTACTTTTCTATGGTTTTTTGTGTTTTTCTAAAAAGTAGAATATTGAAATAAATAGACCTCATTAAGGTTGTTGTGAAGAAAAGCAATTTAATGGCAGGTTCTAAAAAAATTTACAGCTTATTATTTCAATAATAAAGAATATCCTGTCAAAATTTGAAGTTGATCCTGTTTTTAGTTTTTGAGTAAAAAAATGTTAAAGTTACGATTTTTAAGAGATTTTAACACAGGTTAAATGGACTCGTCGGTAAAAATATGAATATAAAAATCTCGACTACCAGATATGTCAGGGTTATGAAAAACTGTCATAATATATATCAAAGTCTTATAAATACCTGGACCAAAATTCAAATTAATCTTGTTTTTTTATGCTTTAATTAAACTTGTAGATCGAAAAATGTTCTAAATCTATCATTTTTAGTTACATTTTTAGTTATATTTATTTTTATCTAGTATTATTTTTAGTTATATTTATTTTTATCTAGTTTTGTTTAGTTTTATCTAGTTTTATCACCATGCAACTTTTTTGAAATACATAAAAACATATTTTTAATTATTAAAACTCTTCGAAAAAATGAAATTTAGGATTTTAAACAATATGTTTTTTTTACAAATATATATATTTTTTACAAAAATTAAATTATTTGAAATGATTTAATTGCAAAATTTTTAATTATTTAGAGTTGGCAATGGATGAGATTTCAATGCATTTAGTATAGGACAAACTTACCTCCCCTACTTTCTCTCACCAGTTTCACAACAATCTTAAAAACATAGTACAGGTTAAAATAATGCATGGCAATGAGTACCATAAGTAATACAACAGTGTCCTACAATTTATCATTGTATCCCTTGTCAGCCCCATTATAGTCCCTTCCTGTTTAGTTTCCTACATATGTTATCTACGGATGCTAAGAATCAACATCAAGAAGAAATAATGTTTACTTTGTTTTAGTTAAGGAACTAAAACAAAATAGTTTACATATTAATTTCTGCATAAAGTGTAAATAAAAAGAGTAAACTTTATTTCTAAGATAGATAGATAGATTTTAGTGGCTGCCCTGGACGGGCTACACTTCGACCATATGGTCCATTGTGATGCCTAAGGATGTCAGGATGTGAGTGGAGTGGAAGGAATTTTTTTGTATTGATTAAGAATTGGTAGGATGTGGAACTATGATAGGAACTATGTCGATATTCATTTGGAGTTCGTGAAGGAAACTACAGAAAACCTTCTCAAGCAGAGCCGGTTACTTCGTTCTTGCCCATACGCCGACATTTTAGTCAATTAACCGCCCTCTTTTTTTAACAATTGACAAACTACCGATGTCGGGATTCGAATCCATAACCTCTCAGTTCCAAGTAGGCATAACGTCTCAGGTATAACGCCTTAGACCGCTCGGCCATTTGGACGGTACTTTATGTCTTTCTTGATGTTGATTCATAGCATCCATCCCACAAAACATAAACGCGAGACCCAAAATAAGGGTCATGGCAATGGCTTAGCCTGAATTACCAGCGCTGCATACAGATACATCATTATATAGTTCTCAATCATCGACATCGTTTTTAAGAAATAATTTTGCATACAACTTTATAGATTGTGCGTCGACCCTTCCCTGTAGCTTTAGAACAGTTAAATTAAACCAAAATAGTAGTACAATAAAATCGAAATAGTGTTTTAGACAACGGTAGCACACTGGCCTAAAAACCCAGAGGTACAGGGTTCGATACCTGGTGGATGAGTTAAATTTTTCATATCAATATTAATTAAAAAATGCAATGATATGCCTGCCGATATAGAATATGCTAGTTCTTTCATACTATGTCTTCGTAACCTTAATGGAAATTGACATTAGTATAGTATTGTGACGCCCAAATTATACGCAAATTATAATATGTGGAATAATAAGTTGAGGCAAAGTAATGCTGTCAATAATACATATACAAAAATTAACTCGTTCATCAATAATTTTAATAATTTTGTTGTGTTATTTCCATTTATCCATATCTATACGTTTCGCCAATCTGCCAACCGCAGTATAATAATATTATTTAAAATTTAAAAAAAATTAAAATTAAATACATGTGCCAATATTTTTTGTGTTATGAAGTCATCTTGTATATATTTGTAATATCTTTAATAAATTATTAATTTATTAATATTGTGTAACATGTTTACTGTAAAAACTTTTCTCAAAAAAAAAACAATTTAAAATTTTTTTATTATTTGATTTAAATCACGTTTAAAACCAAATTAGATATCAATAATATTGAAAAACTAAAAATCGACTATTGTATGAAAAAAGCACACAAAACAAGTTTGAAGAACCTTGTAAATATTTCTCGTAGTTGAAGACCGAGAATTGTTACAGTTTTTCTTTGTGCATCGCAGTTGGGCCTTCCTTCGCCTACGAGAAATATTTACAAGGCTTTTCAAACTTGCTTCGTGCTTTTTTCGTAGTCGGGTTTTAGTATTTTAAACTTATTTATTTTAGACTTTTAGTATAATAATAAAAATTTGTTAATTTAAACTATTCATTTGATACGAAACTCGATACATTTGTGAAATTTTTCTTTAATGCTTAGCGTATTATGCAAGTTTTATCCGCCATGTTTGATTTAAGACTTCACTAAGACGAAGCCTATGACACGACACCTCATTTGATAAAATAGGATAAGTAGCTTAAGAGCTAAATAATCAATTTTAAAAATGAAAAAGTACTATCGATGTATTACTATACGAGTATTTGTTCAGAAGTAGTAGAGCAGTGTCCAAATAACAAATACTAGACAGTACAATTTAGTTTTATTTTAGTACATCATATTTTTCTCATCAGATCTAAGATTCTGTCGCCTAACAATGCCCGGCTCGTAAGAAAGCCCAGTCATGAAAAATCGATATTGTTTTTTTTTTTATTTATAAAAAAATAAGTAGAAAGTAACAGTCTTTTAGTACAGTTTGTATCTTTAATAGATCTAACAAGGCACAGCCAATTTTCGGCTGAATTGTTGTGCGAAGTACATATTAAAGTAGAAAATATTAATTTTAATGATTATTTAGTGAATTATATTGATAAATTTGATTTGACAAATTTTTTTATGGGCCTTATTGGTTCCTATTGATACCCGGTTCCTCATAAGACCCACAATCGACGTTTTTAAAACTATCATTTTTTCATGGAAACATAATAAATTGTGATGATTTTTCTCAAACATCGGATGCATAAACAATCAATGTTTACTATTTATTTTTGTTTATTACGTAAATTTACGTTTTTATAGCCATTTTTCAAAAAGTAAGCCTTATTAGGCACATTAGTGTAAAAAAAAAATAAGGAAAAAACATAGAATTGAATTAAAAATATTTAATGGCATATATATTATAATTATTTACAATCTTTATTTACTACACATTTTATAACATTTAAGGAGTTTCGATACCATTTTCAAAATGTTACGGATTATTTGCAAATATTTAAGAAATTTAATGTTATTGAATTTATTGCCAAAAATGTTTACAATGTTTGGGAAAAATATTAAATTCCTTATTTTTGAAAAAGTTTAAAAAAAACTTAACCACCAAGAGATATTTTAATGTTTGAACATCGGAGCAGGATTGACTGGCTCTGAAATAAAACCCTATGTTTAAATAAAACCCCCGAGAGTTCTACTGATAGCGCATATATCACGAACGAATGTTCGCTAAAATTTTTAATGAATATTATAAAAATATAAATAAATTTAAAAAAATTAAAGCCATAATTTATAACAAGTTAAATCCATGAGTACGTTTGATAAACCATTCAAAATGATGGTTTAAAGATATTTCAATTTTCATTATTAAATAAATTTTTGAAATTTTCGTAAAATCACTTTATTGGATTAGTTTCGGAACTACATTACTTTTTCAGAAATAAAAATGAAATTTCATTTTTATTAATCATTTCATTTTTATTTCTGAAGAAGGAACGGTGTTCCGAAACTAGTCAAATAAAGTGATTTTACGACAATTTCAAATATTTGTTTTATATAATAATTATAATGGATTTTCGTCATGTAGCGACCTATTCAATACAAAATTATCCTGCGATTGTTAAGTTTTATATAAATTTTGACTGCAAGTGCATTGCAAGAGAAAGTCTAATTGATTAACGTGAATATTTTTGGTTGTTTAGTTCATAGCATACCATTTAATTTCAAATAGTTCATTTCACGTATATCGTCTAACTTGTATCAAAAAGCAATTCAATAAAGAAACTTTTGAAAATGAACTTTTTCAAGTTAGCACTGTACTTTTTTGAATATTTTAGATATTTTGAATTTTTTTGAATTGTGAATCCAAACCATTCTCGAATCCACTGGAACACACACACAAAATTTCATCAAAATCGGTCTAGCCGTTTAGGAGGAGTTCAGTGACATACACACGGACAGAAGAATTATATATATTAAGATATATAATATACGTATTATAATATATATATATGTATAAATATATATATTTATATAAATTGGAATAGTACTTAACAATTAAGTTATAACATTATAGATTATATGAAAATGAAGCTCTCCTACATAGAATAAATTACAAGTTTAAAACCAAATTTAACCCACCTTGTATTAAAAGATCAAATCGTTCCACCGAAATGAGATTCTACTATGTTCAGATCGCTTTGCACATAAGCAGTGGTACTAAATCACAAATTCTATGTCTAATTTTATACGGCCACCCAGACAGCATCCAAATTAGAAAGACTTTTTAAGGTGTTCTTAAATCCAAAAATGACTTCTTAAAGTAGTCATTTTTAAGAACAAATTAAGCTCTTAAAGAAGTCTAATTTAAGACTTCTTAAATATGACTCCTTTCAGAAATCATTTTTTAGAGTTAAGAGCTCTTAAATAATTCTTATTTATGAAGTCAGTAAAAAGAATTTCTCAAAAATTATTTTGTAAGTAGTCTTAATGTGCTCTTTTAGTTTCAAATTGGAGTTCTTATCTGACTACTTAGGTATTCATTAAGAGTTCATATTGCAATCTGGGAATCCTTCTCTAAAATCATATTATGAATTTAAGACGTTTGTTTTGATAATTTCTTCTGTATTTCAATTAAACTTTGATTTTTCGTTTCTGGTATTAAAAATATTCCAAATAGAATACCAACAATAGAACAAAACGAAAAAAACCAAAATGTGATGTACATTGGAAACATTGAATAAAATATTAAAATACCAATAGACATAACACTTGCACAAACCAATAATAATGCTAAAGTTTTTGTTTTAACATTTGTTGCCGTTAATTCAGATGTCATTACACACGGTAAAGAATGTAATCCAATGCTATGTAAAATTTGTAATAAAATTAAACCCACTGTTGGAATCACCGATAGTTGTTGTAAATTTGAATAATTTATATCAACCAAATAATAATATAACCCTAAAATACCAGTAGCTAAACTACAACCAGCTGATGATATAATCATTAATGGTTTTCGACCTAAATAATCAATTAAGCATCCACTAAATAATACGGATACAATTGATGATATTGTAATTAATATACCACCTAAATATGGTGTAATTGGTGGATTTTCAACTTGTTCTAATAATATGGGACAGTACGATGTTAATATTGGTAAACCACTAAATTGACATATACCAAATAACATTAAACATATTAAAAATGGTTTACGATATTGATGTTTTAATATAATATCATATATTGATGCTTCATTCTTTTGTTCAATTATCCATGCATTTTCTAATTTTGTTACTTCATCGTCAACATTTTTAGTTTGACGTAATTTCTCTAGTGATATTCGTGCATTCTCAACTTTATTTTTCATTATATAAAAATATGGCGATTCAATTACCAATAATAATAAGAATGTTTCACTGATTGTAAATATAAAACATATTAACACAGTAATATCTATTGTTAAAATTGGCGCTACAACGTAGATAAATAATGAACCGAAAACAATTGCTAACATTACAAATACATTCAGTGTTCCACGAATATTTGGTGAGGATATTTCACTAATATATGCTGATATTGTAACTAATGACATTTCAAAACTAATGCATCGTAAAAATTGTGCAAAATAAATCATATACACATGTATCGCAAAATATAAGAGTGCATGTGATATTATACATGGTGCAAGTGCAAAAAATACAGTGACTTTACGACCAAAATGATCGCTAAATAATGAACCAAGGCCAACACCAGGTAAAGATCCAATAGTGAATGCCATTGGTATTAATTGAATTTGATCATCAGTCAATGGTGGTATTGAGTAGTATCCATCTTCTTGCAGTATTGGTAACGTGGGTGCCATTCCATAAAGATGAATACCTCCAGAAAACATAACTAACGACACTGAAATAAATATAGTTCATATTAATATGTAATATAAGGAAAGTATGTAGGAAACGACAATGATTTAAATGTACAATTTAAATGAACAAAGATGCAAATCTCCCATTAAAATTGGGTGCTGGGAGATGTTGTTCATAGAGTTAAATTTCACAAACTCTAATAACTGTAATTTGGGCTCTAATTAGTAATGGGAGAGACGAGATCGAAGGGCAAATTTCTCGGATTCAACGTCTAAAGTTATATTTTGGAAAAAATTTTCGGTATAGTAAGGGGCCGCATTAGGCCTTGTTCCCAAAATCTTCGCGTGACTGTACACTAACCATTAGATGATTGGTGGTAATTGGTTTTACAAATATTAAAGTGACATTCAAAGAACGTTCTTACATGTCGTTTTTAGCGAATTTTTCGAAGAAGAATTTGTAGCTATTGGTTTTGTATCGATGAAAGAATTCTGGAAAAATTTCTATAAATGTTCATCGAATCTACCTTGTAGAGATCGAAAATGACCATCACTAAAATTTATTTACAGTGTGTTCATTTGAGAAGTTTCCCACTAAATATTTTTTAAATATGCATTTAAGAAAAAAATATTTCAAACAGTTCCTTAGTTTAAAGTGGGAAACATAATGCAATAGTTATATTTTTGTCCCATGCATCCGAGTCCGCGCGGTATTACTTATCTTTTAAACGGTTTTATGTTAATCTCATAAAATGTTAATCTTTTTTTCATGCATCTCCTAGTTTTGAGACAAAATACATAGTTTTTGCGTGTTGCTCAATAAACAGAAATAAACATACATTTACAATTTTAATAGAAGAGATGGCTGGTTTTTCCGACTTCCATGAAAAAGATTACACTCAGCTAATTTGCAACAAATAGGACTGTAAAAGCAATTTTGTGTAAAGTATTCTGTGTAAAGTGTAAAGAGTTAAAATCAGATTTTCATTAGAGTTTTATGTTATTAAAGAAACTTTAATATAAACTGTTATTCAGTTTGGAAAGTGTAAGGGGACACTGGCAACATGTTCACCTTTTAGAAAGCTAAACATTATCATATTTGACAAAGAAGCCTTTTTTTCGTGCGAATCGAAGTTATATTTTCTAATGGTATTAGAATTTGGATCACGAATTTTTTGAGTAATCACTTGTAAACTATTAGAAGAACATCAATTACTCGTCCGGAATACAATAAGATTTTGTTATTGTCTGATGGTTTCTGGTAATAAGTAAGAAAATTTCAAAAAGTTGAAAACTATTTGTACCTATAATAGATAGGATCAAATTTGTTGTAAATTTACTACATTATACTATACCCTCTTTCATGGAAGGATATGGATAAAACTAAATATTCTATATATAATTGCAATTCCAAGAAACTCTCACACCTTTGTTAATTATGCTTTATACACGCTTAGCATCATACAAACTATGTGTAGCATAGTTTAATATTACCTTACTTTCATTTAAATTCTAATATACGCAACAGCTAATGCATTACAATATTTACTATTGCATAAGTTGGCCATTAAAAAGAGTAAAAGATCAATGTTGGCAGAACTTTTCAATACAGAAAGTATATGAATCGCGCAGTCTAGTTATACTATGCCTATGATTGTATGCGTCTCTGTGATTTATTAGCAAAATCTCAGAGATGAATTTGAAGTTGATTATTTTTTCTTATTTCCGTCGAGTTTTATCATCTTCTTTTAGAGTTTTATTTCATAAAGATTATTTAAGTGTTTTTATCAACAAATTAAAAGTAGTTAAATGTACAACTGTGTATATCTTATATTCAGAATTATTATCAAACGATTGGTGGTAATTTGATTGAATAATATTAAAAAAACGGAGGGTTATCTATCATAAGATTAAAAAATAAAGTAAATTTATTATTCGGCATATATCCTTTTGTGGAATATTTATTAGTTTATAACTTTTGAAATTGTTTATGTATGAATTTGAAACTTTCGCAAATTTATTATTTAATTTATTTTCACGTTTTAGAACTTCAGAACTAGCCTAAAAATAATAGTCGAATTATGTCAAGCACTTGATGTTCAAGAATGTTATTAATGTTCAGTCATATTACTTAAATGTCAAATTTGTAAACGCTAGTCACTTCCGTTGGTGTAATATAACCGAAAGGCAACCATACTAACAATGGATGAATAACCGGTAGTTTACCAAAAAAAACAAAAATTAAAAAAATAATAATAATTCTATAAGTGCTCTCTCTTTAATTGAGAAGAGTTCAAAATTCAATACTTTAATAAGAGTATTCTTTATTTCGCGAAGTTTGTTGATATATTAAATGGGAAAAATTGGTTAGTGCTAGTCAAATACTGAGAGCTAGACTAGGATTAAAGATATAATTTAATTGGAGAATTTAATTTTGAATGTTCTGAAGTATATAATTTATAATACTGAACCCGTAGTCAATGAAAAAATTAATTTCACTGAACCACAGCTCTACTGTACCCACTTTAGCAATCCCACCTGTTGATGAGGTAATTGCTTGATTTTAAAAAATTGGCATAATTACTAATATAATAGATTAATAATAATATTGACATCATTAGTTTATTATTTTGTTATGATACAATTATGAGTTTGTTTGTACTTCTTTTGACGCGTTATGGGAATCTGATCAGAGTGGATATACATGTAACGAACCGCTGACACAACACTCGACTGATGTACCACTCGCTTGTTCGATGTAACACTAGTTTCTATCCTGCTCTATAGCATAGTGTTTGGGAGACATGAAAATGTGTGTCATACAGTATATAGACAAAATATGTTTTTTTATAATATTTCACTTTGAAATTATACAGTTAATTAGGTACAGGAATATCTTCATCATTATTGCTCCATGTTTCTGATAAAAGAAGAATATTATAATTACGAGCCACATTATCAATGGTATCATTTTTATGGGCTCGTAAACTTTGAATATTAAATGTATATTTTGATAAACCTGGTCTGGTCTTAATAAATTTCACGAATGCCAGTCTATCAAACTCTAATTTTAACGGCAAAAGTGGCTCTGGTTCTACCATGATAAAATGTTAAATCATTGGTTTTAGATACAATATATAATTTTTCTATTATAGTTTTTCACTACTTTATCATTTTATTAAACTTTTGTGTCTTAATAGTAGTGTTGACCTTATTTAATATTATTTTAATAAATTAATTAAAATGAAGTATTACTTCTTACGTGCTTACATAAGTACACACACAGACTTTTTTTTGGCGTAATCATTATGTACAATTTTGATATCTTGTTGTTACTCTAAAATCATGATCATGTCATTAACCTGTTGTAGAAAGACACGGACGGTCCATGACCATGAGATTAAGTCTGTCTAATATTTTATTGATTCAATATTTCGTTTGTATTTCAAATAATTTTCAATCAAGACTTTTATTATTATATTATATATTCCAAGTCTTTTTAAAATTATTCAATCAAATTACCACCAATCCTTTGATATTCGCTCCGCGCATTCTTCCGCTGTGGCGGAAGTGGGGGGGGGGGTGTAATATAAGATATGTAAGATATAAGTATATGTACATATAGCTTGTTTATACACTAATTTGTGTTTTTATACATCAGCGTGTGTGTAATGAGTAGTGAACTCATTTCAGTAAATACTGGAAATAAACTCAGTTAAGGCCATTACACAATGAAAAAAATAAGGTATAAGAAATAAGGAATAAGATATAGCACAGCGACCAAAACACAATGGGCGATAAGCTACAATATTCAACCAATCACAGCGGTTGAATACCTGCTGGTGGTATGTGCACCAACGTCAAAAACATAATCTAGTAACATCCTGCTCATAACATTGCCAGCCAAACCTGTGATTGGCTGGGAATAGGAAATAAGGAACAGATATCCAACGCGAGGAAATTCTGTTGCTATTTCTTATTCCTTATTCCTTATTTGTTGTTATTTTCACTTGTTTAATTGATTCTCAATACTTTACGTTTAATCCGCAGATAGGCGCTCTTATCGGTATTAAATAGTAACGTCTACAGTTATCGGACATTAACCACTATAATTAAAAAATTACGTTGTTTAAAATATTTCCCATGTTTTATTATAGGATCAATAACCTTCTAATTAATACACGGTTTTTATTGTTGACATTTTTATTGGAATCTTTTGACTATAAAATTGTTTTCTATTAAATTTAATAAAAAATAAAACTACTAACTTTGACTGTTAGTATTCGCAAAACCTGCTAAGCGTTACGTCTGTGGGGGTCATTGATGTAACTAATAAAAAAAGCAAAACAAGGAATAATTTTTAATAATTTACATGGCAAATACTTATGTAAATTTAATTCTGAAAGGTTTGTTTCAAAATTTAATACTTTGCTAATCACGATTTTGTTCAGTGCCTTTGTGTTCGTCCAATAAAATAAGAAACCCAAAAATTTCGTTCATTATGGTCCAAAGCTAGGTAAAGAAAACATATTAATTGCAAAATAACTTGTGGTGTAAATCTCTAAAAGATAGATTGAAAGTTGTGGAAATTGAAAAGTGGTAAACATGTGAAAATAATATTTACTAAATTATTAATATTTACTAACTAACCTAAAATGACGTGATTTTTGGTCACCAAACTGAATATCAAAATTATTGAAAGTATCAAGTATAAAAAATTTACTAAAATCGCAACAAATTAATAAAATATTTCAAAAAAAAAAACAAAACACAAAGGCACATGGTATATTTACAAACATTGGAATATCTTTACTTTGTGTATTAATCACGTTGCGCTACCATCTTAAAAATTTTCACTTATAGGTAAAATACTGATCAGAGAAAAAAAGGATTTTATCTATGAAATAATTATTATAAGCACCTATTGAATAGGAATGAAGATTCCGAATAATCCTTAATTAAGCTAGGAAAAAGTTTTTCTTTCGCAGTAGTTGGAGCCCGAAATTACAATAAATCGAACAAACTTTGTGAAACTTTGAAAAAAGAACACCGTTTTTGCTGTCGATAGTATAGTGGAAAATAGTCTGTAAAAAACAGTACAAAATGTTTTTTTCGTTAAATTCTTTGAAACCAGTTTATTATGAAACAATTAAAATTTTTATCTTAAATTTTCATATACAAATCGTACGGTATCCCACACTCTATAATGTTTTGTCAACAATAAAAAACTTCGAACACATAAAATATTTTTTTTAATATCCTAACCTAATTACTATAGTCTGTAAATATATTTATATTAGTCGCTAACAAATATATTAATGGAATGTTTTGCTTACTGTTTGTTTACTTTCTCTTAAAGTTTATAAAAAAATAGTATTATTGTTGACGGATAAATATTGAAAATTATTACCATACGAATGTATGTAAATGGGGCATTGGGCGTTCAGGTAAAAAATAAATATATGCTTGAATAGAGCCTATATATAATATAATCAATTTTTTATAAAACAAATTTGATTATGGTTATTTGTCAGAGTCGACTAGTTAATTTTAGTAGAATGTCCTTTTATCAAATGTTAATGACTTAAAAATGCAGTTCGGTGATTTTGTTCAGAAATTAACGAACAACTGATGATTTATATAGAAAAGAGCTATCCATAAACCACGTAACGAGGTTTCGGTACTTTTTTAAATTCCCGCTTTTTCCATGTAACACATGTAGGCATTAAGATATACACCCCACCCACACCTTTCATTTAACTTTTATTCAGTAATAAAGTTATTAACAAATAAAATAAATAAAAATTGATTGAAACTTCAACTAGTTAGTTCAAGAAATATTTCACAATCAATCACATTTCATCAGGTTTTGAACAATTTCAGTTTTATTGTCCGTTTCGTATTATCTGTTCGTTATTAATTGTTTCTCAGATATTATCTATGTTATGCAACACGCATCTACCCTCTATCCCTGTAACATCACATAACATAATAGCATACCTCTTCCATCCCTACAATGTGTTTATGGATGATAGCCCCTACGCCGGAAATAGTTATAATTCGTAAATGCCGTTACGAAAAAAAATTCAAATTAACAATTTTCAAACAGAATACATGATAACGAATAATGACATTTTGCTCATTTTTTTTACAGGCTAAAAATAACGTTTTCTAATAAATCCCGAAGTTTCAGAATTTTTGACCGTTTAGAACGCGAGATAATTAATAGCAAAGTTATCATTCTCTCTCACTCTCTCTTATTAGAAGCATGTGAAACTTCATGCCCGCCCAACTATTATCTGTTGTATTAAAAAAATAGTCGACGAATTTTAAAAAAAAACTAGAATAGTAAAGATAAATATTTATTAAATAAATTTATTTTTAAATTCGCATTTTACCGTTTTGTTTTCGAAATACAAAATTTTTTTTTTCAAAATAACATTATTTTGTATATATGAACAGTGAAGTTTTCTATGTGTTCTATAATAAAATCAAACCGGTTTTTTGTCCTGATTATATAACACAGTGCTGGAACGTCCTTAAATTAAATTTGTGCTCTTTAGGCTAATTTCACATACCATTAACATTTGGATACTATATTTGGATCAATTGTCATAATTTAACCTTTAGTATATATAATTAATAAAATAAATGGTACATTATTCAACAAGTAATATTATGTAAGTTAACAAGGTTAAAATATCAAAAATATACATAGAAGTATATTAATTTGTAAAGAAGCCTCGAATATCGTCACAGTTTGAGTGAATCAGTCTATTTTCAAAATGACGGGGAGGAAACATATATTTAATACTAAGTATTTAATATATGATTAAAATATGATTTAAATAAGTTGCCCTTCTACTTTTAAATAAGTTCCCCTTACGCGCATATAATAGTCAAAACAAATTAGTTCAGCTCTACTATTATACGTTTATTGTACTCATAAAAGAAGTTTAGGGACACTTTTACATATACCAGCCTTACCTTACTGCCTGTTTCGTAATCTGTCAACCGGTATTGTACATTATATTTATTAAGAACACGATACACGGATGGTACTCTGATCGGCAATTATTTTCAGATTGAACAAATGATGAAATGCAAACTTACTTTCAAAACTATTTAAATGTTTAATAAATGTTTATTTAAATGTTCAATAAATCTTTAAGGTACAGGGTGCATTCGTCTTGGACGCTCACACGCTTTGAGCGCTTACGCTTTATAAGCACAAATTATTGGTGTTCATGTTGGCCTACGAACGCTTAGAATCGATCAGAAAATATCGTTCGTTTTGGACGTTGTGAGCGTTAGTTTGTATCAACATGGCGATGTTTTATTTCGTCGGAAGTAACAGAAATAGGATACGTTTTACCAGATTCTGTATCATTTAAATCGATCGAAAATAATCTGGGTAAATAGTTAGCCAATTTTACTGATTTGTAAACAATTTTAATTTTAAGTACTTTAATAAATATGACAAAAGTTTGGTTAGCTTACGCTCACGTTGCATTCGTTTTGATAAATAGTAAGATTTGGCGCTCACGCTTTTGCTGCCCTACCTCTGTGGAGTAAGCGTCTGTGAGCGCAAGATCTATCTCATGAACTCAGCCGCAAGAGTGATTTTTTGACACTCACAGCGCCAAGTCGAACGCTGAAAACGACGATTGAGCGCGCTTAAAGCGTGTGAGCGTCCAAGACGAATGCACCCTATGTAGTATGTACACTAGTCAGATTGAATCAACGAATTATTAAACTCAAATATTTCCTATCACATTTTGTATTTAAAAATGAGTTTACTTTACATGATATACCGTCTGTTTTGGACAGCTTCGCCAATAGAGTCAATGTTAAATATTATTTACTATATAACTACACAATGCTTCATAAAGAAATAAAAATAGTGGTGTACTAACTATAGTTAGTAGTGTGTGTATGCATATGTAATCAATAATAATAATATAAGTTAAGGGGACATCACTAAATCCCCACTCTTAAATGACATCAAACCAACATCATAACACAAGCAGCCCAGATGTTTGTAAGTATGTGTATGGATGTATGGTTTTATAGTAAATATTTTATTTAACATTGATTCCCTATTAGAAATGCATTTGAAAACAGACTGTATATTTAGAGACATCACTAAATTGGACAGTCATTTATTACATGGGCGGGGCGAGGTACCTATGTATTTTAAACCGTAGTTTTTTTAGAGTAATATTTTAATTTAAACACCGCATTTCCGACACGCTCTAAAAGTCTAAACTCTAAAGTCTAATAACATACTGGGACCTTTCTGCCATAAAAAATAATGAAACAAGTTCCTTGTTTAAACAGTTGTATGTTTATTTTAAATGCATTAATATATTTTGAGAAAATATTGTTATTTTCAGCTTGTTATCTTGTTCTTTTTGGTTGTCGGATTGACGGGCAGATAGACCGCAGTGTTGACAGAATATTTTTAACGAAAGCCGCCGATCAGTGGTAGCACCACTGGTGCTTATCCCAAAAATAAAAAAATGCGCATGCGCTTGTTAGCGCGACAAATATAAACTATACTTTGTTGTGACAGTTATATATATATATATCAAAGTTTATAGTCGATTGACGATTTTGAATGAAATCTGGAACATATATATATATATATATATAACTCAATTTGCGGTTAATAGCCCAATCTGGCAACACTGGATAGACGGCCAGACCAATGAAGTAAATAAAATTTTGTATGAGTACTGTACAATTTATCGTTAAATTTTTAGTTTTTAAATTTTTGTTTGTTAAATTTAATAGGCGCATTATTGACATTGCAATTCTACTTATTTAACTTATTTATCAAGTTATCATAAGCTACAAAGCTATTACTATATATGAAGATCACTCACGATATAAAAACGAACAAAATCATTTGTGCCGTTCAGCTGCGTAACAAAAGAATATATATTAGGAATATTCAAGTTTTGGATACAAATTTTATGCGCGGTATAATTTTATCGGTCCAAGAAAAGTAGAACATTTGATAAAAGTTAAGTATATTTAACTCTGAGCATGTGTATTCTAACAAGCATATAATTTTTTATAAGAAAAATAACATACCTGTTAGAATACATAAAAAATATTTTATTGAAAAAATAAATTATAAATAATAATTATACTTACTTATGAATGTACAAATGCATTGTATCCAGTATTTATGATTTGAATTTGAATTCACGTTTACACTTTCTACATGCCCATGAATATTACTGATACCACTAATAATATGTGTAATTTTAAAGATTTTCGTCATTATCAACTTCACAGTGTATGATGATGTTTCGTTTGTTTATATTATCGTACTAAAAATTTTTTGTAACGTTGTTTTCTTCACTTGTTAAAATAGTGTACCAATAATTATAATCTAGTTGGATTAGAAAAATTTGATAAAAAAAAACTGGTTAATATTATATTTATATACGTACAGTGTAATAAAAGTTAATTATACTATGTTCTTTGTATAGGCAATATATATTGCATTAACGTATATAAATTGTGCATATTAATTGTTAAGTGCAACTTGAATTTATTCTGGTTTATTATTATATTAAAATTTGAAATAAACTACTGTTTATAAAACTATTAAGAAAACAAACAAATTTAAAAGTTAAGTATTTTGATTGAATCAATAATTTAAAATATGACACAAGATTTTTCATACAGATCAGACTTTCGAGAAAATCGATGGTACACAATCAATATACTAATTTTTATTCAATTATTTTTGTAAACTTCCGAGAAAAACGATCCTCGCTACAATGCTAATAGTTAGAGTTTAGACGATTTAAATTTCTAGATACCTCCTAAAGTTTTAGAATAATTGGATGCAGTCACTAAAAAATTATAACCAAAAAAATGAATTATCAAGACTGTATTTAAAGGTAATATGATAATAAAGTCTAGTGTAAGTTATTTGCTGCATCTTATGGTTTTCAAGTGTATAATTAAAATATTCATTCTGTTACCTTGACGTCTATATGATTGGAAAAAAACTACTGGCTTCTTTTTAGTGGATTTCTATAGCTACATACATATCATTGGAATTTCCTGGAAAATTTATGTTGAAATATAAAATATTATCATTAATGATGAAATCATAAACTAAGTAATGATATATGATGGGACTTTTACTGGTTTATAAGCATCATTGGAATAAAATTTTAATTTACACCCAATTTCTAGATCGTGTATTTTATATTATAAATACGTATTTAAGTTTCAAAGTAAATATTCTCAGTTTAAATGCAGGAGTTTACAGTAACCTTTTTTTTAGATCGTGTATTTTGTCTTGTAAGTACGTATTTCGCATTCCAAATAGATATCCTCAGTTTGAATATTTAAGAGTTTACAGTAATTAAGGTATAAGTTGACAAAAAAGAAAAATGCACGTTATATGTGTGACCTTGGCTTTTCTCCCTGTGCTAAAACCTCATTAATATGATCGTGGGAATGAACGTTCAAAAAAGCCCGTGCACGCCACCCTCTATGCGAGCACTGGGGTACTAGTTAGTTTTAAAATAATTATTTAGCAGTTGATCTTATAAATACAAATTGATTCATTGAAGCCATTATATGTGTCCTTAATATACCGTATATTCTAATCTAAGACATAGGTCCGTAGGCAGTTTGGATGTATTTAGGTATCCAAAGGTATTCAACGAAGAATGTCAACAGATATTTAAAAATTTTGCTGTTTTTTCTGAAATTATGTTATCTATATACTGATATTTGACATTGCTAATAATTTTTTTTAACGATTTCAAGTAAGCCCATTATTACTGTTCAATATTGTTATTTCATGAATGTTTACTAATTTGGATATAATTTTTTTATCTTTTATGATTTTTATCAACTATTTGCATAATTTTTTGTGGATTTAATTTGGTAATTACCAAATGTATGTACCCTCCTGCATAATTACAATATTTGAACCATTTGAAACATTTTAAGACCTAAGTGCTACTGAATGAAATATAGGGTATGTTGGTTTTGGGCGTTTACACGCTTTTGTTTTTAGTGTTCATCTTAACGCTGTGGATGCTGACAAAGCACGCTAACGGTTGAGTTTCACAATAGACAGTACGCTCATAGACGCTTTCCCTATCGAGGTAGGGTAGCAAAAGCGTGAACGCCAAATCGTACTAAAAAAAACGAATGGCATTTTCAAGAGCAACGTAAGCGTTCACATGCAAAAAATAACACCAATAAATTTATTTTAAAAAAAGCTTAAAAGCGTGTAATCGCCCAAAACGAATACACCCATTATATTGGTATAAATGTATATATTCCGTAATATTCACGCTTAGAATGTGACATATTGTTTCAAATTTACTGTATTCGAGTGTATATAGAAATCGTGTATTATCTGTAAATATGTTGTAGCTGAGATTTTTTTCCTTTGGTCCGTGAGTCTTAGATCGAGAGCGATAAAGCCTTTCAAAATATTTCGAATGATAAACTGAATAGTTTTGCCATAATTTCAGCTCTAACATCTGTGATTATGTTTGATTACAAAAGTATACATATATGCTACTTTTTGGTATATATATATATATATATATATCTTTATCCGTTTATATTTATATATATATATATATATATATATATATATATATATATATATATATATATATATATATATATATACGTCGTATATATACACCGTGTAACTGAGCAACCGTGTTTTTATTTGATTATTGTATTTTTAAATTATATTATAATTATTCTTTTTTATAATTAAATAATAGATTTTTATTATAAATAATATTAAAGAGAACTCTAGGATTTTTCGAATTAAATTTCGAATTTGCCTCAATTTCCTAGATCAAAATTTTTTGTATTTTATAAGTACGTATTTCGATCACCTTGTGTAGACCGTCACCAAATTAGCAACAAGTAACATCTCTTCGGAGAATAATTACAATTAGCTAATTCATACTGATGATGACTATTTTGTAGTCGAAATACGTATTTATAAAATACAAAAAATTTTGAACTAGGAAATTGGGGCAAAAATCGAAATTTAATAGAGTTTTAATTTAGAATACTTTTTTTTTAATGTAACATAAAACTCTTTTAACTAATATTAACAAATTAGAATTATTATTTTAAATTTATAAAAACATGGTTGCACTTTTTTAGAAATCAATTGAAATTCCTTGGTTTTTATTGTTCCAGAGATCCAAATAATAATACCCCTTTTTGAAATTGAAAAATTTGTCATCATTGGTTTTAGCCGGTAAACTGCAATTTTACCTATCATTGAAATCTTTATATTCAGAAAGTTCAAGGATTTGAATTAAAAATCTCTATTCATATAGTAACCTACTTTAATCTCTGAGGATAAAGTGTATACTCACTGTTTGTTATATGTATAAACAACACTGATGATGCTGCATACGAATCATCAGAAATATTATTTATTTATTTCACAATTTTACATACATGATGACTTCACAATAAATTCAGATCACAATATACATATAATAAAATGAAAATTCCGCACAATATTCTGTATGGTACTATAAGCATTAACAATATAGAAAATTGAATGTGTACAGGCGAAATCACTTTCTAAAAAATTAATCAAAAAAAATTCATAAAAATTTGAATTCTTTATTTATTTATATTGTTTAAAAAAAATCTCGTCTATGGTTTGATGATCAATGAATGCATTTTTATTTGGAGATAAATTTTGTATTAACTATATTGGAGGTTATTATCCTGATTTAAAAAAAAAAAATTAATTACACTTGAAAATACTCGGTAATAAAATAATAATTATTACAAAATTATTTACGTTTAAATTTGACAGTGGCGTACTATTTATTTTAAATTTAATATTTACGGGAAAGGTTTATTTTAAGATTGCTATGCCACTGTAAATACAAAATTTACACCCAAATTATGGGATGTACATAAACAAAAGTTGTTTGTTTTTATGAGATAAGCGGACACGGATGTATGGAACAAAAATAGAATTACTGCATTATGTATCTCCCTTGAAATCTTACAACTTGTACAATTTTTTTCTAAAATGCATATTTTTAAAAGTCTTGGTACCTTTTCTAATGATCGCACGAATAAATATTTTGTTCCATGCATCCGTGTTGTAACCTGGTGCAAGAGAGAAATGCGATAAAGAATTAATTGTTTACATTAAAAAAACAATTTAAATCATAATAAGTTTCTATTAAAAAAACATTTTTAAAAACAAGCTTTTTATAGTAAAACTAATTTTCTACAACTTTACTTCATATGTGTATTTCGATTTTTTCAATATTAAGAGAGATATGCCAAATTTTGTGTTTCCCCCTCCATCTAAACCCCCTTTACCCTTATCATGCTTACCATAAAAATGCATTGTCATCGGAAGTGAACCAACAAGTAAAAATTCAACTCCATAGGATAAGAGGAAGTGGTTCTAATTCAGCTTGCAAGATTTGACCCGAACATACATACATACATACATTCATTGCAAGTTAAATAAAAGCTTGTAAAAACAAACAATTTTTGTTTGAAACTTCTTTTCATACATCCTATAGTTTACGCCCGAAATATTGAATGCATGAAAAAAGTTATGAAAAAAAGAGAAAGAATCCGACTACATTTGCTTCTTGGACCTAAAACAATTTACGAAAAATAACAGATTGGACTTCGACATAAAACGCGAACCCACATTCACGTACGTTACTATCCCCGCAGATTCGCTACATCCTATCAACCAAAAATTGTCAGCTTATAGCTCAATGGTTCATCGAGCTTTGACTCTTCCATTTGAAAAAAGGAGACATACAAATTGCATTTAAACCTCCTGGTCAACTGAAAAACATAGTTTTTAACAACAAAAGTAAGGTGGATCGTACCAGTGGTCCAGTCCAGGTAGTCGAGCGGTCTAAGGCGTTATGTCTGTGCAGTATGCCTACTTTGAAACTGGGAGGTTATGGGATCGAATGCCGACGTCGGCAGTTTGTCAATTGTTAAGAAAAAAAAGGGGCGATTAATTGACTAAATTGTCGGTGTATGGACAAGAACGAAGTAACCGGCTCTGCTTGAGAAGGTTTTCTGCAGTTTCCTTCACGAACTCCAGATGAATATCAGCATAGTTCCTAACATAGTCGGCTGCAACCACATACCCTACCAATTCCTATTCTATACACAAAAATTCCCTCCAGTCCACTCACATGCTCACATCCTTAGGCATCACAATGAACCTTATGGTCGAAGTGTAGCCCGTCCAGAGCAGCCTCTACAATCTATCTCTATCTAAGTGGATCGTAAGAGGCAATCGAAGATTTACCAACGATGCTGTGAGGACTGCGGGGTGATTTACATTGGCCAGACTGGAAGATGTTTTGAATTAGAGGGAGGGAAAATTAGCGGTCCTAAAAAACGAATCCGAGTTAACCATTTAATAGTATATGACCACAATCCCAAGCAGGCACATAAAATTCTACAAATTGTCAAAAAAGAAGCTAGGCTTACTCTCCTAGAATCTCTGAAAATATTTAAAAAAAATAAAATTAACCCCTACCTTCTAAACGATCAGACAGAACTTACATATTTTACCCTGTTTTTAGCTATAAAAGTTTGCTGTTCTTAACATCATTTTAATTGAATTTTATATATTTTGGAATCTCATTATTAGTTATTGTTGTTTTTTAGGCCTTGGCATTGGTGTATGATTAGATAATCATTCACCAAACGCATCAACATTTTTAAATGTAGAAAATTCAATTTAATGACAGGTTCTTCAAAATTTTACAACTTATTATTTGAATAATAAAGAATATCCAAAGTTTGAACTTGATCCTGTTTTTAGTTTTTGAGTAAAAAAAAAATATTAAAGTTAGTAAGACAACCATAAATGCCAGTTTTATGAAAATCTGTCATAATAATTATCAAAGTCTCATAAATACCTGGACCAAATTAATTCTGTTTTTGGTTTCTGACATAATTATATTTGTAGATCGAAAAATGTTCTAAATCTAGTTTTATTCAGTTTTATCTAGTTTTATTTTAGTTTTATTTAGTTTTATCTAGTTTTATTTTATTTAAACGTTGCCGTATTTTATACGTCACAATGCACCTTCTTTAAAATACATAAAAACATATTTTTAATTATTAAAACTCTTCGAAAAAATGAAATTTAGGCTTTAATTTTTAAATAATATATTTTTTTTTACAAAAATAAATTTTTTTACAAAAAGTAAATTATTTGAAACGATTTAATTGCAAAATATTTACTTATTTAGAGTTGGCAATGGATGAGATATTAATGCATTTCGCATAGGACAAACTCGCCACCCTAAGTTATCCCTTCCAGTTTCATAACAACCTTAACAACAAAATTGTTATTCATATAAATTGGTATTACGTCCGGAATTTTTTTTATATAAATACAAATGTTTTTTTTATTTAGAATTAGAATTATTTAAAACAAAAATGCTTATATCAAGTAAACCATTTGTAACAAAATTTCTTATTAAGAAATTATTTTTAAAATATATGATAATTAAACAAAAAATTTTAATAATTTATTATTTTGCATTTTAATTTCCATATAGTGATGTTTCTGTGATTTTAATCTTCTGGCAATCAGTTTATAATTTTTGATCACTTATAAGTTCTATAATGAAAACTAAATAGTTAAAAAATTCGTTACGCAGGAGCTGCGTCAACTTAGCGAATTTCCTTAAAATACATAAATCACTCTCTAGTGGTCACGATTGTAGTCTGATCAAAATGAAATGTTATGATTTTAGTATTTACAAGGCCAATTTTATTAATAAATGGCATAGGTTAAGGGGAAAATAGGGCATAGAGAAAGAAGAAAACACAAAATATAAATTATATCTCTTAGAACTTATATTAGAACATTCGAAAACTTAACATTTAAACTTTCAATCTTAAAATGTAAATATTTCTGTAAATATTAGTGTAACAGAAAAAATGATACGTAACAAAATTATAGTAAAACTAATTTTACTACAACTTTACTTCTTATAAATTTTTAGGTTTTTCGAATTTTAAGGGAGATATGTCAGATTTTGTGTCTCTCTCTTTCTTTACCCATTAACGTACTCGACCGTTCAAATACAAAAGCATCTCATATACCCATTTTCATTCCAATCAGATTAAAATTGTGACCGCTAGAGTGTTTGCAGATACACACACACACATATATATATATATATATATATATATATATATATATATATATATATATATATATATATATATATAAATTCAAAATTTTGCAAATATTTCTTCAAATGTCCATCGATCCTACCTAGTAGATGTCGAAAATCGCCATCTGTATATATATATATATATATATACATATATATATAGAGAGAGAAAGAGAGAAATTTTACAGATGGTGATTTTCAACATCTGCTAGGTAGGATCGATGGACATATGAAGAAATTTTTGCAAAATTTTGAATTTGGTACGAGATCAATAGCCCTTTTGCTTTCAGAAAATTCGCTTAAACCGCTTGTGATATCCAACTTCGACTGTATAAAGAATACATCTACTTAATAAATAGGTTCATCGGTATAAACATATCTTTGGCTGAGGTCTCTTAAGCTAGCGGACTAAAAATGTAGGCTACAAATGGGACCTAGTTGGGCATTTGTAGCCTATTTGTAGCCAATTTGTTACGCTATTAAAAAATTTGTAGCCTTAGCCAAAATTAAAAAAATTAGGTATCCGCTAGCTTAATATGAAGCTAGCGGATACCACAATATTCAATGTTTGAAAGCTTCGAATTACAATTGTAAGTGCATAAAAATTTGTAGCCGGCCAAGATCTATGGGATAGAAACAATTAAAATGTATTTCAAATGCAAAAATATATTTTACAGTAAAAATAGTGTAATTTAACATGCAGCGGCTAGGGATAAACATTTCAAAAGTATTTTTTTGCTATCAGAATCGTTTTTTTAGACTAAAAACAGGTAACCACTATGGCTACAAGTATCGAAAGAATTGTTTTACAGAAAAAAAGGTTTGCTTAAACTAAAAACGGGTAGCTGCTATGGCTACAAATTTCAAATTGACTAAACAAGAATAGCTACAATGACATAAAATTTCAAAGTAATTTCTTTCAATAAAAATAAATTTTTTTAAATGGGAAGCAGCTATGGCACAAAATGTCAAAAGTATCGTTTTACAACTAAACAGTTTTTCTTAACTAAAGCCGGGAAGCGGTTATGGGTACAAAGTCCAGCATTATCGAATAATTTTTTTTTCTAAAAAAGAGTTTTTTTTCGATATAAACCGGCAGCCGCTACGGCAACAAATTTCAGGAGTATTATTAAAAAGTGACAATTATGTTTTTTCACTCTAAGTGAGTATCCGCTACGGCAACAAAGTTCAAATTGACTTTGAACGAGAGTAGACACATGGCTACAAATTTCAAATTATTATTTTTCTAAAAATAAGTTTTTTTTCGATATAAACCGGCAACCGCTACGGCAACAAATTTCAGAAGTATAATTAAACAATGACAATTATGTTTTTTCACCCTAAGTGTGTAGCCTCTACGGCAACAAATTTCAAATTGACTTTGAACGAGAGTAGACACATGGCTACAAATTTCAAATTATTATTTTTCTAAAAATGAGTTTTTCTTCGATATAAACTGGCAACCGCTACGGCAACAAATTTCAGAAGCATAATTAAACAGTAAAAATTATGTTTTTTCACCCTAAGTGTGTAGCCGCTACGGTAACAAATTTCAAATTGACTTTTATTGAGAGTGGACACATGGCATCAAATTTCAAATAATTATTTTTCTAAATATGAGTTTTTTTCTATATAAACCGGCAACCGCAACAGCAACAAATTTCAGAAGTATAAATAAACAGTGACAATTATGTTTTTTCACCCTAAGTGTGTAGCCGCTACGGCAACAAATTTCAAATTGACTTTTATTGAGAGTGGACACATGGCTACAAATTTCAAAAAATTATTTTTCTAAATATGAGTTTTTTTCGATATAAACCAGCAACCGCTACGGCAACATTTTTCGGAAGTATTATTAAACAGTGACAATTATGTTTTTTCACCCTAAGTGTGTAGCCGCTACGGCAAAAAATTTCAAATTGACTTTTATTGAGAGTGGACACATGGCATCAAAGTTCAAATAATTATTTTTCTAAATATGAGTTTTTTTCTATATAAACCGGCAACCGCAACAGCAACAAATTTCAGAAGTATAAATAAACAGTGACAATTATGTTTTTTCACCCTAAGTGTGTAGCCGCTACGGCAACAAATTTCAAATTGACTTTGAACGAGAGTAGACACATGGCTACAAATTTCAAATTATTATTTTTTTTAAATGAGTTTTTTTTCGATATAAACCGGCAACCGCTACGGCAAAAAATTTCAGAAGTATAATTAAACAGTGACAATTATGTATTATCACCCTAAGTGTGTAGCCTCTACGGCAACAAATTTCAAATTGACTTTGAACGAGAGTAGACACATGGCTACAAATTTCAAATTATTATTTTTCTAAAAATGAATTTTTTTTCAATATAAACCGGCAACCGCTACGGCAACAAATTTCAGAAGTTTTTATTAACAGTGACAATTATGTTTTTTCAATCTAAGTGAGTAGCCGCTACGGCAACAAATTTCAAATTGACTTTGAACGAGAGTAGATACATGGCTACAAATTTCAAATTATTATTTTTCTAAAAAAGAGTTTTTTTCGATATAAACCGGCTGCCGCTACGGCAACAAATTTCAGGAGTACTATAAAACAGTGACAATTATTATTTTTCACTCTAAGTGAGTAGCCGCTACGGCAACAAATTTCAAATTGACTTTTGTTGAAGGTAGATACATGGTTACAAATTTCATTTTAAAAAAAAGAGTTTTATTCGATATAACCCGGCAGCTGCTACGGCAACAAATTTCAGGAGTACTATAAAAAAGTGACAATTATGATTTTTTACTCTAAGTGAGTAGCCGCTACGGCAACAAATTTCAAATTGACTTTTATTGAGAGTAGATACATTTGAAATTTGTAGCCATGTGTGTACTCTCGTTCAAAGTCAATTTGAAATTTGTTGCCGTAGCGGCTACTCACTTAGAGTGAAAAATCATAATTTTCAATGATTAATAATTCTCCTCAAATTTGTTGCCGTAGCGGCTGCTGGTTTATTTCGAAAAAAACTCTTTTTTAGAATAATAATAATTTGAAATTTGTAACCATATGTCTACTCTCAATAAAAGTCAATTTGAAATTTGTTGCCGTAGCGGCTACACACTTAGATTGTAAAAACATAATTGTCACTATTTAATTATACTCCTGAAATTTGTTGCCGTAGCGGTTGCTGGTTTATATCGAAAAAAACTCATAATTTGAAAAATAATTATTTGAAATTTGTAGCCATGTATCTACTCTCGTTCAAAATCAATTTGAAATTTGTTGCCGCAGCGGCTACTCACTTAGGGTGATAAAACATAATTGTCACTGTTAAATAATACTTCTGAAATTTGTTGCCGTAGTAATTGTTGGTTTATATCGAAAAAAACTCATATTTAGAAAAACAATAATTTGAAATTTGATGCCATGTGTCTACTCTCAATAAAAGTCAATTTGAAATTTGTTGACGTAGCGGCTACACACTTAGGGTGAAAAAACATAATTGTCACTGTTTAATTATACTTCTGAAATTTGTTGCCGTAGCGGTTGCCGGTTTATATCGAAAAAAACTAATATTTAGAAAAATAATAATTTGAAATTTGTAGCCATGTGTCTACTCTCGTTCAAAGTCAATTTGAAATTTGTTGCCGTAGCGGCTACGCACTTAGGGTGAAAAAACATAATTGTGACTGTTTAATAATACTTCCGAAATTTGTTGCCGTAGCGGTTGCTGGTTTATATCGAAAAAAACTCATATTTAGAAAAATAATTATTTGAAATTTGTAGCCATGTGTCTACTCTCAATAAAAGTCAATTTGAAATTTGTTGCCGTAGCGGCTACACACTTAGGGTGAAAAAACATAATTGTCATTGTTTAATTATACTTCTGAAATTTGTTGCCGTAGCGGTTGCCGGTTTATATCGAAAAAAAACTTTTTTTTTAGAAAAATAATAATTTGAAATTTGTAGCCATGTGTCTACTCTCGTTCAAAGTCAATTTGAAATTTGTTGCCGTAGCATCTACACACTTAGGGTGAAAAAACATAATTGTCACTGTTTAATTATACTTCTGAAATTTGTTGCCGTAGCGGTTGTTGGTTTATATCGAAAAAAACTCATATTTAGAAAAATAATTTTTTGAAATTTGTAGCCATGTGTCTACTCACAATAAAAGTCAATTTGAAATTTGTTGCCGTAGCGGCTACACACTTAGGGTGAAAAAACATAATTGTCACTGTTAAATTATACTTTTGAAATTTGTTGCCGTAGCGGCTGCCGGTTTTTATCGAAAAAAACTCTTTTTTAGAAAAGTAATAATTTGAAATTTTTAGCCATGTGTCTACTCTCAATAAAAGTCAATTTGAAATTTGTTGCCGTAGCGGCTACTCACTTTGAGTGAAAATACATAATTGTCACTTTTTAATAATACTCCTGAAATTTGTTGCCGTAGCGGCTGCCGGTTTATATCGAAAAAAAACTCTTTTTTAGAAAAAAAAATTATTCGATAATGCTGGACTTTGTACCCATAACCGCTTCCCGGCTTTAGTTAAGAAAAACTGTTTAGTTGTAAAACGATACTTTTGACATTTTGTGCCATAGCTGCTTTCCCATTTAAAAAAATTATTTTTATTGAAAGAAATTACTTTGAAATTTTATGTCATTGTAGCTACTCTTGTTTTGTCAATTTGAAATTTGTAGCCATAGCAGCTACCCGTTTTTAGTTTAAGCAAACCTTTTTTTCTGTAAAACAATTCTTTCGATACTTGTAGCCATAGTGGTTACCTGTTTTTAGTCTTAAAAAACGATTCTGATAGCAAAAAAATACTTTTGAAATTTTTATCCCTAGCCGCTGCATGTTAAATTACACTATTTTTACTGTAAAATATATTTTTGCATTTGAAATACATTTTAATTGTTTCTATCCCATAGATCTTGACCGGCTACAAATTTTTATGCACTTACAATTGTAATTCGAAGCTTCCAAACATTGATTATTGTGGTATCCGCTAGCTTCATATTAAGCTAGCGGATACCTAATTTTTTGAATTTTGGCTAAGGCTACAAATTTTTTAATAGCGTAACAAATTGGCTACAAATAGGCTACAAATGCCCAACTAGGTCCCATTTGTAGCCTACATTTTTAGTCCGCTAGCTTAAGAGACCTCTTTGGCTGCTGTTTAGTTACCCCGTAGTAAATTCGAACATTTTTTTTAGAAGTCAATTTTTAACAGCACGACCCTCGAGAATTTTTGCACCGGGGTCTCCAATACCGACGGTACGGACCAGCGTAAAAGGTAACCTTAACTAACAAATTCGCAATGATGATAATTTGCCTTCAATCTTTGCACCTTATTATCTTTACTCGTGATTTTATTCAAATTTTTCTCTGCGATACTTTTGAGATACTTTGGGTGTGGTAAAGCAAAATGTAAAAAAAAAATTCATAAATAAAATACACAATTTATATAGCTGAAAAGCTAGTATGAAAAATTCTAATTTTAAACACCAAATTTTCATCAGTGAAATAGGCCTAAAGCAAAACATCTGTGACAGACAGACAGACAGCGAGGTGATTCCATAAGTGTTCTGTTTTGTCATTTTGGCAAAAAGAAGACAAAAATGTCCCTTTTTAAAAATAAATAACTTTTGTTTGAAACTTTTTCAAGAACTGATTCGCCATAAATTCAGCTTTGTAAGATTATACATTTTTGCGGGTGTAAAAAGGAAAATAAACCGTTCACGTATTGTTATTGAACCCAATATATAACTGATTTTTTAAACAGTTAACACTGGTAGTTGTTATTTTTACATGGTTTTATTTGCGCTCGTCATGGATTTGAATTAAAATGTTAGCACTCAAACATAATGATAAGATTCAACATGGGATCCTGAATTTGTTTTATATATTCAGTGTAGATCCGAGAGCAAACGCATTATTAATAGAATATTACACAAATTTTTAATTATGTTTATTCTATTTTTTTTTAAGGTACAGCTCGCCCACACACAGGTTACGAGGAGGAGGTCAGTAGTAATTTTCATTTCAAAATTTCAAAATTATTTTGATTTTTATTTGAAGTATTTTTGTTTTGTGAAAGAAATCTGTTTTTGTTTAATGAAAAAATTGCTTGACAGTTTTTAATTAGTTATATAACTACATCCAGGATAATAACCGGTAGAGGTAAAAAAACATCGCAGAAAAGTTTGTTTATATTGTCAAATTATTTCCCGACCCTAAAAATGCCAATTTTAAAATTAAAAAAACAGTTTTCAGACGCTTCCGAGAGCCGCTGCGTGACGTCATTAACTAGTAAAATCAATGTCAACGCTAACACAAGTGTCAACGATAAACATGGAACACACATGAAAAATAATAAGCTGTAAATATTGTTTCGTATCTTGCTGTAATAATTCCATTCGCAAAACTCTTTGAAAATGGTTCATCACTTCACTAAAAGAGAAATCCAATTTCAGGAGTTCGGCTGGTTGTTATTCTTTTTTAACCCGATTTCAAAAAGAAGGATGGTTCTCAATTTGTCTGTAATTTTTTTTTTTTTATGTTTGTCACCTCAGAACTCCGTCATTTATGAACCGATTTTTAATATTTTTTTTATAACTTACGTTTTGGAACTTGTATACAAACAACATTGACAGCCGAACAGAACATGGCTAATGACGTCACATCTTATCTATGAAATGTAACATTCTTCAAATTCTCCATTCCAATTAAGATTTAGTTTTATCTAAATAATCTCATCTATTACATTTATTTAAATAATATTTTTCACAATTTATTCGTTTTTAACATTAAAAATTTACATTTATTTATTTTTAAAATATAAATAGAACATAAATATAATTTTATAACGGTGATTAATATAATAAGATATGGTATTTTATGATAAGAGTCATAAAAATTTGTACGAATTGAATGAAACAACTTTTGTCTAACGAAAAGCATTTCATGAAAATTTAAATTTATTTGTCAAACATTAAGGTAATTTATCTGCTAACAAAATTAGTTTAGTAAATATAGATCAATTACTTTCATTATAAACAAATTAAATAAATAGATTTATTTGTCACAATTAAATAAAAAAATAACCTTTTGATTTGTTTCAAATTGTTAAAATGTAAAATTACTGTAACGCAAAAGGTAACGCTTTCTGGAAAACAATTTATAAGTCTTATTTTGTAACAATATAATAGAAATAACATTAACAATATAACATTACAGGCGCGCATATAAACAAACAAACAATTGTTAAATTTTATAAAATAGGTAATCAACTAAATAAAAATAATTTATATAAAAACTATAATTGCAAAATACCACAAATTAATCACAAACAATATACAAATCACTTATGTTAAATAAATTAGCTAGAACTTTGAACTGTTGAATTAAAGCATCATATTTTGCACAGTTCTTATACATCTGCAGAACAATGACATTAAGGGGCTGGGGAGGGGGTTACTCGATTTTATTCTATATAGATATTAGTTAAATATTATATTTCACCACTTATGGTAAAAAATGAACAGAAGAAATATTCCGAACGGGTAGACCTCAATCCAATCAAATATAGCTCGAACCCAAAATCTCAAAAACTTTTAGAATGAAGAGCTTACAAATTTATCCCTTCCTTAAATTGAATTTGAGCTCGAAACCAAATTTTCGTACTTTCCCTGTAATTTATCAACATGCAATAATGTTGATTGGTATACGTACACGTCAACAGTATTTACTGTCTCTCGAATTTTAAAATGGCGAACATGAAAATAGATCCCCTCCCCCCAAAGGAGCTATTCAAAATTTGTTGCTTTAATCCAACAAGTCACAATAATCTGACTAAGCGGTCTGACTAAACAATTAATAAATACAAGACCATAATTGGGGTTTTTTACGAAATACAGCTTGTTGATTTCACATTTTTCTTGCATTATTTTACAAATCGTAGTCTTTTAGCATAATTATTAGTTCTTAATTTTGTTTTTTGATCTGACTAGTAGTATCGGAGTATTTTTTTTATAGATCTCAAAAATTTTCCATAACTAATTTTTTCATTGGAACATAGATATTTAATTTTTTAATTATAATTCTCGCATTATAACCTTATTATAAAAATTAACAAAAGAGAGAAGAATAAGTAATAGTCGGAGAACTGATGACAAAAATCGCCAAGAGTTTTGTAATAACAGAGGTAGTCAGCAGTCGCTCAAAGTGACGATACGACTGACGCTTAGACACTACACTATACTTGTACTTTGAGTTAATTAATCTGTGGTCTGACTTTTTTTTTCTTAAATTATATATAATAATCAAGCAGTAAATTAATTTTCAGCATTACAAAACTCTTGCACCGACATCATTATGGCGTGCTGACTCACCGCGTTCCACAACAATGCGGTCTGACCACTTTCTCACGTTTTTTTGTACTATAAAATAGTTTACTGCCAATTTTCAATTATTACAAAACACTTGTAGCGCATGTTGTAATTTTACATATATCAAAGCGCGCCGCCGCTAGGTGTTCCACTACCTGACCTTGTAAGTGGGTGCTGACTCATGTACACCCTCAGTACTAAATCATATTGAATTATGGGCTATTACAAAACTCTTGCCGATTTTGTCCCCAGCTCTTGGACTATAATGACAATGAAACATTAGTAATGAAGATTATTAAGATCAAAGAGAACTCTTAAGTTTTTTGTAATTAAATTTCAAATTCCTACAACACTTATTTGTATTTTATAAATACGTGTTTCGACTACAAAGAAGTCATTATCAGTATGAATTAGCTAATCGTAACTCAGTCAAAGATATGTTACTCGTTGCTAATTTGGGTGAGACACCACAAATGCGTGAGACACCACAAATAATTGTGTAAAATTGTGGATAAAGATTATTAAAATACGTCAACATATCTCTGAATCCATATCCCAGAGATAGTTACGATTAGCTAATTCATACTGATGATGACTACATTGTAGTCGAAATACGTATTTATAAAATACAAACAAATGTTCTAGGAATAGGGGCAAAATTTGAAATATAATTGTGTAGGAATTGGGGAAAAATTTGAAATTTAATTAGTAATGAAACTTGTAAAACTAATGATTAAAAGGTTTTGATTTATTTAAAAAAAGGAAGTTATTTCTGGGACTATGCAGAAAACCCACGAAATTAAAATTCAGGATAGCAACAAAAGTAAAGTATTTTCAGCTGCTATCAACATTCATTATTTACATACAAAACACGAAATGCATTAATTGTATTTGTATTAAATTCTATTATCTAAAGTAAAACAATTTTTATGATTAAGTAAAATTATTATTTGTGATCCTTTGAAAGGATTTCATTAAAAACAAAACATAAACATGATGTATTTTGTATATGGATGAAACAGCAAACGTTGTTTTCTCCAAACAAATGAACAAGTTCGAAATTCTGGCTTGTCAATATTGATTGCATAAAATTTTGATAAAAAATAATAACAGGTAAGGCACGTAGGTTATCAATTTCTGGTATGACTATCCGTAACAACATAACCTACAACGTAACAACATAACAACATTACCAACAACGTAACAACATAATCCGTAACCGTTACATAACTGTCCGTTAATTTTGCTATATATTTCCATTATGTTAATCACATAGTTAAAATGTACCATCATTTTGAACAGAGACCTTACTAACATTTTGTTGTAATTCTAATTGGATTTCATTAAATGTTTTACCTTTGGTTTCTGGTATATAAATTATACTGAATATTGTACCGAGAATACAAACAATGCCAAAATACCAAAATATATATTCCCGACCAAAATTATCTTGTATATATTCATATGCTTGTATTGTTATGAAACCAGCTATTGAACCAAGCACAGATAACAATGAAGTAGCTGTTGCACGATATTTTGTTTCAAATAATTCACTTGCGAATATATACGGTAATGTAAGCAATCCACCTGCTGATAATAAATATAATATTAATGTAATTATCAAAAATAAATAATATTTACGAACAATTTCAACACTATAATAATTTTCACAAAAGAAATATAGTCCTGTTAGTATGGCACACAACCCATTTAATACTGTGGATAAAATAAATAATGGTCGACGTCCGAATTTATCAATAAATAATGCACTACTTAATGATGCTACAGCAAATGATAACATTAGCAAAATGGAACCAACATACGTGGATATTGGAATTTTTGATTGTAGAAAAATTGAAGAAACATAACCAATCAATACAAGCGATCCTGACATTTGTTGACTTATCATTGTTACACTAATAATTATTAAGGCTCTTCGACTGATTTTTGATTTAAAAATCGCAAAAAATGATGAGTTTTTATTATTTTCGGTTTGATTTTGCCAACTTATTTGTAATTGTGATAATTCGTTTGAAACATTATCACAATGACGTAATATTTTTAAGGATTTTTCTATTTGTTTTTCGTTATTTTTCATGACATAAAAGTAGGGTGATTCGGGAATAAAAAATATTCCCATACCTTGAATAACAACTAATACAAGTGTAATTAAACTATTCATTTGTAATGACATTAAAGGCATTAACACAAATTGTCCCACTAATCCAATAGGTAACATTAATGATCCCATTGCAGCTATAATACCACGTATTTTTGGCGATGAAATTTCCGAAAGATATACTGGTAATAGGGTGAAGGTGATACCAACAGAAATGCCACAAATGAATCGTGCTACGTATAACATATAAATGTTTTGAATAAAAATAATTAATAAACATGAAATCATATTTGGTATAATTGTTAAAAGTAAACCACTTTTACGTCCAACATTATTTGCCAAAAAAGATCCTAAGAATGGACTTGGTATAGCTCCCACTTGTAACATACTGTTGATCCATGCTGATTCAGTACTGGAGATGGCATGAATTGGAGATAATGTTTCGTCTTGTAACTGCACTAATGCTGGCCCAAACCATGTTAATTGCAGTCCATTTATAATCATGGAAAATGAGGCTGAAAATAACAAAAAATTGAATTTAATGACAAGCAAGTCCATTATTTTAATTTATATTACAAATATAAAATAATTAATAAACATAAAAAAATTTGCATTCACGATGATTTAAATATTGTTATTGATGAGTGTTATCCGAAAACAAGGCTACATCATCTACAAATCTTAACGTGGATATATGCTTACCATCGATTTAATACTTGTGACTTTCAGTTTACTAAGTCGAACACACAGTCGAAGTTACATCTTTTCCAACAATACTTGACTGTTTACGCCTTTTTCTATATGATACTTGTTTATAGTCTGTTTCATCTTGGTTGCTCAGCTCATTACCCACATTTAGTTTAGTTGAGTTGTTTATTAACTTAACAATATCATTGCTATTGGCAGACCCTACAACAGCAGTGTATGATGTCTTGCCTATATTTAAGCTAATTCTATTCTTTGAACTTCGGACTTCTCGGTTGAGAACGTCATTGTTAGCAGAACTGGCAATTTTTACATTATTATTTTGGATTTTTGCAAATATCTCAAAAACTAAAAGAGTTAGGGGTACTGTAAAAATAAATTCTTAAATGGGAGAAAATTTTCAACACCAAAACTTTCATTTCTCGAAATTCTATCTTAAGGTAGTTGCCATATTACAGTATTGTTCATAATTTTTAGTTACACAGTATTGTTAATGTTACGTGTTACATATATATATATATATATATAACCAATTACGGTGGTACATAAATTACGGTGATATTTATCAGTTTTAAAATAAATATGAGAATAAACATGTCAGAATCGAAATTTTAGAGAATTTTATAAGAAAATTTAGCTATTGGATTTGTACTGATAAAGGGAGGTCCTTCGATATTAGACAAAGGGAACATTTAAGGACTTACAAAAATTAAATAAAAGATTCCAAATATTTTTGCCAAATTTATTGGATACTGGACATACACCTAAACCAGAAATAGAAATAATGCATATAACGAAAAAGATCTTTAGAATGAACATCCTAAAAACCATTCGAAATATACAAAGGCTGTAAGAGTGATCAGTCAATTTTCAACGATTCAACTTATATTTTCCATTCACCGTTATTTGCATTCATATTATATTCGCCATATGCAAATAATTGGGTTTTAATAGCTTAAATATTTTATCCTGAAAATAATTTTTATCCAATTTTTATTTAAAAAAAAATGATGTTATATATTTATATTTTTTTATTGTCTAGACAGATTTTTAATTGTTTACGTTTATATTTGTTATAAAGAATCACCTGATTTTTATATAATGTAATTTTAAATACCCGTAGCTGTGCTACAAAATTTTTATTGTTATGAATATGAATCAGATGATTTATTAGATTTTTTTTAACCCTACAGTAATCGCGTTCAATTTTCACACACCAGTGGTTGCGCGCGGATTGACGGGATATTTAAGAAGCTAAATAACTTTGTGTAGTTTAAATGTTTGTAAATTAAGCATAATTTACAACAATTTAGACGTATAATCTGTTACCTCGAATAAATTTCTAATGAAATAAAAAAGAAACAAGGCTTTAAAATTATATAATAATAAAATTATCCTTTTCTTAAAAATAGACTGACAATATTTAGTTCAATATCTATAAACAATATTTATTAATTTCAACGAACTAAATAAGATTGATTTGTACCTTATTGATTCGGTTTTCGAAAAAATACTTCGAATAAAAGTTTCTCATAAGAAATGTAGTAACAACTTTTATTCGAAAACCGAATAAATAAGACACAAATCAACTGTAAAATTTAAAAAAAAATGACATCAACTTTTGCGGCCAAGTGTACTACATAATCCAACATTTATAAACAAATTACTACACTAGTGAATCTTTATGCTAAACCAGATCAGATTAGTTTTATTGTTTCCGTATCGTATCATTTTACAATAAATCATAAATTTTACAATAATATTACAGTTTATTGTAAAAATATTTTACAATAAATGATCAAAATTTGCCCCCTAGGCAGGTACCTACTTTGCCTACTCGGTAAAACCGCCACTGCCCAGTTTACTAAATAATATATGGACCTCCCGAGCTCCAGACAAGATCGTCATACTATATGTTGATCTCCCGACTTTTCATAATTTTGAGGTGGCAACCCTATTGACACATCATTTGTCAAAATTTGATAAGTAGTTTAGGAGTACGGGTAGCTCACTTTTTTAAGGTTTTTAAAAAATCCTAAAACTGTATTCCCTAAAAATATTCTGCCCAATAGATATATTGAAAATAAAAATCAATATTTTCTTTGAACATTAAGGTCCCCATACACGATCAAACATTTGCACAACAGAACAAACAAACATTTGCACAACACAACAAACATTGGTCGATACACCTCCCAACAAGTTGTGCAAACTTAATTTCGTTAATTTCATGATGTAACACCTTTGTTGTTGGTTTTTTTTTTTACGGAGAAGCAGAAACTAAAACGGAGAAAGAAACAGAGGGTCTGGGTATTTTCACTCGATCAAAGCTTGTAAAATATTGCCATACACGTTCAAATCACTTGTCAAACATAAAGGTATACAATAATAATAGCCCTCCATACACAATCAAACAGTTTGCGCAGCAACCCTGTTGCGCAAGTGTTAAAGCTTGTTGAAAAACCCCGTCTGTCAAAAGTTGTGCAACAACTCAATCCATGCCATCCATACACCATCATATTGTTTTCGCAAACAGGTTGTTACACAAATTGCTTGATCGTGTATGGGGATGTCTTCAAACCTTTTTGCGATAACTCAATCCATACCATACACGATCTAGCAATTTGTGCAACAACGGTGCTTGCACAAATGCGTTTGATCGTGTATGGGGGCCTTTAGCTAAAAAAGTTTTGTAGTCGATACGTATTTCCGATAATTAATATATGTTTTAACGGCTGGCCAGTGGCCGATCTAACAATTAAAATTGATAAAGGAACGAAAGAGAAAGAATATTTATCTTACAAATTGTTTTTCGTGATTATGTCGTTATTTCAAGCATATTTTTTACAGACCAAAAAAATATACCTGTACAAGAAAATATACCTGTAATGGCTAAATCATAAACAAACTGTTATTTACATTTTAAATTTTGCCCCAATTCCTAGAACATTTATTTGTATTTGATAAATACGTATTTCGACTAAAATTTAGTCAGTGGGATGTGGATTCAGAGATATGTTGCTTGTTGCTAATTTGGTGCGTGTCTCACCTAAGCAAATTAGCAACATATTAGCTCTGAATCCATATCCCAGAGATAGTTACGATTACCTAATTCATACTGACGATGACTACATTGTAGTCGAAATACGTATTTATAAAATACAAATAAATGTTCTATTAATTTGGGGAAAAATTTTTAATGTAATTTCAAAAAACCTAGAGTTCTCTTTGATTATTTTAAATAATCTTTATAATCTGTTGTTTATTTATTATTTTAAGAAAAAAATGAAGGAAAAAATTATTCTAGAAATATTGACAATATTAAAATTAATGTTTTAATACTTAATGAAAATTTATAAAATATTGAAATGAAATAAATATAAAATAATGAAATGAAATGAAATGAAATAAAGACGTGCAAATATAACCTCACATAACCCTCATAAAAAAATTTCTTTACCTATAATACTAACAACGTATTGTATCCAATATACGTCCTCAGTTTTTTGTTCAATTTCATTTTGTTTTGCTTTTTTCTTCCGTCCTATTGAGATCCAATCGCAAAACTTTATTTTATTTGTCATATTTTTTTAAAACTATTATATAATATATTACAATAAAATGTTTTAAAACTACAGAAGAATTAGTAACAACAACAATTTACAAAAGCCGTTATGCAAACATTTGATGATCGATCACAATTGAATATGTATATGAAACAGAATGCTACATCTCGCTACTTGTTTGGAAGAGAAAAAATACCACTAAAATACTAAAGGTATTTAAAATGAAATAGATATATACTGTGGCGCATAATTAAGTACAAATATGATTTAATTAGCGAATAACTTTTTTATGTATATTTGTTTTACTTTCTTCAGGATTATATTATAGTATCAACTTGAAATTTTATAATGGAAAGACTGAAGACCATGCAAAGATGAAAATAGTTCAGTTTTACATTGAAAACAAACATTCGATTATTTCCAGTGTCGGACTAGCCGTAGGGTCAGGGTGGCGTTTTCCACTTAGCCTGCGTGAGGCTCCAAGGCTTACTACCTTCACGCAAAATAGTTTATATACGAAGAAAAAGGAAGGAAGAAGAGAAGTTAGAAATCGGCGAAGAGATTCGGATACCTGTCGAAGTTACAAACACATTAGTACAGACACCAACTTATATGTCGCTTACTGTGTAATCCTCACAATCATAAAATCGGATCTTATCGAGGATAGCAACTTTTACGAACGATTTATTGGCAATCTAGTTGAAATTTCTCTTCTATTAAGAAATGTTAATTGGCTAACTTCAATTATAACTAATGGAACTTTTTACATATAACTATATGTCTTTTATTATTATCTTTTGGTTTGACGCGTAGCGGGCCCTTAAATCCGGGCGGCCCTATAAGCCAAACGGACCCTCCAATCTCATTCAAAACCTACGCGACGTGATGCAGCGGCTACAAAATCTATAAAAAAACATCATCACAAAAGTTAAAGATAGCAATCTTATCATTACAAAGGCCGATAAGGGAGGCTTCACAATTATAATGGACAAACAAGAATACATCAACAAAATTGGTGATTTCATACACAAAGAAAGAATCCAACGCTTGAGTTCAGATCTCCGAATTCCATAATACGCACTCCATTAAAAACTCATTGGAACTCACCCAGAAGTCAGCCAACGTCACCATGCACAATCGATAATATCTCTCAGAAAGAATGTATTACACTAGTGCAGAACATACTAGAGAAGAAAGGAACCAATCCATTGATCACCGAAAAACATTGTCGTTGAACGAGTGATTTTCCAATATGAGGTATTCTGCATAGCTAGATTTGTCTCCCTTACCCATGAAATGGATTTTCGTCATGTAACGACCCATCCAATAAAAAAATGAAATTTATATTGATATAAATGGATCTTTACCTAAACAAAAGGTTGTAACCACTAGTAGTGACCTCCAAAATAAATTATTATTCTTATTCGTCTTCTTTTGTTTTATCATAATACAATATTTTTTATTTTAATTTATTGACCTGTTACAATTGATATTATAGTTTATCACTGTTTCAATTTAATATTCTTTATTCTTGTTATTTATATATAAAAAATTTTTAATTATCGACCACTGAACTGTGATAACAAAATTGTCACAGTTTTGTCTCTCAATAATTACACACACACACACACAATTAAATGTATACTCATTTTTTAAATAATATCACATCAATGTCTTACAAGTTGCCTACTATTAAAAAAGTTGCATCCTATTTCTTTTATTTCATATAATCAATTAAAATATTAACTCTCCAACAACTTTCTTTTACTTTTAAACTTTCTCAAACGATTAAATAAAAAAATGAAACGTCCAAATTTAACAAATGAAGTCAAATAGTTGAGAGACAAGTGACAAAAAAACATCTGAGAAATTGGCCTTTGTTTTTCGTGGAATCTCTTTGACCTAGCCAGATCGAAGAATTTATTCAGTGCTTACAGTTTTTACTGTAAGCACTGAATTTTACTGTTCAGTTGTCGTGGAGTTTTATTAGATAATTCTTACCTTAACATTTTAAGATTGGAAGTTGTCTGAGTTTTGAGTGAATTGTAATCCGTTTCTGTTCCACTCTTATAATTTGTTATTTTAAGTCATTGCTTGAATAATGTATATTTTATTTGGGCACCTGTCAACGCCGGATTAAGATTTTCAGGCCTGAGACTAATTTACTAGAAAAGGCCAAACAATACAATCTTATTTGTTATAAAAATTAAACACACAGTTTTTGTTATAAACTCAATATTCAGAATTCAGATTTATAATTTTTTATTTTTAACAATAAATCCAGATTTTTATGTTTAATTGTGTTTTTACGATTTACAAGAAAAATTTAAACCCCTAAATTTTAAAATTGTAGGTACTACTGCAACAATTTTAATGGCATAAATCTCAGTATATTTAGCAGTTTAGCGGGAAAATAATATTTTTCTAGATGAATCGAGATATTAATGAAATTTTTATTTGTTATCAGTAAAGGACGAAAATTGAAGAACCTAGGGCTATAGCCTTGTTAGCTTCATGGTTACTCCGCCCTGATACCCGTATGCCATAGAAACGCGTCACATCAATTACTATGTCCTCCCATTATTAATGTTTCTTCGCCGCCTGAAGCTACTAAATTGTTAAAAGGTACAAACCTTTGATTGTTTTAACTTACTATTGCTTAAAAGTTTAGGCAAATCTTTTCAGTTTTAGCTTTATTATAGCTCCCTAATAAATTTTCTGCTAGGAGATATCTGGGGGTACGAAATCCATTCCTGTTCAACGGTTTCAGTAACAAACTTAAAGTATGTTCTTTAAATAAGTTATTTTTTAATAAATAAATAATCGCATTGCCTCGTAGTCAATTAGCTTAGCTAGAAACCTAGTTGACAACTGTACCACTTTGTATAGTGTTGTCGCTTGAAAACATATAGAATTCTATCAACAGTTAAACCAAAGACTACAGATATATATAGAAGCTCATAAGTCCAATTTTTCTGTCCCCATAATTGCAGTGTTGCCAGAAGGTTACATTTCTTACATTTTACGTAACTTTTTATCTACCCATGTAACTTGTATGTAAGAAAAAATTTTAGATACTTTTGTGTAAATTTTTGAAAAATTACTTTTGCTCAATATAATAATTTTGCCATAATTTCGGTATTCACAAATCTTCGATTAAAAACTCACGCTTTTATAAAATTTAAAAATTTTATATAAAATAAATAAATGAAAATGGATTGAAAAATAAATGTGTGGATACTTACTATTTTTATTTTTTCATTTTTATAAAATACTAGCTGTTTCCTGCTTATATATATATATATATATATATATATATATATATATATATATATATATATATATATATATATATATATATATATATATATATATATATATATATATATATATATATATATATATATATAATAATAATAATAATAATTTATTTTATATAAAATTTTTAAATTTTATAAAAGCGTGAGTTTTTAATCGAAGATTTGTGAATACCGAAATTATGGCAAAATTATTATAACGAGCAAAAGTAATTTTTCAAAAATTTTTTCATTTATTTCTTTATTTATTTAACATACGATACGATTAACGGTTTTCAAGGTATCCGACCCATAGTGCTAAAATTCCATACTGTACCCCTTATAAAAATCACTAAAATTTTGAGGAAAATTTTATGTCTCCGATTTTTATAAAAACTTCTTTGTAAGCTAATTTTGACCTAGCGAAAACGATGGCGTTGATTAAAATACGATACGAATAACGGTTTACAAGGTATCAGACCCATTGTGCTAAAATTCCAAAGTGTAAGAATTGAGAAGGCAAAATTTTGCAATGAGTTGGTCGGACGTTAAAATGAACCTGATTTTCGTACTATTTGGATCCAAATTAGCCTAGAAAATGATAATTATTAAATCGAGAACAAAAATTTTCTTCACTTTTTTCACATTTTTTCCAAGGGTACCCCTTAAAAAAATCGCTAAAATTAAAGGAAAATTTTGTGTCCCCGATTTTGATATAAACTTGGTTTAAAGCTAATTTTGACCTAGCGAAAACGATGGCGTTGATTAAAATACGGTACGATTAACGGTTATCAAGGTATCAGACCAATAGTGCTCATATTCCAAACTGTATGGATTGAGAAGGCAAAATTTTGAAATGTGTTGGTCGGACGTTAAAATGAACCTGATTTTCGTATTGTTTGGATCGAAATTAGCCTAGAAAATGATTATTATTAAAATCGAGAACAAAAATTTTCTTCACTTTTTTCACATTTTTTCCAAGTTTCCAATTTTTTTAAAAAAATTGCTAAAATTAGAGGAAAATTTTATGTCCCCGATTTTGATAAAAACTTGGTTTTAAGCTAATTTGGACCTAGCGAAAACGATGGCGTTGATTAAAATACGATACGATTAACGGTTTTCAACGTATCAGACCAATAGTTCTAATATTCCAAACTGTATGGATCGAGAAGGCAAAATTTTGAAATGTGTTGTTCGGACGTTAAAATGATCCTGATTTTCGTATTGTTTGGATCGAAATTAGCCTAGAAAATGATTATTATTAAAATCGAGAACAAAAATTTTCTCACATTTCTTAAAGGGTAACATTCAATATGTACAATAGTGAATAGAGTCTCACTAATCCCGCACTTCAATAGTTCGGCAGGTCCAATAATCCGGCACCTTATAGTTTTTTATAGTGATTTATAGTGTGCTATTCATATAAAATTGAAACAAAATTTTAATAAAATAATTTTATAGTTATGTTTTAGAAGCATAGTTTCTATGGAAATGATTAAATCAACAAAAATTTTAACCGACTCCAAAAAAAATTAGGAGATTCTATGTTCGACTGTATGTATTTTTTTTAATGTTCATCCCCTTCAAGATTGTTTTTTGATATAAAAAAAAGATAGCCTATGTCCTTTCCCAGGATATAATCTATCTCCTTGCCAAATTTCATTACGATCCGTTTACCCGTTTAGTCGTGAAGAGGTAGCAGACACACATAATTACTTTCACATTTATATAGTAGTATGGATAAGCTAATGTTGAAAATCACAAAGCTATAATACACAAAATTAATAATTTATCGTATATCAATAACAAAATCATCACAATGTATCTTTAAGTTTGAAAATGTAACTTTTCAGGCATACCAACGTATCTTTCGATCAAGCTACGCTGGCAACACTGCATAATTGTGTTAGTTCATATTCTGCACCAGATGGCGATAGTAGGTATTTAACAGGATTACACAATAATTCATAATGTTCGTAGCTGGAAACAATGTTGACAAGATTCTAACTAAAGTCATATAAAAACTGCGATTGTTTATTTAGTTTTAGGTTAAAATTAAATTGAATAATTTCATTATGAGAAAAATTAAGTTAAGTACCTGCTATCGCCGACTAGTTTTCAGAGTACTAACATATTTATGGGTACAGAAAATATATCTGTATTCTTTGGTTAAACATTTTAATTAACTGATCTGACAGGCACTCATTAAGTGAATTTGATGCTTCACTTATACCATAACGAGAATCTAGGCGGTGCAAAGGGTTAAATGGCTTAAAACTTAGCTTGGAGTATTTATAATCACTTAATAATATTTCAAAGCTCTTGACATTATTTTTATTAATATAAATACATTTTAAAAAAATTAACAAATACATTTGAATAACTTTTTACGTCGTACATATTTGAAAGTTCATTAAAACTTATGCTATTAAATCTTTGCGAATGTTTTCCAAACTTTTGCCTTTTGTTTCTGGCAAAAAATAATAACCAAAAATTGTAAATAAAACACAACATATTGTAAAAGACAAATATAAATATTGTAAACCAAAATTTGCGTAAATAATACCATACGCTTGGATTACAACAAAACTAAATATTGAATTTACCACCGAAGCGATTACAGAAGCAATTGCACGAAAATTTGTCTCAAATAATTCACCAATATATATGTTCGTCATCATTAATTGACCAAAAGCAAAAAATATAAAATAGCAAAATAATAACATAAACAAGGTTACAGAATACTTAGATACTGTATCAATACCATACATTGATTCAAATACATAATACAACCCTATCAAAGCTGTCAAAATACCAATAGTACTGCCTGAAGTAATAAATAAAAAGCGTCGTCCAATACTATCTATAAACAATGTTGATAAACACGTTCCTAAAACAAAACACGTCGTCAACACTATTGAGCCGTAATAAGTTGGTACCGTTGGTATTGATTCATTAAAGATCGTTGGGATATAACCTACAACTGACATAGGACCACTAAATTGTAATCCAACAATAGGCACAAAAAGTATTAACAAACTCTTTCGAATACTGTTTGTTTGCAGATATTCACAAAACGAAAATTTATTTTGTTTTTCAATAGCTCTACATTCTTTGATTTGAAACAATTCATCATCAACATTTATACGTTGACGTAATTTTTGTAATGATTGTTTTGCTAATTCCTCTTTATCTTTCATTATATAGTAATGTGGCGTTTCTGGTAAAAAATATAAAGCTGCACAACAATGAACAAAACTGATTGCTAAATTAATTATACTATTTAATTGTAATGTCATAATTGGTTGTAAAATAAGTTGAATTATCCAACTGGTTGACATAAATATTGAAATAAATGTTCCTAAAATTCCACGTATTTTTGGTGATGATATTTCTGTTACATATATAGGTACAACTACAAATGAAATACCATTACTTACGCCACCAAGAACTCGTGCCATATATAACATGTACACATTTTTCACATATATAATTAAAATATGTGATAAGCCGATGGGAATTATTGTAAAAATTATCGTTTTTTTTCTACCAATACTATTTGTTAGATATGATCCAAACAAAGCACCGATTATTGATCCTAATTGTAACGAACTATTTATCCAAGATGCTTCTGTGCTTGTAATTGCACAAATTGGCGATAATTTTTCATTTTGTAGAATTGGTAACGCTGGTCCAAACCATGTTAGTTGGACTCCACAATTTAACATTGTTAAGGTCGCTAAACATACAAAAATTCATAACTAAATTAATATTCTTTACAGTAGTCTAACTAGTTACATCATTATCATTCAGGCAACAAATCAGGCATTCAGGCAAAAGTCGCTATAACGTTGTAGCCAATTATTGAAAATTAAGTTTTATGGGACAAACAAATTGTTAACTTGTCAGTAAAGGGTGTCAGTTATTGTGGTGAGTCTGGAAATCGATATCAAAATTTCCACCATATTTTCATACTATTTACTCTATTTTTAACAAGTAATGAAACAACTAACTGGGTTAATTGTTTGAGTACCCAGTATATATACTGAGTTGTATATCAATGTTTGAATTGTTAACAATTTTTGAACTGTCCCACAATTTACAAAAAATCTCTGATGGTTTTAAAGATGGGCATATTTTTCGCTTTTCGAGGAACTTTTGAGCAAAAATTATGAGAAAACTATTGAGTTTATGAAAAAAAATTCAAACAAAAGTTGTTTATTTTAAAAAGAAGAAGATTTTATGTCATTAAATTTTTGTTATATCTCTTATGGTTTCAAAGATAGGCAGTTTTGCCCATTTTTCCCAAACATGGTCCGATTATGCCCATTAACGAGCTTGACCTTACTTTTTTGCTTTAGAACACACACACACAAATTTCAGCTCGTTATCTCTTTTCGTTCTTGAGTTATCGTGTCCACAGACAAACGGACAAACAGACAGATGGCCAGTTTATGAACACATGCCAAACATTCATGCCTACGATCAATATTTTTCAGCGTTACAAAGTTGTAATCAAACTGAATATACCTTGTATATATACATATACTGGGTATAAAAATATGTATGTATGTATTTGTGTGTGTGTGTGTGTTTACGTACGTTCACACGTTCGTGGCCATTTATTTTCTACACAAAATCTCGCGAATATAAAATGACATCAACTTCGTAGGGATGCCAATCGAAGCATCTTAATAAATCTGAAGAAATTTTATCTCATTCAATCAAAGGAATAATTTTATTAAAATTTTTTTTATTCCTTACGGTTTGCCATTTATCATGGAAAGACACTTTGAAATTATTAAAATTAATTTTGAAAATCATTTTTCAAAATCAAAATTTTTTGTTGAAAAATTGTGTTTAGTGATGTAGCTCATTTTTGGCTGAATGGTTTAACAAACAAAATTGTAGATTTTGGATTGAAACAATTCCAGAACAGATATTGGAAACACCATTGCATCCAGAAACTGTCACTGTTTAGTGTGGATTGCATGCTGGCGGTATCATCGGTCCTTATTTCTTTAAAAATGATTCTGGATCCAACGTTACGATCAATGGAGCACGTTATCGAACCATAATCAACGATTTTTTATTTGAAACTTGGAAAACATCGATCTAGACGAAATGGGGTTTCAACAGGATGGTGCTACAACCCATACAGCACGTGAATATATTGATTTGTTAAAAACAAAATTTAATGAAAACATTATCTCTCGATTTGGACCGGTTAACTGGCCTCCTAGATTGTAGCGGTGTCGCTTCATCATTAAATTATTATTATAATTTTGTTCTTCATTTTTTATTGCATTTCAACTATAACTTCCCTCTATTATCACAGTTGCTGTGAATGTTAACAACCTTGGTAATTTACATATAAAAAATAATAACATTTCATAAATCAAATTAATAAAGATCAATTATATCTTTTTCATAAAGATATAATGAAGAAGAACAAAATTATAATAATAATTTAATGATGAAGCGACACCGCTTCAAGATCATGTGATTTAACACCACTCGATTAATTTCTGTGGGGATATGTTAAGTCATTGGTGTACGCTAACAAACCAGTAACAATCGATGACCTGGAAGCCAACATTGCACCAGTTATAACAGAAATAAGACCAGATTTGGTCGAAAAATATGTCCGAATTCACATTTAAACATTAATGGAATACATTGAACTTCTAAATAATTCATGAATAAAATTAACCATTTTGTATTTTTATTTTTTATTTAAAGTTTCATTCTCTTAAAAAAACACCCTATATTTCTATTAAAATCAATAAACTGGAAAAATTTATCATAACCGCCTAAGAGTTTATAGTACGAAGAATTGGGGTGTTTCTGTAACGTTCCTAATGAGCTGAGTTATTAGTATCTATTAGACTTGTCTCGCACAACACAAAGCAATTTCAGACCAATGGTCTTATGACATCTTTTCCTCATTTTGGTAAGTTCAATCATCTGTTTAAAAGTGATCATAATGAGTATCATATTTTGTTTTAAGTGACTTAATAGAGTCAAATTATCTTCAAAAACGGGTTTTCACAACAGTTTGTTACGAACCGCAATTTTTATTTTAAATCGATTCTAAAAATTACTTCATTTTTTTTAACAATAGCAAACAAAGTATGCCTTTTATATGTTTAAAAAAATGTGCCCAATTTTAGCCCTTAAAAAAATTAGGTTCCCGACAATAAATCAAATACCATGTCACCTATTTTTATAAATAAAATAATCCGTTACGCAGGAGCTGCGTCAACTTAGCGAATTTCCTTAGAATACATAAATCACTCTCTAGCGGTCATAATTTTAGTGTGATCAAAATGAAATATCATATCTGATGTGATTTTAGTATTTGCAAGAGGAAAGGGGACATGAGAAAGCAGAAAATATAAAATATCTCTCTTAATATTAGAACAATCGAAAAATGTATCAAGAGTGAAGCTGTAGAAAATTAAGTTTGCCACAATTCATCTTATCATTTTTTCCAAACTCTAATGTGTAGAGAAGAGATATTTATAATTTTAACAATTACGGTTTTACGGTTTTAAAAATATGCCCATCTTTAAAACCATAAGAGATTCTTTTTTAATTGTTCGACAGTTCAAAAAACAGTTTACTCAGTTGTTACATTACTTGTTACATCATTATTTCATCACTTACCTACAAATCCAATTAAATATTGAACCCAATATTGTTCTTCATTTTCACTTCGTATACAAAATAATCGACTTATACGAGTTAATATTTTATTTTTCATATTGTTCAATATATTAACTACTTTAACTATATTATACTAAAGCTATCAAAATACAAGAAATATAATAACCGCAATTATTTTAATTAGTACCTACATTTATAACTCTTAAATTATTTACATTAAAAGTAATTTACATTTTTAACTTTTAGTGATAATATATAACTTACCAGGATTGTATTAGCTACTAGGTACTATAATACACAATCCATCACTAGATATCTTGATTACCTCAAAAATTTCGATCTACTGTTCTCTGTTTCGGGCGGTCGCCAACCAAGTTGAAATTCCCAGGCTTTAGCACATGATATACCATATACCATAAACAATCTGACCATCTTAATTTCGACCTTCTCGACTTCCTTCTTCCAGCTTTGTGGCTGGTTCTACTACAAACTTTTTTCTGGGCTTAATTCTTCTCCATCCTTAGATCTGGCCATCAGAACCGTGGTGATCGTAATATTTAGAATGTTTCAACTGGACAAAATTTTTTTTAAGCCACATGATTTTGACTTACAGCCACAACCATGTGATTCTATACATATTTTGCTTATCTGATTTCCTTTTTTCATACACTTCCTGTTTCCGCTTCATGTCTTTAAGCGTAATCCATATGTCAGAACCGATCTTTGAGAGGTGTGTAGAGGGAATTGCGATAGTGAGGAGATCTTGATAATAAGCGATTTCCTGCTCAACGCCGTTATTTGCTGTAACTACTGAAAATACAGGTATTTGAAAATAGTCATTTTCTTAAAGGAGATCTTGTCTTGTCTTGGTTTTTTGTTCTTGGTTAATGTATTCCGCAGTCATCGGATCTGAATTATAGAACCTAAATTATTTTTAAAAAATTTTCTGACAAATTATCTTGTAAATTAATAATTTGCTGAGAAAATCGATAAAATACTCAATTATACTTTTATTCGGAAAAATTGATATGTTATGGTAAAAGATATGGTATGGCTATTTTCAAAATTCTATTTACATTGAGTTGGATTTGGTTTATATAGAAGAACTCAGCCTTTGCGAATGTTAGGAAATCATTTTAACTGTAGATAACCAATAAACAAACAACTATTATATAACAAATAGAATATATCGGATTGTTTCTATTCAGAGAAGTTACCAGCCAAGTAGCCACGCTTGTTAAGGCGGTGATTCTACTTGGAACTGGGAGGTTATGGGTTCGAATCCCGACACCGGCAGTTTGTCAATTAAAAATTAATGGGGCGGTTGATTGACTAAACTGTCGGCGTATGGACAAGAACTAAGTAACCGGCTATGCTTGTGAAGATTTATGCAGTTTTCCTTTACGAACTCCAGATGAATATCGACATAGTTCCTATCAAAGTCGGCTGCAGCCGCACACCTACCAATTCCTTGTCTGCATACGAATTCCTGATCCTCCACTCACATCATAAAAAAGTAAAGTAAAAATTAATAAAGGTTGAAAAATAATGATGTGGGTGACCTCTGTTATAGACCGTCGTGTTTCACCTCGTGTCAAACGGAGGTTAAACCCCATTATTATTATTATTATTATATTCAGAGGAGTTTGTAGAGGGAATCGCGGTAGTGAGAATTAGGTCTTGATAGTAAGCGTCCTTTTATGTGCTTTAGGACTATATAATGGCATTTATACGCACCGTTGGAGTTAGAAACTTAAAATTTGGAAGATATGTTTAGAGAGTGTGGAGGTGCACAAAGAAATTTTTCGAAAATCCTAAGGGGGTGAAATTGACAGTTTGTATTGGGACCCGTATTTTTTAAGTTAGAAACATGAAAATTGATAATTAGGCTATTGATAATAAACAATGCTATACGTGTTAAAGCGTTTTTAGAATATGAACCCTTAAGGGGATAAAATAGGGAGTCAGAGTTTCCACTTTTTTGAGACTTGAAAATTATTATTTAAGTTATACAGCATAAAATACGTGTTTCCGAGTATTTTTGGAAAGTATACCCTCAAGGAAGTGAAACACTGGACGAGAGTTTGTATGAAAGTTCAGTTCTTTCCAGCTAGAGACATTATGGACTTATGAAGAAAATCAGCCTTTGACGGGTAGAAATATCATGTTATTCAGTTTCAGGTCTTTACAATCATAATTTTCGTGAGCAAAGCCGCATCGGATAATGTTAGTGTTTGTATAAAATTTAATTATTAATGATATTTACCAGAGTGTATTAATATATATTTGTACTTATGTGTATTAACTATTTAATTAATAAATATTAGCATTAGATTACCTGTGTAAGACAGAAATTTTTAGAATTAATATACGTTTCAAAAAAGATTAATCATAAATAAGTAAACGTCTTATAAATAAACATATTCATTTCATGTGTTAGAGTTACCGCCACAAGCCATTTAGAAGTCGTGTAAATCTCTAATCAAAAGGCAATAAAGTATATCAATTGAAGTATTTTAGAGACTCCCATACGAAAAACATGAGTTGACCTTCAAATAATTCTTAGTGTCAACAACTTTAATTCAAGTTATTTCTCACTAAATGACCTGTAGATGTAATTTTGTCCCATGACATAGTGAGAAATTTTATATTCAGATACATTTATCGAGTAAAATTACTACCACAGGACTTTTAGAGGTCGTGGAAAAATAAAATCAGAAGATTTTAGTGGGGATGAACTTGAATTAGAGTTACATCGAAGAGTCATTTGAAGGTCAACTTATGTTTCCCATATGACAATCCTTCGATTGTTTAAATTGAATTATTTTAATCACAATATTTTTCCCATTTAAAAAAAACACAAGTTGACTTCCAAATAACCTTTAATATCAAGGTCAAAGTCAATTTTAGGTAAAAACGCCACAAAATATATACTTTAAATTATGTTATATGGAATACAACAAAGCTTTTATTAAGGTAGTGATATCACGAGTAACTCTCATGATTTCGCTGAAATGTCGATACTAAACCATATTTAACATCCACCAAAAGTTTAGGTCTATTCGTGGTAATCGTAATACATATATTGGAATACAACACAGTTGCATTAAATTAAAATCAATTAAAGTACGATAACATTCCCTGACTGGGTAATCTCGATAGTAAATACCTTGACGGCATTGAAACACTGGTCCGAATATATGAAATATGCAATGAAATAATTTCCTATAGTGTAAGATTTAATCGAAGAAAATATAAAATAAGAAAATGTCTCACTATTGTTTGTAAATCTTCATAATATATGTACACTCCCGTTCAATAAAATTGAACAGACCTGAAATGTTAATTTTCTTACATTTCAAAAACTTCTCACTTTTGTAACTCTCCGTATAATAATTCATTTATAAACAAAAATAAGTAGTATATATTTTAAGTGTGAAAAGAGAAATGGAAGTATAGTAAAAACATTTACTACAAGAATAATCACAATTGTGAGAGACTGAATCGGTTCAAATCTGTTCAATTTTATTGAACGGGAGTGTATGTTCATCTAATACGCAAATGTAAGTATGCTCAAAAAAACCCAAAAATATTTATATGAACATATGAACATTTCTTACAAATATAATTAAAATAATTTCATACATAAAAAATTGTTTTTCAAAACAAGCTTTTATTTATTTAATTAACTAAAAAGAAGGAAATTAAACATTTTCCCTGACCAACTAATATGTGACTAAGTATTAATAAAACTTGAGGCGATCAGGATTTATATGTTCTTTATTATATGGATTTACATGTAACTCTCTGTATACAATCACATATAATTGGGAAAAAAATTTAAACTTTGTAGAAAAACATTCTTTTATATTATGTTCTATTTTTATAGCCGGTATATAATATATACCAGGGCATATCAAGTTTAGTCCCAACTTTTCCCGGTTGAAAATATTGATCGCAGACAAAAAATTTTGGTACAGATGTTCATAAAATGACCTAAATAGTTCATTTCACATGATAACTCAAAAAAAAATTTTGACAAAATGGAAACCCAACTTCAAAAATCAAATATTCTATAACAAAAGATGCACTAAAAAGTAAAAAAATAATTGCATACTCTTGTGTCAATTTTAGTTCACCTAAGCAAATTTTTTTAAATATATATGTACAATTATTGTTATTTTTGGAGTCGGTGTCAGCATAGAGAAATTCACATAACTTTTGGACACCGCCTCCAAAAATAACAATAATTGTACATATATATTTAAAAAATTTTGCTTAGGTGAACTAAAATTGGCACCAGAGTATGCAATTATTTTTTTACTTTTTAGTGCATTTTTTGTTATAGAATATTTGATTTTTGAAGTCGGGTTTCCATTTTGTCAAAATATGGTTTATTTCTCGCTTTTTAGTGACTTTGAAGTTCTATAACTGATTTTATTTGTCTAAATATAGGTAGACATACTAATTTTTAGTGCATTTTTTTATAACACATTTTTTTTTACCCGTTTTTTTTTTTTTTTAATTTTTAGTGCATTTTTTTATAACAGATTTTCAGTTTTTTTTACATGCATTTTGTTTTTTTTTTGGGGTCGGTTTTTTTTTGTAAAAAATTTTTTTGAAGTCGGTTTTTAAAAAAATTTTCTTATTTTCCCATTATGAATGAGTGTACCCTTTCAAAAAAAAAAAAATTTCGCAGAAATCGGTTATCACATATAAAATGAGGATTTTCATCGATTTCCCGGGGAGTCCCTCATCAGAATGCGATGGGACCAATGGGACCAATGGGAAACCAAACCCTTTAAAACAAAAAAACAAAAATTCAAAATCGGTTCATAAATGACGGGGTTCTGAGGTAACACACATAAAAAAAAAAAATACAGACGAATTGAGAACCATCCTCCTTTTTGAAGTCGGGTTAAAAACTAACTAACTTACATGTAACATATTTTAAAATTGCTTTTCAATCATATTTATAAAGAACTAAGCTCATTTTTTAAAACTCGGTCTTGCAATTGTTTAATGAATTTGAAATCTCCGACTGGTAAACAGCAACATCAATAGACTGGAAGTGTAATGCGTTGTAATTTGGACAGCGAAAACACTTCGTTTATTCTCATTTCTTTGAAATTTCCTTTTAGTATTAAAACTTAACAAAATGTGAAAATTTTTTCAAATATTGGATGCATTCATAATCAATTCGGAATCTTATGCTTTTATAATCATTTTGCATAAAGTGACTCTAGTTAGACAAATGTACATAGGTCAACAGTAGTATTATGAAAACATCAAAATAATGCGTTAGTTCTAATATTTGTGTGTGGAACACTTGGCAACTGCCCACGGAACACTAGCTCTTCACGAAAACCCTGAATTGGATAATACGTTTTAAATGTGTAAATGATTCTACTATGCCATTTTGTTTCACTTACCCACGAATTCAAAAAAATATAGAACCCAGTATAGTTCTTGATTTTCACATAATTCAATATTATCACTTGTCAAAAATAAGTAACTTATACGAGTTCATAAATTTGTTTGAATTACCTTAACTAACAATAAGTAAAATATTGGTGTAATGTTACTCGTGATCAAAATATAATATAGTGAATCTTAAATATAGTTATTTTAATAACTAAACCACTTATTTACATTCTTACAATGTATCAAATGTATTTTTATCGTTTAGTATTCAAATAATTACTCAAGATAGTATTAAGCATTGACTACAATGTTAATAAGTCTAATCCCCAATGTCTAAGCCCTAAAGGCTATTTCACACAAATCAGACAGTCGTATAAACGACATCTAGCCGACCACACAATAAACTTAGACCTATTCACATATACCCGACCAGCAGCCCGGTATGTCGGGCCGACTAGACCACCTCCACATTTTGTCAATTTTTCTTCAGTCGCTTACGAACATGAAGCGGGATCTTGTATTTAGACGTTTAAAAAAAGAAGAATCAAAATTTTGACAAAATGGAAACCCGAATTATGCATTCAGTGTCAGCATAGAGAAATTCATATAAAATTTGACACCGCCTCTAAAAATTTTTGATAAGGTGAACTAAAATTGACACTAGAATATGCAATTATTCTTTTACTTTTTAGTGCATTTTCTGTTTTAGAATATTTGATTTTTGAACTCGGGTTTCCACTTTGTCAAAATTTTTTGTGACTTTGAAGTTCTATAACTGATTTTATTTGTCTAAATATGGGTAGACCTACTAATTTTTAATGCAATTTTTTATAACAGATTTTCAGTTTTTTTTACATGCATTTTGTTGTTTTATTTGTAAAAATTTTTTTCGGGGTCGGTTTTTTTTGTAAAAAATTTTTTTATTTGAAGTCGGTTTTTAAAAAAGTTTCTTATTTTTTCATTATGAATGAGTATACCCTTTCAAACAAAACAAAAAATTTTCGCAGAAATCGGTTATCACATATAAAATGAAGGTTTTTCTCGATTTCCCCTCACCATAATGCGATTTTGTGACAACGGGACCAATCTGAAATCAAACCCTTTAAAACAAAAAACAAAACATTCAAATTCGGTTCATAAATGACGGAGTTCTGAGGTAACAAACATAAAAAATAAATAAATAATTAAAATACAGACGAATTGAGAACCATCCTCCTTTTTGAAGTCGGGTTAAAAAAATACGATGCAATGGATTCATCCAATGATTATAAAAAGAGATAAGCTGAGGACATTGAATGTTCTTTTTGAGAAGTTGAGAAAATATGACGATAAATTTTTTAACTATTTCTGTATGAGTGTTGCAAGTTTCGACAACATTCTCGCACGGATCGAAAACACTATTCAACGCCAGAAAACATCAACCAGAGAATGTATACAGACACATTGCTAACATAACAATTTTCTGCTTGGTTTCAGTCTAAGACCTTTCTTTCCTACCAGAAATTAACTTTCTAGGATAACTGGAAGTACTCTAGAATATTGATGATGAGTGAGTCAGTGAGTCACTTACCAAAATGTCGATTTTAAGCGTTAAATATCTTGGAAACTACGTTTTGAGCTGCGTAGCTTTTTTGGTACCTGTGATACAAAGGACCTAAAAATCGTACCTATTCCTTCCTGTAAAACATAGTTCGGTAGCCGTTCTATGCTTGATGTATTTGCACATTTAATGTTTTATAATTTTTACATGTTATGTTTTGTAATTTTTTTTCACAAATAAACGCTTCATTCTATCTTAGATATATTTTTGGCCGAACAAATCATACATCAATTTAATGACAAGTTTAATTTGCCCGATCAGAATAAAGGCAATGTACTTACTATTCGTCAAAGCTCATTATTTGTGAGAAATTATACGTTTAATAATTTGATCATGAATTTACAATCATACGACACAAAAGCTATAATTTCGATATGCACTATTTTCAAAATCTTTGAAAATAATTAATGTTCATGACCTTTCAGGTCAATTGCAAATACAACACATTGCAAATACAACAGATAATTTTTGAATGTTTTCTAAAATTAATTTAAGTATAGTTGTTCCAAATAATTAACAAAATTTATATATTTTCAGACTCAACCTTAGACACGACGCGCTAATTAAATTTTTAAATACTAAAGAGGTTAAGGCTAACACCGTGTTTGCCTTGCCCTATAAAATTACTAAAAAAAATAAAATCATTGATAAGTAATATCTTTTGTTTTTAAGTAAAATTAAATTAAATCTTTTTTAACTTGTATAGTTTTTACGTCAAGATCATTCTCTCTGTCTCTCTTGCAGTCCTTGTCGATAGTAAAAACTCTGTTTTTCAAACGTCAGGCATTATAATTTAATTTTATTCGGGCATTGCCCATTGCCATTATTCCAAGTTATATATATATATATATATATATATATTCCTGCCGCATAATAGCACATACCTATTAAGATTTCTAAGATGATAATTATTTCTGGCCCGATTAAATTATTTTGAGGCCAAAGCAACTGTTTTCTTCGGCTGTACACCCCCTAAATATATTTGTACTGGTTAACAATTTTACTAAAGCTATTTGCAAATATCCATCTAAATAGGACAAATGGATTTTGAGAAAAAAATCTGAACGGCATATGGGTAGAATATTTTATGTTTATGTTTCGGATCCCATATGTTCTGGAATAAAAAACTTGAAATTTGAAATGACGTTTACGTTTGACTCTCATTTTACATAAGATTATATGTATATCTAATTTAATTTAAGAGTGTACAATTTGAAACAGACCAAAAATGTAAGGCAAGGGGTATACACACTATATAAACATCCAATAGCACAATATGTAAACAACACTATTGGATGTTGTTGAATAATGGGAGGATCGTGGAAGAAAGTGGAGACGTGTGCCATTATGCGGAAGGTAAGATTCAACCTATATATATATATATATATATATATATATATATATATATATATATATGTCGCAAATGGTAGAATCCGCTGTTTTACAAAACCGCTAGTTTTACATAACAACTCCGTTATGTATATATATATATATATATATATATATATATATATATATATATATATATATATATGTATATATATATGTGGGTGTGTGTGTCTATTGTTATTGTTATTTATTATTATTATTATTGTTATATTATTATTATTGTTATATTATTATTTATATTTCTTTATATGTATGCATATTTTTATTCTCAGTCTTAGACTTGTAGTTTCTAAGACTGAGAAATACTTCAGTTTATTCTAAGGCTGGAGAAATACGCAAGACCGGGTAGTACGCAAGGCCGAGTAGAACTAATAACATTAAAAATCTAAAACACGATAAGATCGTTCGTAAATATTGACATTACGAGTTGCGAATGGCGTCGGACTGCTAATCTAGTTCCCATGTACCATTTTGATGAATTCCGATTCTCCTTCTTTTTTTGCAGGTGAGCGACGTGTGCGGGTGGCCGAGACACGGGGGACAGTTTGGTAGCAGTCAGCATTATTTACTAATGTACTATGTACTAATCAGTATTTGGTGTCATTTGTGTATTGTATAATTGTGAGTTTTAGCAAATATCGAATAAACGTTTTTTCACCTAATTCATAAACGCAATTTATTTATACTTCCTTATTCAAAACTCTACCAAATACTCATAATTAAGTATACAAAAATGTAGTTTTTAAATGATATATTTATTTTTATAAACATAATCCATTTTACTGTCAGAACCGGGTAAGATTAGAAAATTTTTCAAGGACGTAGTTATAGAAGCTCGCACCGGTTTTTCCATTGAAATGCCTTATCATTTTTGGTGGACCACTGTTTAATTAAAAATAAACGTATAATAGAAAAAATAACCACAAAGAAGATTTTATCAAGAACGGGATCATCGAACAATTTCAATAAATTAATTGAAATGTTTACAAAATTTTAAGTATGCGTCAATAATTTATGGTGATAATTTTTAAAACTACATTCTTCTTATTTTACTGATAAAAAAATCAACCAACAAAATTTCAAACATATTTAAATGTATTTTGTACAAAGAAAATAACACACAGAGCTCTACAAAGCTAGCACCTCATCAAGAAATTAGCCAAGTTTTAATCTATTACTACGATAATATAACAACCGATTCTCAGGTGAAGTGCCAACAATATTTGTAAAATTTTAAGTAAGACAAAAATAACTGTTTTTATAAAACATTATCCGTTGTTTTTCTCGAAAGTATAATCCAACGAAATTCGCGCTCTACTTAGACCCTTAGACCCTATTATTTTAAACAGTGTGACAGATTTTCAGGCCCCATTTTCATTCCCTTAATACAAACAGATCGGGCTGTAATATATTTAATAAGACCTGACGAGAGGGATGTAAAGTTTCCCCGGAATTCCAAGAAGGGCCTGGACATTTCAAATGAAGTTGAAATATCTATATGAAATATTTCATTATTATTTCCGAATCATATCTAGATTTATTCTTTTCGTATATTTGCTCCAGGTTTGCTCCCAACGAAAGTGTAGAAAGTTTATATCGAGCCAATGGCGTGATTGATCAACTTATGAGAAAATTGTAAGAAACCAATTACAAATAAGCATAAAGGTATTTGGTTGGATTGACGCAGTGACAGTACTGTTCATACTGTTACCATTAAGAACATTAAATTTTAAATGTATTTATTGTTTTTGGAGTGACATATAGTCCAGTTAAGATCTACATCCGTGCTTGCAAAAGGTCAGGTCGTTCTGAATTTTTTATATGTTGTTAGGACCTAAACCAATATTAAAAAACCAGATTTGCAATTTCCAAAGTGTTGTGCTAGCGGCGGAGTACCCAAAAAACCATGAAATTTTCGGACTCTTTTCAGTTTTTGCTCAATATCTCAGTGAAGGAAGGGTCTAACCGGTATAGACACTCTATACAATTTTAAAGACGACTAAATTTTCAATAATTTGAGATTAAAACAAGCTCTATACAGCTATTTGTTCCTAAGATACAGTTCTTAGAAAATAGGCCATTTTTTCCAAAAAGTGAAATTTTTTCGAAATGGTCACTTATTTCGTAAAATATCTTCTAAAATACGCATTCCACGTCAAATATTATATGTAATAAACTTGTAGTAAATTTAATTAACTTTCATTTGAGATCAGACTGGTACCTGTATGCCCAGCGGTTCTCTAAAAAACCAATAGATACCTCAGATAACCAAAAACAGTCATAAGTTAACCAGCGCAGCGCACATATTTACCAGATGTTTGTATGCATATTTTCGGTAAAAGTAGGTACCAATTCCAATCAGAAGGAAGGAAACAAAAGATCGAGGTCGTACAACAGTAATCAGAACATGAGAAAATGACACACACTTCTTCTTCCATGCTTCAAGGGGCCACGCTTGTTTTTGAGAACAACAGTCTCAAAAAATAGCTGTACTGAGTGCCCTTTGTTGGAGCCCATCTCTACTATGACTATGTCATCGACAAAACGTTTTTGGAGGTGATTTTTCGCTGTTCTGACATCAGTTACACAATCACCCTTAATTTGCTGTAGCAGGTGTGATAAAGAAAACTGGCATTCATCACTGTTTTCCAATAGGTAATCGTACACACAATCGATCGTTTCTTCAGTATTACTAGCAGGACGTTCCGTCTCTTATTCCACGACCACTCTTTTCTTTTTAGAAATTTAAGAGAGAATCTAAGTCAAAAAACATTAGCTATGATATACTATTCATTGGTCATAGCAGACTTAAATATGGAATTTTGTTATGGGGGTCTGCCTCTCAATCAACACAAATTTTCATAAAGCAAAAGAAAATATTACGAGTAATTGTTGGTGTTGGCCAGCAAACTTCCTGTAGACAATATTTTAAGGATCTGAGAATCTTGACGCTCTCCAGTATATACATTCTCCATTGTCTCGCCCACATAAAGAAGAATATTCATACGGTAGATCAAAATAACTTTAATCACACGTATTATACAAGACATGGTAGCGACTTAAGAGTACCCAAGCACAACTTAAATGTCTTCGAACATGGTCCATCTTACAATGGCTTAAAATTTTTCAACAAGTTACCATCTCATATAAAGCTTGAATGTAACCAAAGGAATTTAGAAACCGCCTGCAAGAATTTACTGCTCGATCATTGTCCATATAATGTGGATGAATTTTTTTCTAACAACCTATAATGTTAGGAATATATGACGAACCAATATGTATTACATTTGTACATCATTTCTGGTATAATAAATTATTATTATTATTATGATCATTATTCCCAGTAGCAGGTGGTAATCTAAACAGGCTCCTGCAGCAGAATATGAGCGCCTCCTCGCCATTGACGACCTGGTTGCTGCAGACGGGGCGTACCACAGATTGTGCTACAGGAGCCTGTTTAGATTACCACCTGCTACTAGGAATAAGAGAGGGTATCGTCTAACCGGTAATACTGAAGAAGCGATGGATTGTGTGTACGATTACCTGTTGGAAAACAGTGATGAATGCCAGTTTTCTTTATCACACCTTCTGCAGCAAATTAAGGGTGATTGTATAACTGATGTCAGAACAGCGAAAAATCACCTCCAAAAACGTTTTGTCGATGACATAGTCATAGTGGAGATGGGCTCCAACAAAGGGCACTCAGTACAGCTATTTTTTGAGACTGTTGTTCTCAAAAACAAGCGTGGCCCCTTGAAGCATGGAAGAAGAAGTGTGTGTCATTTTCTCATGTTCTGATTACTGTTGTACGACCTCGATCTTTTGTTTCCTTCCTTCTGATTGGAATTGGTACCTACTTTTACCGAAAATATGCATACAAACATCTGGTAAATATGTGCGCTGCGCTGGTTAACTTATGACTGTTTTTGGTTATCTGAGGTATCTATTGGTTTTTGAGAGAACCGCTGGGCATACAGGTACCAGTCTGATCTCAAATGAAAGTTAATTAAATTTACTACAAGTTCATTACATATAATATTTGACGTGGGATGCGTATTTTAGAAGATATTTTACGAAATAAGTGACCATTTCGAAAAAATTTCACTTTTTGGAAAAAATGGCCTATTTTCTAAGAACTGTATCTTAGGAACAAAAAGCTGTATAGAGCTTGTTTTAATCTCAAATTGTTGAAAATTTAGTCGTCTTTAAAATTGTATAGAATGTCTATACCGGTCAGACCCTTCCTTCACTGAAATATTGAGCAAAAACTGAAAAAAGTCCGAAAATTTCATGGTTTTTTGGGTACTCCGCCGCTAGCACAACACTTTGGAAATTGCAAATCTGGTTTTTTAATATTGGTTTAGGTCCTAACAACATATAAAAAATTCAGAACGACCGGACCTTTTGCAAGCACGACCGCCTTTTCATGTTTAACTTTACTGAACTAATACAGTATAATCAGAATACCAGTTCACACATATTACCTTACGATCAGTATAATAAGGGTATGAATTGAAAACAATAATTGACACTTGATTTAACAAACAACAATGTCAAATAAATTTTAGAGGAATAATCGTGAAGTGCCACAGATATCTTATGCCCATTTCCACCATTGAAGCTGAAAATTTGAACTTAGTTTAAACTCCGATCAAGGACATTTTGCATTCCAAAAACAAAGTTCAAATGATTTGAACGGCAATCATTCTAACCGCGTTCAAAGAGAAGATAATTTAAAATATCATTGATAATGTCATAATTTATGATCTGTAACATTTTTTTTTTATTATCGTCTATCGTTTAATATTTGTTTAAGTTTTATATAATTTTATATCACATATTATTATATAAACGAATATAATCTGTGTTTAAAACATTTTATATTATATTATCAAATATGGTGGCATAAAGAAACAAACATATACGATTTTATTTTAAAATATAACAAAACATTTAGGTTATGTTATATAACTATCAAAGTATCAATCCACTGACCTCTATATAACTGGACAGATTATCCTATGTTATGCCATTAACCCGAATTGAATGCGCGGCATGCATATGTGATGCCACGATATGTGAAGAATGATGTGTGTGAAGTTAGCACCGAATTTTGAAAAACCAAAAAAATAATCATTAGTTTCGGAATTAGTTTCGTACAAAATCGCGAATGAATACAAAATATAATTTAACATAGGCCTTGATATGTTATGTTAAGATTTTTTTTTTCAATCGCGATTTTTCATGAAACTAATTACAATATTGGAATGCGGTTTGCGGCACAAGCTAGCAAAATCTTAGCACAATCTAGCACAACTATTTTTTTTCATTCTGACGGAATGGCGGTTTTGGGCCTTAAAAGGTTTTTATCGAATTTTCGCATTATTTTTCGAAATTTCTAAGTGCGGCTTACGTCACAACGTAGCACATTCCTGGCACAAACTAGCACAATAATTTTTCTTTTTTGTTATTTCAAAAATGGAGGTGATGCGATTTTTTTTTCAATCGAGATTTTCAAAATGGCGTTGCTAACTTCACATACATTGAAGAATGTGTGTTATTGTACACTCTCGTTCATAAAAATTGAACTAGTTGAAACATTCTAAGTGTTATTGTAATATACATATATTTAAAAATATACCTATACGCTTAGAATGTGACTTACTGGTGGTTCAATATTTATGAACGGGTGTATGTGTGTCTGCCACATGCATTTCCACTACTGACTACAGGCATAAAGTTTAGTATATAGGCTAGTTGAGGCACTGGGTCCGTTATTTCACGTTTATACCCATAATCATACTCTGTCCATTTATTTAAAGGTCAGTGACATTGCCTGAGGGCCAATCATATTATCAACTGTTACAGAAAACAAATAACAGAATTACATTACATAGAGCATAACCTGAACAGAGTTTTTTCTTGGAGTTCAAATAATAAGAGATGAACTTGGTGGAAACGAAAATAAATTGACCAAAAATTCAATATTTGACAAGTCCATATGAACCTAGACGATTCCACAAAACAATTTCAAAATTGTTGATCTTAGTTTAAACTCTGATCAACGACATCGTTAACGCCAATTTTTGTCCGATTTATGATTTTTAACAGCATTCAACCAGAAGATTGCACTATTAACTAAACACGTACGTCGTAGTTTATGAAATTATATTCTACATTACATGCAAAATAGTCCTAGAAATATTTAATAATGGCATGAATATTATTTTATTACTATCGGCGAGGGCAATAACATACATTAATCAGAGATTTAAAAAAAAATTTTTTGATGATTTGGACGAGCTTAAATTAAAATTATTAAATTTGCAGCCAAATAACATTTAATTAGTTCTGAACTTCATTAGAAAAATATTTAAACAGTACACATTTTCATATTTTTATTACATTAAGCGCTCAATTATGCATCATATTCAATGATACAAAATATATAGACTTAGGGTCGATCCACACTATAGTGCCGATCACGGTTCGATCTCGGTCTGGTAAAATGTTATCAAGTTCATGTTCACATTATAATGCCGATCACGGTTCTTTCTCGGTCCGATCTCCGTCTGATAAAATTAAGCAGTAACATACGCTTCAGTGGGTAAATAGCTGACTGAACTGGGTACAGAGAGCATTCAGAGCTGGGCACACTATCATTCACATGCCGTTACAAGTACGATCTCACTCAAAAATATTTTTATTCTTTGTGACGAGTGTGATTGGACCGGGAATACACACATACACACATTGTAGTACACAAACTGTCAGTTCAGCAATTGAACATAAACTTGATGAAATGGAAAAAAAGCCAAAGTTTAAACTAAGTTCAAATTTGAACGTGTTCGCGTGAACTATGAATTGAACCGCGTTGATGAAGACGAGCATTAGTCTTTAATGTGGAATCTATTATTCTCGAACCAGTCCAAGTAGCCGAGCGCTCTAAGGCGTTATGTCTGTGGAGTATGCAGTACTTGGAAACTGGGAGGTTATGGGTTCGAATCCCGACATCGGCAGTTTGTCAATTATAAAAATAAAAAAAAGGGGCGGTAAATTGACTAAACTGTCGGCGTATGGACAAGAACGAAGTAACCGGCTATGCTTGAGAAGGTTTTTACAAACTAAAATTTCATTTTACAAACTAAAGGCTGAGATATCTGTGGCCAAGGGGTAGAGTGCTTGTTGGCATGCAAGGTCCTGTATTCGATTCCCAGAAAATTAGTAATTTTTTCATTTATTTATTATTCTATTCATTATATATTCATTAAAATATATTATTGAAAAACGATATTATTGATTTGATGGTGCGTTTTAGAGCGTCTGACATAGTAATAATGTAAGCATTCAGGTTTGGTATAAGAAAATAGAGTTGTAGTAGTTGAACTCATACAATACAAAATTAATCGACTGTAGTCTTATCAAAATTTTTTGGAAAATAATATTTTCATAATGATAATAAAATTTTGAAATAAAACTCAAGCTAAAATATAGCTGGTGAACGCACATAAAATATCAAATGTTTATTGCAATAGTTTTGCAATAAAATGAAAAATTACCGAACCGAATTGATTATTTTGTGTCTAATCAAGTAATTGCATACATAATATAATTTATTTTTAGATGATATAATTGATCATATATTTGAAACTATGAGGTACAAAATTCTACACTTCTACAAGTAATGAATAAATGAATCTACCTGAGAGGTAGATTGGCTACGAATCAAGACTTTTTATACCCTATATATTTTTTACTGCATTTTTACTATCATTGTCCATACCTATTAGTACGAGAGCCCACGACCAAGATTTTTGTCTCATCACACCAAGGATGAAACTATATAGATTCAATAGTTTAGATGACTCTGAGCCCAAAAAATGCGATTTTTAGAAATTTTGCGTCTTGTGTCTGACCTGAGCGCATTTTCAAAAATGTCATAAAATTTAGCGACTCATCATAGCAAAATGTCTGAGTTAAATTCATTAATAATTAATTTATTACTTGGGTTCTTTTAAAGAAGTGGTAATTAGATCGCTTTGTGTGTGAGTGTGCCTTGAATAGATACAGTCCAGTTCAATTGATAATTAACCATTTTGTCCACGCCGTCTGATAGCACAAAAAAAAGTTCAAAAACCAAAACCCGACTACTGAAAAATCGCGCTATAAAACGTACGAAACATGAAAATATTCTCATCTGAAATTGTTATGTACAAACTGTTCAATATTTATCGTCTATTAAATAAACAACTTACACGTAATATATTTTAATGTATTTAATACATATTCATAGTGATGTTCAGACGATAGCCGTGGTCATATGCCACCTACTCTAACAAAACAATACAATACATTCTAACAGTAGTAAGCTATCATAAGCTTTAGGGCAAAGTGACATACGACCACGGCTATCGTCTGAACATCACTATGAATATGTATTAAATACATTATAAATACATTAAAATATATTACGTGTAAGTTGTTTATTTAATAGATAAATATTAAACAATTTGTACTTAACAATTTCAGATGAGAATATTTTCATGTTTCATACGTTTTATAGCGCGATTTTTCAGTAGTCGGGTTTTGGTTTTTGAACTTTTTTTTGTGCTATCAGACGGCGTGGACAAAATGGTCAATTATCAATTGAACTGAATTGTATCTATTCAAGGCACACTCACACACACAGCGATCTAATTACCACTTCTTTAAAAAAACCCAAGTAATAAATTAATTATTAATGAATTTAAAAAAATATAGATAGATCCTAAAAAGAATTTTTTTGTTTGATTTTCGCATTAATTTTAGTTATTTCTTTTAAAATTGTTTACAATATTATTATTTCTTTATTGTACTTACACGACGTATGTAACTTAGTTTGGTGTTCGTCTGTATGAATCATTTTATAAAGTTCTGTACAAAAATCAATAGATTTTTATTTTATTGTTCATAATCTTTGTTTTACATCATTCTCATACATAATTCAAATAAAATTATCAACTATGTAATTATATATTTTATTGTTTTTTAATTGAATATTTTAAACAAGAATAATGGCATTGTTAATGCTTTAATTTTTGCAAATAGTATATTTTTAAATTGACAATGAAAGCAACCAGTGACAGTTTAAGCAGTAACGAAAAACAATGTGCTGAAAAGTGTGAAAATGTGAAAGCAATTTATACCAATCAGTTTTGGATATCATTAGCAGGTAAAATTTATTTTCTATTGTTATATTACACCGTTAATTTACATTCCCTATCCATATAATAATAAACGATGTCTCAAATTGAACGTTGAATTTTATGTTTGAAATTGTTGAAAAAAGAACACTTCCTAAAAGCTATAACGCTTAAAATAGCATTCAAATTAAATAATTTTATGCGTTTGAAAATGGAAAATTAGCAAATGACTGACTGATATTATTTTTTTGAAAAAATTCTCTGTGATGTCTTTGCAGATAATCAGATCAGTTACGGTATACAATGCCGCCAAATGAATTGTTTCAATTCAGCACTTGTATTCAACAGGTGACTATTCCACGCAGTATCTGTCAAGATGATTGATTGTATCCACGGGCACAACATGAGAAGTTTGTTTTCAACAACAATTTTCCACAATTATTTATACTTTTACTTTTTCTATTTCTGAATAATTTAATGCTTCGATTAGGATAATTTTCTGGCTTCTGCATAATGAAATGCAAAAACCGGTCCAATAATTTTTATTCATTCTTTTTTTAACTAAAAAACCCAGTTTCACTTCTTTTAACTTAATCATCACTTAGGGGCTCCCAAACTTTTTCTTTGATTGAGCTTTTTGAGAATGCTGGAATTTTCACGGACCATCTTGTTTACTTTGAAGGATAGGTAATAAAACATAATCAAAAAAAATTGAGAAGAACTTGTTTTATTTCATAACTTATATGAAATTCAATTCAATTCAAGCACAATGTGGTAATATGCTTCGGTTTCACTTTCATTTTCGATTTGAGCAAAATTAATTATTTCACTTTTAAACTGTTCTATTGACTCACGTTGTCGTACAACGTAAAATGTTAATATCTTTTCCTTAGTGACCAACCATCCAAGGGCCTACGAAGTTTGGCTGGAATCAAAGAACTGTTTGCGAGTTTTGTCCAAGAGCGGATCCACCGTTGTGGGCACGATGGGCATCCCCACAACCCTAATAGACTTGTGACGTCACACTTTCACGGTCTATTGAGGTAGATAGACTGATGATATTATATCCAATGCCTCAATAAAATTTAAAAAAACAACGAGTCGTGCGTGATTCGGAACGCAGCGAAGTACTTAGTCATCATAGACGATATGCTGACACGTTATGTCACATTTTTGACAACATATTATGTGTTTCTTTTTGGCACATGAATACTTGTATTGGAAAAAAGAGATGACTATTCGCTGGGTGCGCATAGTCATCTACTAATTTAAAAATACATAGTCGTCTACTAATTTAAGCGTGTTTTGTATGCACATATACAATGGCTCAGTTATCCGGGCTAGCTCTCCTAAATATACACAAAGATGTGAACCTGTTTATCAATGAAATTATCAACGTTTTCGCGAAAAAGAAACGTAAGCTTGAATTTGTAATTTAAGTAGGCACCTAAATAAAATTATATAATTTAAAATATATACTAGCGTTTAATTTAATTTGATATCCTTTGAAGTTGTAAAAATTTCATCAAAATCGGTTCAGTAGTTTAGAGTCTAAATGTGTCACTGTGATGTAAAAACAAATACGCATTTACTTTTGTAATTTTCGAACAAACTAACATTTTACAGGTTTATTAATTTACTAGTGTTTCAACGGCTTTCGTCCCATCTCCTTTGTAGGAATGCACTATATCGATCATGAGCGAGTTCAAACTCCGACTCGCATTTGGCCGATTTTCATGTGGCTGTGACCACAACCTTTTTTGAGGGCTGGATCCGCGACTGGTTTTGGCTGCCATAAAACACACTATTTGTATGTCATTTTCTTCTTCAATAGTTGTCTATCAGTTAAGCTGCCACGATCCCCTTTTCTCAACGTTCTCATCTTTAACCAAAACTATTGATAATTTATAACAATATATAAATTCTATATAATAGAAAAAAAATATTAATGTCTACAAAAATGTTTCGTTTTTAACATTTCCTCACGGAACACTTATCAACTTCGAACAGAGTACTAGTGCTGCACGGAATTCAGTTTGGGAAACCCTAGTCATCACATTTGACCTTTTATATGAAATCTTCGATATGAAATACGATTCAATATGAATTATTCGATGGCAATACAATTAAGTTGATTGATTTGTAAATAGAATAAGAATATGCCCAATGCTACCAATGCTATTAGAGTACACGTTGATTTGTGATTTTTTTGAAACTGTTTAATAGTCTGAAAAAGGTGTAAGGTCACTTTAATAAAGTATTTATAAGTAAAACTTCCACTATTTGTTTACATAATATTTTTTATGTTTTAAAAGCAAAAAATTACTTTATTGATTAATTAAATGTCGGATGTCACTTAAACTGTGTGGATATAAGGAATGATTCTTTAGATCATTTTATAAAGATTAATACTTGTTGTGTGTTTCTAATAGCGCTTTGTTTAGGACATAAAAAATATAGATTGATGTTTTGTTAATATACATATAAGTCTAAAAAAAATTTTAACAAAATGGAAAACCGACTTCAAAGATCAAATATTCTAAAACAAAAAACGCACAAAAACTAAAAAAATAATTCCATATTCTTGTGTCAATTTTAGTTCAGCTAAGCAAAAATTTTTAAATATATATGTACAATTATTGTTATTTATGGAGGCGGTGTCCAAATTTTATGTGAATTTCTCTATGCTGACACCGAATTTTTAAATATATATGTACAATTATTGTTATTTTTGGATTCGGTGTCAGCATAGAGAATTTCACTTAAAATTTGGACACCGCCTCTAAAAATAACCATAATTGTACATATATATTTAAAAATTTTTACTTAGGGTAACTAAAATTGACACAAGAATATGCAATTATTTTTTTACTTTTTAGTGCATTTTTTGTTTTAGAATATTTGATCTTTGAAGTCGGGTTTCCATTTTGTCAAAATTTTTTTTATTTCTCGCTTTTTAGTGACTACAACTGATTCTATATAATCTGAAGTTCTATACCTGATTTTATTTGTCTGAATGTGGGTAGACCTACTAAACAACCTACTAATTTTTAGTGTATTTTTTTATAACACATTTTTTTTTATCCGTTCTTTTTTTTTTAAATTTTTTCATTACAGATTTTCAGTTTTTTTAACATGCATTTTGTTTTTTTTTTTGTAAAATTTTTTTTTTTGGGGTCGGTTTTTTTTTATAAAAAATTTTTTTATTTGAAGTCGGTTTTTAAAAAAGTTTCTTATTTTTCCATTATGAATGAGTATATCCTTTCAAAAAACAAAAAATTTTCGCAGAAATCGGTAAGAAATCACATATAAAATGAGGGTTTTCGTCGATTTCCAGGGGATCCCTTCTTCTGAATGCGATTTGGTGACAATGGGACCAATCGGAAATCAAACCCTTTAAAACAAAAAAAACAAATTCAAAATCGGTTCATAAATGACGGAGTTCTAAGGTAACAAACATTTAAAAAAATACAGACGAATTGAGAACCATCCTCCTTTTTGAAGTCGGGTTAAAAATGCAAAATTAATTTCTTTCAAGTCGGGTTAAAAATAAAATTACAAAACATGTAAGTTCTTTATTAATCAAAATGCTTAAAATAAGAGATCCTCTGCCATTAAATTGTTGTTTATATAAAAATTAAATAATGTTGTTTATATAAAAATTAAATAAAATACCACCGTACAAATCATAAAAATTTTTTTTAATCAAATTTAAATTAGTATATTAAAAAGAATCGGCCTTGTTGTTTGTATTCACTCATGCAATTATACACGGAATATAAAAATCTGGTATGAGCTGCGCCACACAACCTCTATAGACAGACTATATCTGTACATGTTTTAATAACAACGTATTCTTAAATTCTTAACACCTGAATTGTTCCGACATTTAAAAAAAAAAAAAGCTTTATTCGATGCCAGGAGACAGTGCCGTTCATTTGGCGGATCGATGGTGACTGTGACTCAAGATTCAAGGGACCCCAAAACAACCATGAATAAAACTGAATTAAATTTTGATTATTTACTATCTGATTGGCTTCGCATTCCAATTTTGCCTTAACTATTGGTTGTATGAAATGTGATTTTTCTCTCCCACAATTTAAAAGTAAGGTTTTGGGAACAGCATCCACGCGGTACGGATGCATAAAACGTAAAATTTGTATAGCCTATATTTATAGGTTGCCCGATAAAATTTTTTACCATTCAATGAAAACTGCATCAAAATCGATTCAGCCGTTTTACGTCATGCGAGAAGAAACAGACTGATAGACAAAAATAGACATATGTGCATACTCTTTGTTAAAAAGGCATAATATGTATATAGTACCTTTATACACTACTTTGTAATTGTATACATTTATGCGTGTGTAAAAAACAGTTCACGTATTTATAATCAACTCCGTATATACCAGATATTTAAGCAATTAGCTCTGTTAGTTGTTATTTTACCAGTCCAAGTAGCAGAGCCGTCTAAGGCGTTATGCCTGCGCAGTATGCATACTTGGAAACTGGTAGGTTATGGGATCGAATCCCGACATCGGTAGTTTGTCAATTATTATAAAAAAAGGGCGGTTAATTGAATAAACTGTCGGCGTATGGACAAAAACGAGAAGTAACCGATTATGCTTGAGAAGGTTTTCTGCAGTTTCCTTCACGAACTCCAGATGAATATCGGCATAGTTCCTACCATAGTCGGCTATCCGCATATGGCATATCCTACCAGTTCCTAGTCTATACACAAAAGTTCCTTCCACTCCACTCACATCCTCACATCCTTAGGTATCACAATGGACCTTATGGTCGAAGTGTAGCCCGTCCAGGGGAGCCTCTACAATCTATCTCTATCTATCTAGTTGTTATTTTCACTTGTTAAAAGTACGACTCAAATTGATTCGCAATGAAGTCACCTTGTCTCCAGTTTCGTGACATAAATCTATACGGTTCTTTATGACTTATATTTACACCAGTGCAAAAGTATTTATTCGAAGAAAACAAATTAGTAATTAAATTACTAAATTACTAAGTACTAATTTTATGAACATCTAAATCAATAATTTTTTTTCTGCAATCTAAACTATTCTTTGAATTGAATTAAAAGTTAAAATATAATAATTATATGTATATTCACCAAATTGATGAAATAATCCATTCATTGTAATGGTTGAAAATATTGATCACAGAAAAAAAATTTTGGTATACCTACGTGTGTATAATTATGAAATGACCTAATTAGTCCATTTCCGCATATGTCCGTCGGTCTGTAACTCAAAAACGAAATTAAATAGCGACTGAAATTTCGTTCGTGAATTCATGAATCATGTTCGTGAATGGACAAAATCGGACCATGTTTGGGTAAAATGTGCAAAACTGGCCATAATTTTTTAATTAATAAACAACTTTTGTTCGAAACTTTTTTCATAAATTTAGTACATACCGGGTATTTAAGAAATTAACTCAGTTAGTTGTTATTTTCACTTGTTATTAATGAATTTCTGAATGTTTACTTACAGCCACTAACGAAAAATTCATAATTCAAATTATACTAATATTCATAAATTATACTAATATTCATATTTCAAATTACTTGCAGTCCCGTAGTCCATTATTCTTCGATTCATTTTATTTACCCTCGGTTTCCTCATTCCGAATTTTTAAATGACTGTATAAAGTAAAAATTAAAAAGTTTTTTTTTTTTTTAAATGAGCCCACTTAAAAAAAAGAACTAAAAAGTTGTACCCATTGATAATAATTAACAAAAAAATTTACAAAGATCAAAGAACAATAAACACAATTATTTTATTTATAATTCTGTAATTCATAATATATATATATATATATATATATATATATATATATATATATATATATATATATATATATATATATATATATATAAATATTTTTATATATATGTATGTATTTTTTTAAAATTAAATATTGATAGTAAAAAATTAACTCGTCAACCAGGAATCGAACCTCGGTAACCTGTAGTACCTTAATCTATATATATATATAATATATAAATATATATATATATATAGTATATATATATATTTATATATATATATATATATATATATATATATATACATATATATATATATATTTATATATATGTATATATATTTATATATATATATATATATATATATATATATATATATATATATGTATGTATTATTTTTTTTAAATAAAATATTGATAGTAAAAAATTAACTCGTCAACCAGGAATCGAACTTCAGCCCTCTGGATATCTAGTCCAGCGTACCATAAAAAATCTGATGTGATAAAATAAAATGATATATTTATTTTTATGCCATTAGAAAACCATAATAAATAATCTCCAACAAACACATTCACTTATATAAGGATTTTTTCAATCATTTATGGCCCTATCGAAAACAAAACTCGAAAAGATACTAAAATCATTTGCAAGCTTAAAGTAAAATGTTGCAGAAAATAAATTTTAATACAATTCTATCAACTGATAACAAAAAAAGTCGATTATAGCTCGAATGTGAATAATTTTTTTTTAATTAAGATTATTTATTTTTAAATTTTTGTAATACTTTTAAATTGAATATTAAATAAAAAAATGTCTGCTCTATTTTTTAACCCGACTTCAAAAAGAAGGATGGTTCTCAATTCGTCTGTATTTTTTTTTTATGTGCGTCACCTCAGAACTCCGTCATTTATGAACCGATTTTGAATTTTTTTTGTTTTTGTTTTAAAGGGTTTGGTTTCCCATTGGTCCCATTGGCACTAAATCGCATTCTGATGAGGGGATCCCCGGGAAATCGAGGAAAATCCTCATTTTATATGTGATAACCGATCTCTGCGAATTTGTTTTTATTTTTTTAAAGGTATACTCATTCATAATGGGAAAATAAGAAAATTTTTTTAAAAACCGACTTCACAAAAATTAAAAAAAAAAACCGAAACCAAAAAAAAATATTTTACAAAAAAAAACAAAATGCATGTAAAAAAACTGAAAATCTGTTATGAAAAAATACACAAAAAATTAAAAAAAAAAAAAACAACAACGGATAAAAAAAAATGTGTTATAAAGAAATGCACTAAAAGTTAGTAGGTCGTTTAGTTGGTCTACCGATATTTAAACAAATAAAATCAGTTATAGAACTTCAAAGTCACTAAAAAGCGAGAAATAAAACCTATTTTGACAAACTGGAAACCCGACTTCAAAAATCAAATATTCTAAAACAAAAAATGCACTAAAAAAATAATTGCATATTCTTGTGCCAATTTTAGTTCACCTAAGCAAAAATTTGTAAATATATATGTACAATTATTGTTATCTTCGGAGGCGGTATCCAAAAGTTATGTGAATTTCTCTATGCTGACACCGACTCCAAAAATAACAATAATTGTACATATATATTTAAAATTTTTTGCTTAGGTGAACTAAAATTGGCACAAGAATATGCAATTATTTTTTTACTTTTTAGTGCATTTTTTGTTATAGAATATTTGATTTTGGAAGTCGGGTTTCCATTTTGTCAAAATAGGTTTTTCTTAAAGTCTAGCTCAGCTACTGACCTAGTATGGATATAATCATAAAAATTATATTTTTAATCAATTTATAAATTTTTTTTTATTTTGAACTCAAATAAAATAATTCATTTAATCACATGATAGTTTTTACTAATTGATTGACAGTGTATTTATTGCTTGTGTCATCAGAATTATAAAATATTGGAGGTTGAATTATTTTAAACGTTTCATTAATTTAGATTAGCATTAGATAGAATGAGTTGATATATGCTGAATCTATCTCGTTATAATATGAACTTATGCTACCTCTTATCATTTTCGAAATTAAATTTAACGATATTTGATGGAACAACTATTAATACTCTATACTAAAATCATGAACACGATATCGTTCTTTGTATACGATGTAACATGTTTAAAATTTAATAAATTTTTGTAATGTAAATAAATTTTTGTAGGTTGATAAATTGTTAAATATTAATGTCTTATTGTCATCAAAATTAAGAAATGGCAACAGTGAAGAAACTATCCCAATCCCTGAATTTCCCCAACGATATTTAAATTTTTTAAGCTTGGTTTGATATATTGTGGCATTAGTTGGCATCCATCAAATAAAAAAACATCTCATCATGTTCTTTTCAGCGTCATTTTGATTTTCAAAAATTAAATTTAAATTATATGCTTGAAAAACATTTTTCTTAAAATCAGAGGTGAATCCACCTTCAACATTCTACAAACTCTGTTTACAATAATTAATAAATAAAATATTTAATATTAATTCATTATTTATGAGATGAATAAATAGCAATTTATAAGTTGGTGTTTTTGTTGATGTTTAAAATAAGACCTTGATTCTAATATATGCTGATATATAGTAAATAAATAAAAATAATACACGAATAAAAAATTTAGTCAACTGACAGGGGCTCCAGGATGCTACCACCCCATCCATGGAATTTCGAAAAACTAATAATACCATCTAATTGGTCACTAATTGGTCGTAAATGGTCATGTAGTCCCATTAATTGGTCAGCGATAGAAAATTTTTTATTGATCTTTTAATTTTTTCCTAGGTCATATAAAACTTTTAGCGCCCCATCCATGGAATTTCGAAAAACCAATTATACCATCTAATTGGCTGGTCATAAATGGTCAGGTAGCCTCATTATTTGGTCAGCGATAGAAAACTTTTTGTCGATGTTTTAAGTTTTTTTCAAGGTCATGAAATAGATTTAGACTGTCTCCCGGGAAATCGATTTTTCCCAGAAAATAGCTCTGACCAATTATTTATTTTAACTGACCAATTATCAGTGGATTATTCTCAATCGATTAGTGCCTTTATTTTTTCTCTGTATGAAATATGGGGTGCTAAAATTTTTTCATGACCTCGAAAAAAATTTAAAACATCGATAAACAGTATCGCTGACCAAATAATGGGGCTATCTGACCATTTATGACCAATTAGGACCAATTATATGGTATAATTGGTTTTTCGAAATCCCATGAATGGGATAACCTAAAAGTTTTAAGCTAAAAGTTTTCTATGACCTTGAAAAAATTAAAAGATCGATAAAAAATTTTCTATCGCTGACCAATTAATGGGACTACCTGACCATTTATGACCAATTTGATGGTATAATTGGTTTTTCGAAATTCCATGGATGGGGTGCTAACATTTTGGAGCCCTGGCAGGGGCAATTTAATTCGTTCAATTTTAAGTAGTTTTTTTAGACAACAAGTTGGGAAATCCGTTTAAGGGCTAAATGTGGGATTCGAGACCTAACTATAGAATATCCTCCTCCTTGAGGCAATCGATTGCTTACTTGTTAGCCTTCAAAAAATCAAAAATAACGATATGAATAATAACCATGAAACGATTAACAAATTAAACTGTGGAGATAGAAAAACTTATCACAACGGATTCTACGGATATAGTTAGCAAGGGAATAAGGTTCGAAAACCACAGATTGGATTACATGATAATAATATAAACACAGCGACCCTTTATCGACCCAACTAAGAACCATGGATAATTTTCTATTGAAGTATCCGGAAGCGACGTTCTCTGAGACGACCGCCATACTGAGAGAACCGGGAAGCTCACCGTTTTGCCAGGTCGACACGGAAACAGTCCATCAACATTTCCGTGAAATATTCGCCCTAAAGGATCAAGAGCGTACTCCTACCCTTCAGGAGATCCAGCGAATATTCCGACCTGAACAAGACGGTGAGGCAGATGGAGATGAACGCTTCACGTTCCTGCTCGACTCCATCTCAAAAGAGTCAGTATGTGCGCGATTGGCGAAAACATCTAATACAGCACCCGGGAAAGACGGTATAAGGTACTCGTGCCTTAAACGGATGGACCCGGGTTGTATTATCCTATCTGCAATCTTTGACCGTTGCTTCCGCGAGGAAAAAACTCCACTGGCCTGGGCTGACTCCCGCACCGTACTTCTGCATAAGAAGGGTAACCGTGATGAACTATCGAACTGGAGGCCTCTTACTTTGGGAGGCACGATTGCCAAATTATATGCCGGCGTTATTGCCGACCGTGTCACCTGCTGGGCGAAGCTCTCCAACAATATCTCACCAATGCAGAAAGGATTTCTGGAGTATGAAGGTTGTTATGAACACAACTTCATAGTCCAGAGTGCATTGGATGACGCGCGTCGTGATGGCAGACAGATCGCATTGGCGTGGCTTGACCTAGCCAATGCTTTCGGTTCTGTACCACATCATCATATTCGACGGGTATTGGAGGAGATGCGGCTACCCAGCAAGATGAGGAGTGTGATAGCTGAGCTTTATGCAAATACCACCACCACAATCCGCACAAAGGACGGGGAAACTCGCCCTATTCCTATTCATGCAGGCGTAAAGCAAGGCTGTCCACTCAGCCCGATCATTTTTAATTTGGCGATCGAGCCACTCATAAGGGTGGCCTCCGGATTGGCGGTTCAGCATGGTTACAAACTCCATAACAATCATTTTTCCGTGCTCGCATACGCTGATGACATCGTTCTGCTTAGCAACAATGCTGAATCCCTGAGAATCCTCTTGGATTCAGTAGGATCAACCGCTGAGTGGATGGGATTAAAGTTCCAACCACCGAAATGCGCCTCACTTCACGTCGATTGCAGACGTCGCCGGCAAGTCTACCCCACCGAGTTTACCATCCAAGGAGGAGGACTGACGGTTTTAAAAGACGGAGAAGAGTATCAACATCTTGGAGTCCCTACGGGATTCCGTGTTTCCCAAACCCCTCTTGATGCCATCCGAGCAATCAAGGAGGATGCCCAAAAAATACACGACTCTCTTCTCACCCCCTGGCAAAAACTAGAGTCTCTCAACATGTTCATCCTTTCTCGGCTGGACTTTATTCTGCGTGGCGGCAATGTCGCCAAAGGTCCTCTGACGGACGCAGATAAATCCATCAGAAGACTGGCCAAGAAATGGATGAACCTGCCTCAACGTGGCTCCCCGGAGATTCTATACATTCCCTCCTACCAGGGTGGCGCAAATCTTTTACCGTTGGCCGATTCTGCGGACGTAAGCACGGTGGTCCATGCGTTCAGACTGTTGACCTGCAAGGACACCATTGTCAGGGAAACGGCGTGGTCCTGCTTGAGACGCGTCGTGAGACGTCGTATCGGTGCCGATCCAACAGAGGAAACTCTTGCCAGCTATCTGAATGGCTCACTAGAGGGTCGACTGGCACGTGACGGCGGAGACATCTCTAGTCTGTGGTCACAGGCTAGAAATGCGTGCCGCCGCCTTAACAGCAAAATTGGTGTGGGTTTCCATTGGTGCGTCGAGAAGCGCGACCTGTCCATCATCATCAACCGTCCTGGACTAACACCAGAACGTGTAATAGTTCCAGAGACAGCGCGATCCATGGTTGTCCGTATGCTAAGATCAGGCATTCGGGCATATTACCTTGCTAGCCTGCTGGGAAAACCAGATCAGGGAAAGGCGTACTCATGTACACATCTCAGGGAAGCGAGCAACCACTTCCTGTTGAATGGTCGGTACACTCGATTCTGCGACTACCGATTTGTACACCGTGCCCGACTCGGAGTGGTTCCATTAAATGGAGCACGTCGATTCGGGGGCGGTGACAAACGGTGTCGACGTTGTGGATATGCCAAGGAGACACTTCCACACGTCCTGAACCATTGTACTCTCCATTCAGCAGCGTGGCAACGGCGTCATAACGCCGTCCAAGACCGTCTTGCGCGCGCAGCACGTTTACCCCCGGGTGCTGTCTTAAACATCAATAGACAGGTACCCGGCGTACGCAGTACGCTTCGTCCTGATCTGGTGGTTCTGGATGAGGCTAACAGAGCGATAAAGATTGTCGACATTTGCATTCCATTTGAGGGTGCCCCAGATGCTCTAGAGGTGGCTCGGCAGCAGAAGCTCGAGAAATATAACCAACTTGCTGTCGAGCTATCCTCGAAGGGCTATAGGGTCTCATTGGATGCATTTGTCGTCGGTTCGCTCGGTGCCTGGCTGGCCCAGAACGACCGGGTCGCGAGGTCACTGGGAATCGCACCCAAATACACGCAGACCATGGCACGGTTGATGGCGTCGGACACGATCCGCTGGTCGCGCGACATATATATTGAACACCTAACCGGACAGAGGCAATACCACAACCAGCCCCCGTGACCAAGCACACTGGTATTTGATGGCGCGAACACCTGAGCCATCCTCCCCATAGTAATAAAAATAAAAAATAAAATAATAATAAATAAATAAAATAAAAAATAATAATAACTCGTGATTAACTGTGCAGTGATGTGATAATTCTGTTGACTGTGATATGACACTTCTCTTTGTTTTTTTTTTAAATTGTTACATTTTTATTTATTTTAATCATGTAGTCTATTTTTTTAATTATTTATGTAAAGTTTTAAGCCATTATTTTAATTATTAATTATACTACACTTGTTCGACTGTTCTACTATTCAAATTTTAACTATGTATTTTTTTAAATTTTATCAAAATAAACGCTTTTAATCCGGGAGCGACGTTTATAAAATTTCAATCCGATTTGAGAATGGAGTTTTACCCAACTCTTATTCTTTTCAACCCCCGAGGGGTGTTATAAGTTTGAAGCCTACGTGTGCCTGTCTGTCTTTCTGTGGCATCGTAGCTCTCAAACGTATCGACTGATTTGATGGCATTTTTTTTATTAAATAGCTAGTTTCCTTGGGGTGGTTCTGAAATTTGGTGGATGTAACGGAAAGTTCTTATAAAAATAATTTTTTACAATTGAACTTTTTTTATTTATTTTTCAGTAAGTTTGATGGCACTCACCAGTGGTGTTTCAATGGGATGGATCAGTACGGCATTACCAAAACTCACTGCAGACGATTCACCAATCATAATCACCACATATCAAGGGTCGTGGTTGGTCTCATTATTAGAAATGGGCTCATTATGTGGTTCAATTATAGCTACATATACATTAGATAAAATGGGTCGAAAAACTACACTACTTTTATCAGCATTCCCAACAATAATTAGTTCAATCTTATATGCAGTTGCAACAAATTTACATTTATTAATTATTGGACGTTTTTTAAATGGTATTACAGTAGGGGCAAATCGTTCAACAATATTCTTATACATATCAGAAATATCATCACCACAAATACGTGGTAAATTAAGTAGTTTTATGTTTATGCAATTAAATATTGGTCTATTATTACAATTTATAATCGGATCATATTTAACAATACAATTAAATTCATTAATATTATTTATTATACCAACAATATTTTTAATAACATTTATATGGGTACCAGAATCACCATATTATAATTTACTAAAAGGTGATTTGAAATCAGCCCGTAAAACAATAACATTATTACGTCAAACAGAATGTATTGATAAGGAATTGAATGAATTAAGTGATTTTGTACAAAATAATAAAATGAATAAAGATAATTATTGGCAATTATTGAAATTTAATAAAAAACCATTTTTAATTGTGTTTGGTTTAATCACTTTATTAAAATTATCCGGAAATGGTATTATAATGTCATATGTACAAATTATATTCCAACAAGTTGACACATCCACCACACCACAAGTGAATTCAATCATCGTTGTATCCTCTGTATTTATGTCATCATGGATATGTACTTATTTGATTGACACATGGGGTCGCCGACCATTGTTCTTAACATCATGTACTGGTGTTGCAATTGCATTATTTTTAATTGGAATATATTTTTATTTAAAATCAATAAATTCCATATATTTGTCATATATATCATATTTACCAGTGATCGCATTATTAACATTTAAAATATTTGAAAGTATTGGTATTGGTCCAATAACACATATTTGTATCAGTGAATTATTCCCACCAAATGTCAAAGCTGTTGCTATATGTATTACACGGATCTATCAATCAATTATATTATTTTTAATTATACAAGTATATCATATTATTATAAATGAATTTAATTTATGTGTAATTTTTTGGATATTTGCGTTGTTTTCAGTGTGTTCAGCATTTTTTATATTGTACTTTTTACCAGAAACCAAAAATAAATCATTATCTGAAATACAAGAATGTTTAAAATAAAGTGTGATATTATTATGTTTATTGTTTTATACCTCTAGTCCGATCGGTTGGTAATTTTACCTGGAAAGTTTTCCGGGAGTTTTAAAAGAGATATTTTTATAGATTTCGACGTGCGCTTTTCGAATTTTCACTATCTCGAATCTTTGCCGTTTGTGCCACCATATTGGAAAAATGGCACCCAAAAACAGTTTTTGACAATATCTCCTATCCGATTCATTTTACGATAAAAATATTTATGTAATAAATTTAGCTAGAGGAAATTTCCTATAATTTATGTAGTAACGTTTTTTTTTGTAAAATAAACGAGCTCTTGCAATTTCTGAAATGCTGTTTTTCATCGCACGCTATACACAATATTACGATCGCACGAGCGAGCCTGTTTTTGTTTCACTATATACTGTGCTGTTATCTTAGCAGCGCACAAAAAACAATGACCTCTGAATGTTAGGGTAGTGGATCGCAGTTTTGAATGGGAAGGTGCGACAGCACTTCCTCTACGCTAAGACGCAGAGATTAATTTCTCATTATTTGTCATTTCTCATCAGTACGATTGACGTACTGATGAACAGTACGAGAGGGGTCATCTCAAACGCCCTTTTCACCGGAGCCAGTCATTCCCATAGCAAGATGCTCCGTAATTTACCGAATCAAGGAGTGGCTACGACAAGCTCATCTCGATTACTGGGACTTTGCGCAAGGCATGCGACAGGCCAAGCGGTGAATAACCACAGCTAGACCATTTGACTATGCTCGGTTGAAACTCAATAGAATACAATTGAGAAGGGTGGTGGGGCTCTTGACAGGACACGTTGATTCGATTGAACTATCGATGAAACATCCATACATGTTATTTTCAGGTGCACAAGCCTGGAGGGTGTCAGGTATAGAATGTTTGGAAGCCATCAATCCTGGGAGCAATCCCGATGGAGAAGCTGTGGGATTTCTGTGCGGCGTCTGGCCTTAACAGAATCCTATAGCTCCATCTGCTTAAAATAGCACCTCTTACCCGGAGACGTCTCCCCTTCGGGTGACAGGTTGTTCTCAAGGAGGGCACAGAGGACCTCTTGGTCTAGGTGCTAGGGACCCATTTGCTAATTATTATTAAGTGAAAATCGGTATTAAATTGAAAATTACAGAAAACTTGAAGATTTCATCTCAAATGACTCGTGAATATCGAAATTATAGAATAGGCATATAAGAGAAAAGGTCGAGTCGAAAAGAATCCAACGAGCCTTAAAAATCCAATGCCAAACAAATGCGAGAGCTACAACAGCGTTAAATAGGAAATGAAAAAACGGCGCACAGCGATAGCGTAGCTGGCCCACCGGGCATACAGCGGCCAGCGACAGACCAAACGTCTACGAATCGTGTGCAGGACGTTTTTACGAAAAATCTAAAATGACCGGATCAAAATTTCAATTAAAATGTGAAGGCTTTCAACGAAATATAATAAATTATCGTAATTACTGACTTTACATTACAATTTTGTTATACTGTTGATTCGCACTTAAAGACAAAATATCTAATATTATGCAGCTTTCGTATTTTTATTTTAAATATTCGAAAATAATAAAAAAACAAACAATTGAAAATTACTGGATATACTGTCTGTCAATATGTGTCTTTTACCATACACTCATATTATGCAAAATGAGAAAACAATTCTTGTAAGTAAATATATTTTATAATCAAATGAGAAAATAAGCAACTTATATATCTACTACGTATTTCTTGTTGATATAGTGTGACTCCAAAATTTATAACGGACACCAACGAATAAGTGATGCAAGCGATTTAAAGCGTTATTTCAATTTTGGTCAAAAATTAGGCAATGGATGTTTTGGAATTGTTATTCAAGCACAAGAAAAATTGACTGAGAAAAAATGGGCAATAAAAATAATCGTGAAATCGAAGGCAAATGAAACTGTAAAATATTGTCTAAAATGATAAGAAATATTTAAGTATTTTCAAATTGTATTTATATTGTTGACAGCAGCTAAGTGGTGAAAATTTTCGATCAATTGAACGGGAAATAATTATTTTAAAAATGGTAAATCATCATCATATAATACATCTAGCAAAAGTGTTCGAATCACCAAAAAAAATTTTTCTTGTACTTGAATTATGTCGTGAAGAATTAGCCGCAGCTTTTAAAAGGAAAAAAATTTTTACGGAAGATGAAACCAGATATGTACTTAAACAACTTGTTTCAACTGTGTCTTATTTACATAAAAATTGTAAGTTACATTATTGCACTTAACTAATTTTACTGGCCAGTGGTGGATTAAGAGACAAAAGCAAGAGGCACATAACGCTTGATAATATTCATCGCCGAAAAAAATTTTTATATAGGTGTTTATAAAATAATTAGTACATTTCTACATATCCGTCCGTCCGTATAACAACCTGAAACTTTCTGTGTATATTCTAGAGCTAAAAGGTAACTCAAGTTCGTGAATGGGCAAAATCGGACCGTGCTTTCAAACAAAACTTCCAACGTTAAGGTGCTATTTGGTAGGATTTTTACTAACTTTTGGCAATAGTATACTATCATTTGAGGGGGATATAGTATGATTTTTATTTTATATTAAATTTTTGAAGTGTTTCATATTAGTATCAAACACTTTCCTTCAGACCACCGTTTTCTATGTTTTCTACGATTTCTGTACGAGAGTCTGACTATTTCCAATTACCTCGTTCACTGCGACGTCTAATCACGAGAGTCTCTATATTCATACTACTAGTAGGTATATTCCATTATAAAGAAACGTATTGAGGATGGAATCTTTTGTCGGGTGTAAAAGTGAATTATACCAGCACCATGGCGCCACTCACAGTGGATGTATTGAATAGGAACAACTCTATTCATTAATTATAAATTTGTTAACTTTTAGTAATAATCCACCGAGATTTAAAACTAGAAAATATTTTACTAGCTATAAATCCTGAGATTCCTAACGATCCTTTATACATCAAAGTAAGTGATTTTGGTCTAGGAATTATTAGACAAGGAATTGGTATTGATGATATGCTTCACGATTGTTGTGGGACTCTGACATATATAGGTAAAATGCTTCTGAATATTTATCTTTATTTCAATGTATATTTATTAAAAATTGAGAAAACCCATTGATGTGAAAAAATTCGTTACGCAGGAGCTGCTTCAACTTAGCGAATTTCCTTAAAATACATAAATCACTTTCTAGCGGTCGCAATTTTAGTCTGATCAAAATGTTGAATATGATTTGCAAAGCCAATTCTATTAATAAATAACATACGCCAAGGGGAATTGGGGGCCTAAAGAAAGAAGAAAACACAAAATATAAAATATCTCTCTTAATATTAGAAAAATCAAAAAATACGTAAGGAATAAAGTTGGAGAAAATCATGTTTGCTACAATTCATCACCTTATCATTTTTCCTCAAACTCTAATGTGTACAGAGATAGTGAGGAATTTAATTTTCAATCTTAAACCGTCAATATTTCTGTAAATATTAGGGTAACAGAAAAAATGATAAAAAACAAAATTACAGTAAAACTTAATACCTACAACTTTATTTCTTATAATTTTTTCGATTTTTCGAATATTAAGGGAGATATGACAAATTTTGTGTTTCCCCCTCCCTTTAAACCCCCCTTTCCCCTTGTTCGATTTTACCCCATTAACGAACTTGACCTTTTGAATAACAAAAGCGCCTCGAATACCAAATTTCATTCCGATAAAATGAAAACTGTGACCGCTAGAGTGATTACAGACATATATATATATATATATATATGTATATATATATATATATATATATATGTCCATAGATATATATATATGTATATATATATATATATGTCCATAGATATATATATATAAATTTTACAGATGGTGATTTTTGACATCTACTAGGTAGGATCGATGGACATTTGAAGAAATTTTTGCGAAATTTTGACTTCGATACGGGACCAATAGCTCTATTTCCTTTCAGGAAATTCGCTAAAAATACTTAATCATCCGTTGTTGCATTTCGTCCTGGAATTGCATTATTCATTCAACCATTTCTCTCACCATATATACATGTCCTAGTATTTTTAAAGTTCATGAACATTAAAAAACTACTACTTTATCTATAGCAAGGCAGTGCGCCAGGCTGAGTATGTGAGAGGGTGTGGCCTGCGCATGTGACAGTACTATTACTACTCGAAATATTAGGACCGAAATCGACTCCTTGTAACTGTTGAACGAAAAGATCTAAAATGTTGAATTTTCGAATATAGCAAGATTACGGAATTATAAGATGACACTTTTTAACTCATCGTTAAGGAAACAGTTAAAAAGTTAGTTTAATTCAAAAATCGAAAAACGTCAACCACGCCTGCAAATTATAGACACGTACCTATCAACATACGTACCTCATCCATATCATAACTTTTTAATAACAAACTGTTATAGAGGGCTTAATTTTCTAAGGAAAAATTTACATAACAAATTTATATTCATTTTCTCACACTTGGTAAATCACTTTTTTAGGACAAACTATTATAGAGGGCTAAATTAAACAGTCTTCATTAATTTTCTTAGGCGAAACTATTATATTAAGAATATCCCCGAAAACTCGACCCTTTTTTAGCGAATTTCTTCCAAAGGAAATGCAGCTATTGTTTTTGTATCAAAGATGGAATTTCGTAAAAACTTCTTCAAGTGTCCATCGATCCTACCTACTAGATGTCAAAAATCACTATCGTTAAAATTTATATATATATATATATATATATATAAAGTTTATGTATCTGTGGACTCTCTAGCGGTCACAGTTTTATTCTGATTGGAATGAAATTTGGTATTTTAAAGGTCAAGTTCGTTAATGGGTTATATAGGGCAAGGGAAAAGGGGGGTTTAATGAGAGGGGGAAACAAAAAATTTGGCATATCTCCCATAATATTTGAAAAATCGAAAAATTTATAAGGAGTAAAGTTGTAGGTATTTAGTTTTTCTATAATTTTGTCTCTTATCATTTTTTCTGTTACACAATATTTACAGAAATATTTACAATTTAAGATTGAAAGTTAAAATTATAAATATCTCTCTACACATTAGAGTTTGGAAAAAATGATAAGATGAATTGTGGCAAACTTAATTTTCTACAGCTTCACTCATTATACATTTTCCGATTGTTCTAATATTAAGAGAGATATTTTGTTTTCTGCTTTCTCTATGTACCCTTTCTTCTTGCAAATACTAAAATCATATCAGATATGATATTTCATTTTGATCACACTAAAATTATAACCGCTAAAGAGTGATTTATGTATTCTAGGGAAATTCGTTTATTGAAGCTGCAGCTCCTGCGTAACGAATTTTTTACATCTATGTTTTTGATCGGATACATATTACTTACCTAATTAGACACGTTTTGAAAAGTGTTATAGCATTAAACTTTATCACATACCATTCTTAATGTTTGTAACGAATAATAGCATCTAAACCGACTTAAATAAAACTTCCCTTTGGCTTAAAATCTTTCAAAAAAATATTTGTATTCGTGTTTTTCGTTCATGAGTATTTTTTATGTAAATGTCTTAATTTTAATAACAATAAATTTTCAATAATTACTTATAGCACCTGAAATGCTGGTTCATAATTACAATCAACAATGCGATGTATGGTCAATGGGAATCATTATGTATTTGTTATTAAAAGGCAAATTTCCTTTTTTTTCTAATTGCGAAAAAGATTTAATAAGAGCAATAAGAAAAAAGGAACCATCGTTTGTTGGAATAAATGTAAGCACTGAAGGATTTCATTTATTATCAAAAATGCTGGCAAAAGATCCCATATTTCGAATTGCTCCATCAGAAATTGAACAACATCCATGGATTTTAAATCAAAGCATGTCACGACAAATGTATCACGATACTAATATTGTTGATATGATGAAAACTTGGAAAAATGAAATGATGGTTTGTTTTTTAAATTTTTAAATTGTTAAATACACATTCAGTCGGTTTTTAAGAAGACTAATACAAGCCAAAAAAAAATTTCTGAAATAACACGATTTTTCAATTTTATTCGCAAATTCGAAACAAACTATTTTCCCGTTCATTGTTCAACTTAATATGTTTAAATAGATAGTTATATATACAAAGTAGGTCAAGAAAAAACCAAACTCAATAGCTCCACTAATTCAGAAGTTAAAACAATTCTGAGCGAATGTAAGAATATGTAAGTAAAATTGGTATTAACAACTACAATATATCCTAAGAAGTAAGGGAAATATCTATTTTTGAAACCGTAAGAGGTAGTACCGAAGTAGGGATGTTGCAACATCCGCAACATCCCTACTTACTAATTTTAGCATCCGCATCCGCAATAATCAATGCTTTTTGCGGATACAGATATTGCTTGTTTTGTTTAGCATTTCCGATTATAAATAAATCACAACGTGTTTTGACGTGTCATTATATGAAATTTTTTTTAAATATATTTCAAGAATTTACATTATTGTTTGAGTGTTTCGCCTTGAATAATCTATTTGACAAGTGAATCAACAATGCCACCACCGACGCAAGAAGTTGATTTAGTCTTATTTTAAACTAGATGAGCATGTCCGAGATAAATCTCAGTGTAAAATATGCAATAAAACATACTCTCGTAGGGCCCTGCAAGCACGTCTTTGAGGAATTATCTAAAATCGATGCACCCGGAGCAGTTTATCCTATTTAGCGTGGGATTAATCTACGACCCTCTGCAAAGCAGAAAGGAACCTGAAAAGGCAGCGACATTGCTCTTTATTAAATATAATGCGCCAAAATTTAAATTTTCATACTAAAAATTTGATTATAATTTAATAATTATTACCATCTTTTCCTTTATTCATGTACCTAAATTAAGCATCAGCATCCGCGAATGTGAGCCTTAAAATATCCACATCTGCGGATGTAAAAAATTTCGCACCCGCAACACCCCTGTTCCGGAATACCGGAAATTATGCGGTCAAAATGGTTTTGCGTCCTTCTCTTCAATCTATAGTACTGATTATAAAATTGCATGTTCTCAGGGGATAAATTGGTGCCATTTTTGCTTAAACGAAATTTTAACACCAATTACAAACAAATGAAATTTTTGAACGTGGCAAATTTGTTTCATGTTCTCCGAATCAATGCAAATATGAAATGTGTAAATATAACCGTAAAAGAAAAATTAAAAGCAATAAAATGTTTGTTTAAAAAAAATAAAAAACTCTTTTTTGAAACATCTTTTCATAAACTCAGTATATACCGGGTATTTGGGCAAATAACTCAGCGAATTAATTATTTATTATTAATATTTATCATTTTTTTTAAATATACTTTCTGTTGTAATTTGATTTTTTTGATAAAAAAGTAAGAAGTGTTTAATTGTAACGGAATTGAATCAGAAAAAAAAATATACGTAACTAGCGCTGAAAAATCATAATTTTATCACAACAATTTTGATTTTATTATCACTATTGGGAATTTATCTTAACGTATCGTATTTTAATCAACGCCATCGGTTTCGCTAGGTCCAAATTAGCTTATAACGAAGTTTATATCAAAATCGGGGATAAAAAAACTTTGTTCAATTTTTGCGATGTTTTTAAGTGGTACCCCTTGTAAAAAAATCGAAAAAAGTGAAGAAACTTTTTGTTCTCGTTTTTAATAATAATCGTTTTCTAGGCTAATTTTGACCCAAACAGTATGAAAATCAGGTTCATTTTAACGTCTGACCAACATATTTCAAAATTTTTCCTTCTCAATTCATGCAGTTTTGAATTTTAGCACGATGGGTCTGATCTCTTGAAAACCGTTAATCGTATCGTATTTTAATCAACGCCATCGGTTTCGCTAGGTCCAAATTAGCTTATAACGAAGTTTATATCAAAATCGGGGATAAAAAAACTTTGCTCAATTTTTGCGATTTTTTTAAGGGGTACCCCTTGTAAAAAATTCGAAAAAAGTGAAGAAACTTTTTGTTCTCGTTTTTAATAATAATCGTTTTCTAGGGTAATTTTGACCCATACAGAACGAAAATCAGGTTCATTTTAACGTCTGACCAACATATTTCAAAATTTTCCCTTCTCAATTCATACAGTTTTGAATTTTAGCACGATGGGTCTGATCTCTTGAAAACCGTTTATCGTATCGTATTTTAATCAACGCCATCGATTTTGCTAGGTCCAAATTAGCTTGTAACGAAGTTTATATCAAAATCGGGTATAAAAAAATCAATTTTTGCGATTTGTTTAAGGGGTATCCCTTGTAAAAAATTCGAAAAAAGTGAAGAAACTTTTTGTTCTCGTTTTTAATAATAATCGTTTTCTAGGGTAATTTTGACCCAAACAGAACGAAAATCAGGTTCATTTTAACGTCGGGTCTGATCTCTTGAAAACCGTTAATCGTATTCCATTTTAATCAACGTCATCGGTTTCGCTAGGTCTAAATTAGCTTAAAACAAAGTTTATATCAAAATCGGGGACAAAAAAATTTTGTTCAATTTTTGCTATTTTTCTTTTCATAAACTCAATATATACCGGGTATTTAAGCAATTAACTCAGTTCTTACTTTCACTTGTTTTTTTCTATTTTAGAAACTGAAACTTAACGGGCAGCGCCCCCATAATTTTTACAACTTTTTTTAAGTTTTTCATAAACTGAATAGCTTTCTCACAATTTCAGCTCAAACATTTGTAATTACTCTTGATACAAATATGATTACACAAGCATATATTTGTATATAATACCATTTATACATGTATAAAAATAAAAAGTAGTGTATAATGGTACAGATGTATTGCGTGTATAAAGAGTGAAATGAACAGCTCACGCAAATGATAATTAACTTACTTTATACCGGATATTTAAGCAAATTAACTAAGTTATTATTTTCACTTGTTCTTTTTTAATTATCTCTGACGCAATTAATGAGAGATGACCACAATAAAATGGATAAATCCCACCAATACAAAAAATGTAATAACTGCCATGCCATCTGTATCGTTATGAATATCATAACCTTGGCGAATATTTAATTTTCAAATAAATCAATGCGTACATTATACTTGCACTTTTTAATACAGAGATGTCATGATTATATAGACCATTTCAAATTACGATTTGCTTTTGTTTCGGGCAGAATGTCAAACAAATCAATTCACGTCTATCAATATATTATTGTAGTTTAACAATCTGCCCGAAACAAAACAAATCGTTATTTGAAATTAAAAGGTCTATTATTCTTACCTTCGTCATAATATATCGTGTTTCGTATTACATATTGGTAAAACTATAGCATATACAGCATTTATTTTACCCTCATGAGTTGATTTTTCAAGCTATTTGCCCTTGAAATTTACAGTATCTCTAATTAATAAAAAAAATACTTGAACTATCCCATCTTGTTAGTGATACATTTTATATTTTGTCCCTCGTAGCGTATACGATTGATAAGAATACTTACTAAATTGATAAATCGCTCAGATTGTTGATATTTTATAAACAAATAAACTTTATTATTGTTTTATTACAAATAAATTAAATGACTAATCTAATTATATCAAAAAGAAAATGAAAAATGTATATTGTATCAATATGCTTAAATAATTTTTTTTATTTTAGACAACGGTAGGAAGTGAATGTGATTGGATTGCAACATCACAAGCATTTATTGAGAATTTGTCATATAATATTGCAACAACGGCAAATTTATCCATGAATTCCATTCTTGAAGATAATGGTATTGATCATACTGTAAATACTAGTACTTTACATAATAAAAAACTAAAATCTGTAAATGACAAGGAAAGTAACAAACTTTCCAAACCTAAATCAAGAAAAACACAACAGAACAGTGCGAGAAATGTATATGATAGAAGGGAAAAGGATGAAAAATCAATACATTTGAAGAGTATACCTTTGAACAAAGATAGAAAAGTATCTGATATATCAAATCGAAGTGTTGAACATCATACAACCATTACCAACGGTTACATTATAAAAACAGGCGAGAAAAAGTAAGAAAACCTTTCTTTAAAAAAAATTGAAGAAAAAAAAGCTATACAAAATAAACGAATTTTCGGGAATGATGAAATAATAAAAATTAATTGTAATCTTAATGTTTTTACAGTAAAATAGATTATTTCAGCAAAATCTGTTGTATTTTTTAATACTTGTTGAAAAATTCACCCCATATTATTAACATCATGTTTTATTATTATTTTATTTTAAACAATATTTTTAAGTAGTTTAAAGTCTTGTAAACATTGGTATGTGTAGTAAAAAATATTGAGCCAAGTTATCTTTTTTAAATAATCCGGAGTATTATATGTATATGTTAAAATTTTGTTTAAATTAATTACGGAATTGGGATTTTATTCATGAAACGAACGCAGAGAAAACAAAAGTTCACGTTACTAATTTGTTAGCTACAAACATTTTGGCGCTAAAAATTAATTTTATTAAGTTGTGAACCCTTGTTATGTAAACAATCGAATAGTTCGTTAAAAAAAATATAATTACATTCTCATACATACAAATCACATAGACTACACAACTCAGATTAGACTAAACTGTCACTCGCTGGCTGCCTTATTTTTGGATGATCAAATCGAAAACAGCGCAGAAGAGCAGTAAAAAAACAGCATTCACTACGATTATTGCGTTTACTCTATAAAGTACAATTTACTTAAGTTTCTAATCCTTTGACATCCCATTCTCATCATTAAATAAATTGTAAAAGAAATGTAACAAAAAAAAAAACATCAAAGGATTACAAAATTAGAACATTTGTTTTATTCCATACAACTGCTATTTTTTATCGTTTTAAGTATTTTGGAAAACACTTTTGTACAAGAAGTAAAACTTACGGGTTTTATCAATGACAATTTTAAAAACTCAAAAAATTCACTTATTCTCTAAAAATTTAAAACTATTTTACACAGATTGGACATTTTGTTATACAATTTGATGTTAATTATACGTCATTGTTCTCAAATAAATATTAGGTTCATTCTAAAGATGATGCGTGAGAGTGGCCGGTCCATAAACTCCAGCTGCTTACGTGTTTTGGATTTACGTTGACATAATGCATGGTGTCCACGGACCTAGTAAGCTTCACAATATTTGACACATCAGATATATTACTTTTTTTTACTGCTGACCACCGTAATATTTTCATTTTTTTTATTAAATAATTAGTTTATTTCAATTAAAAAAAACCTCCGACACACTTATAACTTATTGAAAATCTGGAGTTACTTTATAGTTTGTGTTGTTTACTGTTTTGTCTTCATTTTATTTTAAATGTTAGAATAGTGAATTTACGACGATCATTTAAGATATTTTATATGAAAAATATGTTTTATACTATTTTTTTTATACTTTATACAATTACAAAAAAATCAATGAACAGCTATTTAATTAAAAATTATATAAAAATTAAGACAAAATTAAACGAAAAATAATTAACACGAAAATAACTCCAGACTTTCAAAAAAAATGAATAGTGCTTCATTTAAATATAAGCACATGAGTCAATGTCTTTCGCAAATTTATTCACACTGTGCACCAGTATTATGCATCTTCATCTTCCTCTTCTATTTCTGCTTCTATTTCTTCATCTTCTTCATCTACAATAAAAATTGAATATGTTAATCATCGGTTATTCATATTTGAATCATTTGTTAATTTATTACCTTCTTCTCCTATATATTCTTCTTCACCTACTGGTAAATCATCTTCATCATCTTCTTCTTCTCCCTCAACATCTTCGTCATCGTCTTCTTCCTCATCAACTATGTCTTCTGCATCAGACCCTGCACCATTTTCAGCTTCTTTTTTAGATTTTTTTACATCGTCATTTTTGTCCTAAAATTTAGAAAATATATTTTTTAGTGAAATGAATTTTAAATTTATGAACATTTCGCAAAAACCATTGTGAGATTTGGTTTGGGTATTTGGAACATTTGATATTTAGTTTTGAACGTTGTTTGCACGCTTCAGAATATTAATAAGCATTGTGTATATTAACGCCTTGAGTAATTATAAGCTTTGTTTATATCCGAAATTTGAATGAAAACGTTATCAAAGAGCAATTAATTTGTGATTGCCAGTTCTCTATCTTCACAGCGATTAAAAAGGTCCAGCCAAATCAACTATGGATGTGGGCGCTATGGATTTCATAAATCTGTGGACATTTGTTGGTGTTTTTTTTTTTAATATTTGGCAGTTTCTGTTTGATAAAAGCTGACAAAAATTATAAACTTAATGCGCCTCAATATCGTGTGCGCTCGAAATGAGAAAAAGAAATACATAAATAACGCTCGTGTATGAAACTATTTTAAATTATATAGCAAATACATTATAAATTGTTATCAAAATAAGAGTTAATCGTAAAAGTTTATACAACTTTAGCTGTAATATATCTATTATTATAAAATAGGATAAAAATGTCAAAAACGGAGATGAAATATCCAATAACATTTGATGATAAATAAAAATGCAAAAAAGTGTTTTACATCATTTCCTAGCACAAAAGTACATATCTTTCTAACCTTGTTTATAAGCAAACTGGTTACTTCTAGAGTATAATATACAAAATAATATATATGATATTTTGCATAGTGTTCTTATTTGGTATTTAACTAAGATAAAGATATGAAATTCGTTGAAAATACAAAATGATAAAGAGAACAATATGTTATATTGAAAACATATACAATTGATATACGCGTGCGCTAATTATAGTATTACTATCTTACTAATCAATCATGGCATTTAAAGGAAAGTTTTTAAATTCATTCATGGATTCGAATAATGAATTGTATAATCGTATCATGGTAATTATCGTAAAATACCCTGATCACAAATCAAAATTTACAAATTAAAATAAATAGTTATAAACATTCAAATTCCAACTTAACGCCATGTTTTTAAAAGCAACATGTCAATTGAATATAGAAAATAATTACTAAATACATGCTCGTGTGATCAAAAATATTGTAAAAATTTCCAACTTGTATCAATTGAGAGATAATTTCAAAAAATTAATACTATTATACAGTTTTTTATATTGATTCAAAAGACCGCCATGTTCACGAAAGTTACCTAAGCCTCCTACAGGGACGCCGATGTAAACTATGGCGGGACGCCATCAACCACCATGTTTTAACATTTACAAATAGTTATTTAAAAACGTGCTCTGTCATAAGAACATTATTTTGGCCTAATTTCAATAAAAATGCGCAAAATTAAATTCAATAATAGCCTGTCTAGTAAGTCAGTTAACAATAAACAACGCTCCATTTAAACTACTAATCAAAATGTGGACGGAAGCATCATTCAATAAACAATTTACTTGATTTGAAATACTATCACCCATACAAGCGAGATAATTTTGAATATATGACCCAATAAAAATTTTAAATTAACATACGTAAAAATAATAAGAATAAAACTTTCAAAAATCGTAAATTAAATTTTTTTTAATTATTGGAATAAATGTAATTACATACCTCCGCTGCCCTTTTCGTTCCTTTAATTTCACATTTTCCATCACCAGTAGCTTTATCGTTATCTGCTACCTTTTCCAAGGCAACCTCAGAATTATTTTCTTTTGCACTCATTATAGTAAAATAATAAAGTTTGAACTAAAATTCAGCGTAATCGATGTGAACGCTAAGACAACCAAACGCACGACTGACCGGCAAACACCTCGCTTTGTTCAAAAACGAAGATGGCGCCGCTGTATTAAATACGTGGTTTGATTGGTTAATATACCGGTTTTTAAAATAAAAATAAACTTATGAATTTGATATTTAGAAATTAAAGAGGACAAATATTTAATTATTAAAAAAATAAAAAACCTCTTAACTAATAATTAAAACAATAATTATTAAATTTTTTGTATAGCAAGGGAGGGGTTCGAGAGTATGATAGGGTTTCTGTTTTATCTGGGCAGGAGATTAAATTTGAAAAGCTCACCTAGTTTAAAAAGCTAACACCAGGTGCTTTAATAAATTCGCTTTTTAAATTTTAATAGGGTGAAATATATTTTATATCCAGGGTAATATATTAATGAACCAAATAATCAATAATTGAGTACTTCAGTACAATACCAAAGTCACCAAATTTGAACTCTTCTCAAGTTACTCAAACATATAAGAGGAAATGTTTATTTAAAAGAATAAAACAAACTTGGAGTAATAACGAGAAACATTTTTTTAGGCTTTAATTTTTATTAGTCCCAATTTTTTGTATTTATAAATGTGTTCGAAAAGATTGTGATAAAAATAATAAAAAGTCTTATGAAACTAATTAGCCTAATTATTAGAATTTGTATCAAAAAGCCAAATGCACATTGTAACTATTTGATTAAAACTATATAGATTCTTATCTAAATGTGTATTTTTATTCTATCTATCCCCTTCTTTCAATTTTTTCATAATCAAATTTTGATAAAGTTGTGAAACATATTTCAAAATTGAAAAATGTTTCTATCACAACACTCTTTACGTAATATTTAAATATGGTTTTTAATAAAAGGGTACTAGTTTTTTTTTTTAATAAATTTATTGAAAAAAAAACTTAAATTCTATAAAAATTTACAATTGTAAGAAATCCGTTTGATATAAAAAAAAGATTAATTGCTAACCAATAAAAATATTGAAAATTTCAGTGAACATAATAAAATTGATCGCCATTATGAAATACAAAATGAAAAGTATTCAATCACGTATTTTTTTCTAACATAACCTTGTTATATGTTTTTTTTAAAAGAAATATTAACAAATAAGCTTGAAAATGAAAATATTTGTAATTTACCCATAGGTTGAGACCTTCTAAAATGCATAACATTTTAAACACATTTTGAATTTAATAATGCATTCATCTGAATTTCCTATCAAAAGTATTATTAAATAAAATAAATAATATACTTATATGTTTGAAAATATTTTCTTTGTTATGAAAACTACATAACAGACACGGTTATAAATCATATTATAGCAGCGCATTTGGTATAAACCTTACGTTTTTAGATGAGTAGAAATACTCAATTATTCTAAAACAAACACAATATAGTTATAATTTTTAGTGGGACACACTTTTGACCATACAATAAATATCGTGGTTTCCAATTCAGACATTTGTTTCTTACTACTGATAGTCGCTGCGAAGAACATACTATAAGTGTATATATGGCCAATGGCGTTGTAATTTTGTTATGTCGATAGAATACCAATCTTCATTATTCGTTTCAAATGGTTTGTGACTTTACTGAATTTTATCGAAGAATTTTTAGGCAAGCAAAAATATTATTAAATTTGAGGAAAATAGTTCTTTTTTAAATTTTCTAATGTGAATGTTAGTACTTAGAATGATAAAATTCATTTATTTCGATATTGCATTAATTATAAAACTTAAAAGTAACTTAATATGATGCAAACAAAATGATAACAATTATTAAAAAATTATAAAGATCATGATCCATAAAAAATTAGTTGGAGGGGATTTTCTTCATTTTTATAAAACATTTGTCTTTCAAAATGCATACTCGAAAAACGAAAATCAACGACACGTAAATTTTATATTACGGAAACAGATATTTATTTTATAACAATTAGTGGCGCCAACTATATTTCGTAAACAAACATTAAAAGAGTCATAGATATTGCATTATTCAATGATAAGTTACAACGAACTGTAAAAGTTGTCATAGAGAATACCTGCGATCAAATCTTTTTGACTAGTGAACGAGTGATAGTGGACATAAGTTTGTAAAAATGGTAAGGTTTTAAAAAATTATCTATATTCATCTAATTCAAATGCAACATTTTTTATATTTTTCTAAATCAAATATATTTATGAATATATGCTACATTATTTTGCAGTTATATTATTAAGATGTAAAAATAATTGAATCCTTAAATGAAACTTTTTATATTTATAGGTTAACGTTCCAAAACAACGTCGCACATTCTGCAAAAAATGTAAGGTCCACAAACCCCATAAAGTAACTCAATATAAGAAATCAAAAGAACGGCATGCATCCCAAGGTCGTCGTCGTTATGACCGAAAACAACAAGGTTTTGGTGGTCAAACAAAACCTATTTTCAGAAAGAAGGTATGAATCATTTTCATTTTGTTACAACAAAATTCTATTTGTATTTTTTAAATTTAATTTGTTATTTTAGGCCAAAACAACTAAGAAAATTGTATTGCGTATGGAATGCACCGAGTGTAAATATCGCAAGCAAATTCCGTTAAAACGTTGCAAACATTTTGAATTAGGTGGTGACAAAAAACGTAAAGGACAAATGATTCAATTTTAATTTAATTTTTGTATTATACCATCTAATAAAATTTGTTTATAAATAATTCATGTGCCAGTTTTTATTCCAATTTCGGTACATGTTTACAAGAACTACTTCTGTTTTAAAAAAGTGTCAAACATTTAGTTTTTTTTTTTTTTGCGAAATCGATTTTAATTTGAAAACTAAAAAAGTTTTTTAGTTTTATTTTTGCAAATTATAAAGCTTGAAAATAACTTTAAAAATTGGTGTGCAAATTGATGTAGACAGATGTTTTAGGCCCTTTCGGTGCAACCTTATTGATCGATGTACCATCCAGGGTAACCAGATTTTTTTCTTCGACAAGTAGTTTAATGAATAGAATACATCATATTGCTCGTACAAATATGCGTTTTACTTCTATTTTTTAGCAATTGTAGTAATACATTTAAGTCTTACTTCTATAAGCCACTTAACACTGTCACTTGTAAATACGAATAAAAAAATTACGATATAGCTATTCGAACACATTATTCGTTTAAAGCCATTATAGTATATTTTTCATCGGTCATACCCCGAGTTGTTCGTGTTTGCACGTTTTTGAGCCGCCGCACTAAAAGGCGTTCTATATATTTCACATATTGCGGCAAAAACTTAAGTTCTCGGTTGGAATAGTTTTCCTTATTTAATTTCAATTCAATAGTTTTTGCCACAATATCTGAACGTTAGTTTAATCTAAATTTTAGAACGACCCAAAAAATTATTTAATTCCAATTGAATTTTTTTTTTAAGGTATTAAATTTTTTTAAATTAAGTTTAAAAAATTTTTCATTTTGTTACTTAAATTCAAAAGTCGTAAATCGGCAAATAGTCGCTTAAGTTTTAGTCGCCGACCAACTTCAAAAGTAGCCTAAAAGGCGATAAGTCACCGAATATGGCAACACTGATACCACCTACAATATTTTTATACCCGGTATATAATATATACCAGGGTATATTAAGTTTAGTTCCGACTTTGTAACGGCTGTCCGTCAGTGAACACGATAACTCAAAAACGAAAAGAGAAATTGAGCTGAAATTACATACATGAAATTTGTTTGTGTATTTTAGAGCCGAAAAGTAAGGTCAAGTTCGTGAATGCGCAAACTCGGCAAAACTACCTATCTTTGAAACCGTAAGAGATAGAACAAAAATTTCCCTTTTTTTAAAACAAACAACTTTTATTTGAAACTTTTTTTCATAAATTCAGTATATACCGAGTATTTAAGCAATTAACTCAGTTGTTATTTTCATGTGTTTTAAATGCATTGAAAGGTCCATGCATTGAAAAGAAGCTCAATGATCGATTATGGGAAAATAAAACCGTTTTGAAATAATTTTCCATGGTTCCCCTAAGAACTTTTTTCTGTCTTATACTTTTACTTTTCAAAAACTCGGAATTTTCGTATGCTTTTTGTTAAATATAAATATGATTAAATAAAGACGTTTTTGGTTTCCGGTGTACTATCTAGAGCACGGTAATGCGACAGGACGACTTTAAGGGGTTTTTTCATTACTTCTTAATTTAAAATAATCTATTTTGCAAAACATCGGATCTAGTGGCTGTAGTGTTTGTAAACATAGACCGAAAATTCTTCGATACCTATTTCAGAAAACCATCCAAATCATTGGTTTGTTACTTGAAAGTTCATAATATGAATTTTATTTAGTGAAATGTTAAAATACATTTCCCAAAATTCCTTGTTAATAAACAAAATTTATTCGTTTTTGTTTTGAAAACATCTACACCGAGACTATACAAGATTTTATATGAGAGGAGTGAAATGTAATATCAGATTAATAAAAATGTTTTTTGTTAATGATCGGCTATGTGACATACGGCATTCGTGTTTTATTTTTTCATTTGGAATACACGTAGCGCATACCATGTAGGCCGTAGGGTAAGAGCACGCTTCAAATCGCATCGTGTTAGGTAACCACTTCCATTATATATGAATATATAGTAATATCTGCATTTAAAAAAATTTGGAAATAAACTATTGGTCAATTAATTTAAAATATAAAAAAATTGAAGTTTTAAAATATTAAAATTTAGAAAACAATAATTATTTGATATAGATTTTTTATATATAGCTTAGTAGGATATATTTTCCTATCGTGCCGGGCTAAAATTTTTTTTATGTTTAAAATAAAGTAGGCCAGATAAAAAAAGTTGATATCTAAGTGATGAAAATTTTCGATGAATCACCAATACAGAATTTTGGCATAATTATCATTTCTTGGGTGTCAATTTTTTATTACGAACTCTGATAGAACTTAAAATAAACAAATAAAATTACATTTCAAATTTTGCCCCTATTCCTAGAACATTTGTTTGTATTTTATAAATACGTATTTCGACTACAATGTAGTCATTAGCTAATCGTAACTATCTCTGAATCCATATCCCAGAGATAGTTACGATTAGCTAATTCATACTGATGATGACTACATTGTAGTCGAAATACGTATTTATAAAATACAAACAAATGTTCTAGGAATAGGGGCAAAATTCGAAATGTAATTTCAAAAAACCTAGAGTTCCCTTTGATTATTTTAATAATCTTTATAAACAAATGAAGATAACAATTAAATAGCAAGATATACTGGGTTTATGAAAACAGTTTTAAACAAAAGTTGGTTACTTTAAAAAAAGAAACATTTTTTGTCTTGTCCGATTTTGCACATTCACGGACTTGACCTTACTTTTTAGCTGCAGAACACACACACAGGCAGGCTCTAGTCTATATTTTACCCACCAGAGAGCAGTCTTCCAAAAATATATTATATATCGAGTATAAAAAAAATGATAACTTTAATGACCCGGTATGAGAAATGACACATATTTGAGCTGAAATTAATCATCAGGCCGGTAGCTAGTTTTAAAAATATGTTTACGATAAGGCAAACACGATATATTAAAAAATAAGAAATATTTATTTTTATTACAATATTTACAATTTAAACAACAATCAATTAATCAGAGCTAGCCTCTGAGTCCTCAATAGTATCAGTATTCCCTTCCACTCGAGGAACGATTTTATTTGGCTCACTAAAATAGAAATTATAATTAATAATTTTAATTTATTCGATGTTAAACAACCCTAATAATCATTACTTTAATATATTAGGATCTAATCCTTCGCCTTGCATTTTTAAACGCACAGCTTCTTCCGGTACACCAAAATGAAGCATTTTAAAATACTTGGAGTATGTTGGATCGTCTTTGATACGTATTCCATTTTCTATTGCTTTTTCATTACCATAAGTTTCGACATTTTCAGAAACATTTGCCACACTACCATCTACTTCAGATTTAGGTACTTCTTCTTCAGGTTGCTTTTCTAAATCATCTTTTTTAACGATTGTTTCTTCTTGTTGACTATCAACGACATAATTATCATTTAATTCTGGAATTGAAGAAAGCTAGAAAGAGAATTTATTTTCTACAGTATACATTAAACACATTCAATATACAAATTAATTTCATTGCTACTTACTTTGGATTCTAATATACAAACACTAGCCTCAATTTTTCGTAATTTGATTTCAAAATCTGTAAACCTTGATTCGCACGTACTTGCGAACGTATTTAAAAATGTGATTGTTCTTAAAATAAAATGATTTATAAACGATAATGAACGCTTTTGATTAATAGGATCAACCTAAAAATCGAAGAAAAAAGAATGTATGTTTAAAAGTTATTTTTTTTTAGATACACCTAACAAAATTAGTTTCATTTAATATTTACTACCTCACGAATATCAACATCGGGATATACTCCCGATGGTAAATTTATATCCATCGGGTTAAAATATTTAAAAAAATTTGAACCTCAAGTGTTTTTATTTACAATAAAAATAAAACAAGAAACCATGAAGAATAGATATATTTATAATATATCTATTCTTCATGCAAGAAACATAAAATTAAAAAATTTATAAATAGTGACTAAAATAAGTTAGTCTATGACTATGACTCTATGGTGCTTATCCTGTATTATTTTATTTTTACCATAGGTGTTTATACAGTTTTTGAATGAGTACATAAATAAAAGTATTAATTTTGACCATAAATCTTATTTTAGATGACTTCTGCAATGTCATTGCTATCATTTTTAAACAAAATAAATTAAAACAAGTGAAAATAATAACTAAGTAACTGAGTCTTTATTTTTAGCTTTTTTTGAGTTATCGTGTTGACGGACGGGCGGACGAACCAACACATTTGCGGAAATGGGCTATTTTAACTTAATATACCCTGGTATATATTATATACTGGGTATAAAAATATTTAATTGTAATTACTTTTGATTATTTTTACTGTCATGTAAATAAATAGTTATTTACAGTTATTTTATTATTTTCAATTAAATGTTATTTTTTTTAAAATTCCGCAAATATGATTATTAGATTAGATAGATAGATTGTAGAGGCTGCCCTGGACGGGCTACACTTCGACCATAAGGTCCATTGTGATACCTAAGGATGTGCGAATGTGAGTGGAGTGGAAGGAACTTTTGTGTATAGACTAGGAACTGGTAGGATATGCGGCTGCAGCCGACTATGGTAGGAACTATGCCAATATTCATCTGGAGTTCGTGAAGGAAACTGCAGAAAACCTTCTCAAGCATAATCGGTTACTTCTCGTTTTTGTCCATACGCCGACAGTTTTTTCCTTAATAATTGACAAATTGCCGATGTCGGGATTCAAACCCATAACCTCCTAGGTTTCCAAATAAACATATTGCGAAGACATAACGCCTTAGACCACTCGGCCACTTAGACTGGTAATATGATTATTACGAGCATTCATAAATAAAACTATAATAAGCTCATTTCGTCCACGGTTACTCAAAAACGAAAAGAGATAACGAGCTGAAATTTTGTGTGTTCTAGAGCTAAGAAGTAAGGTCAAGTTCGTGAATGGGATAAATCTGATCGTGCTCCCCCGTGCCAGGGAGAAAAAATCCATCTTTGAAACCGTAAGAGATTTATTTAAAAAATTTAGGGACAAAAAATGTTCATTTTTAAAAATACACTATTTTGAAACATTTTTTCATAAATTTAGTATATGCCGGGTATTTAAGCAGTTAACTCGGTTAGTTATTATTTTCACTTGTTTTTAAATAAATTTTTTAATATAGAATTTTATTTCGAGTATCGTGGTGTTATTTGAATTACTAGGTCTCACATGAAATCTACAAAAATGTATTTTATCAATTGAGAACTGACCTGAGGACGGGGCTTAAAAACATCGCTGACTTTTGTGTGCAAGATAAAATGACAGTTTGAAATGTCAATTTTTTTATATTTTAAATTTATTGACAAATGATTTATTTCCAAAATTATGTTAATTTAAGTATTTCTATAGAAACTATAAACTATGTTAGAAATCTGGGCCGGCTATATCTTATAACCCTCTATTATTTAGCACCCCATGTTAAGTTATTGCAATTTTATTTTTCGCAATCGTTTGATCGTCCTTCGTTTATTTAAATTAAAAAAAAACTATTTTAATTAACCAATTTTTTTTTTAATAAACAAAGGACGATTAAACGATAAAAACAGGCCATCATTGGCCGTCAAAGCGTCATCAAACGATTGCAAAAAAAAAATTGCAATAACTTAACATGGGGTGCTATATAATAGAGGATTATAAGTTATAGCCGGCCCAGATTTCTAGTAAAATAGGCCATCAAACGATTGCGAAAAAAAATTACAAAACTTAACATGGGGTGCTAAATAGATAGATAGTTTGTAGAGGCTGCCCTAGACGGGCTACACTTCAACCATAAGGTCCATTGTGATGCCTAAGGACATGAAGCATGAAGAATAGATATATTAGGAGATTGAACGACATAGGCAATTCGTCTGTTTTTGTGTCCTCAAAAACGTGTAGAGATCATAGTTATTATTTTCGCCACTAGCGGCAGTGCGAATCTGCCCGTACGGAATTATTATTATTATTACATATTAAAATCAACGGTTATCACATCTTACAAATAAAAATTGTAAGTATAACAATTGTTTAATTTTATAAATGTGAAAAAATGGGACGATGTTGTACAGGGAAAGCATAGATATACTGCTATATATCTATGAGTGAAAGGTTGTTTAAGGTTAGGAATGCGTGTCTGCATTTACGAAAGGAATATGGTCTGTAATTACCGGTTTTGTTATCTTCTTTCTTTATCTAATATATGTCAGTTATTGTAAACATATATTGTATATTATTATTATTAATTGCAAAATTATCACTATGATTCTTCATCTTTTAATTTATTGCAATTATTAAGAATTCTCTATTATTAATATTTATTTAATTATTACTTGATAATCGAAAACAATTTTTTATTATCTATAAAACTAAGACTTCTTACTAACTGAATGGAAGTGATTTCTTGGCGCCTACATTTAAACATTTAAATTCCGTACGGCACTGAGACCAGTGACCCCTACTGATAAAAGATAGTTACACCAATTCTTGACCGTTTTTTTAACATTACGTTCGCTCTCCTAATATATCTATTCTTCATGACATGAAGAATAGATATATTAGGAGAGCGAACGTAATGTTAAAAAAACGGTCAAGAATTGGTGTAACTATCTTTTATCAGTAGGGGTCACTGGTCTCAGTGCCGTACGGAATTTAAATGTTTAAATGTAGGCGCCAAGAAATCACTTTCATTCAGTTAATAAGAAGTCTTAGTTTTATAGATAATAAAAAATTGTTTTCGATTATCAAGTAATAATTAAATAAATATTAATAATAGAGAATTCTTAATAATCTGCAATAAATTAAAAGATGAAGAATCATAGTGATAATTGCAATTAATAATTACAAATATATGTTTACAATACTAACATATATTAGATAAAGAAAGAAGATGACAACCGGTAATTACAGACCATATTCCTTTCGTAAATGCAGACACGCATTCCTAACCTTAAACAACCTTCCACTCATAGATATATAACAGTATATCTATGCCTTCATTGTACAACATCGTCCCATTTTTTCACATTTATAAAATTAAACAATTTTTATACTTACAATTTTTATTTGTAAGATGTGATAACCGTTGATTTTAATATGTAATAATAATAATAATTCCGTACGGGCAGATTCGCACTGCCGCTAGTGGCGAAAATAATAACTATGATCTCTACACGTTTTTGAGGACGAAAAAACAGACGAATTGCCTATGTCGTTCAATCTCCTAATATATCTATTCTTCATGCCTAAGGATGTGAGGATCGGTGTGCTAAATATCTATAGGTATAAAAATAGGCTATCATAGACCGTCAAAGGGCCATCAAAGGATTGCAAAAAAAATTGCAATAACTTAACATGGGGTGCTAAATAATAGAGGGTTAACTTATACTGCACACTAAAACTGGTTTCTTTTTTGATCACCAGACGTCATGACCAAAGTGGTCAGTTATCAATAGAAATCTGTAAAAATAAAGAATTTCACCAATAAAAAGTGATTGCTTACATATTTGTGTACCTCAAAAAACCTATATTTGTAGCGCCTAATAAGCTGTCAAATATTAAAGTAGATTATTTCTTCCGCCATTATAATAACTTTAAATAATAGATTAGTGTTCCGTCCTTACAAATCCGTATATTTACATTAACTAAATACTATTATTAAATTTTTCTAAATTACTAATGGTTTTCATTTCAATAAAATTATTCATAGGTAAAATATAAGAAACATATATTTCATACGCATGTAAAACGCGTATTAATACAAAATATATTTTATATACATATATAAAACACTTTTTCATATTACAGGGCGGGAAGTTTTTGTAAAATACAAATAGGAATGGATTTTAATGCAGTTCATACGCCAACAATCGATAATGTTGAGAATAATGATAATTTTACATTTATTACAATCCCAATTCAAAACATTGATACAATTTCAAGTGATCAGTTACAATCGGAGTATATCTTAAAAACATTAGATGATGGTAGTTTTATACTCGAAGGACCACAGGTTGTTGATTTTCGTTTAAATTTAAACACAATTATTATATTTCTGTCTATTTCTGTTTTATGAGTAGGTTACTGTAACACAGGTTGATGAAGTCAACAACTATTTTGATCAACAATTATTCACTGATCCTAAATCATCAACTGAGGATGAAATATTAGTCACATCAGCGTCTACTCAAAAAGTAATACCTTTTTAATACAATTAAACTTCACATGATCTCTTAATCAATAAGAATAATTCGATCTCTATTTTCGTTAGGTGGAATTTGTGTGTCAATTCTGTAATGAGAGATTTTCTAATAAAATAATATTGAAAAAACATGAAAAAAGACATATACAAGAAAAGCCTTTCAAATGTGAAAAATGTTCCGCTTCGTACAATGTGTTTGTAAGTAATTCAATAAAATTTTAAATAAAAAAATAATAGGTTTAATAATTTTTAGAGTAACCTGCAATTACATCAAATGTTATGTTCTAATGAGGATAAAACATTAAAATGCCCAATATGTAATAAAATATTTTCCCGTTTTGCAAGTTTAAAAGCACATTTGGCAATTCATCAAAGGGACGATCAATTGTTTTGCCCAGATTGTGAAAAACCGTTTGATACATTAGTAAGTACACGTTAAGGTAATTTAGTTAAATGGAAAATCTCCAAATGACTTTGGTGTGTAACAATTCTGTCTCTACGTATCGTTTATAAAAAAAAATTAAATATTAGTAAACTACCTACTCCGAAAATCTAGACGATTAGTATTTTGTGTAACTGAGATTATTATATTTTCCTCTAAGTATAGCGAATCAATAACTACCGAGGAACGAGACAAAATTATATTCCATTTAATACGAAAAAATATCCTATATTTTAAAATAAAAATTATCATATATTTTAAAAAATATCCGGAATTTTTTTAGAATTCGACTCGGCTAAATGGTGATTTAGTGATTCTAAATTATATCGAAACAGGATAACGGAACGGGTAATTAACATAAGAATGCTCGGATACAGGGGGAGCAATGAGTGATTTTGCCCTTCCCCCTCCCTTGTGTCAAGCAAAACCGAAGTATAATTTATTTTGACCATGCAATTTCAATATTTTAAAATTATCATAAACACACCACTACCTGCTTACAGTTTACGAGAATCGTTATTCACTCATCTCAAATTAACCTATCTGCACAATAATATTTTTTAAATATTTCCTGGAACTACTACTACGACAAAAGAGTAATTCATTATTAACTTTTAGACAATTAGAGATAGCTATACAAAAGTAGCGCTCATTTTTCAAAATTTTATAATTGATTTGTCCCTCTTTCATTCACATTTCGAAAAATTGCTTCGCATAAAAGTTGTTCATTATAAATATACTAACTTTTATTCGAATCATTTTTCCAAAAATCGAATAAATAATTTTGAAAATGAGCGCTACTTTTGTGGCCCATTATACCTACCTATTTTTAGTTCATACAGTTAGTTCATCAACAATAAAATTTTTTTAAATAAAATTTATAGTAAAAAACACATATAGGTACTTCTTTAGTATATTATGTCGATCGGTCAGATTTCTGCTTAAACCGAATCTTCGGTTGGACCCCTAGAAAAATTACCAAAAGTATAAACATTAATCTTAAATGTTTACACCTTGTATAAAATGCGAGACGGGAGAGAAGCACCAAATACTGGAAGTGCATTCTAGACATTAAAAAAATTTAAAAAATTCGAGTGTTAATTGATTTTTATTGAATTTCAAGTTATGACGCAAGAAAATTATTTGTTGAAAGAAATTTTTTGGAGTGTGTGCCATTTCGATTTTTTAGATAATGATTATAATGATAGCTTATTTGTCAAAATCGGTTAAGCAGTTTGATAGGTACAAGAGATCAAAGAAAAACACATTGTTGTGTGTGAGTCCTTTAGCTCTTTGTTTTGTAGTTACCAAACTGGGATCAACCAAATTAGGTAACTTAGATAATCATTGAAATAGGCATATTGTCTTAATTTAATTGTATATATTGTCTTAATTTAACGTATTTTATCGTATATAGTCGTATAAGCATATCTACAATATTTTCTCTTAAAACCATAGTTGCAAGTTGATATTCATATGAAGATACATGCCAAAACACGGAAATATACATGGGTGTGTCGATTATGCAAAGAAGAATTCTCTAATCAAACTTCATATAGACGCCATATCGCAGAACATACTAAGGTAAAATATAGTTTTATAGGAAAGAAAAAAAAGTTTTGTTTTTATACCCTGTAAATATATAGTACATGTTAGGGTATTATAAGTTAAGTCCAACTTTGTAATGGTTGGGAACTTTGCTCGTAAAAAAATAATTTTAGTATGGATGTTTATAAAATGTTCTAGTTACTCCATTTCCAGACGGCTGTCTGTGTGTTAGCCAATGGGAAAAATTGGTCTATATACAGCTTGTATTTTAAAGTACACCCAATCTGCAAACAATATATAGTGTACTATCGCTGTCTATATGCAGTGTACCGTCCAAGTGGCCGAGCGGTCTAACGTGTTATGCCTGAGACGTTATGTCTACTTGGAACTGGGAGGTTATAGGTTCGAATCGCAACATCGGCAGTTTGTCAATTAATAAGGAAAAAAAGGGGGAGGGTAATTGACTAAACTGTCGGCGTATGGACAAGAACGACGTAACCGGCTATGCTTGTGAAGGTTTTCTGCAGTTTCCTTAACGAACTCCAAATGAATATCGGCATAGTTCCTATCAGAGTCGGCTGCATCCGCACATCCTACCAATTCCTAGTTTATTCACAAAAATTCCTTCCACTCCACTCACATCCTTAGGCATCACAATGGACCTTATGGTCGAAGTGTAGCCCGTACAAGGCAGCCTCTACAATCTATCTATCTATCTAAGATATTTGTTCGCCCAAACACACCCATTGTTTCTAGATTGGGTGTATTTTAAAATACAAGATTTATATCTTCATAGCTCCTTCAAAAATATATCTTTTAAACCGTAAGAGGAAAAACTCAAATACAAAAAAATTTTATTTAAAAAAAATTCATAACTTTTGTTTGTAACCTTTTTAAACAAAAGTATATGTCAAAGTCATATACTTTTTCATAATAGTTTTGTAGCAATTTCTGCTTAAACATCTGTATTTACATTATACATTGCAGATGTGTGCGTATGAATATTTGTACTATGGGTTACAACAGTAATGTTATTTTTTCAAAATTTTATCGTGCCTTATTCATTCGGTTTTTGGACAAATATTTTTATTAGATGTTAGTATATTACAACCGAATGAATAAGGCACAAATCAATTATAAAATTTTGAAAAATGAGCGCTACTTTTGTGGCCATCTGTACAAATACAATACTTTGGTATATAAAACAATACAGTATCTTAATAATATTTTTATATCTATGCTATTGCAGTAGTAAAACAAATAGTAAACTAATGAACAAAACTCAGTATATAAGGATATTTAAACAAATAACGTAGTTAGATTTCAGATGTACATGGGGATAATTGCTTTTGAATTTTAGATTCGTCAATTATTAAGTACATTAAAAACTAGATCAAATGGAAAACGAACAAATTTTAAACGTAATAAAGTAGGCAGGCATGTGTGTATGGAATGTTCTAAATCATTTGCAAAGTTAAGTTTATTAATTCGACATTACAGGGTTCATAGTGGTGAAAAACCATTCAAAGTAAGTGTTATATCCATCAAATATGAATATCTATTAAATGAATCAAAATGAGTCAAATTGACTTACAAATTTTTTTAGTGTAAAGTATGTGGTAGTGCATTCAGCCAATCAAATACTTTAAAAATTCATATGCATAAGCATACTGGAACTCGTCCGTATAAGTGTTCACTGTGTTCAGCAGCATTTAGCCAAATAGGTAAGAAAAATACCGCATTAATTAAATAAATAAAATGCTAAAATTATAGAAATAATTATAATTTTATAGGAACTTATGTACAATTATAGAATGCTAAAATTAATGCTAAAGTTAGTATACATTTGTGTACACCATGCACTACACACTATGTAACTAAAACTCTTTTAAAGGTAACAGATCGAGAACGGTTTAAAAAAAATCCATCAAATGATGATTTTTGGGAGATGACATCAATACGAGATTTCTTCTAGATCTTGTTCTCGATCTATTAAACGTTCAGAAGTACGTTCAGGAAAAAATTAAAACTTTTTTGCAGGACACAAAGGGAGCCTCATTTGATTTGAATCGCAAAATTTTTCTAGCCTTTTAATATTATAATGTGCAATGAGAATTATTAGTCTATAATTGTAGACGCTTCTTAACGTCTGAATAAAAATATAGATAGACTAGTTTAAAAAAATAGCTAGATACATAAAAATTAACTAAATTCATGACGTTATTATATTTATTTATATAATTAAATTCTTCATACATTTATATTTAATATTTGTTTATTTGTGTATACTTTCGTGTCAACACACAATGTTTGTCCAAATTCCTTTCGGTTACGTATGACAAACTGTAGAAGACTATAGCGTATACCCGACACATTTCATTGTCATTGAATTTATTAATTAAATTAAATACTGATATGAAAAAATTAACTCGTCAACCAGGAATCGAACCTCGGGCCTCTGGATGTCTAGTCCAGTGTGCTCTCCATTACACCAAAGACGATTGTGATGTGACAGCCAACCTTTTCATATTATTCTAATTTTTTTATACATATATATTTTTTATATATTTATTAGACAGTATAAACTTCAGTTGAAGTGATATTTTTATTTAATATTTGTTTATTTGTGTATACTTTCGTGTCAACACACAATGTTTGTCCAAATTCCTGTGTATACACGAAAGTATACACAAATAAACAAATATTAAATAAAAATATCACTTCAACTGAAGTTTATACTGTCTAATAAATATATAAAAAATATATATATATAAAAAAATTAGAATAATATGAAAAGGTTGGCCGTTGTACCACAATCGTCTTTGGTGTAATGGAGAGCACACTGGACTAGACATCCAGAGACCCGAGGTTCGATTCCTGGTTGACGAGTTAATTTTTTCATATCAGTATTTAATTTAATTAATAAATTCAATGACAATGAAATGTGTCGGGTATACGCTATAGTCTTCTACAGTTTGTCATACGTAACCGAAAGGAATTTGGACAAACATTGTGTGTTGACACGAAAGTATACACAAATAAACAAATATTAAATAAAAATATCACTTCAACTGAAGTTTATACTGTCTAATAAATATATAAAAAATATATATGTATAAAAAAATTAGACTAATATGAAAAGGTTGGCCGTTGTACCACAATCGTCTTTGGTGTAATGGAGAGCACACTGGACTAGACATCCAGAGGCCCGAGGTTCGATTCCTGGTTGACGAGTTAATTTTTTCATATCAGTATTTAATTTAATTAATAAATACATTTATATGTTTTTTTTTTTCTTTAATTATTTAGGTAATCTACGAGTACATATCATAAGAGTTCATTCATTAGAAAGAAATGCAAACACTTTTCCATGTAATGAATGTGAGTGTATCTTTAGGAAGCTAAGTACATTGAATGCACATATAAATCGTGTACACAACAATGTGCCAACTGAAAATGTGTCGAATCCATTCAATGTTATAAAAGAAATAATGTTATTAAACAAAGCAATGACAACACCTGCAAATGATGATAAATCAACTGATATATTACAACAAGCTGTTGAAAATTCGGCTATTCAAGACACAACATCAACACAAAATTCTTGGGAAAATAGTGAGAGTAACAAACTAAATAAAACACAAGATATATTAGTTCAAAGACATGATATAACGAATGTGAATTTATCTCAAACTAACTCAGTGCAAAATGATATTGAGATACGCCCAATTACATTAGCGGATCGAGCACCGGATGGTACACTTCGTAGACATGTTATTTATCAACGTAAAGTTGGTAATATTCGATGGCATCAATGTTCGTATTGTCCTAAAGAATTTAAAAAACCATCAGATTTAGTAAGACATATAAGAATTCATACAAATGAAAAACCTTATAAAGTAAGTTAATGTATCCTCAGGGTTTTATAGTAGGAAATGAATGTTTAGTAGCTGATTATTAGAAATTACTTTAAATTTTGATTAAAAATCTTATTTATCACATCCAACTCAATTCAGTTCAAACATATATTGTTAATGTCATATATCAAGTTCTACAGGAACAGTGAAATTTGAATTAACTAAGTATCCCTTCTTTTTTAACTAAATTTTTACACAACGTAAATCAATATTTTTGTACCTCTATAAATCTCTCCCAATACTTTTGTACCTAAGAGCACATTTTACAATTCTGGTCGGGTAGCGGGCACAATTTATATTTAAAAAAAAAACAATTTTAAAATATACAAATTGTGCTATCTGTTATAGTGGTATTTTTTAAATAAAACTTTTGCAATCTATTTGTGCTGTATTCATTTGGTTATCGAGATATATATCTAAAAGTTGATCGTGTTAAAAATACTAACAACTCTTGTTTTAAGTATTTTATCCAAAACCAAATGGATTTAACACAAACCAAATATGAAATTTTGAAAAACATTACTATATCACTTTTTTATCGAGGTCGTACTGCTGCGGGCATAGAATTGGGGACCCCTAAGTTAAATTAACAGGTTACATAATTTTTGTCTTCGTATTCTTTGTTCATGAGATACAGGTAAAATCATATCTCGTATTCGATCATCAAGCTATCAGATGGAATAAAGGAAGTTTAAATAAAAGTAAAACACAATCATTTGTATTACCAGAGCAGTTTCGTTTCAATTTAGAAATATCGTGTACCTGCATGTTTAAAAACTATTTTTAAACATTTAATTCATTATTCATAAATTTATTTTCAGTGTCATATTTGTGATAGAAGTTTTACCGTAAAAACAACGTTAACATCTCATTTAAGAACACATCTAAGTCAAAAAACAAAAAGATCGATAAATGGACATAATAATGAAACTGCAGAAAATTCAGGTAATATAACGCAAATTACTACTAACAATCAATGCCCATTCTGCAGTAAAAAAATGCCAAAGAAAAAATTATTAGAATCACATATTAATAGACATGAATTAAAAACGAATTTAAATTCAAATAAAAGTTTACTTTCGAATATTCAACTGCATGAACCATTTTATGTGACTGATAAAGGTTATTTTATTACTTATACTGTACAGAAACTACTTATTATTTTTTATTAAATGTCCTTTACCAACTTTTCACTTTAAATTTACTTTATTAAATTTTGAGCTATTAGACAAATTATTTTACTGTAATGTTATATATGAATAGTGTAAAACCTTGATTGGGTGCGAAATTTTTATTGTATAGTAAGTTCAAACTTAAATGAGACACCATTCCCCTTTTGCGCAGAAATAAAAAATTGGAATGGGTAAAAATACACTAATGCTATTTAATATATGAAAAAGGGGAATTTAATATAATAATTCAATAAAGGGAAAAGATACACTTTATCAATTATATAAAAAGAAATGCCATTATAATAAACTTATCTTATATTTTATTTCTATTGGCTATGGCCATCGACAAAGATATTCACATATGCAACCATCATAGTAAGAACGAGATGGCTATTATCAATAAAAGATTATATTTATTTATATACCAGTGGACATCAAACAAAATGCAAGTGAATCAATGATGTAAATAGTATGAAAATAAATTATAGAATTGATATTCAATAAAATTTTCGGATTTGTTATTAAATAAAATGTTTTTGAACAAGCAATTAAATTAATACTATAACTGTGCAGACCTCAGGCCTACGTTTAAGTACAAGTACTTAAAATTCTATTACATGACCTTTAAATTATTATCATAATTTACCGGGCTTTAACCCATTATGATTGTCGGCTATATTAAATAAAAATCGGCTAGCCAAAATTATTCTTTGATAAATTTCAATTCTTTTATTAAGAATTTGTTAATCCTGTTGTAATATAATAGAATTTTAATTACTTGTAATAAAACATAAAACCGAAACATATGGTTGCTTATTGACCTGAGGTCTGCCTATGTTTTTGTAACAAGGAAATATAATTCTATTATATTATATGACAGGATTAAAAATATTATTATTATAACAGGATTAAAAAATTCTTAATAAAATAATTAAAATTTATTAAAGAATAATTTTGGTTAGGCGATTTTTATTGAATAAAGCCGACAATCATAATTTAACCTAAAAATTATGACTACAAATTTTACCTGAATTAAAGAAAAATAATTTTTTTTTTTTGAAGCGGAGTATAAGTAAAAACAAATGTTTGAAAGAAGTAGATGCCGTACATTCCATTGTATTTAAATATTTAAAAAAATATAAAAACTTCCAAAATACCACACACACGAAACTGTTTGAGATTCACTGGATTAGTTGTTAACACACAGAAGTGTAGAATGATAATGATATACTACTTCACCTTAAATATCATATAGACTAGGTCCAAAAAAAATGTGTTTCTGCGACTGTCTCATTTAGGTTTGAACTTACTATATAATAAAATTTATTTTCCATTGTTTAGCTTTAACTACCTTTAATAGATTAGGAAAATTGTGAACAAAAGAAGCATTTTCAGGCGCAAATTGTAATCAAACATGTTATGACGGAATCTTGTAAAGTAATAATAATAATGGGGTTTTCCTCCGTTTCTGAGATTCCGTGGTCTACGAAAGAGGCCACCCACATCAATATTTTTCAACATTTTTAATTTTTAACGATGTATTTTTTTATGATGTGGGTGGAGGACAAGGAATTTGTATGCAGACTAGGAATTGGTAGGTTAATGCCTAAGGAACTACGCCGATGTTTATCTGGAGTTCGTGAAGGTAACTGCAGAAAACCTTCACAAGCCTAGCTGGTTACTTCGTTCTTGTCCATACGCTGACAGTCTAGTCAATAACGTCCCAGGTCCAAACAGGCAGAGCGCGTTAGTTCGCTCAGCTACTTGGACTGGTTGAATCTTGTCAAGTAAATACATTCGAATAAAATAAGAAGTTTTGACGACTCCTAAATTTTTTTTTTCCTGAGATAAAACGGCGGACGTTTGAATGGCGAAAATCTATATATTAGCGTAATTAAACAAACTATATATTGATTTTATGACTGGCTATGGCTGCGTTCATTTGTGTCATTTGATTTTGTAAGCACTCACAAATTAAACGTCTTTAAAAGCGATTGTCAGCGCTGAAAGCGTCCAATTGGAACGCAGCCTATATATATAACTATATACTGGTGAAATTTTTTTTTCATTTACTTTAAGCGCTTAATGCCGCTTATAAGCATTACAAACATCGTTTCATAGTTATGTAGACGTTATTTGTTGCTTATTCTACACAATATTAAAGATAATATATTACATTTTGATGGTAACGTATTTATAGCAGAAAATCAGAAACTTACACGACTGTCTCTTGTATCTAGAGCACTACCGTGCGCAAGGCCGAGTTTTTTTTTTTGAATTTTTTTTTCTATGCAGTGTCTTAAACGAAATATATCCGAAACAAACAAATAAAATAATTTAAAAATGTTTTTTATTTTATACATTTTTTAAATTTAATTTTTGCCAAAAATCAGCGATATCTTAACACTGTACTTGGTGTTCCAACAAGGATAAAATTTATTTATTTATTGTAAAATTTCTGTAAATTCATACGAAATAATTAATAAGAAGTAACTTCTGTATATAAATTTTGGCTTGTATGTTCAATTATATTATCGCGAATAATGTTTAATTATATTATTTTCAATTATAAATATTGTTTTCTTTAGGTGTGATTGAATCATATGTGTCTTCTAAAAATCGTACTAATTCAGAAATTCGACCTCACATATGCACTCAATGTAATGCAGCATTCCGAAAGATGAGTCATTTAAAGCAACATTTGCATACACACTCTGATGAGAAACCATTTACTTGCAACGTTTGTAACAGGTCTTTATAAATTTTTATTTTATTTAATATTTATTTGTGCTTATACAGTCAAATTTGATTAAATGAGACCTAAAGAAATGGTAAATCTCTATTACTGAGACTATTTTTAAAGTCTCGATTGTATTGTAAAACTTCTGTGGGAATCTTTTTAATCGAGACTGATCATTAATAGTCAATACCAATAAGTATCTTCGTTAAGTAATATAGAATGATAAAATTAGTATTCGAACTATAGTTTATAAATAGTATTGTGTGAATGAAAATGCAGATAATTTGATTTATAAACAGTTTACTTTCTTAATCTTCAAGGTACATATCCTGTATACCTCTATGACATAAAAGTTTCTTTGAGTCTTTAGTATTTCTCTAGAAGGGATCAAATAAGTTATCAATTTTAATTTCATTTAATCATGTTCGACTTTGTAGAGATTAAAGACTTGGGCTCTTGAATGATAAATTGGATCTGGTATATCCATATATACTCCTATAGAATCGGATCATGCCCTATCTTCCTTGTCAATAACCCAGTCAATGGTTTCGCTACATGTATTTCCGCTACATGTATTCCGCTATTTACTAATTAATCTTTTCTAATAACTTAACATAATATTAAAAAATATATATTAAATAATTATTCTTTTTTTATAGACATTTTCGATCATCTGGAGTTCTAAAAAATCATAAAAGATCGCATGAATTAATACGATCATATTGTTGTAAAGAATGCAATCAAGTATTTAGTAGTAGTGAAAGTTTACAACAACATTTAACATCACCATTTTTATGTCCATATTGCCATAAAAATTTTAAAACATTTTCAAATTGTCAAAAACATATATCGACTCATAAACTTGAAACAGCTACTGTAAGTTCATAAATGTTATATAATATGTGTTATGATTTATATTTTATACTTATACTTTAAATTACATCGCAGCTTCAACCAGATGAATCTAAATCAACAAATGAAATTATTTCAAATGAGGATATAAATTATGCAGCTGATAAAAATATAACACAAGCTATTAGTACTGGTAGGTAAGATTTGCAAATAATTATAGGCTTAATATATGTCAATATCTTAAATATAAAATATGATTAGCAAATCATTTAGCAAATATATACTGGTTGAAAAATTAAGATTAAACTTTTGGATCTACCTAGAGATGTAACAATGGGAATAATTAATTTTTGTGTTTTCTGGATTGGCCCGTCTAGTTTGTTTTACTAAAGTTGTTTACAGTTTTATTTAAGTTAAAAATCAAAATAATATATTTAAAATTTTAATTACAGAAGATACAGCAACAGAAACGGTAAATGTTATAAATACTGAAAATTCAGTATTACATACGTTAATTACAGATGAAACTGGAAACGTCACCCTAGCTGAACTCAACGCATCTAACATACCTGTGGTATGAATTATTTAAAAATTATTAATTTTGTTGCAACTTCATAATTCTTGACTATTTTAGGATATTCTTTTAAATGTACAAGAATCATTAGATAAAAATTTAATGCCAACAACTGAAAGTTTAAATGATATCGTAACTGAAGCAAATGTTGTATCAGGAAATTTGCAAAGCGTAAATGTTGAAAATAACAATCCTATAAATGTTGTATTTACAGTTTCTGAAGAAAATGATAATGTAAGATTCCATACAATAACATGTTATATTTTTCAGTTTTGAATGACAATTTTTTTTTTATTAATAATTTTTTATGCAGATGCTGTTACAAGTATCAAAATCGGAAAATACATTAGGCAATTTTGAAGAGGTAACAATAACCAAAGAAACAGTAGCTGCTCCTGATTTATTTATTAGTAACAAAATCAATAATTCTTTAGAAATCATCCATAAAGGATCGAATGATATCGTACTTCCTGAAATATTCAACATTGAAGACGTTAAAATGAAGAAAAATCAGTGTACATATTGTACAAAAACTTTTCGTAAACCATCCGATTTGAAGCGACATATTCGCACACATACTGGAGAGCGACCATTTTTTTGTCATATTTGTGACAAAAAATTCTCGTTAAATTCTACATTAAAAAGTCATTTAAAAATTCATGGTTCAATCACTAAAGATTTTGTATGCACTGTTTGTAGGAGTGCTTTTGGTACAAAAGGCAGCTTAAAAGTTCATATGAGATTACATACTGGTAAATTAGAAATCAAATATAATATATTTTATATATTCATAGAATTCAATTTGATAATGTCACGATCATAGGAAGTTTACTTTCAGTTATTTTCAAAATACTTTTATTTAACCTTTATCATTTGTTTTCACGATAATAGTATTATTATATGAATGAAGTATATGTCGTGGTCTCATTGAGAAATCTGTTTTTTCACGAAGATCTTAAACATTTCATGAAACGTCGGCGTATTGTGAAAACATGAAAAGTTACATGTAGTGTCTAGGCGTTTCGTGCAAAGCCCATCATACTTCGACGTATTGTGTCGAACATAATATGCCTAATTTATGAAATCCTAGACATTTCATGAAAAGTTGATGCGTATTATTTCCATTTCATTTCCATTATAATGGATATTATGAACTAAGTCCAAATAATATTCCTTAGGTAATCGGATGAAAATAAATTATTTTCATGTGTCCAATTCTGTATAAATGCAGTATACCCTCAAAGGTTATATCTTTTTCAGTTTCAAATACTAATTATTTCAATGGTTTTAGCCACGACATCTGAAATATATAGAAAGCCTTTTAGCGCGAGGGCCTATAAACACGCAAACCCGACTCGGTTGGAATAGTTACCTTATTTAATTTCTCAGTAACTATAACCTCCATTGCTTAGAAATTACAACCTAATATAAGATAATTAGGTTGGCAAACCTTTTCTTAAGCAAATAATCGGACGAATAAATAAAAATTTATTTTCATTCGATTACTGAAGGAATATTATTTGGACTTAGTTCATAATATCCATTAAAATGAGCAATCCATTTTCATGAAGTGCCTAGGATTTTCGTGAAAAAAGGATTTCTCAATGAGACACGATATAAAAAAGGAAGACTATGTTCGACGCAATCCGTCGAGGTATGATGGGTTTTTCACGAAACGCCTAGACATTACATGTAACTTTTCATGCTTACACAATACGCCGACGTTTCATGAAATGTTTAGGATCTTCGTGAAAAAACAGATTTCTCAATGAGACCACGACATATACAAAATAACCATTAGTTACAGTATTTCTTATGATTCGTGTCTTATGGTGGTATAATGTGCAATTTTAAACAAAAGGGTTGTTTCCTTTGGTCGAGTTAGATAGATAGCAAATTAGATAGAAATAGTCGTCTCTCCTCATGTATAGAGATGGTCACACAAATAACTGAGTAACTGGTGAAGTTTTTGGGTGAGTCGAATGATTGAATGGACAGGTTAATGATTCGCTCATTCAACTTCTCCCACTGATAAATTTATAGCACGACCGCATACTTGCCTGTATACTTAGCCGCTATAAACTACCGAGCGAATGTTAAAGGGAGTTTAGTGTACGTAATTATAAATTTTTATATTATACAATAAACTACTGAGTAACTTCAAAGTTTAAACTACTGCCAACTTTACTGTAGCACGCGAGAGCTGATAAAGCGTTGAGATTTTCTTGTGATAAGTTTGATCGTAATGCACTTTTGATTCTTTTCATTAATGAAAATGATCTTTCTCCTCGACATTTCATCACTATCAAACTCAAATAAATTCTAAACCCTATGTCTACGTTTGGAAAACTTTCAATATAATATTCAATTGTGTTAGGACACGATATATCCACAAACATCTACTCTCATCATCTTTTTGTTTGATGTGTGAACTTTCAATTAAATTCATTAATCCAACGATTTCAACGGCATAAATCTTAGTTACTAAGCAGTTTAGTGAGAAAATATATTTTAATAAAATCGAGATATTAATATAATTTATTTGTCAACATTGAGGGCTGCAGCCTTTTTAGCCTTATGATTAATTCGGCCCTGCTAGTAGTCGATTAAACATTTAATATTATTTTCGTGTATTTTCATTTTTCCCTTATTTTCGCCTTCACCAAACTCGACCGACTACGATTGTAGTGTAGTCAGAAGAAACACAAATTTGAATGAAGTACTCGGTCGAGATATTGACCCCCCATTAGGCCAGCTTTTAATTTAGATTAATGTGTCAATCAGATTAGTTTTGAATGTTATTGATATAAAAAATAAACCATTTAATTAGTTTATGATTCTGTTTATTTAATGTGAATTATTATTTAAGGTGTAAGGCCATTTCCATGTGATTATTGTGGCTTACGATTTCGTACATCTGGTCATAAATTGGCACACCATCAGGCACATTTAAAAGAAATTGAACGACAAAAAAATGATGCTAATACTAAGAGCTCAAAAAATTTTCGAACCAAAAATAAAATCAGAAAATTACATGATGGTATTATATTAGATAATCAATCAAATTTAAACTGCTGTGACAGCATCGCAGATAATATTGGTAATGAAATAAATAAATCTAACGAAAATCAAGGATTGGAGGTAAGTGTTGAATTTGATGATTGTCTGGATTCTTTAAATAAGATTTATTTAACCAAATCAATAAATTATTACAGAATTAAAATGAAAGAATTATGAATTACAGTTTGACTTGAAAAATATATAATAATAAGCACTTTTAATACGTGTATATCTAGTATGTCCTTTTAATCATTAGTTACCGGGCGTAGTTAAGTAATGATTACTTCGATCATATAATTACACTTACAGTGACTAGCAGTCACCAAAATGTTAGTGTGGAACAGTGATACTCAACACTTCTTCCGCACTAGACCTGCTGCAATACGCAGTTCTAGAAATTGTTGAGGTAATACCAACTTTTGTAATGTCATAGTTCAAGCAACTGCCGCACCATTGTGCATAACTAGCATTCCATTGGTAGACCTCCTGGTAGTTTCGTTCCCACTGAAATCTGCATCAGTGTAGGCCAATAAGCCCTCTCACTGAATTACCACCGAATTGTAAACCTAAGTTTTCTGTACCTCGCAGATACTTAAAGATTCGTTTTAAAAAAAATGTTTACTTCCTCCTGATCTGAGGCCGCTACTAATCCATTGTCAACATAAATAGCTACTATTAGCTTCTTTCCGGCACGATGACGGATGAAAAAACATGGATCAGCTATCGACATAAATAGTTCTTGTTTCTTAAAAAAAATGTGTAAAGCGTTGATTCCAACACCTAGGACTCTGGCGAAGTCCATATAGACTCCCTTTTAATCTACAAACACGGTTTCAGCTAAAAGAGAATTGCCTGACTGTTTAGAAACATATTTTCCACCATTCTCTTGTTTAAATTTGAAACAGTTTTTCTTAATATGTCCTTCACGCTTACAAAAATTGCACACAATCCTATTTTGCACAGATTTTAAAATAGTTTTACTTGATACAAACGCACTATCTGTCGATGAAGTTAAACGTTTTTCTATAGTACACAACTTTTCTAACAAATTACTTGTAGTCTGTTGTTCTGTGGGTAAACTTTCCCACACATTAGTGAATTCCTGAAATTCAGGCCCAATTGTAGACAAAATTTGACCATGTAACAATTCCACTGGAATCTCGTTACCAACATTACGTTTCTTTAGCTCACTGTTCATATCGAAAAATAATTTTTCAACTTTAGCAACATATTGAGCCACATTGTCACTTTGTCTTTTTAATTGGAAAAATTCAACCATTAAAAGGCTTAAACGCTGTACAGTTGACTGTTCATACACATTCACAAGCTTATCCCAAATGTCTTTTGCATTCTTCAATGTCAACACTAAATTAGCCACATTATTTGACAAAGCGCCTGCAATAAATGACGCTGCTTTAGCGTTGTCCTTTTTCCATTGAATATAAGTTTCAGTCGAAACTCCTGGACATACTCTTGTACCATATATAATATCAGTTAAACCAAACTGTTCAAAGTGTAGGGACATTTCCCACCTCCATTTAGCCCAATTGTCAGGCCCCATTAATTTTTCCACTTTCACTATAGGATCCATAATGTAAAAAATTGCTAACGTAATTTTTACAAATAATAATTGTTTTTTTTTTATATATTATTTTTTTTAATTTTTTTTTTGGTTAAATGACCTCTATTTGGCTTTCAAAAAAAATATTCCAGAACAATCCATTTTCTGCAGCAAGCTTGCTGGGCCCATAACCTGTTGAATTTGATTGTCTGGATTCTTTAAATAAGATTTATTTAACCAAATCAATAAATTATTACAGAATTAAAATGAAAGAATTATGAATTACAGTTTGACTTGAAAAATATATAATAATAAGCACTTTTAATACGTGTATATCTAGTATGTCCTTTTAATCATTAGTTACCGGGCGTAGTTAAGTAATGATTACTTCGATCATATAATTACACTTACAGTGACTAGCAGTCACCAAAATGTTAGTGTGGAACAGTGATACTCAACAGTAAGAACATCTTTTCAAAATCCCATATGCGAAAATGTAGTATTCGATTATTATTAGTATGCCATGATAAATTTTAATTTATTTATTATTTCGGGTGCTAATTTGTGGTTCGTTAATAAGTGTATTTTTGTTTATAGACCATCTATTTGGTACAAAAACAAATGGAAATGAATTTATCACAACTTCAAGAAAATCCGTTAAATATAACTATAAGCTCATCGAATATTTTGGATGATGATGTTTTGAAATCACTGAATTCTCTAGATTTGAATCAAATTATTGTCCAATCCGTGAATTCACAAACTTTAGTAACAAATAATGAATGTGAAATCAGTCAAAATTTAATTGAAACGCAAGACAATAATAATTTTCCAAATGGTAAATAAAACATAACATGATTTAATACCAAAATCGGATGATGATTTCACAAGATCATATCGTTAACTTGAATGAGCACAGAACCGACAGGTTAACCTGTCAACTGCTTACTCCAAGATAACCATGGTTACAGAAATGTTATATTTGAAAATTTTTTCATATTTACGATAACACACTGTATATTTCATTTTAATAAGTCGGAGCCGAGATGTAGAGGAGAGTTGATACTGTTGCGTTTTTCTTTGTACCCCAAAGTTTTATGTATATAAATATAAAAGATATGCCTTGTGAAATCTAATGATTCTTTTAAAAACACCGTGTACTTATTACATATTAAGAAAATAAATTTATTTTTATAGTCGAACAAGATGTTCAAGATAAAAAAATGTTTTTATGTGGATTTTGTTTAAAGATTTTTGAAAAGTCTAGTCAATTACAACGTCATTTACGTATTCATACTGGCGAACGTCCTTTTGTTTGTAGTCTTTGTAATAAATCATTCAATCAGAAAAATGCATTAGATCGACATTTGAAAACTCATTTAGATAGTAAACCATATGAATGTCCTCATTGTGAACATAAATTCACTCAGAAAGGAAATTTAAAAACTCACATCCAAAGGTAATTTTATATTAAGGCTCAGTTTGCAGTTTTGTTAACAATTTAATTTGATTTTTTAGGACACATGAATCTGGTAAAGTTTCTGTGAATGAAACTTTACTAACAAGTTGATAGAGAAAAATTGATGACTAGAAAAATTAAATTAATCATTTTGTGAAAAATTGATCTTTTTGTATATTAATAAAATTTTATATTTTAAATTTATCGTGTTTTGATGTATTTTTTGTGGAACATATTTTCGATATTTCGGAAGTAAAATTGTTAATTAATACATTTAGTTTTTTGTTGGCCTTGTCTAGAACTGAGGTCATCTCAGGGGTTGTCAAGGATTGTGTGGAGCAACTGCTGGAGCTGGCAAAACGGAACAATGTTAAATTGATCTGGGTGCCGGGTCACAGTGGTTTCGAAGGAAACGAAAAAGCAGATACCTTAGCAAAGAAGGGAGTCGGAATACCCTTCATAGGCCCAGAGCCTATTTGAAGAATTCCAAGGACTGCATGTAAACAGGTGATCAACGAGTGAATAAATGCTAAACACCGTGATCACTGAGAAAATGTCCCGCAGCAAAAGCTCGGGAAAATACTGCTTTAGAATGCAACCAAGAGGCTATCTCTCGATGCACTGAAGCTGAACAGGATGCAACTGCGGAAGGTTACCGGATTCATTACCGGGCATTATCCCGGAAGCATTTACACACAATGGGACTCCATAACGGGTCCCATAACGGTTGTGTGCAGATTGTGTGGCGAGGAGGAAGAAACATCCAGCCACATTATTTTTGACTGCGAACCTCTGGGTTACAGCAGATACAAGGTATTCAGTGCATCTCACCCCGAATATATGAACCTTCTGGACGACCTGATAAGCTAGCTCCTGGCCATTGCCAACATATGGGAGAAGCGAATCTCATCAGACTGAAGTAGAATAAGGTCGAAGTGCAATACTTTTTAGACCCCAAGATATATCTATCTATCTATCTATTACCTATATACTCCTTTAGTAGATTTCTACACATAAAAATCCGAACTTATTTTAGACTCGAACTGTTTACTTATTATATAAGGGGTCAAAAGAAGATGAAGTCAAGAAGATAATAACAATAAAATATATTTTATGATGCTGTTTTTTTAATTTAATTTTGGTTGCTTTCGTTATATCGAGCTGGTGTATATTTCCAGTATAATTATAATTCAGTAAAGTATAATTTCTCTTCTTTCTTAAATCTTACATTGGGAAGAAACAATGGCGTAAATGAAAACCAAGGTTCTAAGTATAGTTTATTACTTCGATTACTTAACGATAAACCGTACACTTAAATATAACTCGTTGGTTCAAATATATTACATTAGAGTGTATCAGCTTCTAAAGTTTCTTGGTACATTTTTTCAGCTGATTTAATCGAATATAATTTGTTATAAAAATACAAACAACTTTTTTTCTAAACATTGTTTCGAAAACCGAATTAATTCGGTATTAACCAACTGTTAAATTTTGAAAAAAGGGTGCTACTTAGGTATATAGGTCGCTAGTGTATAATCTCTGGTATAATCTGGCCAAACAAAAACAGATCCTTGAAAAAAAAACTTTGAAAAAAGGATTTCACTTTATAAAGTGTATAGTATGCAACAATATTAGTAGACCAAAGAAAAATTCTAAGAAAAAAAAGGGAACGTTCTTTGTACGATTCAGTATGAGTAGCATTGTAGATGTGGTCTATATTTGTGTGAATTTAGTAGCTTCGAAATTGTGGCAATCTTGCCGTGTTCTTTGATTTTATATATAGCGATTTTTTTTAACAATATGGACTACGCGGTAGTTTCATCATATTTGGTTGAAAGTTTAATGATGTTCCCAACTTTAATAAGTTAAAATTATTTAATATTAAATATATTATAATGTATGATTTATCAGTTATTGATATTTTTTTAAATGTACACAACAGGAACTTTTTAAATAATTAATTATTCCTGACGCATCAAGTTAAAAAAAAATTATGTTGCTTCATTAAATGAACCAAGGGGGAAGCGCCCAAGTTTACCCCACTGTAGCTACGCCTTTGTATCGTATACATGGATATTTAACTGTTAATGATAAGTTTAATTTATCCTTCTGTTTTTTTCCTCGCCTTCGGTATAAAACGGTATAATTTTTATACTCGGTATATAATATATACCTGGGTATATTAAGTTTAGTACCGTTTTTGTAACGGTTGAAAATAATGATCGCAGAAAAAAGTTTTGGTGTACGTGTTCATAAAATGACCTAATTAGTCCATTTTCGCAAATATATCTGTCCGTCCGCCCGCCTGTCAACACGATAACTCAAAAACGAAAAGAGATAGCGAGCTGAAGATTTGTATGCGTGTTCTAGAGCTAAAAAGAAAGGGCAAGTTCGTGAATGGGCAAAATCGGACCATGTTTGGGCAAAATGGACAAAACTGCCTATCTTTGAAACCGCGAAGAGATAGGACAAAAATGTTCCTTTTTTAAAAATAAATAACTTTTGTTAGAATTTTTTTACATAAATTCAGTATATACCGGGTATTTAAGCAATTAACTCAGTTGTTATTTTCACTTAATTGTTTTTTACTCGATTACAATCGTACACATGGCCACAAAAGTAGCTCTCATTTTTCAAAATTTTATAATTAATTTGTATCTTATTCATTTGGTTTTCGAAAAAATGCTTCGGATAAAATTTGTTCATTACTAACAACTTTCATTCGAAACTTCCCAAAAACCGAATGGATAAGATACAAATCAACTTAAAAATTTAGAAAAATGAGCGCTACTTTTGTGTGCCCATACATTATTATGGGCTTATTCCATAATGGTAACATCAATAAGTTTTAAGTTGGCATTACTTAAAAAGGAGAGGTAGAGATGGATGGTTCTGTGTTCCACCATCATAAACATCATCAAAAGTCGTATGACGTATGCTATTGTAATGATAGAGGAATCATTTTTATTATTTATTTATAATTTATACTTAGTTAATCTTATCTAGAGCACGGTAGTGCGCAAGGCCGAGTCTGTTATTAAACAAAATAAAATTTTTTGTTTTTATTCAATTTTATTTAATTTTTTGTTTCTCAGTCATTGCATGATTCTGACAGCAGAAGATTTATGATTGATGATGTTTGTGATGGTGGTACACAGATCCATCCATCCCTACCCCTCCTTTTTAAGTGATGCCAACTTATAATTTCTTGATGTTACCATTACGGAATAAGCATAAATATAATTACTGACCTCTATATAACAGAAGTCAGCACAACCTCTTGTGTAAAAGCCATATATTATGTAATACCAGAGATTTAATCTCTGGTAATACTCCTATATGGTCAGTTGGAATAGGAAAGAATGTCCCAACATTAGCATATATACATATGCATATATTCATATGTATATACATGTATAGGACAATATGTCTCGGAGGATGGAGAGAATCAATATAATCGGCACCCTAATGTTGGGACAGCTTCCACTTATGGAAACTGTTCATATAGGTGTATTAAATATATGGTAAAAGCATACAATCATATATGTAGGAGCATTACATATACTCCTTTAATAGATTTCTACTCATAAATATCTGAACTTTACTTATTAGTTATTTATGATTAGCTGTAGCCCCAATGGAGCATAAAAAAAATATGGGGTCATAAAAGGGTGAAGTGCAAGATGATAATAACCATAAAATTTAGAAATTACATGAAAAAATAAAAGTTTAACCAGAGATTAGTAGATTTAACTTCATTTTATAAAATATATTTTATAATGATGTTTTTTAATTTAATTTTGTTTGCATTCGTTGTATCGAGTTGGTGTGTATTTCCAAATGTGTATCCGAAGATAAAACAATATCAACATGATCCTGATCCTATTAATCCAGGTGAACCATTATTTTTAACTCCATTAATAAATTCTGGAAATATATCCGCTGCACAGAATGCAGCAAAAGTTGATTGGATTGGTTTTAAAAATACAACATCTTATACTGGATATTTAACTGTTAATGATAAGTTTAATTCAAATTTATTCTTCTGGTTTTTCCCTGCATTAAATAATTATGAAAATGCACCAGTTATACTATGGCTACAAGGTGGTCCTGGAGCAACATCACTCTTTGGTTTATTTACTGAAAATGGTCCATTCATTGTAAAAACTAAGCACGGTGTTAAATTACGCAAATATTCATGGCATTTATATCATTCAATTATATACATTGACAATCCTGTGGGAACAGGGTATAGTTTTACAGATAAAGATGAAGGATATGCAAAAAATGAGACAGCTGTTGGAGACGATTTGTATAATGCATTACTACAATTTTTCAGACTATTCCCAAATTTACAAAAGAATCCATTCTTTGTAACGGGCGAATCATATGCCGGTAAATATGTGCCGGCTATTTCATATACAATCCATACAAAAAATCAAAATGCCGATTTAAAAATTAATTTACAAGGACTTGCTATTGGGAATGGATTAAGCGATCCTGAAAATCAATTATTATATGGTGATTATTTATACCAATTAGGATTAATAGATAGCAACGAAAGAGATGATTTTCATAAAGTTGAAGATCAATGTAGATCGTTAATTAAAAATAGTAAATGGAATGAAGCTTTCGAAACATTTGATAATCTGCTAAATGGTGATATGACTAATGGTTCATCCTTATTTGCAAATAGCACCGGATTTCATTTTTATTTCAATTATTTGCATAGCGAAGATTATGAAAATACAGATTGGGGCTCCTATGTTCAAAAAAATTACATTCGAAAAGCAATTCATGTTGGCAATAAAACTTTTAATCTCGAAACTTCAAAAGTTGAACAAAATTTGAAACAAGATGTTATGCAGTCAGTGGCGCCATGGATTACACAGTTGTTAGCTAACTATCGGGTGCTTATTTATAATGGTCAATTGGATATTATTGTGGCATATCCCCTAACAGTGAATTATCTTAGAAATTTAGATTTTAATGGAGCACAAGAATATAAAACTGCACCACGAAAACAATGGTACGTGGATTCGGAATTAGCTGGATACGTTAAAACCGCTGGCAATCTTACAGAAGTTTTGGTAAGGAATGCTGGACATATGGTGCCTGCAGATCAACCTAAATGGGCATTAGATCTTATATCTAGATTTGTTTCTAATAAACCATTTGTTACTACAGAATTATAAATTTTATATACATTTTTTTAATAAAGTATTTTTTGGATAAAGCCGTTTAATAAATATTTTAATGATTCCTAAAGTTACCCAAAAATTATTATTTGTCATATCTCTTACAGAATACACAAAATTTCATCATCGTTCAAGGGCGTCGCCAAGGGGGGGGCAGTTGCCCCCACCTAGAGATTCAAATAAAATGACTCATTGTTTTTGAATGAGATATGAGCAGAATTAATTTGTATTGAACTTTATATGCGCGTAAGGGGAACTTATGTAAAAATAGAAGGGCAACTTATTTAAACCTATTTTAATAATGACCATTTCTTTGAGGGGAAATATTATAGAAATTTCATCTCATAATTTTTACAAGCTAAAAAAGAATGTAAAATATTTTTCTGTAAACAAATATATTGAGTGTGCACAGAAAAATTATTAATGAAAACTTACAAGATTTTCATAATAAAGTGGTTGAGAAGTTTACAAAAAAACCTGTGAAAAAGATTGTGTTTCAATTAACTTAATAAAAAAAAGAATCTCGCTTGACTACTTTATTATTAAAATCTTGTAATTGTCACTGTCCTATATTTTGTCCCAAATCCTTTTTATTCTATTATTCTAATAAATATAATAACTATAATAAATATGCTTTTGACTGTAATATTAATAACTTTAAAATTAATAGTTTTCCCATCTTCTATATATCAACTTGCTGCCCCCCTCTGGGCCATCGGCTGGCGACGCCCTTGTCATCGTTCTCTTTTCGTTTTAGAGTTATCGTGTTTTCGCACATGCTTAAATTAATTAGGTCATTTTATGAACACCTACACCAAAAATGTTTTTCTGAGATTAATATTTTCAACCGTTACGAAGTCGTGGCTAAACTTAATATATCATTGTATACATTACATACACCGGGTATAAAAACTTTTAAATATCCAATTATTACGGCTTAAATTTGAATATGTAAATAATTATATTTAAAGTGGGTTTGGAAATTTTACAATGTCAATAGAAGTGAAAGAAGTTTTTCGGTGAGAATATTTCAACAAAAAATTATTTTTCTCTTTTCTGGATGTCTCTAAAAACTGTTATGAGGAACTCTAAACATAAAATTCTGCCTGGCCATTTATTTTGAACAACGAACGAAAAAATTAATTTAATATTTTTTCAAATATTTTAAATTCTACTCAATATATGAAAATCGCATGTATTCCTCTTTTTCCAAAGTACTATCTGAAAAATCTAATAGATTCTTGAACGCTACACGATCTTTATATACAGAAGTGGAATCCCACTTTTGTCTATTTAAAATCACGTATGAATATTATATTACGTCTTAAGTTTTACTTACAAAGTATATTACCTCTAATGGATAAATCAGATTTCTGTCAAAGTTTGAAACGACGCTTTGTAACAGCAGTGAAAATTTAACATCGAAAACAATACTCGTATTTACATTGCATTTTGTATGAGGAATAAACTAAATAATTGGAAACGTCTAATATTCACATTTCAGCATTAAAAATGTTTTTAAAATTTGACTCATTAGTAGCATAATATATGTAATATTAGATAGGAACAAAGTATCTACATGTGAGAGGTTTGCAAAAATTTACAATACTAATCGAAGTTTGCAAATTAAACCTACCCGCAACATAATGTTTAGAACAGTTGTAAAATTGAAATAGAACTTATTTTCTGTAAATCATTTTAAAAATATTTTTACGATTGCAATACTTAATGTGACTGTCGGGATTACTGTAAAAACAAAAAATTATAATTATTATCATTTTTCTAATTTATTTTAACTATAAACACTTAAAATTTGTAAATTATATACAATAATCTATGATCCTTGAAAGAATTTACTTAAGAAATCACTTGGTGGAGGTTCTTGACTTTCTTTAAAGTAAGTCATAATATGGCCTTTTTGTTTCCAAATTCTTTCTGTTTCTTTTAATTCCATTTGACCCTGTACAGAAAATATATGCAGATTAATAATTCATTCATTCAATATTGGCTGAGGATATACGGACTCTCGCGGGTCTCTTACGTGAGTTAATATTTTTTGTCATAATTTGTGTGTTAAGAACAATAAAAAATGATTAGATGCCTTCAAATTTTAGCATTATCTTTAATAAAATCTTTTTGGTGAAAAATTCAAGATTTTTTACTGATTAGTTTAAATTTCATTGATGAAAAAATAAAATGAAACCTTAGATAATCGGATATTCATGCCAATTTTCAGATAATTTATCTGAGAACTCAGTCACGCTGAAAACACGCAAGAGACCTGCGGGTGCTCGAAAAGCCATATTGTTAAATATTACGTATTTTACTACCTTAATTACAAGTAAATCAATTACACGAATGTCTGTTACATCCTTATTCTTCTCGAAAATTTCACGGAGTTTTTGTCTACATTCTGGTACAGTTTTTGGTATATCGTAATCAAAAACTATTATAAAATAAATACAATTCTGTAGAGATTACGTTACATAATTAATGATATTGATATTTACCAACGGAAGGCATTTGACGATACCATGCTTTATACAAAGTAATTACACGACTCCTAGCTCCATTTTTATCTGTTGACAATATTGGCTTTACTTGTCGGAGGGCTTTAACTGCTTGGGCCATTTTATGGCAAAAATTAATGGACAATAATAGTCTATATAATTTGACACTTGTTTTTAACCAAACATTTCAATAATAGTTGCTTTACCGACCGATTTTTTGATTCAGATTCATTTCTAAAAATTAGTTCATATTTTATACAATAGATGTCTGATTTTAGTATTTTGCAAGTTTAAAAACCATGAGCTACGAAATAATAAATTATTTGATTCATTTTTATTATTATCTTATCACTCTTATCACTATATACATCATAATTCAAATACATTATCGTAGGTTAATAGACTAGGCATTTATTTAAAATTATTAATCACAACTTTAGTGCAATGTAAACCATGCATTTTGTAGATTTTGTATAAAATGACCTAAGGCATAATATTTATTATATTATATGGTCCTTGAGCCAAAAAAGTTGTATTATCGCAATATTAAATTTATAAATCAATATTACACAGCTGATTATTATTATTGTTTATTCAGGGTCGGACTAAGAATTTGTAGCCTTGGGACATGATATTAAGACGCCTTGAAAAATTTGTTTAAAAATATTAACATACTTACTGAAATACCCGGCGTTGCACGAGATTCAAAAATCCTTATAGATAGTGTATTACAATTCTGCTTTAAGAATTGGGAAAGGGAGGTTTTTCACACAGTTCTTCTTTATTTAAAAAAGCACTTCTTTACACAGCTAAGTATGGACACAATTTTTCCGCCCCTTCGCTTTTACATGTATGGACATGTGAAATAATATTCTGTTGAATTCTAAACCGTTTGAGAAAAACCGTATCAAAACCGGTTAAGCCATTTTAACGTGATGCGAAGACGAACATCGAACATCCCCCCTTTGCCAGTAGCGAAGGGGGGCCGAAACCTGACACGTAGGCCTTTTTTAACGACCCCTAGGCCCTAAAAGACAAGGAATAATTTGTATGTAGACTGGGAATTGGTAAGTTGTGCGGCTGTAGCCGACATTGAGTACGTTGCCAGTTTAGTCAATTAACCGCCACATTATTTAAAAAAAATTAATTCAATTGACAAACTGCCGGAGTTGGAATCGAAACAGCAACCTCCCAGTTCCGAGCAGAGTGTCTGTTTTCATAAAGTAATTTCAATATTATACAATCATTTCTCAAACGCGTATCACCGCTGTATTGATATTGGCGCTGTCGAAACAAAATTTCAGATTTTTAATTTAGGAAGCACGTTTCATTAATCGGTCATAAAATTTCAAATATATTTTATTTGCTATTCTACATTTAGTTAATCAGACTAATTTTGAACAGATTTTTGAGTTGGCACCCTATGCTGAATTCTTTTTCGTAATATTAACTTAACGTTTATAATATATCAATAAGTTTCAATAAGACATACATCGAATATTAGTTATTTATAGGGTGTTCAAAATTGTACGAGGCTATCAGATCATAATCGATTGCTGATATATGAACCAATATAAATAAAATGCTTTCAAAAATGTGATTAACATATTCAGACAAGTTTCTGTGACGTAAGGAGCTATTATTCTACAGTCCAAATTTTGGCAAATATACAATTCAAAGATACCAAAATTGTTTAGTATTTTTTGTTTCAAACTTTTTTAAAGTTTTAAACGGAAAAAAAATAATGTCAACAGCTACCAACATTGCTTGTAATTAAATAATTCATGAAAAAGGTCATTTCTTGAAAAAAAAGGTAGCTTTGTGATGATGAAGAATGAAGACGATGAAGAAACTGATAATGATGAAGAAACTATCGATGTTCTCGGCAAAAAAGTGTTTCCCAATGTTCACTGCACCAAAAAAAAAAACCACTTGAACGTCCTTTTTTTCGCAAAGCAATATGGATAATCGGCGATTCGGATAGTTGGAGCTCGTATGATTCGAGTTCTACTGTACATTATTACTGATAAATATTATGCAAGAATTTATAAAGATGAAAGAATTAAATAGTTTTAATTATCTAATTAAAATAATTAATAAAGTTATAATTGTTTTTATAAATTAAAAGGTAAATAATTTAAAAAAGTAGCGGTATGATATTACTTATATTTAATTGCATGATTTTTAAATACATGCATTACCTATTTAACGTAGGTAATGAAAAAATTAATAAATCTCTGTATATATATATTTAATTATTTTCTTAATTTATGTGGAGAAAAGTAATAGATTATAGAATTGTATACAGGCTGAGACATAAAAAGTAATTAGTGTAAAAATACGAGTACAGTTTTATGTAATCAGAAATTCACATTTTTATCTTCCAAGCTATATAGTATATAATTCAGAGGTGGACACAGGCGGCTCCCCGGAGCCGAACGGCTCTCTATAAGCTGTGTGAGAGTAAGTAAAAAAGGTATGTTTTGAAGTAAGACGTTTCAATACAGGTTGCCTACCGATTATTGCCCGATAATTTATTCAATCAATTTAGAAATACTTTTATAATATATTTATTGTTTAAGAAATATCTTTTACAATATGGAGAGATACACCAAAAAACATGATAATAATAATAACAATAATAATAATAATAACAATAATAATAATAATAACAACAATAATGATGATAGCAATAATAATAATTACAACAACAACAACTACATGTATTCCCACTTTATGTAAAATTTAACCATTTAATAATTTTACTCCTCCAATAATCCTTGAAAATTGCTTGATCAGGTTTCCATGGAAGCATCCAATTGTTAACTTTAATCAGCTGAGATTGAAATTCATTAACATGGTTCATTATAGTAAATGTTCAAAGATCGCCATTTACGACAATGCCCTGCACCGGTCGGTGGCTATGGACTGAAAATTGATATTTAAGCTATTAATAATAAATAAAGAAATAGTTCACCTAAGCAAAAATCTTTGAATATATGTGTAGACTGCTTAAAAGACAATCAAATTATTATGATCATATAATGTACAATTATTATAATTTTTGGAGTCGGTGTCAGCAAAGAGAAATTGAAAAAATATTGTCGTTTTTTTTCGAAAAAATATTGTATTTATTTAAATTTTAATGTTTCACATAAAATTTATCCTTCACATAAAATTTGGACACCGACTCCAAAACTAACAATAATTGTACATTATATTATCCTAATAATTTGATTGTCATTTAAGCGTCTACACATATATTTAAAAATTTTTGCTTAGGTGAACTAAAATTGACACAAAAATACGCAATTATTTTTTTACTTTTTAGTGATTTTTGGATTTAGAATATTTGATTTTTGAAGTCGGTTTTCCATTTTGCCAAAATTTTTTTTTATTTCTCGCTTTTTAGTGACTTTGAAGTTCTATAACTGATTTTATTTGCCTGAATATGGGTAGACTAAACGACCTACTAATTTTTAGTGTATTTTTTTATAACACATTTTTTTTTCCCGTTTTTTTTTTTTAATTTTTAGTGCATTTTTTCATAGCAGATTTTCAGTTTTTTCGCGTCCAAAATGACTGAAACTTTGGCGAGTAACTGTCAACATATGAACAACGAAATTTCCTAGCTTTTATTTACGAGTGCTGCTATCTTCATGTTGAGGTCGGAAACTTTTCAGACCACCCTCGTACGTGCATATTAATTTTTAACCCGACTTCAAAAAAGGAGGATGGTTCTCAATTCGTCTGTATTTTTTTTTTTTTTTTTTTTTTTTTTTTATGTGTGTCACCTCAGAACTCCGACATTTATGAACCGATTTTGAATTTTTTTTTTTAGTTCTAAAGGGTTTGGTTTCCCATTGGTCCCATTGTCACCAAATCCCATTCTGATGAGGGGATCCCCGGAAAATCGAGGAAAATCCTCATTTTATATGTGATAACCGATTTCTGCGAAATTTTTTTTTTTTTTGAAAGTGTATACTCATTCATACTGGGAAAATAAGAAAATTTTTTTAAAAACCGACTTCAAAAAAATTTTTTACAAAAAAAAACCGACCCCAAAAAAAAAACAAAATGCATGTAAAAAAAATTGAAAATCTGTTATAAAAAAATGCACTAGAAATTTAAAAAAAAAAAAAAACGGGTAAAAAAAAAACTTATAAAAAAATGTACTAAAAATTAGAAGGTCTACCCATATTTAGACAAATAAAATCAGTTATAGAACTTCAAAGTCACTAAAAAGCGAGAAATAAACCATATTTTGACAAAATGTAAACCCGACTTCAAAAATCAAATATTCTATAACAAAAAATGCACTAAAAAGTAAAAATATAATTTCATATTCTTATGCCAATTTTAGTTCACCTGAGCAAAAATTTTTAAATATATATGTACAATTATTGTTATTTTTGGAGGCGGTGTCCAAAAGTTATGTGAATTTCGCTATGCTGACACCGCCTCCAAAAATAACAATAATTGTACATATATATTTAAAAATTTTTGCTTAGGTGAACTAAAATTGGCATAAGAATATGAAATTATTTTTTTACTTTTTAGTGTATTTTTTGTTATAGAATATTTGATTTTTGAAGTCGGGTTTACATTTTGTCAAAATATGGTTTATTAAGTATCGTTTTCTAGTCTGTATATAGAGATAGAGTATCGCTATAGCATTGTTAGTACTATTATTCATTTACATTAAGCGTTAAGCTAGTAGATACATCGATCTAGAATGGAAAGTTTATTTTATTTTCAAAAAAATAACTTTTGAACCCAAAAAGTTGTTCAATTAAAAATGTGAAACATTTAAATCTAAGATCAAGCAAGTAAAATAAGTTTATAATGAAGTTTTGCAGTATATATATTATGGATATGCAAGTACAAAAGTAATATATTTAATTGTTGTAAAACCTTTCACAAATGAAATTACGAAATCAATATAGGTAATGAATACTTTTATTCATAAATACTGTGTGTTCACAAAATATTCAACTGGTTTATTAGGCAACATTTAGGGTTGTCAATCGTTCCGACTTTTTTTCAGAGATGCTTAGCCGACATCTTAGAGTGGAATATTTTGGAGTATCATTTTTTATAAAAATGATCTCTACTAAAAGGTAATTAAAAAATATTGAACAACATAGAAACAGCCGATTTTCGTCAGATAAGAAAAAAAATTTTGTTTTGTGAAAATTAAGTAAAAGCTGTAGTCGGAAACTGTGTTTAACTTAATCGATGTTGTGTTTGACACACAGTTATGTATATACAACGCAAAATTGATGAAGCTAAAGGCCTCTACGGCTTTGAATATTTAGTTTTTATGTTACTTAATTATTGTTATTTATTGATTTTATGTCAATGTATGTTCAGTGCTGGATTACCCATTAGGCCGGACTAGGCCATGGCCTAGGGCCCCCGACGGGCAGGGGCCCCCACGAAAATCTGATTTTTAAATAGAATTTATAGTTTAGAGTATTTTTTCAAATTCCAAGAAAAAGATTTTTATTTTTTTATACTAATTTATTTTATAATAATATGTATTTTTAAACGAAAAATGTTTAAAAATGTTTATTCATTCATTTATTTTGTTTGGTGTTATACATCTGACAATTCAAATTTCAAATTGCGCGCTAAAGACCCGAAAGAGCGCTTACAAACTCGAGTTTGTTTATATAAACAAAACCGATCCAGTGTTTTTATCGTCACAAAACTATTTGGCGCTTGGTCGTTTTGCAAAACACATTTTGTCGGTTTTTCTCGATAAAAAAGAACGTTTTTTTCAATTAGTGACAAATCAAGATGTTGTTTTATGTGAAATTGTGATTTTGCGTGTAATCTTCACATTGAAAACAACGCGGTTGTTGTAAAAAGGTAGGTTCTGTTGTATACTTTATCTGTACACAAAAATATCGTCGATTAAATCTACTTTCTTTGTTAACCTTTTTGTTTAAGAACCTTTTTGTATAAGAAAAATGTTTCATTTTTTGAACCAATTTTGAAACAATGCGAATTTCATTGTTTTTGAATATGAAATGATTTAATTTCCAAACCTTGAACGGTCTCAAAATTTGTTCGACTATATTAACGATAAGGCTTATTTTGAAGTTTATGATTTAATAATAATTAATGGGTGCGTTCTCGTTTGGCTGGAGAATTTTTTCTCCGGAGAATTCTGATTCTTTGGAGAAAAAAAACGACATTAGCTGTCAACTTGAAAAATTTTTCATTCAAAAATGTCAAAAATTCCAGGTTAATTGTGACGTTTTTGATTTTTTCAAATGAAAAAAAGCTGTAATTCTATTCGCTTATATTTTGTGTCTTTTATTTTCACCTTTTTTCAAAAATTTTTTTATTGATAAGCAATAACGAAAAACATTTTCGAAAAAAAAGTCAAATCAATTTTTGTCAATAAAAGTCAAAGAAATTCTCCAGCGAAACGAAAACGCACCCAAGTTTTGTTTGCAAAAAATGAAAATTATTTTGATTGCAAAATCTTTCATTTTTGAACATAGAAAATACTAATCCATACAATTTCTACTGTTAAACTTATGCTTTCAATTTTTTCAATCTTTCAATCTAGAACCTGCGCGTCGATGTACTCGTCACTAGAAAAATTGTTAGATGAGATGACAGATAAATTCGAGGTGTTTGAAAACAAAGCCCGATCAATTTTACCTGAGACGAATTATAAGAATGTTGCATCGCGAGTTCGACGAAGAAAGAGACAGCCAAACGATGGCGATGCTCCTGAAGTTGTATTAAATCCGCGAGAGTATTTTCGTGTCAACGGTTTTCTTGTAATAATCGATACGCTCAAGGTCGAAATCACTAGACGAAGTCAAGTTTACTTAGAGGTTTCGAAGAGATTTTCCTTTTTGGCTGACTTTGATTTGACAGAAAATGAGTACCGTGAAAAAATTGCCGGTTTGGTTGACTTTTACCCTGACGATTTAGAAGAATTTTATCCTGAACTTAAACAGTTTCACGCTTTTATTAAATCAAAATTTCCAGCGAAACCTAAGTTCACTCACTCTGACCTCTACGAAAGTTTGATTCGAGATAATCTTGCATCTGTTTTTCCAAACGTTGAAATTGCTCTTCGCATTTTTTTCACTCTTATGATTTACCAATTGTTCAACAGAGCGCTCTTTTTCGAAATTGAAACGCATCAAAAATGAGCAAAGAAGTGTTATGGGTCAAGGACGATTAGACATGCTAAGTTTGATGTACATTGAATCGGATGTTCTTCGTCAAATTGATTTTGAAGACATCATCGATGAATTTAGTGAATCGAAATGTCGAAAAAAAGTCTTTTAAAGACCAGCGTCGTTTTTATTTCCAATAAGATGTCCAAAGATTGTTTCATAAATTATTATAATTTATTGTTAATTATTTGAAATTAAAAAATATAAAATTTAACAGAAAAAAATTATTTTTTTCTTTTTATTGTGTTTAGAACCTTGGAATGATATGAATAGACTGTACGAATTCTATGAATACACAAATAACGATTAATTTTATAATTATTCAAAAAGTGGGGGCCCCAAAATTTTATTGGCCTAGGGCCCCCAATGGGCTTAATCCGGCACTGTGTATGTTATTTATTTCTAGCCGCTCTGGCGGCATTGACTGCATTTAAGCCAAAACAATTGGGTGTATGAAAAAAGTTTCAAACATAAGTTGTTTCATTTTACAAGATAAAGTTAAAGTTTTTTTATGTTGTCCAGTGCTTTCAAGAATAGATACAATGTTTCAAGAAGTATCGAATTTGTCGTTGACTGTTTTATTTTATTGAATATTGCAGAGTTTTATTCATAACGTGATATATTTATTACGTGAGGCATACTGTAAAATAATATGTGGATATTTATCAAACGTTCTCGAGGCCACACCCAGCCTTCAAGCAAGACAACCGGAATTTATAAGACCATATTCTTACATTGTTACGTATATTTTATTAAGTAGTCGGTTGTATTTTGATTACATTAAATACATTATAGTTCACCAATGGCGTAGCTATTGGGTGGGTATTATAAAATTTATTTATTTATTTTTTTAAAAAGAATGTAAAGTATTTTCATATCCGCGGTACTATATGTAGATATATAGATATTTTGGAAAAGTGAAAAGGTTCTGTACTCTCAAGCAATGCGACTGTTTTCATACAATACGAGTTCATACAAAGTTCTTCGAATGTTATTCAAATTGTGTATCATTGCGTTTTATGGAACAAAAAATGCGTATTTCTTCTAGTGTCTGCGTTAATGTGCCTGCTAATTCTAATATTCTTCTTTTATCAGAAATATGGAGTAATATTGATGAAGACATTTCTGTACCAAATTTCAACTATATAGTCAAATTGAAATATTCTAATGTAAGAGCTGACGGTATAGCTATTTACCAAAATAATAACGGTCATTCATTTTTCGTTCTATAATGTACAATATTGTCTTGTATTAAAATATATGCAATAATCATTATCCACTGAAGAGTGGGGTCACTTATATGACAGATTTATTTGTTGTCTGTTTCGCTATGCATCCAATTTTTGTACATATAAATTTCTACTGTATGATACACATTTTGTACTATTTGTGTCGCAAGCATTGTGTAATAGAGCAGGATAGAAAACTGTGTAACATAAACTGTGACCGAGTGAGTGCAACATCAAGCGAGTGTTATATCAGCGATTCGTTACATGCTGAAAATACTTCCTAATCGGAATTTCATAACGCACTATAAGAAGTATAACTTCAAGAATCCTACTTACATCCACCATCTTAAATTCAATGGACATTAAACAAAAAAATAATTTCCGAGCCTGTAATAACTTTAAATTAAATTCTAGATGAAATATTACCTAAGAGAGAAATGATTTAGATACGTCAATGACCATATACAATTTTTGCTTACTATAAACTTTATTCAAATAACTTACTTAAAATATATAAACATATCCAATCAGAAACTAGAACAATCAAGATTGAAAATTGTTATTTATAAAATTGAGCGTTAATCGATATTGATTTGTTTATTATTAACATGTTAAATGTTGTATCTTTATGTAATTATTTGAACCAGTTGGTAATCCAATATTTTTATGCTTGCATAGGACTTGAATATGATAATATGAAACAAGAGATATATCATTGATATGAGATGGTTCTAAAATAATATCATTTGGTAAAATAAAACCTATTTTGACAAAATGGAAACCCGACTTCAAAAATCAAATATTCTATAACAAAAAATGCACTAAAAAGTAAAAAAATAATTGCATATTCTTGTCCCAATTTCAGTTCACCTAAGCAAAAAATTTTAAATATATATGTACAATTATTGTTATTTTTGAAGTCGGTGTCAGCATAGAGAAATTCACATAACTTTTGGACACCGCCTCCAAAAATAACAATAATTGTACATATATATTTAAAAATTTTTGCTTAGGTGAACTAAAATTGGGACAAGAATATTTACTTTTTAGTGCATTTTTTGTTATAGAATATTTGATTTTTGAAGTCGGGTTTCCATTTTGTCAAAATTGGTTTTATTTCTCGCTTTTTAGTGACTTTGAAGTTCTATAACTGATTTTATTTGTCTAAATATGGGAAGTCCTACTAAACGACCAGCTAATTTTAGTACATTTTTTTTATCCTTTTTTTTTTTTTTTTAATTTTTAGTGCATTTTTTATAACAGATTTTCATTTTTTTTACAAGCATTTTGTTTTTTTTTGTAAAAATTTTTTTTTTTGGGGTCTTTTTTTTTTTTATGTTGCTTTTAAAAAAATTTTCTTATTTTCCCATTATAAATGAGTACACCCTTTCAAAAAAAAAAATTTTCGCAGAAATCGGTTATCACATATAAAATGAGGATTTTCCTCGATTTCCAGGGGATCCCCTTATCAGAATGCGATTTGGTGACAATGGGACCAATGGAAAACCAAACCCTTTAAAACGAAAATTCAAAATCGGTTCATAAATGACGGAGTTCTGAGGTGACACACATTAAAAAAAAAATACAGGCGAATTGAGAACCATCCTCCTTTTTGAAGTCGGGTTAAAAATGATAAAGTCTGGTGTAATATGTTATTCTCAATAGATGAATTCTGCTGCTATTGCCTAAATTTTTGTATCCATATCGTGTTGAATGGATACTTCAAAGCCCACAAAGCGGGCCTATAATTATACTCGATATCCGAATAGATATAATTTATTCTTTTGTGAGCATTTGAACTTTGCACGTTTTTATTTTATGCCAATATTGCTGTGGAAACACCACGAAAAATAATTGTATTTTCTAAAATCACTCCATTTTGCAAATGTTGATTTGCATCCTGCCCATGACTTCAAGATTATTTGAATACTTAATGCGCAGCGATTCTTGACGCGAAGCATCTTATTGCAAAGAATATTTTAACGAATAGCGTTTTATAACGAAAAACGTTTTTTCACGCAAAGCGTCAAATAAAACAGAGCGAAGATTTGTGTTTACACGTGGAGATATGTTTTCCCATATTTATTACATAATTACGTCAATAAAGTTATACGCGCGTTAAACCAAAGTAAAGATAACGAGCTGAATTATTAATTTGTTATTAATCAATAGTAAATACACATAAATTAATTGAAAGAGATTTGACGTTCGGTTTCTTAGGAATTAGTTTTCAAAAATTGAAATTTAACACCTAGTACATACGGAATATCAAGATAATTATTTATTACATATAAAGATAAAGATACACATTTTTCGTTGTTTATATCAAAAATTTTTCGTTGTTTTTCTCATGTTCATAGTTATTGCTAATTGTGTTGTCGACCATTTATGATAAACTACACAGCGCAACTTGGGTTCGAAAGGTAGAAAGTTAATTGAAATATAACAGTTTACGATAATTTAAAATTAGAAAAGATTATTTATCGCCTTTTAAAGAACAAACTCCGCTATTACGTTGTCAATTTTTATCTGACACTAACGTCAAAGAATTAAGCTTATCCTGCCGCTTGTTCAATCAACCTTGTCCAAGGTAGCCTATAAGGCCCAGAGGTGGGCAGGAGATGACTCGGCCAAGCTCTGAGTGAGAGGTAGGGAAGAGAGATAGAGTTAATACAGGGTACCTACCAATTATTAATATTTTCTTTTTTTAATTAAAACATTTTCTGAAAAAAATATAATAATACCAAATCTTTTTTATGGTCACTATTATACAAAGTAAATAATACAAGCAATCATTCAATACATACTCTGGAATTTTGGGCTGGTAATTAGAGTCATAAAATGTACCTTTTTAGTATATATCATATTTGTGTATGAATAAAATAAAAATATATAAAAAATATATATAAATCTTTTGAACCTTTAAGTTTACCGCTGGACCATTGTAATAAAAGAGGGAAATTTTTGCAAAGGATAATTTAAATAGAATTAAAGTTTTGGAAATTCCAAATGATTTGTCTAAATATTTTACTATTCATATCCGAGAACTAATAAAGAATTATTTACCTGATTTAATTATTTTTTCTTCGTATGGAGTATGCTCAGTATAGTGTCATGAGAATTTGATGAATTAAGTTAAATTTTACATAAAGTGGGAATTTGAGTTCTTCGAGTTAGTCTACTTTGAATTGAAAAAGTGAAATGTACTATTTGTAGTAGTGGAAATTATTTTTCGCAAAATTTGTTTTTCAAAAAAAATAAAAGTAGTGAATTTAATAATGGAGAAGACATCGCAAGCAGTCTTGGATAAGTTCAGATTATTATTATTATTATTGTTATTATTATCATTATTGTTATTATTATTATTATTATGTTTTTTGGTGTATCTCTCCATACTGTAAAAGATATTATTTAAACAATAAATATTTTATAAAACTATTTCTAAATTGATTGAATAAATTTTTGGGCAATAATCGGTAGGACAACCTGTATTGAAACATCGTTCCGTCTTGCTTCAAAACATACCTTCTTTACTTACTCTCACCCAGCTTATGGAGAGCTCGTAAGGCTCAGACGAGCTGTCTGTGCCCACCTCTGCAAGCTAATGATTTTGTTGACATCCTTTTAAAATAAAGTTTTTGTAACAAAATAAAACAAACAACTGTTTAAATTATTACAAAGTAAAAAAGTAAAAACAAGCATGATAATAATAAAATTTTTAACTATCAGTTTAAAAATATGTTTAAAATCTAATATAATGCATTGCATGTAATTGCAATTGGTGTGAACATTGTTATCAGCCACCACTTCGGTTGTGCACGTGTTGACCATTCCAAACTCTTTTATCAGTTAATAGACAGTTGGTCTTTTTTTCATTTTCATTCTACGTACTCATTTTCCCTTCATTCTCTCCCCTTCTAGAAAACTTAGAGTTCTCTTTGATAATCTTATTAATCTTTATACGTATTTATTGGTTTATTTTTAATTTATAGGCCAAATATAATATTCATGTCTCTATTTTTAAAACACTGAACTTCCAAACAAATGCTCACCCCATGTTTCACCCCCATGAAGGTCCATTTTTCAAAAACTCGGAAACACGAATTTAATAATGTATAACTGAAATAGAAATTTTCATGTCTCTAACTTAAAAAAAATCGAAACTCGGACTCCCTATTTTCGAAAAATGCTGAAAACGTGCATATCTTAAAGATTTTCTCCATCTCGCATAGTATAAAAATTAGTAGCTTCCACGCGCACACGGATGCATAAAGCAAAAAGCTTTTTTATAGCCTATATTATTCGAGAATAAAGTAGATTCCTTTCAGTGAAAGAATTTTTAGAATTGATTCAATAGTTCCTGAGATTACCCGCAACAAACAAACAAATTTTATTTCTTTATATATATATATATATATATTAGTGTAGGAGTATGGAAATATAGAAGTATAGAAGTATAGAAGTATAGAAGTATAGAAGTATAGAAGTATAGAAGTATAGAAGTATAGAAGTATAGAAGTATAGAAGTATAGAAGTATAGAAGTATAGAAGTATAGAAGTATAGAAGTATAGAAGTATAGAAGTATAGAAGTATAGAAGTATAGAAGTATAGAAGCATAGAAGCATAGAAGTATAGAAGTATAGAAGTATAGAAGTATATAGAAGTGTAGATCTAGATATAGATTAATAGCCTCAATACAAATTTTCATGTATCTAATGTCTTCTCCGGGGTTCCAGCTACCAAATACCAAATTTCATCAAAATTGGTTCGCCGTGAAAACGTAACAGATAGACAGATAGATATACTCAGTTACTTTTACATTTATAATATTATTATGGATATTTGTGTATCTTGTGTTGTTCCTCAATTTAATTTGTTTTCAGCAAATGAATATGCAACTTTCGAAGCTGAGTTAAAAGAACAGTAATTTAACATGCCTATTTATAATTTTTAAAACTATTACTTAATTTAAAGTACATTTCAATTTTTACCATATTTTGTAAAAAAAAAATGTTAAAAACAGATAATTATGTTATTATGAGGTAGGTATTATAAACATATGTTTTTAGATATTATATACATTTCTTGTAAGTGCAGAAACCGGCAGTTATATTTTTTTAAACAAAAAATAAAATAAAAATAATTGAAAAAAAATGTAAATTTTTAAACAACTTTCTAAAAATTTTATTTGAATTTTTAAAAATTCGTTTCGAATTTTATTTCATTCATGAATTATTTAATATTTAACATTAATAGGATTATGTTGCGAATAATTCTGGATCAAAATAGTATTCATATGCAATATTTTTGAAAGATTTGGAGAATTTTTAAGGAGTCGATGTTATTTACTTTTTTAACCCGACTTCAAAAAGGAGGATGGTTCTCAATTCGTCTGTATTTTTTTTTTTTTTAATAATGTTTGATACCTCAGAACTCCGTCATTTATTAACCAATTTGGAATTTTTGTTTTAAAGGGTTTGATTTCCGATTGGTCCCATTGCCACCAAATCGCATTCTGATGAGAGGATCCCCTGGAAATCAAGGAAAATCCTCATTTTATATGTGATCACCGATTTCTGTGAAAATTTTTTGTTTGTTTGAAAGGGTATACTCATTCATAATGGAAAAATATGAAACTTTTTTTTATATGTAGATACATAGTTTGAAATCAAGCTTTTATTGAACTTGAGGCGAACATTTAAAGCCATGAGTACCCCAAGCTCTTATTTACAGTCACATGTTGAGAAGTTAAGTTAAGTTTATGTTCATTAAATAATAGCTTCTTATAAATTTTTCTTTATTTTTTTTGACTAATAAACTGAATATAATTTCCCACCGCTTCCATTACTTCAAATATTTATCAACACTTCCACCATATTTCTACTTCAGCGAATACAAGCGAATTCGATCTATATAAAACGGTATTGGATATCACATTACCCTGTCTCATTTCATTGTGATAGGAATTGCACATGTGTACAAAAATTCAAATCACTACCTTAATTAGAACTATTTGAAATTTTAATTGTAAGAATAGGCCTCATACTATTCATGTAATATATCCATACTACTATATAAATGTGAAAGTATCGATTTTAAAATTGTTCCAAATTTTTGTTCTCGATTTTAATAATAAACATTTTCTAGGCTAATTTTTACCCAAACAGTACGAAAATCGGGTTCATTTTAACGTCTGACCAATACCGTTCGACAAATTTGAAAATTTTACCCCTGGAAAAAATGTCAAAAAAGTGGAGAAGATTTTTCTTCTCCATTTTAATAATAATCATTTTCTAGGCTAATTTTGATCCAAACAGTACGAAAATCAAGTTCATTTTAACGTCCGATCAACACATTTCAAAATTTTGCCTTCTCAATTCATACAGTTTGGAATTTTAGCACTATGGGTATGATACTTTGAAAACCGTTAATCGTATCGTATTTTAACCAACGCCATCGTTTTCGCTAGGTCCAAGTTAGCTTTAAACGAAGTTTTTATCAAAATGGTGGATATAAAATTTTTCTCAAATATTTGCGATTTTTTTAAGGGGTACCCCGGGAAAAAATGTGAAAAAAGTGAAGAAAACTTTTGTTCTCGATTTTAATAATCATTTTCTAGGCTAATTTTGACCCAAACAGTACGAAAATCAGGTTCATTTTAACGTCCGACCAACACATTTCAAAATTTTGCCTTCTCAATTCATACAGTTTGGAATTTTAGCACTGTGGGTCTGATACCTCGAAAACCGTTAATTGTATCATATTTCAACCAACGCCATCGTTACCGCTAGGTCCAAATTAGCTTTAAACCAAGATTATATCAAAATCGTAGACATAAAATTTTCCTCCAATTTTATTTCTACTGTATGACACACATTTTTTACTAAATGTCTCCCAAGCACTGTGGAATAGAGCAGGAAGGAAAACTGTGTAACATCGATCGAACGAGTGCTATATCATTCGAGTCTTATATCAGCAATTCGTTACATGATCGGAATCTCATAACGCAGCAAAAGAAGTATACCTTCAACAATACTGGTATATTACATCCTATGTTTGTAGTGTATAAAGGTAAAAATATCGATGACGTAAGTAATGAAAATAAAAATAATAATTTTTTTTTCATTCAAATGAAGAAGCTAGGTGGTATATTTGATTTGTATGAATAATATTTATGAAAATCTGTATATAAATAATATTACCATTTAATTTAAAAAGAATTATATCTAAAGAAATAATAGAATGCAGCAAGCAATTCAATACATTTATTAAACGTTTTCACACACGACAAATAGTCTATAAAGTATAAAAAAAATGCATGTTGTTTTAATACCCCACTTCAAATACTGACCACGTTGACAGTATTCGGTAATTCCTACTCCTACAACTCTGAAAAAGTTCTGCACTCACACGTCACACAAGTATTACAATCATTTGGACAGGCATAGCTGTCAGATACGCTTGTATACTGTTGTGTTATTATACAAAAACGGTATTCCATAAGTATAATACTTTGTCGAGACAACACGATACTACAGACTACTTTATATATACAACAATTAAATATATATATTAATTAGTGACTTTTATTATTAGTTTTGTTTAAAAATTATTGAGTGAAAAATGTAAATTAAATTATTGAGTTATAAAAAAAAAGAAATTGTGTTTAAAAATAAAAATTGTGTCTGATTTATAAGAATAATTCATGAAAAACGTATCGTTCTGAAATCTTTCGTTGATTTTTCACAGAACTCTCGAGGTAAATTATAAGAAACAAATTTATTTTTTAATATTATTACTTCATGTTGTTGTTTTGTTTTTTTTTTAAGTATTATTATTGATTTAACCCGTATCAAATAACGGTTTAGTTCTAAAAAAATGAGTTTATTTATTCAGTTTATAAAATACTTAAATGAACAACCAAACTGAATTTAAATTATTTTAATACTGTTATTTAGGTTGTAAAATCAATAAAAATTTTTGAGAAATTAATTCCCAGTATAATATTATTTATTTATATTTTGAAATGATTTGCATATAAAAATTATAATAGATGTTGTAATGTAAGGAAATTTTCAATAGAAAAATATTGATGGAAAATTGTTATAGAAAACAAGTATAATTTTTATTTCGCATATAGGTAAATAAAATTTTATTGTTAAACTCAAATGATTAAATTACATTAAAAGAAACTTTTTTTCTCAGAATCCAATAATTTTTGAAAATTTGTATTGATACATTTTCTTGTTAGTCTTGTAATAAAAGGTTCTTAACATTCTTTGATATGAAAAATTATGCACATCTATGATAAGAATCGAACCCACGAAATCTAGCATTCTAGGCCGACGCTCTGCCTCTGAGCTACTTGGGATGATATGGTAGTGGAGTGTATATGATTTTTCACTATCTTCATGCCAATTAATTGTTTATTTACTATTTACATATTTAATAATTGTTTTTTGTAAACTAACAACTATTTATCCATTGTTAGTATGGTTGCCTTTCGGTTATATTATACTAACGGAAGTGACTAGCATATATCTAGCATCAATTATAACATATATCCTCATAACATAGTAACACAAAACGTAAATAACATAATCATAATGAGCATCAATTTTGTATGCTTATTACATACTCTTCCCTAAGAAAGAGCTGAAAAGATCAACTTAAATAATATATTTAACAAAATATATAAAAGACTATAATGTATCCCTTAAGCTCGGCCTTGCGCACTACCGTGCTCTAGGTATATTAATAAGAACTTTGACTACGGATATTTAAAGTGATAAAGTACAAAGACAAACCGTAAAAGCAAAAAAAAAGTAGCTAGAGAATTTATAAGGAACGATTTTTTTTAGTAAATCGAATGAATTTCGGTATTAATCGACAGTTACAATTTTAAGAATATACGCAACGCTTTTTTTTCCGATAGTATTCGTTGGAATATTTGATTACGTATTTAGAACAAAAGCTCTTCTAAAACATTTTGTGGAAAACTGAATGCATTTGAGGATTTAAAGAAAATAATATTTTTATTCAATTTTCCATGATAATATTTTATCCTTGATAATCTTAGACGTATTAAGTTTAAGAATATCGCATTCGTCAAAATCGGTCCAACAGTTTTGACTGATATAGACACTTTTCTATAACATACATCAACAAAAAAAAAGTCCAGATCTTTTCGTAGGTGTGTGTAATATGCCTTGCTTAAAACATAACAGCTTTTATCGAGACCGTGTTCACATTCATTAGAATAGGAGGCAGTTTTAAATGTGTATTATCTAAAAATAATTTAATTATTATGATATTAAAAAATTATGCATTTCTGTTAATATAAAAGAAACTGCAAAAAAACTATTGTTTTTGCTAAAATATGAGCTTTGTCAAATTGAAATGAAAAAAATTCGAACTCTTTTGTTCTAAATGAATTAGATTTGAAATTGTTTTTTTTTAGATTTGATTCGAATGAGGAGTAAGAAAAAGAGCTTTTGTAACGCGAACAATTTGATCTATATACCTCCTTTTATTCAAAGGTGTTCCAGGAGTCCTATAGTCTTGATAAACATTATAATACTACTTATAGTCTTGATAAATGTTAGAATATGACAAGTATTCTTTGATATAAAATGCTTCATATGAAAAATCTTACACATCTTGGATGGAGATTGAAGCCACGATCTATGGCTTGCAGGACTATTACTCTACCTCTAGCCACTAGCTCTTATATAGGTGTAATGTATATGATTCTTCACTATCTTGATGTTGATGTATTATTACTTTATTTTTAACATGCTTTTATTAGCTTGATCTGTATGTATCTATTGTATGAATGTAATGTAATTTTTTAAGTGAGTTTTCACCCACTTCTGTACGTCTGAACATTCTAAAATTTTGCAGACGTATTACGAATCGATGTCAATATAATAATATACAAAAAAAATGAAAATAAAAATTTATTAATAGCCAAAATACAAATTTGCATATCTCTAATGAAGTTCAAGTGCATATAAATCAATTATAAAAGTTTCAGGGGAGTGGGGTTACGGGGGTCTTGATTTAATTATTTACTGTTAAAGTTAGAGTTTTAATGCATTGCTCTTATGGAGAAACCCATATTTTACACATATTTTGATAATTTTCACTTGGAATAAAATAAGACGAATAAAAAATTAACTACGCAATAGAAAATAGAAATATTAATAAAGAGATTGATCCAATAAAATTCCGGTATGAGAGCCTAATAGGAAGATATTTAAGAAAACAACTGAGATTCCGGGTAAATAGCTTAATTACACGAAATCTCAGGTTATTTTCTTAAATATCTTTTTTTTACAATTTAATTTAGGTATGACGGGTCTCAATTAAATTTTGATTTTAACTTACGACAAAAAATAATAAATACTATTGTGGACTTTTCATCATTGCTTGTACATTCTTAAGACTAAAAATAAAATTTAGAGTTTAAAAAAACTAAAAAAAAACATGCTTTTATTAGAATATGAATTAAAAAATGCAAAATAATTTAAAATAGAATAGAATAAAGAGATTGACAACAAAATCTCTCTTCTTATTCTTGTAAAATTAAAGCTATTATGAGGACATACGTAGAGGGCACCCCATGCTTTTGTTTACATTAAAGTCGATTTTGTTGCCAATCTCTTTAATCTATTCTATTTTAAAATATTTTGCATTTTTTAGTTCATATTCCATTTTCTCTTAAAGGCTGTTACAGATCAATTTTCAAACATATTACTTAAATATCAAAGTTAGTAAACGCTTTGGTATACAAGGGGTGAATAATAGATACATGTTTACAAAAACAATTAAATGTAATTTAAAAACCACTAGACTTTTATCTTTGTTGTGTTAATGGATCGAACGACCTTAATTATTAAGCCAACATAAAATATTGAAAAAATATGTAACAAATATTAGAAATAAATATGTCTGAAATATAAAAATGTGAAATCATTTTATAAAAATATATAATAATATTTAAATAATAATAACACATTACTTACTAATATTATTTTGTTTGTGGAATTTGTGCTAATTATGAATTAATTTTAGAAAGGCCAATCACTTTTTAACTGTACCTATAACATAATATATACCTGTATAGTGTGTATGTATGTATGTATGTATGTATGTATGTATGTATGTATGTGTGTATGTATGTATGTATGTGTGTATGTGTCTATGTATGTATGTTTGGATGTATTACTGCTTGATAGCTTTAATATACAAAGTAATATTTAAGCAAAACTGCCTATGTATACTTACATTTTAAGGTGGTTCCATTATTATGTTCAATGTTATTTATAACGAGAAAGTATTTTGCGCCATGTCGAATTTTATTTTCATTATGGCGTTAAGAAATTCTTATTTTTATGTATTTTTATGTTTCATAAAACACAATGAATTGAAACACTGTTCAATTAAATGGTTTACCATGTTGTTTGTTGGGGTGCTAACGCACAAAATCAATCTCATTACTCATAGGGAATGATCTCTGCAGATTTTGCCATGAAGAGGAGGAGACCGGAATTCACATTCTCTGTGAATACGAAAGTCTTTCTCTCAAAATATATTATCGTTTAGGATGGACAGATCTCCAGCCAGATGAAATCAAGGAGGTATCATAGGACTCCTGGAACACCTTCGAAGGATAGGATATATAATAGATCAAATTGGTCGCGGTACAAAAGCTCTTGCTGCTGACTCGAATCTAATCTAATCTGGGGTGCTAACTTCATCAGTGTTTGTGAGTTACTGTGAAAACCAACCTGATACAAAAACTTACCTTTATTGGTTACCTTACCTTATTGGTTTTTCATCTGATTGTCCGTCAAAACATTTATTATATTTTTGTTGCAATAGGACACTTAAGGTCTATCTACACAGATCCATGGCGTGTCAGTGCAGTATCAGTTGCGGGCTTCCGTATCAGTGAAAGATAAATATGAATGTAGGGGTTCCTACAGGTCCGGTGCAGTTCAGTGTCGGTGTTGTCAGTGTTGCCTCAGTATTACTTTCGTGTCTTTAAAATTCGTTGTCAAATTTATTTTTAGAATTTCACGGAGCATGCCTGATGAACCCATTTACGTTTTTTGTTCCGTTGACATTCTTCTTTTAGCATGGCATTGATGTGTGGTCCTACACATCACTGAAGCAACACGGATAACACGGATTCTGAGCTGTCACTGCAGTCTGCACTGACACGTCACGAACCTGTGTAGATAGACCAGTAACCACATGGCCAGTCAGTAATAAATAATATTTAACATTGATTCTCTATTGGAAAAGCTTTCCAACACACACGGTATATGGAGTATATTATTTAAATCTAGACTGTTTATTTGAATGATCTTTATAGTTTTTGGTTTCAAATACATCGTTAAACAAGTGGAAATAACAACTAATTGCTTACATACCAGGTATATCCTGAATTTATGTTAAAAAGTATATAATAAAACTAGTTTTTTTTTTTTAAATTTCTTGTCTTTACATTTTTGTTCTATCTTTTATGGTTTCCAAGATGGGCAGTTTTGCCCATTTTGCCCAAACATGGTCCGATTTTGCCCATTTACGAACTTGACCTTACATTTTTACTCTAGAACACACATAAAAAATTTCAACTTGTTATCTTTTTTCGTTTATGAGTTATCGTGTCCACGGACGGACAGACGGACGGACATGCTTTATTGGTCCAATTAAGGCATTTTATGAACACCTATGCCAAACATGTATGCTTGTTATCAATATTTTCAAGCATTACAAAGCGTTACTAAACTTATTACACTCTTGAATATTTAAAAAACCGGGTATAAAAATATCTATTATATATATAACTGCCAAATATAATTTTGAATTTACAATAACCATCAAATATAATTTTGTCGAATTGACAAAATATAAAATTGAACAGACTCAATCAAATCGTAACTATGTCCAATCCACCCATATGTTTAATCATATTAAACAGTGAAATAAACAAATACTTGTCCATTTGCTATAATAATCTCAGGGATAGAGGTCACTGATAATAATAAATCTTTATTTGTAAAACAGTTTACAAAACCATATAAAAATGCGTCAAATAAACAATAAATAATAATTTAATAATTAACAAATGAACTTAGCGAAGTTTCTCAGAGTAAATACATGACGTCTCTTTTAAAAATAGATCTTAATTAACTTTTATCTTACTAAAGTTCATGGCGACTTTTTTCAATATCAAATTTTGGAAAAAATTGGTACACCAATAGCTTTACTTCCTTGTAAAGCAAATTTTTAGTTGGTGTGTTTAAGAATTTGTTTTTTCTCAAGGCTTGTTTTATTTCAAATGTGTTACAAGTGAAAATAACAACTAAAATTGAGTTTTTGGAAAGAAGTTTCAAACAAAAGTTCGTTATTTTTTAAAAACATTTTTTGTCTTTTAATTTTTCTTCTATCTCTTACGGTTTCAAAGGTTGTTAATTTTTCCAATTTTACCAAAAAATTGTCCGATTTTTCCCATTCACGAACTTGACCTAACTTTTTAACTTTAGAAGACACACGCAAAATTTATCGTTGCTTTTTCGTTTTTGAATTGTCATGTTGACGGACGGATAGACAGAAGGATATGCGGAAATAGACTAATTACGTTACTTTATGAACACCTAAACCATCAATTTTTTTCTATGATCAATATTTTCAACGGGTACAAAGTCGGAACTAAACTTAATATCCCTTTGTATATAACATATACAAGGGTATATGTCGGGTATACAAATCTTTTTGAGATATGTTCGACGTTTATAGTATACGATACTTCAATGAACTTTAGATGTGAAAGAAAATGTTAAAAATGTTTTCAATTATTAACTATTTATAATCTCATTGATCACGATTGTAAATCATTACACATCAATGAGAAATGGAGTAAAATAGAAAATGATTATTATTAAAATCGAGAACTAAAAGTTTTTTAATTTTTTTCACATTTTTACTAAGGGTACCCCTTAAAAAAATAAAAAAATTGGAGAAAATTTGTTTGCCCCCGATTTTGATAAAAACTTTGTTTTAAGCTATTTGAACCTAGCGGAAACGATGCATTTGGTTAAAATACGATAAGATTAACGGTTTTCAAGGTATCACATCCATATTGCTAAAATTCCAAACTGTATGAATTGAGAAGGCAAAATTTTGAAATGTGTTGGTTGTACGGTAAAATGAACATGGTTTTCGTACTGTTTGGGTCAAAAGTAGCCTAGAAAATGATTATTATTAAAATCGAGAATACAAATTTTCTTCACTTTTTTCACATTTTTTCAAAGGGGTATCCCTTAAAAAAATCGTTAAAATTGGAGGAAAATTTTATGTCCCTGATTTTGATAAACACTTGGTTTTAAGCTAATTTGGACCTAGCTTTTTTCCAAGGGGTAGTTTCCAAGCCCCTTAAAACAATCGCAAAATTAGAGAAAATTTTTTTGCCCACGATTTTAATATAAACTTCGTTTTAAGCTAATTTGAGCGAAACCGATGACAAACAACTAACTTAAGTTAGAGTTAATTACTTAAATACCCGATATATCCTGAATTTATGTAAAAAAGTTTATAACAAAAGTTGTTAATTTTTAAAAAAGTCACAACATTTTTCGTCTTTAAAATTTTGTTGTATCTTTTACGATTTCAAAGATGGGTCCGTTCTATTCGTACTTGAGTTATCGTGTCCACAGGCGCACAGACATGCGGGAATTGCCGAATCAGTCCATTTTATGAACACCTATTCCAAACATTTATGTCTGCGATCAATATTTTCAACCGTTACAAAGTCGGGACTAAACTTAATATACCCTTGTATATTTACATATACCGGGTATAAAAATTGTCTATTCTTTCTATTACTTTCAAATCATCATATACATCTCTTAAGAACGAAGTAACCGGCTATGCTTGAGAAGGTTTTCTGCAGTTTCCTTCACGAACTCCAGATGAATATCGGAATAGTTCCTATCATAATCGGCTGCAGCCGCATATCCTACCAATTCCTAGTCTACACTTACATCCTCACATCCTTAGGCATCACAATGGACCATATGGTCGAAATGTAGCCCTCCCAGGGCCGCCTCTACAATCTTTCTATCTATCTATCTATCTATACATCTCTTTAATGTTCATAAACACATGTGATGTTTTCGAAGTGATATAATGAATAAGCGAAGTGATATAATATCAAACCCTTTTATCTCTACTATTATAAAACTGTAATTGTGTTTGTTCGAGCATTACACAAATACTACGGGACCGATTTTGATGAAACTTTTTGTGTTTACAAGCTTATGATTAGAAACTGGTATGTCTGATATCTCGCTACGATTACGGGAGCTAGATATATAACAATGAAACTGGAGCGAAGCCGCGGGTATAATGGTATAAGCTAGTATGGGTATCAAATTATTTAAAATATAATTAGTATAGATGCGTTTAAGAGTGTACTGAGCAAGGCGCGATAACTATCCTTTGTATTGGAATTTATATGCATGATCATCATAAATCGGTATGAAATTATTATATAAAGCATGATAAAATGTTTTTGTTTAAGTAACTAAAAAATAATAGGTGTTTCAAAGTTACTAAAAATAAAAAATCGTGAAGAATGTGTGTAAATCGTGTTAAAAGAAAATAAAATATATATATTGCAATAAAAATTTATGATTACATAATGTACGAATGTAAAAGCCGCGTGGTAATTATGTATGTACGGGTGTGTGCTGTTTAGTTGGACACACTCCACATGAAAATAAGTTTTTTAATAGCATACATTTTTTTCGAAAACCACGATTTGTACACATGGCCCCATATAATACTTTTATCATTGATTTGTTGTGCTATATTTATTCGGTTATCGACAAAACACTCATTGTCAATGTTGTTCATTAGCCCGTTTTTACACATGCAACTTTAGATGTAAGTATTCATGCGAATGATTTAGCGAGCAAGCGCAAAAGTATTTTTTTATGCATGTTTTTAGTTTGATGAAATAAAGATGAGTTCGATTTTGACGATTCTTTCATGAAATCTTATATGTAACTAAATATTTTTTACACGTGAAAGTTTTGAACTGAACTTACTTTGCTATGCACATGCAGAAATATATCAATCGCATGTTTTGTTAACAGCTATAACTCTCGTCTTGTTAAATATTTCTTTCTTTGTCAACCACTTCAGTCACAAGTTACATATAATATTTCTTCAAATCATACTGAAAACATGCAAGAAAAAATACTACTTCTCCTACCCACCAAATCCATTGCATGAAAACTTTCACATGTAAAAACGGGCTAAGAATAGTGTGTACGATATGTTTATATACCCTACTTCCTTGTGATTGTTATATTCTGATCAGGTGACTGAAATGGTTGACAAAGAAAGAAATAGTAAACAAGACGAGAGTTATAGCTATTGCCCAACATTCGATTGATATATTTCAAGTGAATTTCATCATGTGCAAACTACCCCCAAATATGAAACTACCCCCCCCCCCCCCCCGTGGGAATTTATGACTTATACTTTTTTTTGTTGGTATTACCTACCAGATTAGAATTCAATTGTTTGCCCTTTTTAAATTACAGCATATTCCGGAAAACTGAAAATATAAAGAAATATAAAGAAATAAAGAAAAAACTGTAATTCGCAAGTGACAAACATCTAAAACCTTAAAGTACATGCCAATAAAAAAAATGTATGTGTCGAAAATTCCGACGGGGGGAGGTGGTTCACACTAGCCTCCGCTCTATTATATGCTTTTTTGAAATGTAGTGAGTATAATTAAACGGTATACCAACAGTTTAAATGTACTTAGTGTTGAAAATTAGTAGTATACCAAACGACTGCTTGAATACTAAAATATGTTAGTATCATGTTTATTTGTGTTTTTTTACACTTACAATTTTTACTGCAGTTTCAAAAACTGGCAATATATATTGGCCATTCAATATATTGGTATGCCAATAGGGAATATGCATGAAAATTTTTTTTCACATTTATTTACAGAATATGAAAGTGCTGTTAATACTGTAATAATATTTAAAAACGAAATTAATATCCGACAAATATCAAGGAAGCTATAAGCTTTTAAAGATTATTATCTGTCTCTTTCTTGCAAAAATACTAAAAACGGAGTTTTACGTGTGTTTTAAATGGTGAAAGTGTAATATGACGTCACATAACATATCAAGAGGGCTATCACCCTCTTTGTCTAATCGGGAATTTCAATCATTCATATCTCGCTTATTTTTAAAGTTATTTAAAAAGTAATTTTACCTTGATATTTGTCAAGTAAACATGCTTCAATTCAAGTGAAAAAAAATTTTCATGCATATTCCCTATTAACTTAACTGTAAGATATCCTGAATACCTAAATAATATAAAAATATTGCTCATTGAATGAATGCAAAGTTTCATCGGTGAGCCCACGGACTAAATGCTAAAAGTATAATGTTTCATCACAATTGTATGTCTTAAAACAAACAAACAGTGTTATCATTAATATTACAAAACTTTTGTTTGTGTTCAATATTATAAATTGATTCAAAAACGTGTTGGTTGATTATTTTTACACAAAATTATCAATAAAATCATAAAATGTCCATTATTTATTATTGTAATATACATAATGTTACATGTATCTTGATAAATTTCTAAGATAAATATATGGCGATATAATAAAACCGATATTTTTGTCAACATAATTTTTTTTATAAATTTATCAGTACTCCGGAGGTACACGACACTAAGTCCATTTTTTCCTTTTTTTTAGATCCTGATATAACTTTTTGCGATTCTTTAAGGTGGTACATGTGTGTCTTCTTTTTAAGAATTACGGTTATATAAACTTTGAACTCCATGCAACTAATCGTACTGATCGTACTGGGGGTAAACAACTCCATATAATATAATGAGTATACTTACATGGTATTTTGTGCCTTGGTAATTGGATTTAGTATTGTGTATCTCTGGGGCACGGAAATATAATGTAGTATATATTACTATATATAATACTTTACTGAGTTTACGGCGTATACTTTGTATAGTGACCATAAAAAAGGGTTGGAATATTGGTACCTGCATTTACTTTTTGATGGTTTTCAATACCGAAAACCTTCGAAGGCCATACTTCAGTGCTTGATACAATAAAGTTTATTGAAATCCATTATTAAAAACACTACTTTTCACTAGTACCGAATAGTACTTTATATAGACCATTTAATTTCAAATAACGATTTGTTTTTGTTTCGGGCAGATTGTCAAACTTTACAATTTACAAAGATGAACAAAGACGTGAAATATTACTTACTCTTTTCTTCACATTGATTTGTTTGACATTCTGCTCGAAACAAAAACAGATCGTAATTTGAAATAAAAAGGTCTATTGGTCAATAGTACTATAATAATATATTGGCCAAGAGTAGGCAAAGCTATTCTTAAATTGATTGAATAAATTATATTCATTGATAAAAGACCATTGCTTTTCAGTTTCTAAAAAGAATAAAATTTATATTGCATTATTATATTTTTTTCAGAAAATGTTTTAATTAAAATAAAAAAAAAATTGGTAGGGACACCCTTTATTTACTCTATTTCGCTTCCTTCCCTTCACTAAGAGCACAATGAAAAAGCAGCTGCGAAGAAGGATTCTACTTTTTCGAGTATCGTCTTTCTATATGGAATTCTGTATTCCCTTATAACAGTTCAACATATTTTAATTATTGAAGTATCGTTAGATTCGCCGTGATAGTCCAGGATGTGTATAGATGTGTATTCGAAGATGAGCTAGTACTCAATATGAACAAAACCACGCTAATAAGACACGGAAGGTACGGCACTGCGACCAGCTCTATAAAATTCTAGAAACTTTCTAGGAGCTACAATCGACAATCAATTATTCTGGGGCGTATTTATTTCGACAGATGAGATTCGTTGCTTCAAGGGACGTCACCCTGAAAGCATACTACGCATTTGTAGATTTACGCATGAAGTATGCCAATTATTGCTAAAACAAATCTAGAGCACGCTAGTGCGACAGGCAAAGTTTAAGGGGTTTTTGCCTGTATACGTTTATAAATTATTAAAACAATTTTATCAAATTTTAACAGTTACTGGAATTTTCATTGTGGTATGTGTAATGTTTTATCGAAGAAACGAGGACCTATTCACCAATCAAAGCCACAACATACACAACTACGATACTCGAAACAAAAAATACCTTGAGAGGATATAAACAAGCCTGGAAGCTGTTAATAGCGGGTTGAATAATATAATAACGAAAATTTACAATAGTTTACCAGGTAGTTTGGCATCTCTAAGCTTGCCTTTAGGGAAATTGGGTTTTGATCAATTTCTTATAGCCGTAACCGGGAAGGAGATCGTATTCAATCTTTTTTTTTCTAAGAATCTAGATAAATATTCATAAAACTAATCATTTTTCATTCATGATCAAACGTGAAAAATTCCCAAACAATATTCACTACCCAAGAGAATCTAAGCCCAATTTTCGCAACATCCCGATTTTTCGTGAGGTAAATAATCGGTCTTTCACCGATTATTCATATTTACCGTAATATATATATATATATATATACATATATTAAACGTATGTATGGTACACATTATGTCAATGGTCTAGACTTAATAAAGTAATAAATTTTTGTTTTCATAAATGTGTAATTTCTATTATGTTTGTATATTTCAAATATATTTAATTGATAATGAATTATTGGTTTAATTAATTATGCCTTTACCAATACGATTTTCAAACTATACAAGGTGATTCAGAACTGATGGATTAATCACTAGAATTCCGGTCATACTAAACCAGTCCAAGTGGTCGTGCTGCCAAAGGTGCTCTTCTTGGAACTGGGAGATTGCGAGGTCGATTCCTACCGGTGGCAGTATGTCAATAAAAAAAATGGAGTGGTTAAATGATTAGACTGTCGGCGTATGGACAAGAACTAAAGTAACCGGCTATGCTTGTGAAGGTTTTCTACAGTTTCCTCTTACTCCAGATAAATATCGGCATAGTTCCTATCAAAGTCGTTTCTATCAAGTCAGTTTCACGGTGAAACTGTCACCAAATTAGTAACAAGTAACATATCCTGCGACAATATAAGAGTAATTTTAATAAGAGTAAAATTAATAGGAATAAATATGAATGAAGGAAATTTTAACAAGAGTAATTTCAATATAATTTAAAATTTATTATATTTTAAATCTAGTATATTTTAATCTAGTTAATTTTCCATTTATTTTTATTTTTGTCTATTGATCTCGACTTTATATCTATTTCTAATTGTCAAAGAGTAAAGTACGACTAGCTAATTTATACTGATGATGATTACATTGTAGTCGAAATACGTATTTATAATACAAAAAACTGATCTAGGTAAAGGGGGCGAATTTGAAATTTTATTTCAAAAACCTAGAGTTCTCACTAATTATCATTCGATAATATAATGTTTAATTTCACAATTAAATAATAATAATAATTTGCAATAAAAAATGATCAATTTATTTTGAATTTTGTAGTACTTAAACTCTATTGCATTAACTATCTTAAGTCAGTCAATCACCTTCTCTAGTCCTCAGATGTTCATATCAAAATTCAATATATACAGTAAGTTCGAGTTGTAGGGTATAAAATATTATTTTCCATGTTTATCAACACGTCTCGTATCTATCTATCTATCTATTTAACCGAAGTGTTATTTTTAACATAAGTAGGTAATTCCTTCTCATTGGCATACATTTTACACACATGTTACGTAAGAGTAATTATTTTTATGAATTTATTAATTAATAAAATGTACAACAAATTATGTTTTTATTTTTAATATTATAAATTTTTTGTGACAATTTCATATTATATATATGACGTTAAAATTTTATTGTCATACTTTATAATAAATATAATATAATTCTACGTGGTGTTAATAATCTTTTGACGAAATTAACAACAGGTTTGCGAGAATATTTTTGCGAGAATATTTTGACTAGTCGCTCAGCCTTTGATCCAAAGTAGCGAAATGCTCTGAAAAACCGTCCATAGTAGCCATATGCTTGACATGAAAAATTCTACTCTATTATCTAGGATGGAAATCGAACCCACGACCTCTTGGTCTAGATTGCCAGAGTTTGTGGGTTCGATTCATTCTAGATGTGTATGATTTTTTATTTCAAACATTTGATGTTAAAGAATGTTGTCAATGTTCAGAGATATTACTTAAATGTCAAATTCAATTAACGCTAGTCACATCTGTTAGTATAATATAACCGAAAGGTAACCATATACTAACAATGGATAAATAGACGCTAGTTTACAAAAAAAAAACATTGTTCAGAAATGTCCTATTGGAATATAGTTCAATTTTTCTAGCTAATAATGCTACAAAACAATAGAGGAATTGACATATTTTTAAATTGTTTTTTGTAAACTAGCGTCTATTTATTTCCATTGTTAGTATGGTTGCCTTTCGGTTATATTATACCAACGGGAGCGACTAGAGTTTACTTTATTTGACATTTAAGTAATATGTCTGAACATTTATACCATTTTTTGACATCAAATGCTTGATATGAAAAATCATACACATCTAGGCATGGGGATCGAACCCACAACCTCTGGCAAAACAATAGCGGAATTGTATTAAAATATTTAAAAGAAAAATTCTCAATTTACTTCCTGTTAAAATGAATAAATTTTAAAAATTTTTCTAAATCGTAAAAATAGTCTAATTTGCGAGTTTATAGTCTTAATTTTTAATTTAGTAGCAGATGAGTGAGGAAAACGGGCAATTTGCGACAAGCGATAGCCCAATCTGGCAACCCTGCAGTTGATATATAAGCTATACAATGTCAAGAAAGTAAAGGAAGGCTTTAGGATGTGAGGATGTGAGTGGAGTGGAAGGAATTTGTGAGTAGACTAGGAATTGGTAGGATATGCGGCTGCAGCCGACTATGAGAGGAACTATGCCGATATTCATCTGGAGTTCGTGAAGGAAACTGCAGAAAACGTTCTAAAACCGCCCCTTTTTTTATTTTTATAATTGACAAACTGCCGATGTCGGGATTCGAACCCATAACCCCCAGTTTCCAAGTATTGCATACTGCGCAGACATAACGCCTTAGACCACTCGGCTACTTGGACTAGTTTTCAAAAGGTATAGTGCTAGTTAGATAAATGTTCAATAAATTATTTCAAGCAATGAATTTATTGCAATTATATGTACTTTCATGTTGAACGTACTTAAAATCTTCTACTATTATGGATTAAGATTTTGTCGTCCGAAAATCTGGTCCCAATTTTTATTCCCGGTATATAATATATACCAGGGTAGTTTAGTTCCGACTTAGTAACGGCTATCTGTCTGTCAACACGATAGCTTCAAAACCAAAAGAGATAGCGACCTGAATATCGTACGTGAGTTCTAAAGCTAAACACTAAGGTCACGTTCGTAAATGGGCAAAATCGGACCATGTTTGGGCACAATGGGGTAACACTATCCATCTTTGAAACCGTAAGAGATAGAACAAAAATTTAAGGACAAAAAAATGTTCCTTTTTTAGAACAAACAACTTTTGTTTGAATTTTTTTTGATAAATTCAGTATATACTGGGTATTTAAGCAATTAACTCAGTTAATTGTTATTTCACTTGTTTTAAACTAATTTTTTTCCCAACCCGAATGACCGAATACTTTGACACCATTGAATGTTTATTTGTAGGTAATTTTGGTCATTTTAGATGAAAAATGTATCTTGACATTTTGTCGTAAACTTAACTTCGTTTCCGAGTTTGGTCGATAAAACGTACGTGAAACATATGTAAAAGTTATATAAATGTGTTTCTCATTTATAACTCAAAAACGGTCAAGTTTACGAAAAAATTGAACAATAATAAAAACGCTAAACATAAGACTTAACTTTTCACATTGAAAGTAAAAACAATATTGAATTTGTTGTTTAAGAGACATAATAACAAGATAATTAATTACATTTGATTGTACAAAGAGGGTATGGTATCAGTTGTTTATTATAAATACTAAAAATATGATAATATACAAAATTATAATTCTAATCAACAAAATGATATTTAGAATAGTAGCAATAATAATAAAATTTCTTATTCTCTTATCAAATAATAAATAAATATACAGGGATGCAAAGAAAATGGTGAATTCATTGTGCATATTCATTTTCAATTTCCAGAAATAACTAAAAGCAAATTCATGGAAGATGAAGCGAATTTTGTTAAAGGAATGAAGATACCAAATTATATTACCATAGTGATAGTTGTAATATTCATTATTGTATCAAATATCAGAATATTAAAATTGGTAATTTTTCTATAAGTATACGATTTACATAAAATATGATTATTACATAAATTATCATTTCTGATAATTTCTGCTAAAAATCTATATTCTGTAATTTTACTTATGTCTTCAACAAAAAAAAAAAAAAAAAAATATATATAGGGTGAATCGAACCAAGTGCATAATAACACACGTCTCCATTTCTTTCTATGATACTCCCATTCCCCAATAACATCCAATAGAAATCGATGAATTGATCATTTCCCCGAAACAAACGATGACCACTCTTGATTGGTTCAAAGATATGATAAACATCAAAGCAATTAAAGTGGAGTGCTAGGAGGACCTCATGATCGAAGTGTAGTCCGTCCGAAGGGTAGCCTTTACAATCTATCTATCTATCTAAGAGAAGTGATCACTTACCACATGTTCTCCTAGCACTCCACTTTGAGTGCTTTTGTGTTTGAGCCAATCACGAGTGGTCTTCGCTTGTTTCGGAGAGGTGATCAGTTTATCGATTTCTATTGGATGTTATAGCATCATAGAAAGAAAGAGGAGGCGTGTGCTGTTATGCACACCTGGTGCGATCATCCCTATATATATATATATATATATATATATATATATATATATATATATATATGTGCATTTGAAATGTGTTTTGACAAAATAATCAATTTCTTAACATTATTGTTCTATAAATTGTGTATATGTGTATTATTTATGTGAATGTCGAGGTCATCATTTATCAAAGGCGAACAAAAAAAAGTTAAAAATTGATCGGATAAAATTTTTTTTTTTTATATTATTATTTATGTATGTAATAACTATATTTGTAATAATTAACTATAAAAAATAATAAATGTACTGATTGGTGCAGTAAACGGACCTAAAAACAAAATTGAACCAAATCTATATATTGTGGAATGACATTTTTTAATTGACATCAAGTGCTTGATATGAAAAATCCATACACATCTAGGATGTGAAACGGACCCACTTAACCTCTGACATTCTAGACCAATGCTCTTCCTCTTAGCTACCTGAGATGTTTTGGTAGTGGAATGCATATGATCTTTCACTATCTTTGATGTCGATGTATTATTAAATTGTATATTTACTATTTACATTATTTTTAATTGGTTTTTGTAAACTAGCGTCTATGTATCCATTCTTAGTATGGTTGCCTTTCGGTTATATTATACCAACGGGAGTGACTAGCGTTTACTTAATTTGACATTTATGTAAAAATTCGGAACATTGACAACATTCACTTCAAAAAAAAAAACGTCTTTTACTGCAATTTATAGCGTAACCAAATTTTCTGTAATTCTAATATATACAGAAATATTAACGATTTTAAGGTTTTTATATTTGTAGTTTTTATATCCGTCGAAATGGTCTCGGCTCTTTCTCTCGTAGCTCCTATATGACGAACATTTTTAAACACCACTTTCAACATGAATTTTTATAAATATTTTTGGAAATTATAAGACAGAAATTCGTACGTATTTTGTTATCGCTTCAAAAATGTAATTTAATTCATTTTAGTTTACAGACAATTAAAAATCTGCCTCGTTCATATATTTGTACAAAAAAAACAATCCAAGTACCAATTATGTAATACATAAAGTCTTTCAATATTATTATTACTACTATTATTAACAAAAAAACAATTTTTAAAACGCAAAAAATATTAAAAATTAGAAAGTTATTGATTTATATAATGACTTTTAACAATTAAAATTTATTTAACAAAAAAAAAAGTAAATTAATTTTTAATAAACCGCATAAATAAATTAAGTCATGTGAAACTATAAAAAATGAAATTATAGAGAAATTTTTTAATCTGTTTTTGTTAAAATTAGTTTGTAGTAAAGTAATTCAAGGAAATTTTTAAACTAACTTTTATGAATTATAGACGGGTTACTATGGGCTAAGTCTCATATTTGTAAGAAAAATGGTACCAAAATTCCTCTACAATTCTTTAAAAAGCTAAATCTTCTGTATCTAATACTTATTCAATATTTTATAGGCGTCTGTGATTTCTACATAATCTATACAGGCTAATCGTTAAGGCTAGTCATTGGAATTCGAAATGCAACAGCGTATATATGAGTATAACACAGATATACATTTATTTGTGAACCTTAGGGGACATCCATTAATTACGTGAGCTCAAAATAGGGGGGAGGGGTCCAGTAAAATCTCATCAAATCTCTTTTAAACTGGGGGGGGGGGGGGTCATAATTGAAAATCTAACGTCAACTTTTGAATAGCATAAATTATTATACGCATTTTAAAAAAAATGCTGTTGTCTGTTTTTACTTAAAATTTTTTGAAATTTAAATAAATTCATTTTAAGACACTTTAGAGTGTAAATCACACGTAAGGGGCGGGGGACCCACCAAATCTCACTAAATCTTACCAAGGAGGAGGGAGGAGTCCAAATTAAAAGAAAAACAGCTCACGTAATTAATGGATGCCTCCTTGTACAAATGTAAATAAGTAGTCGGTGTCCACGGCTTCGCTCGCGTGAATCTGCGTAAGCAATCCATCACCAGAAAATGATTTGAAGTTAAATAATGTGATAAATGGAAAATAAATGGCACTAGTATTATTAATTTTTTTATATTGAATGGGTCGTTACTTGATGAAAATCCATTATCATTATTAAATAAAACAAATATTTAAGATTTCAGTGACAATAATATTATTTTGACTATAGTTTCGGAAATACAGTATCTTCTTCAAAAAATATGTAATAATATAATTATATATTTTCTGAAGAAGGAACTGTGTTTCTGAAACTATCAGTCAAAATAAAATTATTGTTATGAATATCTCAATATTTGTTTTTATTTAATAAATATTATTAATATTCATTGAAATCTATCAATTTATAAATTTTGACACAAATAACTGTGAAAATAATAACTAACTGAGTTAATTGCTTAAATACCCGGTATATTCGTAGTTGATTATCAATGCGTGAGTGAAGTGTTTATCTTAGTGTTTTGAGCTGAAATTGTGGCAAAACTTATAAACTTAAGTTTATGAAAAAAAACTTTTAAACATACTTACACGGTCAAACATACATTTTTATATGTTATGTATACGGTGACGTTATTAAAACCGCGTCAATTATTCTGTTTATTTATCTAAAATTAACCTAATAGTTAACCATCGTAAAGAGTTAATTGTATATAATATAAATTGTATATAACCATTATATACAATTCTCTTCATGCCATTAGTAAATTATCGACTACAAATGTGGCGTTCCTTTTTCGAAAATTTTACAGTTGATTTGTGTCAAGCGCGATGTTAGTTTTAACAATCTATTAACAAAATCTCATAATTGCTTCTATCCCAATATTTTGATTTAATTGGAAATTGCCATGAAATACGGAATGGCTAATTATTTTGATTGATTGATAAGAACGTTTCACAGGTTTATCGTTATTTTCACAGTTAATTTGTAAAATTAAGTGTGTAAATTTTAGTTGTAGAGTTTTTCAATTAAAAATTTCATAGGCATGTTCAGCTGGTATCCTATCCTTTACAAATAACTTTTGGATTATCAAAAAGTCATGATCAATAAACAATAATGGCACTACCTTAATTGCTGTGGTGGAACATATCATATCTGAGGTTTATAACCTTTTATGCCGGACGTTTATAGTAAACATTGTTCAAGCAACATTAAATTTTAAGTTCGAATGGCCTCTTTCATTTATTTAGGGTATATTTAAAAAAATTAAAATTCATTACATCTAAATTTATAATTATTTTAAATGAAATTCATTATCTTTAATACAAAAAATTACTGAAAATATTGGTGAAAATATAACCTTAAGATTTAATATCGAAGTAAGCTTTTGGTTTAAATCACTCCACTGAAAATGATATTTTACTTCAACTAAAGTCTCAGTTTAATAATACGGTTAACCTTCGTTTTTTCTAATTTTCAGTTGTAGTTTAATTCATGATAAATAATACGATTTACTCAGCGTTCCATATGTACTAAGTGCTAAGAATGTCAAATTTGGAAAATAAATTACTCAAAAACTGGCCATCAGATCTCTTAAAAGCGAAGTGCGCTTCTCCAACATAAGCCCAAATGTTATTTTATCTACGTAATCAAAATCTACTGACTGACAGACAACACACAGCCTAAACCGGTGAGTCAGCCTAACGTAGGTGAGCACAAAGAAAGCATTTTTGAAAATTCATCTCCTAAGGAGGTTAAATAGGGGATGCAAGTTTGTATGGAAGTTCGTCATTTTTTAAATTAGAAATGTGAATGCTGGTGTTTAGACTTCTGTTTATAAATAAAAGTCAGTTGTATAAGCGATTTTGGAAATTCATCCCCAAAAGGAGCAAAATTATAGGACGAAAGTTATGGGAGTGCGTCAATTTTTAACTTAGAAATATTAGAATTATACGTTGAAACTAGATTTAAATATTCTATAGTTATTTGGTAAATAATAATACTCGTGTAAAATTACTTCTATAATTCATTATTACTTTCCAAAATGCATTTGAATATACCTTCATCTTTGGCTCAAATAAATCCTTGTTTATTTAACAACAATTTACATAGTTTTATAAGAACTTTTCTGCATTTTAAACTATGTTTTAATCGATTATAAAGTTTAAATTTGTAGTTTCTCTATAAGACCCAATGTTAAAAGTATGATTTTCAATATCGAAAAAAAGGAAAAAATGCATTTGAACTAACATTTTGAATTCGTATTGACTTTTTTTTATAACATATTTAATTTACAGGAACTTCTCTGTATTTTTTCTCTCTTTCGAACGTCCTTAAGTTAGTGAATGTTATTAGTGAATTATTTATTTCTTGGTTGATAATTTCTGGATTATTTTCAAGTTTTTCAATGAATTTTATAAACTATTAGAAAGGGATTATTATGATTTATATAAAAAACGTCGAATACATCCGGGATATTTATCTACACAAATGTTGTACAGATTACAACTCTCATTAAATTTTGATTTAAAGTGACATTGAAAAATTATTTAAAATGTATGAAATTATTTTTTATAATTATTTTAGTTTATTTTTGAAACCGTAATAAATATAATAATTGTTTTGTAATTTTTTAACGCCTACTGTCAACAAGATTTTACAATAAATAGCGAGCGTAATGATTGTTTATTATTTTTATGTGTTTCGATTAGTTTTATTTCCAATTGAATACATTCATTAATTTAAACTCAATAAGTAATGCGTCATTTTTTAAATATTAATTTAGCCTATTCGATATCTTTAAGATCATTCCTGTAATGTCTTATTAAAATAAATAAATAATTTAATTATATAAATAAAAAATTTAATATCAATGCACCAATATTAAAAACTTCTCTTTTATTAAGTTCATGTCGGTCCAGAAGTTTCTCATCGTTAAGTGAGCGGCTACAATGGAGTATTTGGAAAATAGTTAGAGTCATTCTGGATCATTTTTCTAACGTCTGTTATGTCTGTAAATATTTCTATTCCTATTCTATTCCTAGAAATAAATTGTTTTCTGTTCAAACTATACAAAAATTAATGCAAGCATTAGTTAGTAGTAATAGTATTAGGAAGGGAGGTTAAAGTCTGGCAAGTAGGCCTTTTTAGGCTTTCTTTACCGACCTCTAAAGGACAAGAAATTATATGCAGACTAGGAATTGGTAGGTTGTGCGACTGCAGTCAACTTTGATATACGTAGTTCCTATATCAAAGTTGGCTGCAGTTGATATAGGTAGTGCTGATATTCTTGTGAAAGGAAACTGCAGAAAACCTTCACAAGTATAGCCGGTTAATTTCGTTCTTGTCCATACGCCGACAGTTTAGTCAATTAACTTCCCCATTAATTTTTTTTTAAATTAATTTAATTGTCAAACTACCGCCGTTGGGAATCGAACCAGCAACTTCCCAGTTTCGAACAGAACAAGCGTCTTTAACAGCTCGACCACTTGGACGTAAAGTGTGCGACTACAATGGGGTAGTTGGAAAAAAATTTCTGGAGCATTTTCTGCTAACGTCTGTTATGTTTGTAAATTTTTCTATTCTTAGAAATCTAGAAATAAATAGTTTTCTGTTCAATATATACAAAAATTATTGCTAGCGTTAGTTTGTCTCTATTTTTAATACTAATTAGGACTGAGGAAAATTACACTACTCGTTTTTTACCGATCATAAAATTTATTTGGAAGCAATGCAAAAATTTTGTGTAATTGAATTTTATTTAAAGACATTCAGGCTATAAATAATTAGTATCTGATATGCCATGCCTATGATTAATTAAAATCTAACAAATACAAATTTTTTAAACTTGATTAATTAGAAAATGATTAATTCGATTTTTTGTCTTTGTCTTTAATTAGACGATATTTCAATTTGCGATAACTATGTTTACATGCGAAAATTTATAATAACATATCCCGCAACATTTTAGAAGTTTATTAGTTTTTGGTTTTTTAAAATTAAATTAACTCGCTACGTACACGACTTTAAAAAAACGTTCTAAAAAGCAAACAAATATTTCTTAAGGATGTTGTTTCAATGGAGTCATGTTCAGATTTGTTAATTTTACCATGTTAATTTTACTCAATATAAAGATTGCATATAACTATTGAGCGTTAAATTCCCAACGAGGAAACATTAAAGTTCGAAGTACAGGGCGGGTATACTCAAAAATAGATTATACATACACGTTTAATAGGGAATATGCATGAAAATTTTTTTTCACATTTATTTTCAGAATATGAAAATACTGTTAATACTGTAATAATATTTAAAAACGAAATTAAAATCCGACAAATATCAAGGAAGCTATAAGCTTTTAAAGATTATTATCTGTCTCTTTCTTGCAAAAATACTAAAAACGGAGTTTTACGTGTATTTTAAATAGTGAAAGTGTAATATGACGTCACATAACATACCAAGAGGGCTATCACCCTCTTTGTCTAATCGGGAATTTCAATCATTCATATCTCGCTTATTTTTAAAGTTATTTAAAAAGTAATTTTACTTTGATATTTGTCAAGTAAACATGCTTCAATTCAAGTGAAAAAAAATTCTCATGCATATTCCCTATTGAGAACTCCTCAATTCGTATGTTTAAATTTGGTTAAAAATTGCCAATATTTAAAAGTACTAAAAATATTCTATTAAAACGTGCCTAACCTATGACTTTTATGATAAAATGTTCTTACAAATTATTTTCGAATCAGCAAATTTCATTGAAAATTTTCATTCACATACTCCGTTTCTGACGTAGAATATAACTTTACTCTAGAGAACCACGACTTTATAAAATAAGAAAAAATATTGCTTTGTTAAATGATATCCGCCTCTAGCTTCAATCGTTTGCTGGATTTCAGATATAAGACCAAAAGGTTTTCTATATGTTCATATATAAAGGTATAAAATATATATAACTTTATATTATATAACTAATATTGATATGAAAAAATTCAATGAATGAATTTTTTCTTATCAATATTAATCAAAAAAATTAATATTGTGATGCTTAAAGTATACTCAATTAATAATATATATATATATATATATTATATCTTGAGAATTTCCGGGATCGAAACTTTATGAGATTCGTTCCTAAACAAAATTTTTTTGGTTTTAAAAAAAAAATTTGTTCTTATTTTATTGCGGTTTTTTTATGCTATTTGTTTTTAACTAAATGTGTTTTTTTATGATTAATTAAAATAGAAACAAGGGAAAGTAACAACTAATTGAGTTAATTGCTTAAATACTTGGTATATACTGAATTTATAAAAAAAAGTTCAACTTTTTTCGTTTTTCCCGATAACGAGAAAACACGCTTCTCCGTCGTTGTTGGCTTAATAGTTATTACAGCTTTGTACATTTTTTCAAGAGGGATTTCAAGAGTAGGCGTCACGTGTTATATGCGTGTTTTTTGTTTGTTTTGGAATTGATTTCAAACGGAATTGATTCTCAAGTTCTCGAGGCGTTGAGTTTTTTTTCCCGTCTCGACTAAAAGTCTTCCGTCTCGAGCAGAAACCTTAATGTGCATCTCGACTCTTGACAAATGTCTCGAAATAGTCGTTTCTTGCGGCAACAATTTTTGTAAAACTAGAATAGAACCTAATAATCAATTTAGAATTAGATTATTCTTAATTAAAATAATCAAAAATACTTACTATAAATATTTTTAAATTAAAAAGTAACTTAATTTATAATTTTTAAAAAATATTTGGTATAAAATTTTTGTATTGAAATGTATAAAACATATTTTGACAAAATGGAAACCCGACTTCAAAAATCAAATATTCTATAACAACAAATGCACTAAAAAGTTAAAAAATAATTGCATATTCTTGTGCCAATTTTAGTTCACCTAAGCAAAAATTTTTAAATAAATATGTACAATTATTGTTATTTTTGGAGGCGGTGTCCAAATGTGAATTTCTCTATGCTGTGTTATGTGTGTTATGTGAATTTCTCTATGCTGACACCGCCTCCAAAAATAACAATAATTGTACATATATATTTAAAAATTTTTGCTTAGGTGAACTAAAATTGGCATAAGAATATGCAATTATTTTTTTACTTTTTAGTGCATTTGTTGTTATAGAATATTTGATTTTTGAAGTCGGGTTTCCATTTTGTCAAAATAGGTTTTATTTCTCGCTTTTTAGTGACTTTTAGTGCATTTTTTTATAACACTTTTTTTTTTTGAAAAAAATTTTTTTTTTTGGGGTCGGTTTTTTTTTATAAAAATTTTTTTTGAAGTCGGTTTTTAAAAACATTTTCTTATTTTCCCATTATAAATGAGTATACCCTTTCAAAAAAAAAAAAAATTCGCAGAAATCGGTTATCACATATAAAATGAGGATTTTCCTCGATTTCTCGGGGATCCAAACCCTTTAAAACAAAAAAAAAATTCAAAATCGGTTCATAAATGACGGAGTTCTGAGGTGACACACATAAAATAAAAAAAATAAATAAAATAAAAAAATACAGACGAATTGAGAACCATCCTCCTTTTTGAAGTCGGGTTAAAAATTGAATTCAATAGTCTTATTAGATTTTAAATAAAGATATTTATTTTACATGCACACACACATACATACATTGCATGTATTGTATATTTTGATTTGAAAATAATTGAGCATGATGATGATAACTAAATAATATTTCATAAATTTCATAATATAATTTATTAAACTTACTTAAAAATAATTGCTGAATTGATCTAATTTATTGATAATATTTTGTAAGTGCTACAAAGCCATTCTATAATAAATCTATTACACAAAATAATAAAAGATAAAGCATATTACATACTTATTATCTTTTATCAGGGTTGTTACACACTATAAGCTTTTATTATCCCACTGCCCCAGAAGGGGGGTAATGTTTTCGAGTATATGTAGGTGTGTCTACTTTTTGGCACGCTCTGTAACCTAAAAGGGTTGATAAATTTTAACATATAAGCTGTCGTTGGATTCGTCTTAATTGTGGAAGTGAGATAGGGTATAATATTTAAATATAGCGTCTTGGAATCAAAAAAGAGAGAATAAAAATTGACTGTATACGAGGTACATTCAAGTCAAAAAATTATAGTATACAATCTCAGTCTATTCATAAAACTGATGTGTGTTCTGAGCGGAAACACGATTACTCCAAGATAACTACCTTAAGACGACTAACTATAAGCTAGACTTGACTAAATTGTTGTCACAAGTTCAGCATAAGGAGAGCCCTTGATATTGAAGAGAACGTTTATAAATCAAATTAATTTGTTTATGATTGTTTTTATTTTTTTAAATAATTAAAATCCGTATTATAATTAATACGGATATTTTGGTCCACTTTTGGTTTTGACCCACAGCCATAAAAAGTTGCCGATCCCTGAGCTAGAGAATGGTGTAAGGATATAATCTTTAACATATTTTCATGGGACTTTGAAGTTTTTATTCTAAAGATGAAATTTGATACACTAAACCACATTTTTTGACCTTGAATGTGTTACCAAAGTTAAGTGTTTGATACAAAGCCAGTTTCAGTGGGGTAAAGTTTTTTTCCAAAAACAACAGTAACTTCTTTTAAAAACTGTTTGTTTTAGCAACTTTGTTTTGTGTCGTAATCGACTCAGTAAATCCAAATTACATCACACGTTACATGATATAAGTTTCAAAGGACTGACCATAAAGTCAGGGTGGCGTTTGCCATTCGGGTCCTAGCCTGTGTGCCCCCCCTCCGCCTACTATCTACACACTCGTTCCACAAAATCGTTCATATAGGGAGAAGAAGAAAGGAAGAAGAGATTCGGAAGCCTGTCGAAGTTGCATACTATGTGCTCGTAAACTTTTGTCCCAATATAAGATGCTCGTACTTCAACTTATACGTCGCTTATTGTACAATCCTCACAATCTTGTTTGCATTTTCCGCGCATTCAGGCGAGGTTTCGTTCTCTACGACGGTGTAAGAACTGCTGCAAGACTCGTTGATTATCCTTAACAAAGAATCGGATCTTATACAAGATAAGGACGATTGTAGCTTTTACGAAGGTTTTATTGACAATCTAGCTGAAATTTCTTCTCTTCAGGTAAAATTATTTGGAACTTTTTATATAAGCACGTTTGAAAATAAAAACTTCCAAAAACTCTTGTCTCTGTGGCCCTTGGTCATAATACCATCCGGGACCCTTAGACCCAGGCCAGCGCTGTGTCCATATTCCCTCAAACGACGTTTCACAACTCTTTTGACTCTATAGATATATATGACTCTATAGATATATTTGACTCTATATTATTGTGTGGCGAAAAACATTTTTTTTTTTGAAATAGCACTTTTATGGCATGTCTGATACATTATCCTGGTCCATGTAATCATTTCACATCAGATAATGTGAAACTCGAATATAATTTTACAAAAGTAATTGTTAGTGTCTTTTTTTAATATTTAATTGTAAACTGATAGTTTCAAATTGAATTTAATCAAAAATCCAATCGATTAAAATAAATTAAATTTGTACTTCGATCACTTTATAAATACAAACTAATAACTTGATTATATTTTTTAACTGTGTGCATTGACCCTTAATATTATTTTAATTACAAATATTTTATTGTACTTACAGTTGCTGTGAAAGTCTGATAGCGAAAGAAATTTTTTATCAATTCATCATCACATCACCCATCACCTCTGGCAATAAAAATGAAAAAACAAAAATAGTAAAAAAGCCGGTCCATACAACAAACGGGAAGATAGTTCTGGAATGAATTTGTGTAGTGGGTAATAATAAAAAGATCAGTAAATAAATTTGATATATAATTAAAATATGAGTGTGCAGTTTTATTAAAGTGACATGAAGAGGAAGGAAAAAAATGAAATTGTTATAATAAACGACGCGCGATTGGTGAAAGTGTTTTGAGTTTACACAAAGAGAAAGAAAAGTTTTTTAAATTGTAACAACAACATTTAAAAAAAAACATAAATATCGTGACATTTATTTTAACTAAAAATTTGTGTTTATTTTTTTTTACTGAAACTCAGCATTTTATTTAAAAAAAAAAAAAACTTCGTGGTGACCCAAATACAAGTTAAGAATATATTAAAATAATTGATTTTATTTATTAAAAAAAATTAAAAAAAAAAAAATTGAATGTGAAAGTGTTTTTTACGTGTGAAAGTTTTTACATCAAATGCACTTTTTTGTAATTTTTTGTGTTTTGTAGTTTTTTTGTTTGATTTTTTTTCCTTTTCTTAATGATATCAACTTGATTATTATCAACAGCGTGCGGTATTTATTATGAATTATTTATATTGGCGGCTTCTTAAGTGATCGTAATAAGAGATAGTAGTTTTAATATAAACAACAAGTAAACGTTATATTAATTAAATTGTACTTTTACGAAAGAGGATATAATTTACTTGGAACTTGTAGTTTTTTATCCAAATTGGTAAGTTGTTTTATTAATAATGTAATTTATTTACCTTTTTTTTCAATTTTTTTTTATAGTTGTATGTAATGGTTTGTTTTATTTATTTATATTTTATTATCTTAATTACTTAATTTCTAATTAAAATTTTACTTCAATTCTTCATGTTAATTACAGTAGAGACTTCTGTTACGGTGAAATTGATTCAATCATTTATAATAATAATTAGGTTCATTATCCTCCAAACATATTCAATGTTTTTTATTTCGCCAAATGTTTGTGGTATATAGTATCTACACAATACCGAAGAAACAATTACGCCCAATTTACACATATTAATGGTGTGACAGTGCCCATGATTTCACCGGCCGTTATCTTACAGTGACTATTATTCACAATGGACAGTTTTTAATCCCGTCATTTGCCGGTGTAATTGAGTTCCTAAAAGATTGCTGTGATTTTGAATAAAGAAGAGGAACAGTTGTAGGTTGTCCAGGCATGGAAAACCATAGCAACAGAAGGGGAAATACCACTTTGTACAAAGAATGGGTAGGTGATAGAGCAAAGTTTTTTGAATGCCTACTTTCAGAAAATTTATTCCACTTGCTGTTAAGCAAATTTGAAATTCACCTTGATCTCTCTGTCCATGTATTTTGGATTGAATAGATCATAGGACGTGGAATATAATTGCGCACTATCTAAATGAATTTTGTGTCATTCATCTTTCTGATGTTACAATATAAACAAAACTAAAATAATTCATGAAATTGAAAAAAAAAAACAATAATATTTACAAAAAAATACCGCTGTGATCAACGTCCGAAAGTAATATTTAGTTCATTGTACAGTGAACTCGCCGCGCGTGCATAAAATAACAGCGTTGAAATGTATACAAAAATATTTTTAATTTTGGCACGACACTGTCACGTGATGGGTATCGACCTTTCGCGACTAAAAATTCCCTGGCATCGTTATTTTTTGCCAAGAAGATTTAGCAAACGTTTTTTTATTAATCTCATTCTCATTGAGGAATCTGATATTAATAATTATTTCTGGAGTTATTACATTATAAGGATGTACGAGCACTGAAACTTCAAAAAGATTAAGGCATGATTTTTTGTTTACATGTAGTTGAAGTGCATATAAATCAATTATAAAATTATTAGGGGGGGGGGGGAGTTTAAGGGGCTCTTGAATTAATTATTTAATGTTAAAGTTCGAGTTTTAATGCATTGCTTTTACGGAAAAACGCATATTTTGACATATTTTGATAATTTTCACTTGGAATATAAGACGAATAAAAAAAAACTACGCTATAGAAAATTGAAATATTAATAAAGAGATTGATCCAATAAAATTCCGGTATGACGGGCCTAAAAAAAAGATATTTAAGAAAACAACTGAGATTTCGGGTAAATCTTATTGCTGTCGGCGGTAGTTTAATTACCCGAAATCTCAGGTTTTTTTGTTAAATACCTTTTTTGTTAGGCCCGGTATGACGGTCCTAAATTAAGTTTTAATTTTAACTTATAACAAAAAAATAATAAACATTATTGTGGACTTTTATGAATGTACTAAATAAGATTTAGAAGAATTTAATAAATGGAGTACACCTACATCAGCGCTCGACGTACATCCTTAAAACTTTTGATATTTTAAAAATTAATAAAATTTATTGATTTTAATGATTATTCGGATTTTATGGCTTTTATGAGCAATATCTATATAGTAAACAATGTGTCGGTTTTTAAGGAAATGCTCCCGTTCTATAAACATATTGTATGTATTATTTTTTCCAAAACTTAAAATTCGGTTCTGGGCACAGCTACCACTTAGGGTCTTAGCGTGGTGGGATTGACAATGATGGAAATTGCAAGCTATCTATTTTTTAAGAAAGAAAAATTTGGTCTTTAAACATTTTCTCTACCTCTTACGGTTTTACGACTTCCTCCTTGAGCGGTGGTGCACTGGTTGGCATAATGAGCTATTTTTCAAATCGTTTATTTTTAAAGAAGGAACACATTTTTTGTCTTTAAATTTTTCTTCTATCTTTTACGGTTTTAAAGTTTGATATTTCCACAACCCCTAGCGAGGGTGGGAGTGTACAGGAAATTAGCGTCTTTGTAAGTTGTTTATTTTAAACGCAGAAACGTTTTTTGTCTTTGAATTTTTGTTCAATCACTTACGGTTTCAAAGATAGATATTTGCCCCTCCCATCAGGAACCCTTATTACTTCCGGGGAAAAAACTAGCCAAGTAGCCTTGAACACTCTCCGAGAAGATCTCTAATTGCGAATGAAAGTTCCGTCAAAATCGGTTCAGCCGTTTGAGGGATTAGCCCGGAGAAACAAACAGACTAAAATTTTAAAACGTGTGTTTTGATTTTGGTAACGTGCCTTAATTTTGTAATCACAGACAGACATTTAAATTTTATATGGATAGATTTTTTAATTATCTCTCCCACAACAATGGTGTATTTAGGCCTCTCCCGACACGGTAGCACTTCGTGAGACTTCCCTTAACTCTCCGGCTCTGTATTTTTTAGTGTATTAAGATGATCTAATTAAGACGAATTATTTTGTTTTATTTACACTTATTTAAGATAAACAATAATTTTATAAGAAACAATTACCACAGCATAAAAAATAATTTAATTAGAATTTTAAAATATAATAACATTTAATGTCGTAATCACAAAATTATTTTAAATAAACATAACCTATAAATAACATATTTTTCATTTATAATGGTAAAATAAAAATGACTTAAGTACGTACAATTTTTATTTGAGAGTTATTAAATGAAAGCTGTGAAATCAATAACAGTTTATAATATTTTTTCACTGCAGTCTGTGTGGAACGTGCAATGTGAAGAAGCAATTAATAATATATTTATTTGAAAAAGTAAGTTGTTGGGTTTGATCATAAGTTATAATCTTCTATTGAGAAATGTTTAATAAATTATATGTTTTAATAATATATTACCAATTCGAATAGATATGATCGTTATCATATTATTCTAACAGCTTATGTTCTACATTTTTATTATCCGTTTATTCGCTGTGGCCGATTTTTATGCCATTAACGGTAATGTTTTTACCTCTATATACAAAGTACAATGAAGCATGTTATATAGATGTTTTGATTTGTGTGTTATTTTTTGATACTTCATTTTAGTAAATAAAACGATTTTATTTTATGTCTGCGGTTCCACAATTTTAAGTGTAAAATTTAATAATTTCTATATCAATAAACTCTATATCCTGATTGTTTTACACGGGGGTTTAATTTAAGTCAGGATATAGAATCCATCTTAGTGGCATCCTTTTGAGTTTTATAAATTCCGTCACTACTTAACATAAAAACTGTTACTTGTGTTATATTTGGGCGTGTAAAAAACAAACAAAAATTTGTCAAAAACATGTTGTCATATCAATGTTTTTTTCTCTTTTTGTGGGATTGCTAATCTTGGCGCCCCCTGGACATACCGCCCGTGTGCAGTGCATATCTTGCATGCCTTAAAGGGGGCCTGTCTCTGCATGTGTTTGATAAATATTTGTTAGAATCGTATATCGAAGCGAATTACGTGAAATCTTTGCGTTGAAAAATAAAGGAAATGAGTGATGTGTGACCGTATAATATTTAATCAGGTTTTCAGCCAGGTGAAAGTAATGAGATGTCACCGAGGAATATCCTAACGTTTATCACGACCATTGGACTCCTGGAACACCTTTGAAGGAAAGACTCTCTTTATAAGACTTGCTCCTGACTAGAATCTAATCTAATAAACGATCCGGATGTGAGTTCCGGAGTTTAATAACCTTTTTAGTTTCATCATGTATGCTGGTCATCCATTTTATTCGAAGACTATCAGGACTCTTGGTGTTTGTTCCTAAGAACTATGACATCTGGTGGCAATAATTAGAAATAGAATGGTAGGGTTCAACTCGGATAGTTACATATGCATTACTAAGACGTCTGTGAAGTTGGCAGGACAAATTTATCTTAGCATACTACAATGTGTATAGGAATTTGCAGTTTTTTTGCAGTTATTTTGCAGTTCAACACATAAATTTGCAGTTCATTTATTTTTAAAAATAACCGTGTGCACTGCTAACTTCCGCGGAAGTTAGCAGTACAAGTTGGCGTACAACGTTTAAGGGACCTCAAAAAAATTTGCGAATGAGCCAGGAATTTGCAGTTTTTTTGCAGTTCTCCAATAAGCTCATTCCCGAATTTGCAGTTCAATTATTTTTTAAAATAACCGTGTGCACTGCTAACTTCCGAGGAAGTTAGCAGTACAAGTTTGTGTACAGCGTTTAGGGGACCTCAAAAAAATTTGCGAATGAGCTAGGAATTTGCAGTTTTTTTGCAGTTCTCCGATAAGCTCATTCCCGAATTTGCAGTTCAATTATTTTTTAAAATAACCGTGTGTACTGCTAACTTCCGCAAAAGTTAGCAGTACAAGTTTGCGTACAACGTTTAGGGAACCTCAAAAAATTTGCGAATGAACCAGGAATTTGCAGTTTTTTTGCAGTTCTCCGATAAGCTCATTCACGAATTTGTCGTTCAATTATTTTTTTAAATAACCATGTGCACTGAAGTTAGCAGTACAAGTTTGTGTACAGCGTTTAGGGGACCTCAAAAAATTTGCGAATGAGCCAGGAATTTGCAGTTTTTTTGCAGTTCTCCGATAAGCTCATTCACGAATTTGTCGTTCAATTATTTTTTTAAATAACCATGTGCACTGAAGTTAGCAGTACAAGTTTGTGTACAGCGTTTAGGGGACCTCAAAAAATTTGCGAATGAGCCAGGAATTTGCAGTTTTTTTGCAGTTCTCCGATAAGCTCATTCCCGAATTTGCAGTTCAATTATTTTTTAAAATAACCGTGTGTACTGCTAACTTCCGCGGAAGTTAGCTGTACAAGTTTGCGTACAGCGTTTAGGGAACCTCAAAAACATTTGCGAATGAGCCAGGAATTTGCAGTTATTTTGCAGTTCTTCGATAAGGTCATTCCCGAATTTGCAGTTTATTTATTTTTTAAAATAACCGTGTGCGGAAGTTAGCACTACAAGTTTGCGTACAGCGTTTAAGGGACCTCAAAAAAATTTGCGAATGAGCCAGCAATTTGCAGTTTTTTTGAAGTTCTCCGATAAGTTCATTCCCGAATTTGCAGTTCAATTATTTTTAAAAATAACCGTGAGCACTGCAAACTTCCGCGGAAGATGGTAGTACAAAATTGCGTACAGCGTTTAGGGGACCCAAAAAAATTTGCGAATGAGTCAGAAATTTGCAGTTTTTTTGTAGTTCTCTGATAAGCTTATTTCCGAATTTGCAGTTCGTTTATTTTTTTAAATATGCACTGCTAACTCCCGCGGAAAGTAAATTAAAATTGCAATATTACATACATCTTGGGCGATTGTAGCCCTGTTTGAATACAATATTTTTATTTTTCTGCATAAAATACTAGTTTTTGAAAAAGATTTGTTATGCGATTACATCTCTATTTGGCCCAGCTATCTTATACTTTATGTGGTAAGTAGTGCAAATTGCAAATTTGAAACTTCATAATTTCAAAACGGCGTGGGCAATCTTTGTAAAATTAGAACTTCGATTGTATGACAATATAACAAAGTGATATCCAAAATTTTGTTATTGCAAAAACATAAACATTAGATTCTAATGTTTATGAATATTCTTTATTCTAATCATTAGAAAACATTTTTTAATTCTTTTTGTATTTTTTTTTAAATTGTTATTTTCAGTCAGTATTTTTTAACAATATGATAATATAAAATAATAATTGAATAAAAAAAATTTATTACTACAGTTTTATGTAGAAAATGGGCTTTGGTTTGGTTTCATGCGTGCCTTATACAGCGTTATTTCTCATTGCAGTGTCATCGTATATAGTCCAGTAGCCAGCTCTGTAACACTTTGCTGTATAATGGCCCATTATATTGGGTTTTTGAATTTCCTTTCCATATGCTACTAGGCCAGTAAGAATAAAATTATCACCATTAGTATCAACTTTGGTTGTTGGTAATTTATTCAATGTAGTAACACAAGATTTCTCAATTAATCCGTAAATTTCAAAACAAATTATATCTCCGGTAAAAAAATTAACGCTTTAGATTATGGACACTTATAATAAAAAATTAATTTGCAAATTAACTGCAAAAAAACTGCAAAGTCCTGACTCATTCGCCAATTTGTTTAAGGTCCCCTAAACGTTGTACGCAAACATGTACTGCGGTTATTTAAAAAAATAATTGAACTGCAAATTCGGGAATGATCTTATCGGAGAATTGCAAAAAAACTGCAAATTCCTGGCTCATTCGCAAATTTTTTTGAGGTCCCCTAAACGCTGTACGCAAACTTGTACTGCCAACTTCCGCGGAAGTTAGCAGTGCACACGGTTATTTTAAAAAATAAATGAACTGCAAATTCGGGAATGATCTTATTGGAGAACTGCAAAAAAACTGCAAATTCCTGGCTCAATCGCAAATTTTTTTGAGGTCCTTTAAACGCTGTACGCAAACTTGTACTGCTAACTTCCGCGGAAGTTAGCAGTACACACGGTTATTTTTAAAAATAAATGAACTGCAAATTCGGGAATGGTCTTATCGGAGAACTGCAAAAAAACTGCAAATTCCTGGCTCATTCGCAAAATTTTTGAGGTCCCCTAAACGCTGTACGCAAACTTGTACTGCCAACTTCCGCGGAAGTTAGCAGTGCACACGGTTATTTTTAAAAATAAATGAACTGCAAATTCGGGAATGGTCTTATCGGAGAACTGCAAATTCCTGGCTCATTCGCAAATTTTTTTGAGGTCCCCTAAACGCTGTACGCAAACTTGTACTGCCAACTTCCGCGGAAGTTAGCAGTACACACGGTTATTTTTAAAAATAAATGAACTGCAAATTCGGGAATGGTCTTATCGGAGAACTGCAAAAAAACTGCAAATTCCTGGCTCATTCGCAAAATTTTTGAGGTCCCCTAAACGCTGTACGCAAACTTGTACTGCCAACTTCCGCGGAAGTTAGCAGTGCACACGGTTATTTTTAAAAATAAATGAACTGCAAATTCGGGAATGGTCTTATCGGAGAACTGCAAATTCCTGGCTCATTCGCAAATTTTTTTGAGGTTCCCTAAACGCTGTACGCAAACTTGTACTGCCAACTTCCGCGGAAGTTAGCAGTGCACACGGTTATTTTTAAAAATAAATGAACTGCAAATTCGGGAATAATCTTATTGGAGAACTGCAAAAAAACTGCAAATTCCTGGCTCAATCGCAAATTTTTTTGAGGTCCCTTAAACGCTGTACGCAAACTTGTACTGCTAACTTCCGCGGAAGTTAGCAGTACACACGGTTATTTTTAAAAATAAATGAACTGCAAATTTATGTGTTGAACTGCAAAATAACTGCAAAAAAACTGCAAATTCCTATGCACATTGTAGTATGCTAAGATAAATTTGTCCTGCCAAGTTCACAGACGTATTACTAAGGTTAAGCTAATAAAATAAATTAAAAAATATTATTTTGTCAATAAAACTCTTTAAATATGGTCTCACTAAAGCTGCCATTTTGGGATATGACGTCATGAGAGTAACTTTAATTGGATTTGGCACGTATAGATATTTGTACCCGCTAGAGGTATGTATGCATTTTGAAAAAATTTGCTTTAAAAACTTGTATGCCGTATTTAGTCATAAATAAAATATTCAGCATATCTGTGTATTGCATAGAAATTCTATGATAGAATGAACCTCTATAATTCCAAGAGTGTTTGATTTAATCTTTCCGAATACAAAATTTTTTGTAGAATTAAAATTTTATGGTAAGTAGATATTTTTGTTCTCGAACCGTTTGTTAAAAAAAATTTTTGGGTTACCTATTTTCAATTCCTGAAAAAGTCTAAAGTGGAGTACTAAACAAAATCTTAGCAGAAGCTATTATTATTAAGAGCATAGCTGGATCTATTATTAGTAAGAGCATAGCATTCGCCCACATACTACAAACGTTACAACATTTAAAGTAGATAAAATGATGGAATTTTTCAGAACTAATAGGAAATTTCTAAAAGGAAACTTTATGATTGTATCAATAAACGAAAAATTATTGAACCTCTAGGGTAATGTAGTTTGATATCTTATAAAGATAGAGAGTTATTAGATATACAATATATGTAAAATTTATTATGCTCTAATTTAATGTTTATTACATCATTAAAATAATAAGTAAAATCCATATTTAAAAACTAAATACAAGTAATGATGTTTGTTATATATATATGATACTATACAATAAAGTACATACATACTAGTGCAGTGAATAGTGAAGCTATCGCATTCAAAACTATTCCCACTAAATTTAGTTTTCTTTTCCGATAATTGTTCTTAGGATAAAATTTGTCGGGTACCTTAATTTACGTTGTTTTTTTATAACAGTGCATAATCGTGACAATTATTGATTTCAATTTTGTAGAAAATAATAATGCCCATAAATTTTGTTAGGTATTAATACAGCTTAAATAGAATAACGCGAAAATTTAATAAATCCGGTACGTGCTCTTTTAAGATCGACACCATTGCGGGCGATAGTATACTCGTTAGAAGTTGTAGTTCTCTGGTGTCGAAAACTGTTATAAGAATCTATTCAAATATAGCATCTTTAAATTGTTTACTACATATTTGTGTAAATAATTAGAAATGTCGCTTGAGTTTTTTAATTAAATATTGACATGAAAAAATTAACTATTCAACCGCGTATCGAACCCTGGACCTCTTAATCTCTATCCCAGTATGCTTACCAATACACCACGGACAATTCTGAGGAATAAATCATTTTTCATATCAGAGACAGTATTACTTTGTAGTCAATATTAACTTGTTGAATAACTGGTGGATGACGCTTATTTTTTAAGATATAATCAATTGAACATTGTTAAATTCAACCAATCACACAGAGCGAGCGCAAAGTGTAAGGAGGCGTGGCCTCTGCAATAGAGCGGGGCCCTTTACCTTTTAAAGGCTCGCAGACGGTGAGAGGCCCCGCTTTCTTACACTATGCGCTCTGTGATTGGTTAAATTTATCAATGTTTAATTGCTTATATCTTAAAAAATAAGCGTCTTGTTTTTGTTTTTTGCATTTCTACACCGTGGTATAGTTTTCTTGAATGAATTTCAGCCTGTATTTAAATATTTAATTATCTGGACATGTTTTACGCGCATGCTAAAATTACATTCTATTTATAGTTTGAAAGGCGCCTAAAGAAGTAACATTTGTCCATACCTTCGAATATACCCTTGTAGGGAATAGTTTTAAAAGCATCAGCGCCACTACGTTCTGCACTATATATATACATACACTCCCGTTCAATAAAATTGAACAGACCTGAAATGTTAATTTTCTTACGTTTCATAAAACTCATCACATTTGTACCTCTCTGTATAATTATTATTCACTTATAAGCAAAGATAACTAGTATATATTTTAAGTGTGAAAAAAGAAATGGAACAACATTTACTACAAGAATAATCAAAATTGTGAGGGACTCATTCGGTTCAGATCTGTTCAATTTTATTGAACGGGAGTATGCATAAACATATATTTTGTAATGAATGATATTCTCTCAGTTCATTAATTATTATTAAATAGTTATTTTTATTACATGTTAAAATTATAACAAAAAATTACAATATTTATAATAATATTCACAACATATTAAATTTAATAGAATGGGAAAAACATAATTTATAAAATAAAATATTAATTAGATTTATATGGATGATATTTTGTATGATTCTTTATTATATTCCATTCCATTCGTTATGTATAACTTATAAGAAAACAACAGACACAATATTGTAATTTATTTTTTTGACGTATTTGTACATAAATAAAGGTAAGGTGTTAAACATGTGATGTGATGATTATTTATTTATTTTCCGATTTTGGAATAATTTTTTATTGGTTTTCTCTTGGTATCCATTCATTCTGGGTCCGACTAGAAACAGTTGTTAAAGGCACTCTACTCTGAACTGAGAGGTTGCTGGTTTTCCGAACACTGACAGCTTGTCAATTAAAATTAATTTTAAAAAAAATGAATGGGGTTATTAATTAAACAAATTGTTGGTGTATGGACAAGCACGAGAGTAACCGGCTATGTTTGTTAAGATTTCTGTAGTTTCCTTTCACAAACTTCAGATAAATATCGAGATAGATAGATTGTAGCGACTGCCCTGGACCGGCTACACTTCGACCATAAGGTCCATTGTGATGCCTAAGGATGTGAGGATGTGAGTGGAGTGCGGCTGCTGCCGACTCTGTCAGGAACTTTGCCGATATTCGTCTGGAATTCGTGAAGGAAACTGCAGAAAACCTTCACAAGCATAGAAGCTTACTTCGTTCTTGTCCATACGCCGACAGTTTAGTTAATTAACCGCCCTTTTTTTCTTAATAATTGACAAACTGCCGATGTCGGGATTCGAACCCATAACCTCCCAGTTCCAAGTAGACATAATGCCTTAGACCGCTCGGCTTCTTGGACGGTCGTTTCTATCAAGTTTCTATCAAGTCGGCCTCAGTTACACTACCTACTAATTTCTAGTCTACATACAAATTCCTTGTCCTTTGAACAGATGCTTCTTATATATAAATTCATTACTTACCTATCTACTATATTTTTGAAGTCGGTAAAACGGTCATTATATCACCCCAACTATGGACGATTGACGCAAAAAATGCAAGGAAAAAAATGATTTTACTTTTATACAACCCTTCGTGTTTCTAAAAGGAACGAATTCCCATTTAGTTAGTTTTTCACTCTTATTTTTCACATCTTCACAAACAAAATGAGAAATGTTTAATAGTAGTTAAAGCTGCTGCTCGAAAGTTAGTCTTTTCGCAACTTTGCGAGGCAAATTCGCAATTTTTTTTTCATTTAAACAGTAAATTAATTTTTAAGCCTGAGTAACTTCCAGAATTTTTTTACTTTTATCCTAAACCATGAAGTAGAATTAGATAGATAGATAGATTGTAGAGGCTGTCCTGGACGGGCTACACTTCGACCATAAGATCCATTGTGATGCCTAAGGATGTGATGATGTAAGTGAATTGGAAGGAATTTTTGTGTATAGACTAGGAATTGGTAGGGTATGCGGCTGCAGCCGACTATGATAGGAACAATGCCGATATTCATCTGAAGTTCGTGAAGGAAACTGCAGAAAAGCTTCTCAAGCATAGCCGGTTACTTCGTTCTTGTCCATACGCCGACAATTTAGTCAATTAACCGCCCTCTTTTTTTTTCTTAATAATTGACAAACTGCCGATGTCGGGATTCGAACCCATAACCTCCCAGTTTCCAAGTAGGCATACTGCGCAGACATAACGCCTTAGACCGCCCCGACCACTTGGACTGGTATGAAGTAGAATTACTGGTGTATTTAATCTCGCACATTCCACAAGGTCGCCATATCCTGAACTGTATGCATTAATTTATTAATTTAAATAAATTAAAATTGGTACGTAAATAAATGACGAATATTTGAATTCTATTATTATTAATAAAGTCTATTTGCGGGTTTACAACTATTATATCTCTATAATGAATGCTGCCGATTTAAAAATATATATAATAACTTTTTTTAAATTAGTTATTAAAAATAATTAATTGATTATCAGAACAACACTCTTATCATTTTGTGTACGCATATTGGAAAAAAATTAAAATAACAATTAACTTTATTAGTTAGTAGAAATAAAAAGGATAAAATAATCATTTAGAGTAAATATAATATTGACTTTCAAAGGTTGACTGCTATCTATATGAACAAATGTAGCCTTGAACATTATTATTAAGAACCAGTAATTTTATTTTATAAGTTGTTTTGGAGAGTTTTTAAATTGATTATTAAAAATTACAAATATTTTTGTTAGTGGAGATTTTAATCTCTTGAAATTGCCTAAAATATTTATAATTTATTGATTTCATTATTGAATATATTATGAAATTTTAATAATTGGGGGAACGTGTGCACGTGATATAATTGATATAATTCATTTAATGTAACCATACCGTTTTTATTTGCGAAATAAGTAAGATATTATTTTGTGTCGAGAGGATTGCAATATATTATATAAAAAAGAAGAATGGCGCAGTTCGGGTCCGCGCCCTAGATTTTTCGTGAAACGTCCTTCACAAGATCCCTTAGTCGTTTGGAATGTCGGTGGCCGCTGTATGTCCAATGGGCCAACTACGAAATCGCTTTGCGGCGTTGTTTTTATGCTCGTTCTATCGACGCAAGCGTTCCTCTGATATTCGTTTTCTATAATCCCAAGAACATTTACGAGTCATATCAGAATGTCGATCTTCACAGTGGCATTCAAATGAAGATCCTAGCTAAACAAGGTCCTAACTTAAATTGGCATGTCTTATGGTTTTCGGGAAAGCTATAATACTGAAACTGGAGGTAAAATATATAAGGAAAAGCACTTTGAATGGGGCTATAGCTCGAATTAATTGATTAAAATATCAGCTGGTCCTATTTTAGTTTTGAACCATGTAACCCAATCCTTTGATATATAGATCCTAATGATATTGATAAATAGAACCATGTAATAAATCCTTTGATGAAGTTGCGGAAGGATATTTTTAAATCCTCGATCGTATTTCTAATTAACATAGAAGAATATAAGATTAAAATTTTGTAAAATAATTAGCGTGATATAAAATTAATAATATTTTTAATTATAAATTGGTAATTCTAAATTGTCTATTGTGGGGGAAACACTATGAACAATATATATAATAAACAAAAATAAAAACCGACATAAACTTCCGATATTTTTTATGTTTAGGGGATTTTCATTCTTCATTAATAATAGAAAAATAAATTTTTATAGTACCGATTAAAACATTAAACTAATATTATATAAATATAAATTTATAGTTTTTTTTAAATTAAAGTTTAGATAACTTTAATGGAAAGTCCCGTTTTGTTATAAACAAGTAGTTTTTTTTTTTTTTTTTGACTATTTAATTTAATTTACAAATATATGTGAATATATAGTAAATTTTCAGATAAATAAAAAACCAGTTGGTATAAAAAAATTGTGGTGTGTTCAAATAAATTCTTAATTTAAAAGATAATTTTTTTATTTTTATTTTTGGTCATTCCGGTTAGTAAATATACTACTATTGATTATCAAATCAATAGTAGTATTGTAATGATTTGTATTGATATATTATTTAATATACAGACAAAATAAGAAATTTGTTATTCAGGTTATCATAAAAGGTCCCCATTCAGTTGCATACCGACTGTGTAGGTATTTTATATATATATATATATATATATATATATATATATATATATATATATATATATATCGAAATTTTCAGACTTTTTACAGTTTTTCGAAAATAACTTGAACAAAGATTACCTACAGAAAAAACTTCATTTTCGAATAAATGTAGAGCACAAAATTCTGTGCCGAAAAACTTATGAAATTATATTTTTTTACAATGATTACCTAAATATAGGTGGGAAGAGAAAGTGTGGGCCCATTACCTGTGTTGGCAATTTCGCCAGGTAATAGGTTATGGGAAAACTAAGTGGAAATGCATTTTGGAAAATATTAATACTAAATATTTAAGATAAAACAGAGATATTTAAGATTTTAACTACAAAGCCAACTGTAAAACAAAAAAATCGATACTTTATTTCAAAAAAAAGATTAATCAATTTTACAAACAGTATCTTATTGATACATCACTGATAAACACGGGCTTGCTTATTGACAAACTATAGCAAGAAAATTTTGCTGTGAAGCAAGCTGCCGAGGATGCAAATACTACCATCATGATGAAAGCCATCCAATGTTATGCTTCAGTACCAGATATTAAAAATTTATTAAATTATTAGCAAGATATGATAAGACAAGACAGTAATTTTTTTCTAACTTTTCCAATTACCCCAAATTAAATTGGGTAATAAAGGTTACTAAGCATTCTTAAGCCGTATTTTGAACAGTACATTATGGGTCACTACATAAGCGTTTATGTATTAAGCGTCACTACACAAACCCACGTCATTACTGGTCATTCGATTTATGGAAGAGGTAGAGGTAGATTGTAAAGGATGCCCTGGACGGGCTACACTTCGACCATATGGTCCATTGTGATGCCTTAGGATGTGAGGGTGTGAGTGGAGTGGAAGGAATTTGTGAGTAGACCAGGAATTGGTAAGATATGCGGCTGCAGCCGACTATGATAGGAACTATGCCGATATTCATCCGATATTCATCGGTTACTTCGTTCTTGTCCATACGCCGACAGTTTAGTCAATCACCCGCCCCCTTTTTTTTAATCTTTATAATTAACAAACTGCCGATGTCGGGATTCGAACCCATAACCTCCCAGTTTCCAAGTATTGCATACTGCGCAGACATGACGCCTTAGACCGCTCGGCTACTTGGCTGGTGATTTATGGAAACTGATCATTATAGTTTATACGATTGCACCATGTTCACTAGTTGAGGTACAATAATGAATTTGAATCTCAAGCCACTGGTAGATATTTTGGTTCATCGAAACGAACTTATGATAAAACAAATTGTTTATCATTTTGAATTTGACACGTAGACTTCCGGTGAAATTCGTATTATTATTCAAGTTGAACTACTCCAATACAATTATATTATTTATGTACCTTGAAAATTAAATTTAAAAAAAAAAAACATTGGCGATTACTTTCTCAATTCAATAAAACCTTTCTTAAGAAATTTTTCATTTGCATAACACAATTTTAATTACCTGATGAATAGTGAAACAAAAAACAAAACAAAGATGCTTATAAAATGTATTACCATTACCATAAAAGAACAAATACTTATTACTTTCTTCCTGATATAAAAACAAACAAAATGTTAAGGTTAAAAAAAATACCAACTAATTAAAATCATGAAAGTAAAAAAAAAAAAAATAATAATTGTCTAAATGTCAGTTAATAATATTATTATTTTTAAATACATTTTTGCTTAATAATATAATAATGCAATTTGCAAGGTTGTTTCATGATTTTTTATTTTGTTTGTTGAACGTTTTATGTGGTTTTTGCATATAGGCATGAATGATTGTTTTTTTTACATCTATTACAGACTTGAATATTGTATACAGGCTGTAATGCCTGTAATCGTCAAGACTAGCAATTGTGATACGAAATTTGCAATTGTGTTTAAATGAGTTGAAGACAGTCATACATTTATTTGTAAAAAAAAGTGTATTGGTAGCACTATCGTCTCGGTAGGACGGAAGTCTGAGGTTCGTTGGTTAGTTTATCTTTTTCACATTTTTAATTTATATGATAATTAATTCTAAACAACAGTGACCGTCTCATTTTTACAAGCTTTTATTTAACTTGCAATGTATGTATGTATGTATGTATGTATGTATGTATGTATGTATGTATGTATGTATGTATGTATGTATGTATATATGTATGTATGTGTGTATGTTTTTTTTTATAAAGGCGCGGAAATACATTTACGTATTCCAAGCTTATGTGTATCGCCTGGATATGTCGGACTCGAGCATGTCGAACATGCTAATACCGATTAAAATCGTCCCTTTTCTCTAGCCTCTACGATCCCCACGGTAACAGCCGATTAGGCATTACTTCGCAGAGGGGGGGGGGGGAGGAATTAGCTGCCGCTCTTCCTTCTTGTAGCTAAGGTGACTTTTTCCTATGTATGTATATATGTATGTATAGAAAAGGGTATGTATCTATGTATGAATATATGTATGTATGAATATATGTATGTATGAATATATGTATGTATGCATATATGTATTTATGTATGTATGTATGGCTTTTTTATAGAGGTTAGAAAAATACTTTTACGTATCATCAGGACTAGTTGGTGTGCCTGGATATGTCGGACTCAGAGTTCAATACCGACTAAAAACCTCCTCTTTCTCCGGCCTCTGATTCACCGCGGAAACCGCTGTAAAGCATTAGTTCGCGGGGAGAGGATCTAGAAATAAAATGTTTGTATGTATGTATGTTCGGGTCAAATCTTGCAAGCTGAATTACAACCACTTCCTCTTATCCTACGGAGTTGAATTTTAACATGTTGGTTCAGTTTCGATGACAACGCATTTTTATGGTATGCATGATATGAATCGACAAGGAGAAAAGGGAGTTTAGAAGGAGGGGGAAACATAAAATTTGGTATATCTCTCTTAATATTGAACAAATCAAAAGCACATAAGAAGTAAAGTTTTAGAAAATTAGTTTTACTATAAAAAGCTTGTTTTTTAAATTTTTTTTATATAGAAACTTATTTCAAATTCTTATTCTGACTTAATACAAGTTCACAAAAAACAATTGGTAATTTATATACATATATTATTATTGGTTCTTAGAATTAGAAATAGAATATGTGTCTGTCTCCTTTTCTCTTTACTATTGTATATCTGTCTTCATTTCATTTAGACACTATTGCAAATTTTGGAACATAATGTCTAATTTTGACTATTATAGTCTGTCCTCTGTACAGGTTATGATTCGATAAAGTATTGATCCGACTGATGGTTTGACAAACAGAGAAAAGGACTGTTTTAAGAGAGGGATATTGTTACTTAAGTGAAAAGGGGGCGCGTTAGGTGGGGTTGGGCCATATCTTTTGAATATCAGAATAGAGGTGGTTTAAAAAGTGTTTGAAGGAAGCCCCGAAGAATGGTGAAACAAGAAGATATAGGAGGCCTATAATTAAACGGGACGAATTTAAAACTACAGTGCAGAGTTCTTCAATGACTGTTGCACCATGGTGAATTATAAGTAGTTAAGTGTTCAATGTCCAAAATAGATATTGAGCTTTCATCGTATCTGAACGTTTTGAAATCCTATCATGCAAAAATAAAAATGTTTGGCCCGTGTGTGTGCCAATCATTTCAAGAAAATAAAAAAACGCGAAAAATAAAAAAAATTTAAAATTATTGCAAAATTTTGAAAATATTTCGTAATATTGGTTAAATGGGAAAATTAATCACGAGTAAAGCTCTAGGAAATTAATTTATCTACTGAATTTTGGCATTAACTCTAATATTTAGGAAATATTTACAAAAATATTTAGAATTTTTTAAGTAATAATAATGAATATTAAATTGTCGCCATTATCGGTAACTTAATTTTATATGTATCATAACATAATCCTTTTATCTGAGAAATTGACTTATCCTACGCGTCGAATTTTTAAATTGTTGACAGCGTCTTATAAAGATAATGCAAAACGTTTATAGTTGGAACCGAACTAAGATTTTTTGCTTACAGAAGATATCCAGGCGGATAAGATTGATTGAAACGTATTTTATAAAATGTTGATATCAATCTTCGTGTTCATTTTTTCTTGATGTTACCAAGTACATCTTGCAGACATGGTTTTGTCTACATAATACTAAATATACATGCTGTAGATTTTTCCATGATAAGATGATGCATTGTTACTTTTGACTCAACAATTGAGTTGTTGAACCATGACATTATTATGATAATTCATAAATTGAAAAGAACTCAACATTTAACATTTCGATCATATTTCACCTTGGTTTTGACAAAAGAGATACATTTTATCGGACAGCATCCATATTGTACGACTATTGACACAAAAGGTTTGAAATATGAACATTGTAGATTACTTAAATATTACAAAATGTATTACATTACAAAAGTTCAGTGCAATTTTTTGCATGATTGCTTGTAAGATTTAAATTTTGACAGTCACGAGCTAAAATATTTTTATTTTATTTTTATATATTTTAATGCCCTTAGACTATAAACAAATATTGGAGAAATCTTAGTAATAATTCATATCCAACTATATTATTTATTGAAATAAAAAAAGTTTTGACAAAATTGAAAACCGACTTCAAAAATCAAATATTCTAAAACAAAAAATGCACTAAAAACTTACTGTATAAAGTCAGTCTGTACACATGTAATTGTTAAATATGTTCATTGAATTCTTAACTTTAGTATGTGAATCACAAAATCCCCACTCTTAAATGACAAACAAACAACCATACGCATACATGTGTATGGTTGTTGACTGTACATGTGATGACTCTCATACAATAACCAAACGGAGAGTCAGTAATCAATAATATTTAACATTGATTCTATATTGGAAAAGCTTGCCAACACACACTGTATATGTTGTGTACCAAGCCCGATACTACACAGATCGGGTTTTGTACAGTTTTGTATCAAGTCCGATCTGTAAAGGTCATTTTTTTTAATAAAACCGAAATAGTGTTTCGAAATGTGAAATTTTATGCATATTTTATCATGGGCTTAACGCATTTTCACATTTCGGTTTTCTTTAAAAAAATTACCTTTACAGATCGGACTTGGTACAAAATTGTCTGTACAAATCCCGATCTGTACAATATCGGGCTTGGTATGTAACATATACAATGATTTACAATGCAATCTGTATAGATCGTTTATACGGGTATAATATCTGTGAACGGTTAAATATATTTAAATCTAATAAATATGTATTTATAAAATTTAATGCATACTAAAATATATGGAGTAATAATTCTTCACCGATACATGTATTTTGTATTGCGATATTATTATTATTAGTAGTTAAGACATAAATGTAAACTATATATATATATATATATATATATATATATATATATATATATATATATATATATATATATATATATATATATATATATATATATATATATATATATATATATATATAAAAGATACATTAATAAATACCATGTATATGCAGGAATGCTTGAAATGTTTCAGGTAAAATCGTGAAAGTGATGATTTTAAAATTATATATGCATATGGAATAACTTATTTATCAAATATAGTCTTTTCATAAATATGTTATTTACAAATTTTACACTAATATAGTAATATTACTAGCTTTAATAACTAGATATGTAAATTTTCAAATTTTCATATTGAAAAATTAAAAATGCTATTTTTCAATTTTATTATTAAACAAACAGGGAACATATTAAAAAAGTTTTTGACTCTTTTAACCCCAAAGCATAATTTTCTACAAAAATAATGATGTGTGAATGTTACTTTCTTTTATGTAATAAATGATAAAGTTGTCAAAAATATTTTACTCTTAAATTATCATATAATTAAAGTCTATAAATTATAAAGTAACTAAATATATTATAAAAGATCGCTTAATATTACAATTCTTTTATTAAATTTAAAAAAAATTATAAAACACCATGTTTTTGATATGCAGAAGGTATGAAAAATACACTTAAAAACGTGGCACTTAGTTTTATATAAATACTGATAGGTTTTTAATATACAACAGAGATGGGTACACATAAATAAGATACAAAAATTGTCTAATAAATCATTGAATCCGATAAAATCAGAACATTTCATCATTAAAACAAGTCTCATAAATATATGTTTTACCTCTATATACAGCTTAAATATTGAATGAGTAATATAGAGGGGTTGTTCTAGACGTGTATGTGGACAGATGAAAAAAAAATTTGACAATTTAATTTCTTTTACTAAGTCGAATCCTCCACGCCTTCTAAATTGGATATTTACTTATAAATACGTGATTGGCTAGCATTACTCGTTGCGACCTCACCCGTGAAAATTGTAATTGTAAAGACCTTATGCTTAAACTTGGTGAGATGCTCTGCCGTTCTAGATAACATGCTATTTCTCCCTGCCAAGGACTAACTTTTTTAAAACGCTGTTATACGTATTTGTTTATTTATAATTCATAGACTAAATATTAATTTTCAAGTCTCTAACATTAAAAAACTGAACTACCATACAACGCTCACCCTGTGTTTTACCCCTCCTTGAAAGTCCATTTTCCAAAACCCTAGAAATATGTATTTTATGGTGTATAACTGCAATGTTAGTGTCTCTATCTTCGAATAGAAACTATTTTCGGAAAATTCTTCCTTAGTGCACCTAAACACTCTCCAATGAACATATCTTCCAAATTTCATGTTTTTAAATCCAAAAGTTTTGGCTGGGGGATTTTGAATCAGTCAATTAGGGCATGGTCTCTTATATGAGTATGTATAGGTGATTATTGATATACATACAGATATTTCCTTCATTCAAATTAATTCCGTGCTATTCCTGTAGAATAGGGAATATGCATGAACATTTTTTTTCACTTCAATTGAAGCATGTTTACTTGACAAATATCAAAGTAAAATTACTTTTGAAATAACTATAAAAATAAGCGAGACATGATTGATTGAAATTCCCGATTAGACAAAGAGGGTGATAGCCCTCTTGATATGTTATGTGACGTCATATTATACTTTCACCTTTTAAAATACACGTAAAACTCCGTTTTTAGTATTTTTGCAAGAAAGAGACAGATAATAATTTTTAAAAGTTTATAGCTTCCTTGATATTTGTCGGATTTTAATTTCGTTTTTAAATATTATTACAGTATTAACATTATTTTCATATTGTGAAAAAAAATTTTCATGCATATTCCCTATTAACTTCTAATTTTTTACGAACGCTTTCACCAAATTTGTAAATTGTATTGAGTAGCAAATTTTTTAATCTCATCATGAGTTTATGTATATTAATACATTTGCAAATTTTAATCGATAGGCAATTAGCAGTGAGTAAAAAGTGATTTGTAATGCTTATATAAACTGTCAATACAAAGGTTATTTATAGCTTATTAAAGTTGTTAATAGCTTGTTATAGTTTTTAATCGCGTGTTAAAAAAGGAGAATATATAATCATTTGAATTATTCCATCAAATTTCAAAATATTAACAGTTCTTTATTACAGCTAAAAATTTTCATAAATCTTAACATTTGTTTACCTTTATCATGTAAAGAATAAAATCGTCGTTCCAACTATGCCAGGTAGTTGATCGATACTTCCTACAGGCAAATGAATAGCATTTAAGCTAAATACCTAAACATTGAAAAGTAATGAAGCTGATTTTTTTGCACTAAATAACCCGCCGTAGTTAAAACAAATAAATTTTGCTAAATTGTGTGTTTATACTTAAATAATAAATAAATAGTTTTAAAATGTTATGAAACTATGAGTAATCGGTATAAAATCAAATCAAAAACTCTCGCTTGTGACCTGATCCATTGTGATAGGTATATATTTTTATCAAATCAAAATTTTTAGTTATGATCTTATTGTAAGTAAATATAGTAAGTGGAGGTGATAACATCATGTATTCTGAGTGAATACTGAAATTGAACTATGTACACAGAAATCGAATAGAAAGATGTGGGTAATTCAAGTTGCAATTCAAAGTGAATAGGGAATTTGTTCGTTATTACTAAGAGATGCAAAGCTGCATAAAATATATGCAATTGTTTCTTTGAGTTTCAATAATGTATATTTTGTATTCAAGTAATCAATCAACAAATTTAGCGCTATTTTATGATTTTCAAAAGGGTAAAAAACAATGTAAAAAGAGTACAAATGTCAATTCCAAAGGAATGATCTATACATTTAGATCATTCATATTTTGATAAGACATGTATGTTGAGGTTGTATGAGTCTGTTACATTGTTTTTGTACCTAGCATCTTCTTATTATTCAAACATATGCGATGTTTTAAAATCACGCACGCATGTATTTTCAATGCTTGTTTTCATGACTTATCTAGAGCACGGAAGTGCGCAAGGCCGAGTTTAAGGGATTTTCGGCCTTCGTACTTACAGTGCTATTACTACACGAAAAATCAGAGCCGATTTGACTCCGAAATATCTTCTGAATGAAAAGAGCTACAGTGCTGATTTTACTTTGTAAATAGGTCGACTCTTTAATGGGATATCATCACTTTTTAAGGAGCAACTATTATATGAAGTCTGAATCTGTTTACTTTGTAAATTGCTCGGTCCTTTCTCCAATATCATCACTTTTTAAGAAGCAACTATTACATTAAGGATTTTCCCGAAAACTCGGCCCTTTTTTACATTTATGTTTTTGATCGGATATTTTGTATTCAAAACATGTGCAATAATCAGACACAATATTTATCTTTTAATGTATTGTGATCTTAATGTATTGTGATCATAGACTATAGAGTGTAAGTGTATGTGCATTATAAAAAATTCTTAAATATTTTTTTAATTATATATTTATATTCATAATATTTTCAATAACTTTTTTTATTTTAACAACAATATACCAGGTCTTAAATACCTGATATTTGGGAGTCTGAACATGTTTTGCGTTGACTTTGCTGTCGACCACGTTGCTTTCAATTTTATCAGGTTTATCCTGCTAAGATGAATGTCGGGATTATCATTCAAAAGTTAATCCTCTACAATTCTTCGTTTTTTGGTACTAATCATAGTAACAAACGCCATACTATTTGGCTATTTATAATGTCGGCAGTACACAATCACAACACTCAGTCTGGCTCGTGTCGACTCGCCTCGCCTCTTCTTTTAAACGCTCCATTAAAAGCAGGATTTTTAACACGAGTCAAAAGTATCGAGTGGCGAGTGCCAGCACCATGGAGGCTATATAAAGGAGATATAACTCATACGGGAAAATTGACAAAATATGGCAACGAAATGGGAGAAGTTATATTTACTTTTTATGCCGCTAGGGTCGCTAGTTGTTGATAGGAACTCATCGGTACCGAAGTGAAATACCGAACGTTTAGTTTACATCTTCGCATAGCAGACCTCCCACGAGTATGAGAGAGTACATATGTATACATTAAGCAATGTGTATGAGTAGGAGGTCTTAATGTATACATATGTACTCTCTCATACTCGTGGGAGATCTGCTATGCGAAGATGTAAACTAAACGTACGGTATAGTATAATAAATAGAAATGAAATAGCCAAAATTATTTTGAAGTATGAAATTTGTTTAAAAAAATTTATTAAATAAAAAACATTTAAAATGGGAAGAGTATGTGCAGTAGACAATTGTAAAAGTTGTAGTGCTTGTGACAATAAGCAACGGGATCAATTGGGTTTAAAAAACCAGGACTTTTTAAAGTACCAAAAGCTAGTATAAATATTCCAAAATTAATTAAATTGTATGACATTATATTAAATATTAATTTCCAGCATTATTATTAATAAATAAAAGTTTAATTTAATATCTGGTTCAATAATTTCTTTCATTTTTACAATTCCAACATTACAGGTTACTATTTAATTATTTGATGTTTCTTATTTTTATGTAATTATTTTGCGAATTTTAACTATCACTTCAACTTCAACTAAATCCTTATTGAAAAATTGAAATTACTTATCATTTATTTAAAAAAATATTTTATTGGAAAAATACTTTGGCTGGAAATAATTTTTATAATATTATAAATGCGTAATGTTTTTCAATTAAAACTCGCGCCTTATACTCTCTGTATTGTTTCCGGTGCCGAAGGAACACTACTGACATCTTATTTTTGCCAATTATTTGTTTACATGGAGTTATGTGTCCTTGTTTTGGGTCTATGGCCAGCACCTTCAGTACATTCTACGTTCGTCTACGTTCGATTCAACTTTCAACCGCCATTTTTATATATTCAACAATTAACCGCTTTAATTGTACCCATTAATCTGAATAGTATAACACGAAAATAAATAAAAACTGTATAAATTTATGAATACATTTTATTATTATAGTGTCATTACTCATTTGAAATATTTGATAATTATTTTTAATAGTTTAATCAAAAATTTACTAGTCCGTAACATTTAATTAAAAAATGTAGGTATACCTTTTTAGGTGTTTAAACGTAATTTCTGACCAAGCCACGTTGCCAAAACTGACAAGAACTGTTATGCCGGCCGAACACTCGGCGAGAGTATACACAGCTCCACTCGCGACTCCTCGTCTTACGAATGTCTGGCCGAGACATTCGTCGAGTGTGTACTGCCGACATTACATATAAAAATCCCATAATTTGACGAGTATGATATACCTATATTAATGCTTTGTGCATGAATATATATTGTTTATAAAATATGAAATATATGTTATAACTTGATAGTTTTGTTTTAGTTAAAAATAAAAATATGAAATTGATTTGTTTCAGATATTTCACATTATACTTTTAATAATAAATAAGAACTTAAAATCAAGGTCGTTTATATAAAATAAACTGAATAAAATGTGCAAGAACTATTTATAAACACGATACTAACTATACCATACCTACCTAATACTACTATAATACAAATTTACACACACAATCATATTGTATGGTCTTGTTCATTTGTCCATAAGTCTGTTGTTGTCTGCATAGGTAGTAGGTAGGTATGGCTAATACAAAATATACATTGTATTCAAGAAATTTGTTCATACTAACTTGTATATGTGTGTTTTGATCAGGGACGTTTATACAGATCTGGAAAAGAACGCCGTAGAAACGATAATATATTATGATTATTTTAATTTTATTGACAGTCGATTTTCGAGAAAGTTACAGAAATGTATCTTTCTGATATGAAAAAAGTATATTGCTTAAGTGATTTTTGAAAATATAATTTTGTGTCAATCAATCAAGCTCACAAAGGTTAACATTGAGAACTTGCTGTTCCACGCATTGTACACTCTCGTTCAATAAAATTGAACAGATCTAAACCGAATCAGTCTCTCACAATTTTGATTATTCTTGTAGTAAATGATTTGTTTACATAAATTGTTTACATAAATAAAAAAAATATAAAACTTCCATTTCTTTTTTCAAATTTAAAAAATATACTACTTATTCTTACTCTTTCACTAACTTGTTTATATAAATAAAAAATATAAAACTTTCATTTCTTTTTTCACATACTAAATATATACTACTTGTCTTTGTTTATAAATAATAATATACAGAGAGTTGCAAAAGTGAGGAGTATTATGAAATGTACGTAAATTAACATTTCAGGTGTGTTCATTTTTTTTGAATGGGAGTGGACAAATGTGTAAGAACCTTTTTTTTAAATTTTAGCTGCAACAGATCTTTAAATTTTAAATGTTTATTAGTACAGAGTGCAACTCCTACCGTTATTGTTATTCTGGTTCATCCAGTTAATGAAAGAAGAGCTTTCTACACGTTTCTTGAATGACTTCCTATGTCGCACTGCATGGCCCGTTGATAGAAATCATTCAGCGCAAAATTATATTCAGCCTGTAGAAATACCTCTCTTCGATAAATGAAATAAGAATTGTATTACCATTAATGTCACGTACACTCCCGTCCTTAAAAATTAAACCAGTAAGTCACATTATAAGCGTATGAATTACTAAATATATGTTATAATATATAAGGCGATGGTAAAACTTCCGTCGATTCCAGTGCAAGCCGGCGGTACTTAAATTTACTTACTCTAAATTTAGTTAAAACAGTGGGATACTATTGGAACAGCGGTGACGGTAAGTTATCTGTCACGAAAAAAATCGCCGTGTGTTTAACCCGCCTTTTTGTAACGTTATTTTGATTTCAGTTAGAATAAGTTATCACGCTTGATGTTTATTGTTCCTTTAACTGTCAATTTTATTTGTTTCCAGTGAAAGAAGTTTTAATACACATACTGTACAATAAAAAATAATTACTACACAAAAACTGGTTCGTATGTGGTTCCGTTATGATATCCGTGAATGTTTGTTGTATGTTGAATTTATAGACATTTTTTTCTTCATATGCAGAGGTGAAGGGTTATTGATATACATATAGGTGTCTTTTATAGTGTGCATTTTATTTATATGAATTTTTATACAATTTATATGAATTTCTATAAGGGGAGTAAATTTTTTTTTATTAAATATATTATTCTACACTCAATTCTACATAAAACACCAAAAATGTATGTTTTTCCTTGAACTAGAAGTTATCAAAATCTTTGTTAGAATCTGCCCTCTTCGATTGTTTTGATGGTAGGCATATTTAGTTTTTTGGGGTTCTTAAAAAGTTTAGTTTTTTAAATAAATTACCCATTTTTCTAAATCAGGATAATTTTTCCTTTTGAAGCTATCTATCTCTCTTAGCCCGATTTGCCAATGTTTGAAAACATAAATATTCAATTTTAATGAAATATACCACATTTTATAAATAATATCAAAGAGAACTCTAGAATTTTTCGAATTAAATTTCGATTTTTGCCCCAATTTCCTAGATCAAAAATTTTTGTAATTTATAAGTACGTATTTCGACCACCTTGTGAAGACCGTCACCAAATTAGCAACAAGTAACATCTCCTCAAGTAACATCTAATTCATACTGATGATGACTACTTTGTAGTCGAAATACGTATTTATAAAATACAAAAATTTTTTATCTAGGAAATTGGTGCAAAAATCGAAATTTAACACCTCATTTTGATACCCGATATATAATATATACCCGGGTATATTAAGTTTAGTCCCGAGTTTGTAACTGTTGTAAATATTGATCGAAAAAATTTTAGGATAGGTATTCATAAAATGACCTAATTAGCCCATTTCCGCATGTCCGTCTGTCTTTCTGTCTGTCTGTCTGCCAGTCAATAAGATAACTCAAAACCGAAAAGAGATAGCGAGCTGAAATTTTGTGTGTGTGTTCTAGAGCTAAAAAAGTAAGGTTAAAACTGTCCATCTATGAAACCGTAAGTGATAGAACAAATATGTTCGTTTTTTTTTTTAAATAAAACACTTTTGTTTTAAACTTTTTTTCCTAAATTCAATATATACCGGGCATTAAAGCAATTCATTGCTTTCGTTGTTATTTTCATTTGTTTTATTCCAAATCGAGATATTGATTTGAAATAGATCTGATAATATAAAAAATAATTCAAGAAAACTTGTTCCTCTATAAACAATTGATATAGCAAAACTTATTATTTGTAAAATTTTTTAATTTATTTTTAGATTTTTTTAAATAAAAATTTTTCATGCGTTCTATGCATATTTTATAGACTTTTTTTAAAATAAAGTATACGGAATAAATCAAAATTAAATTTTAATTAAAAATGTGTGAAAATTATTAGATATGGTTTAGAGGATTTAATACACATAAAAGTCACATATTGCATTTTAGGTTGTCTTAATCACTTTTTACAATATTATGAGTAATAAAATCAATATAAATTAATTTTCATGCAATAGATTTTATGATTACAATAAAAATTCCAATTATACTCAATGATAATCAATGCTGTATAGGATTAATGTACTACCTTGGATATAAGAATTCATAGAGAACGTATTAGTAGTTAGTTGACTGTGTATAAACTTATTTTATGAGTTTTAATGAGGAAATTCATTTTGGGCGCTTACACGCTGTCAGCGCTCACGCTTATAAGCGAAATTTATTGGCGTTGGTTTGGGTTATGATCGCTGCCGTTGGCTTTGGTATTAAAAGTACGTGTAAGCGTCAGTTGACATCAATAATCAATATGTCGGATGAAAACAGATTAGCTGCTTTTCAAGCAATAGAATGTTCGTTTGAGAGACTTCAAAAGCCCCTAAAATCAAACCCAACAATTCAAACTAATAATTTGAAAAAGTATGTCGGTAATGTAGGTTTTTTTCCAATAAGATTTTGTTTTCTTTGATGTGATTTAATGGCTGAACGGTTTTTCGTTTGTGATATGCTATTTGCATTTGAAGGCTAAATTCGTCAATGGGCAAAATCGGCTAGGGGGGAAAGAGAGCTTAGAGGGAGGAGGAAATAAAATGTGGAATATCTTTTATAATATTTGATAGATAGATAGAGAAGTTTATCATAAGTTAAGTTGTAGAAAATACATTTTGCTAATATAACAAGCTTTGTTATTACAGTAGGCACCTTGGTGACTTAATTTTTTGTCATTATAGTTCCTTTCTATAAAAAACCTCGTATAGTCTGTGTAGCTCTTACGTGACGAATTTTTATTACATTGTACGCGACAAAAATGCAGATACCGGCGCCGGCAAGGTCGCTGTGTGTGAAAATAAATAGTACTAATATAAGTTCTAAACTAAGATTTTGTACGGATATCTAAAACGTAATCAGTTTGATGATTGGTTTTAGGCATAACGTTTTAGATTTGAAGATACGGCAGTTTAGATTTGGAGATTAACTCTACCAGTTGTTTAGTTTACATCTTCGCATAGTAGATCTCCCACGAGTATGAGAGAGTACATATGTATACATTAAGCAATGTGTATGAGAAGGAGGTCTTATGGGTTTGGTTTGTAACTGCTGTGTTAACAGAACACACATACAAATTAATAGACATGACAACACACAACAGTTTAACTTTAAGTAAGTAAGTAACAAACCTATAAGACCTCCTTCTCATACACATTGCTTAATGTAAACATACTCTCCCATAATCGTGGGAGATCTACTATGCGAAGATGTAAATTAAACAATTGGTATATATCGAACATATTTCATTAATCATCTCTAGTTTGTCCTGCCTTGTGTCGTTGTCAATTAAATCTTGTCACTGTAAATACACGCTACTTTGATGTGTTTTATTTTTTGACATTTTTTTCTTTGGCGTAATTTTGTATACGTACAATTTATGGTTGAATAATCATCAAGTTGTTTAATACCGTGAAGTACGTACGCTAAGTAGGTATCTTTCTTAGGTGTTATAAAAACTTACAATAGCAAAACAGGATATATTCAAAAAGGTTTTGAGTCAAAAAAGACAGCACTAGATGCAGCAAAATGTTTTCTTCCACTATCATGTGTAATATGGTGTTTGGCGTTTGAATGACGGTTGAGGGTCAATTCATAAAATTTTTGAATGGTTTCACAAAGTCTACACCGGTTTGTCTAGACATACACAATAGGCATAATTTGAAAAACTGATAGTTTTACTGATAGTCTAATTTATTTAATTACCTTTAAATTTATGCTATACATTTTGGATTTATGTTACTTAATAAATACGCTCAAATAAACGATGCAATGTGGATGAAATTTGTATTATTTCATAAAATTTGTGAATGTTATTGCTATTTGCTATACAGTTTTGATCCTAATTTTTCTATATATAATACATAGCTCACAAATACCAACCTTAACGTATAGTCCATTTATAAAATTTTTCAAAATCCTCTATAGTACATTCATAAAAGTCCACAATAATGCTTATTATTTTTTGTCGTAAGTTAAAATTAAAATATAATTTAGGCCCGTCATACCGGGCCTAACAAAAAAGATATTTAAGAAAAAAACCTGAGATTTCGGGTAATTAAGCTACCGCCGACAGCAATAAAATTTACCCGAAATCTCAGTTGTTTTCTTACATATCTTTTTATTAGGCCCTCATTCAGGAATTTTATTGAATCAATCTCTTTAATATTTTTATTTTCTATTGTGTAGTTTTTTTTTTATTCGTCTTATTTTATTCCAAGTGAAAATTATCAAAATATGTGTAAAAATATGGGTTTATCCATAAGAACTCGAACTTTAACATTAAATGATTAATTCAAGACCCCCGTAACCCAGCCCCCCCCAATAGTTTTATAATTTATTTTTATGCACTTCAACTACATGTAAACAAAAAATCAAGCCTGAATCATTTTGAAGTTTCAGTGCTCGTACATCCTTAATATTTTAAATAAATCATTATTAGCTGAATTTGTGTATTTGATATGGGTAATTATACAAGGTGCTGCTCGATGCGTGTTGTTCAAGGTGCTTCGATTCTTCTAAATATCTGAACAATATTTCTTTAATTAAAATCATGATTTAATTGAAACGTTTTTGTGTAATTTATTTAGTAAAATAATAAAGGAAGTGAAAAAGTTTAGGACGATCAGTTTATACATTTGTCTATCCTTTTAGGTCAAAGCGCATTATTTTTTATTTTCGTCTTTTTAATGTTTCGTGCCAAAATTGGCAAACAGATCACTTATGTAATCATATATTTGTCTCAGACGTTTTATCTCAGAGACTGTTTTATATAAATGATTAAAATTTGATATAGTAAGGGCTTAGTGTGGGGTATCGGTTCATAGCTTATTGCGTAACCACATGACCGATTTTTTATTAATTTATTTTTGAATTGTACAAAAACGAGATTATATTGTTCAATAGATACATACAAACTGAGGTGTGAAGAACTTACTTAATTCGAACAAACCGATTGAAAATTAATTTTCTTCCTGAAAAAATATTAAATTTAGCTTAAAAGTTTAAGTATGAAATGAAATAATAGTTGGCATTGTACAGCATTGAAGTCATTGCCAAACTATCGCTTGCGGGGAATAATTATTGTTTTTTAATGTCGACTACTTTAAAAAAGTATTGACAAGAGTGTTTTAATAAAAAAATTATGTTTACTTTTTAGCTTAAGCTGTTATTTTTGAAGTCGTTTCACTTATTTCCCAGAAATTCTTATTTTTTACTCTACAGTCGTTATTGATTTAAATAAAATTACCATCGATCATACAACCAAACTTTTTGAGGCATATCTTATGGATCCAAATATAATGGAAATGTTTTAGATGAAGAATAATAATATACCCAAAATATTGACAATCCGATCTTCAAATTTCAATTTTAAACTTTTAATCGCAGTATTTTAATCCAATCCTCTCGGCATTTTAATTTTCTCATAGAGGTCGTTTGGGGTTTAAAACGTATTTCTTATTTTATTTACTACTGATCATTATATTTGTCCCATACTGTAGATTTACCTATAAAAATTATTATAATAAAGTATGCGGTATATTTGATTTAACAAAATATAAAAGAAAAAAAAAAACGAAATAACTGTAATTTTGTTAATAGATCAAGGTGATTGGTATTATTATTATTATTTAGATATTCGGTTTTCTATTTCTATATATTTTGAGATATATTATTGTAGAAAGATTATATTTTATTTCTATAGTACAAAAGTATTATATTGTATGCATGCTTAGTATTACGTGTTATATTTTGTTATTGTAAAATGGAGTTTTAATTTAATCTAAATTGTCGTCACACCCAATTCACGACCTTTCTTCAACTTCAAAACATAAATTAGCTCATGTATAATATTTATTATGTATTTTATAGTGAAAATCTAGTGTGAAATATATTTATTACTCAATATCTTTACCTATGTACACTCCCATTCATAAAAATTGAAACAGTTGAAACATTCTAAGTGTTATTGTATGTAATATACGCTTAGAATGTGGAACGCTAAGAACTTACTGGTGGTTCAATTTTTGTGAACGGGAGTGTATGTGTGGTTTGTTCAAATGATGAATATTGTTTTTAATATTCATTTTTTGGCTAATTTTCTTAAGAAAATATAATTATGGCTTTAGTACCGATGAAGAGTGTTCTGTTCATACGGGTACAAAATGTTCATCGAACTTATCTACACTGGTGCAGATAGATGGTAGATGTCAAAAATGGCTGAGTTTTCATACAAAAGCCAATTCCCTAAAAGGTCATCCATTTCCAATCATATATGCCTCGTACACTAATGACACAAAAGTTGATCGAAATATGTACACTCCCATTCAATATATTTGGACTAGTAAGTCACAAGTTCTAAGCGTATATATTACTGAATATATGTATAGTATTACATACAGTATCATTTAGAATGTTTCACCTGGTTAATTGTTTATGAAGAGAAGTGTACAGTTGGCGGACATTACTGCATTTCATAAAATTGCTTGCCCTGTATTCGCTCAGCAGAATATTAGCTGTCGGCAACTAGATTATTTAATCATGGAAATTAAAAATTTAAAAGAAAACAGTCAAATGTATTATTTTATTTTATATATTGAATGGTTTATAAGTTTATTATTTCCTACAGTTTCGAAACACAGTTTCTTCATCAGAAAATACATGGTCATTATCTCAAATATTTGTTTTAATTAACAATTGATGCATTATTTTATTAGAAGAAGAATAAAAACCAACAATTCTTATTTACTTCATTTGGTAGAAGCTGCGGGTGTATCGGAGGTATGCCAAAATGAAATGCTAAGAAGCCGTTTAAAAGTGATTTATCAAGCCGTTAGCAAACTTGATTTTCTACAATTTTACTCGTTGTACATTTTTTGATATTAAGAGAGATATTTTATATTTTGTGTTTGTTTTTAGCGTACCACGCCAACACGAATACATGGCATATATTTTATTAAAATTTTGTTGATTGTCATTTCCACAGAAACTATAGGGACTTCTAAAAAATAACTATACAATTATTTTATTAAAATATTGTTTCAATTTTGAAATGTCAATTTTGATTGTCATTCCCATAAAAGCTATTGTAGCGGTATCGCATTTTCATTAAATTATTATTATAATTTTATTTATCATTTTTATCTGTTGCTTAACAACTATAACAATTATCTATTATAATAATTATCTATTATACTAATCAATTATCCCAACACTATAAACTATACTAGCATACTATAAATCGTTATATATCGTTGTATTTTGCCTATTAATAAATTTAAAATTAAATTTTTTATAAATGAATTAATGTTAGCACCATCTAAGCAGAATATTTCAAAATTCATTAGGTTAAGTACCAAAAATTGACAAGTTTGGTAATGCTGTGATGTGTAGTATGAATTTATTTGATTGTGTTAAATGCTAAATGTAATATTTTTTAAGAAGTTTAACTTGTATCACGTGTACGGTGCTGCATGCGCATTTTTTTTTCCTAATATTAAGAGAGATATTTTATATTTTGTGTTTTCTTCTTTCTCTATGCCCTCTTTCCCCTTGACTTATGCCATTTAGTAATAATCAGATTAATAGATAGATAGATTGTAGAGGCTGTCCTGAATGGGCTACACTTCGACCATAAGGTCGATGCATAAGGATGTGAGTGGAGTGGAAGGAATTTCCAATAATCAGAAACGAAATTTCATTTTTATTAGACTATAATTGTGGCCGCTAGAGAGTAATTGATGCAATCGCGGCTTCTGCGTAACGAATATTTTGTATTATATATATATATATATATATATATATATATATATATATATATATATATATATATATATATTACTATTGACACTATTTATTTACTTCGTGATATGCTACAAAACGTAGATATTTAGATATTCATGAATTCTAATTTTCAGTACTTTTGTCACCTATGTCAAGTGATTCGTTTTCTTTATTATTTTCAAATGATTGGGAATAATATTTTGAAATTTTACTAAAAATTATGGACATAAATTTAACTCGGCCGATTATAAAATCATTTTTACTCTACATTTTCTTTAGAGTAATTATTAGATTGCCCATAGTTATTTTTTTGTGTCAGTTACAATTTTCAAAAAAAAAAAAAAAAACTTTTCGAATAAATATCTAATGATTATTTGGGTGCCTCCCTCTACAAGTATATACACAAATTTTTTACTTCTTAATATTTATTTGTGGTAATAAAATATTTTATTAAAATCCAATTTGTTGCTGATAATTAATTTAAATAATAATTGGTTTATACGAACAATAATAAATAAATACTATTTATTTTAATTAATACGTATTTTAATAGTACGTATTAATACTACACAGTAAGCGTATATTTTTTTAGTTGAAAATTTATGACCGTAGCTATAAATACGCATATATTGAACTAATTTAATTTTTAGAACTAAATTTCTTTTAATTTTTTTTTGTAGTTCAAAGCCTTGTGGCTATTTATAAAACGGTAATTTATTTAAATTTATTATATATGTTGATATATAATAAATAAGGGATTAATTAATAAGGGATATTTAATATTTAGTTATTGTTAAAATTAAAAATTTTTGTTTTTCATTAATAAATTTTTCTTTTTTAAAAAGGTGTGTCATTTATAGACGGATATACGCTTCGTCATAAATTTTTATTAGTAGTAGCTCATTTGTTTTATTCTGATAGCTTTTTGGCGCACGAGATTTCGATATGTGACAATTATTACATGATTTATGATTTCTAATATTGTATATAAATGTCAAAAAACTGAAACTTCACGCACAAACGACCAAAAAAACCAGACTAACATGAATGTCGTAGTTGAACAGCCATAGGTTGGTCTCTTTCTACGTATTGCTGCTTGCTAGTAGCACCCCCGTGGCACCGAAAGTCGTCAAACTTCATTCCGCCTCGGTACCCCGGGAACCCGTACAATTTTTTATCTGTTTATATGTTGGATATTTCGAATAATTCAATAATGACATTAACGACTTTTCATAACTAGGTTATATTAGAAGCCGGACCTTGCTAGGCGACATTACCTTTTTTAATTCATCATTTTTTTTGATCATATATTGAAATTATTAATATTTGATCTTTTTTGAAAATTTAATTCGAACAACGACTTATGAAAAAATATTTATTACTATTTTAACTAGAAAATATATAAGGATGAACGTTTTGAGTTTTATGAGCGACTATTAATTACATTTAACTACTGTAATAGGCATTACTTATTTCCAGTAGGTACATATTAATTATATTTAATTATGAAATAAATATAATCAAATCATACATACAATAAATAATATTTATTATTTATTTATTCATTATCTATGTACAATATTCACCGGAATTAAGACTTATAATTTACAAAAATTAAATTAAAATAAAAGTTATTTTATGTGAATATTATAAGTAATTTCCAAGATATATTTATTTTTATATGTTTTAATACTTACAATCAATTATTTTACATCCTTTATCATTTACTTTAGCGGTTTTTAGTATACTGGGTGTTTGGAAAAACTGATAATGTTGATAGGACTTAGTCATTTCCTATCATAATAACCCAAATAATGTTTTCCAAAGTCTACAAAATTTATGTAGGTACACTCCCGTTCAATAAAATTGAACCGACCTGAACCTAATCAGTCTCTCACAATTTTGATTATTCTTGTAGTAAATGTTTTTCACAGATACAACATTTTATTTTATCTTTATACTTAAATGGGAGATATAACACTTAACATGTATTTACATTACATATTCTTACTCTATCACGGGGTTACAATGGTTACGACTTGTTTACATAAATAAAAAATATAAAACTTTAATTTGTTTTTCTCATTTAAATTTAAAAAATATACTACTTATCTTTGTTTATAAATAAATAATATACAGAGAGTTACAAAAGTGAAGAGTTTTATGAAATGTAAGAAAATTAATATTTCAGGTTGGTTCAATTTGATTGAACCGGAGTGTATACAATACAAAGTAAATTTTTTAGCCAATCTTATTTTATTTTTACAGTAAAATGGGTAAAACTGTCTATCCTTGAAACCGTAAGAGATAGAACAAAAGTTTAAAGACAAAAAATGTTCCTTTTTTAAAAATAAACAGCTTTTGTTTGAAACTTTTTTTCGTAAATTCTGTATATATCGGTTATTTAAGCAATGAACTCAGTTGTTCTTTTCACTTGTTCTTGTTAATATTTCTATTGGTTTGAATGCATTTTTATCCTTTTTGACGGAGTGATTCAACGTTCCTCTCCCAATAGTGCAATAAACTTAATAATTTCTAATTAGTACCTTGTTGGTAGGGCTGTTAGTCAGTATAAATAATATTCATTTATTAAAGTTTTTCAGGAAGTATGTTGTTCATGAGTAATCTTTCACAGATTAAAACAGTTATATTTTATATTATTGTAATGATTTTCATGTGTATTTCAAATAATAATAAATGTTTAGATAAAACTTTTTGAATAAATAATTAATAAATAAAATTGTAAATTTAAAAAAAAACAAGTAATGTAACAACTAACTGAGTTAATGGTTTGGTTACCCAGTATATATATTATATATTAGTAGTATATTATATACTGAGTTGTATATCAATGTTTGAATTATTAAGTTTTGAATTGTCCCACAATTTAAAAAAAATCTCTTATGCTTTTAAAGATGGGCATATTTTTCGCTTTCCGAGGAACTTTTGATCACAAATTATGAGAAAACTGTTGAGTTTATGGAAAAATTTTTCAATCAAAAGTTGTTTATTTAAAAAAAGAAGATTTTTTGTTTTTAAATTTTTGTTAGATCCCTTACGGTTTCAAAGACGGGCAGTTTTACCCAATTTACCCAAACATGTTTCCCCATTAACGAACTTGACCTTGCTTTTTTGCTCTAGAACACACACATTAAATTTTGTCCTTGAGTTATCGTGTCCACGGACAGACTGACAGACGGATGGACATGCGGAAATAGATTAATTAGGCCATTTTATGAACACCTATAACAAAAATTTATTTCTGCAATCAATATTTTCAACCGTTACAAAGTAGGAAAACTAAACTTAATATACCTTGTATATTTACATTATACTGGGTATAACAAGTAATGTAACAACTAACTGAGTTAATTGTTTGGGTATTCAAACAAAGTATATACTGAGTTTATGGAAAACATAATCCAAAAGTGGTTTTTTTAAAAAGAAGAAGATTTTTTGTTATTAAAATTTTGTTAAATCTCTTACGCTTTCAAAGATAGGCAGTTTCGCCCAAACATGGTCCGATTTTGACCATTAACGAACTGGACCTTACTTTTTTGCTCTTGAGTTAATGCGTCCACGGACACACGGACGGACATGAAGAAATGGCCCAATTATGCCATTTTATGAACACCAAGCATTTATGTCAGGGATTAATATTTTCAAACGTTACAAAGTCGGGACTAAACTTAATATACCTTGTATATTTACATATACTGGGTATAAAAATTATTAATTCGAAGTCTATCTATTTGTATAAACAGTGTAATATCGTTCATTATATTAATTATATCTATTTAATAATATAACAGCAAAGCAGCGGCTATACGTATACTTTCAATTATTGCTTTCTAAAAATAGATAATGAAATTGAATTTTTATTGTAAGTAATAATAACAATAAATAATAGATAATAGACATAATTATTAATTTTGTTATATAAAATATAAAAAATAAAATATAATAATAATAATAAAAAAAAAACGTTAATTAAAATACATAATATTATTCTATTAATACAAAATAAATAATTATTTTATGAAAAACATGATATTTATTTTATGTCAGATAAAATACATTTTAATGCTTAGCAACCCTCAAAATATTTAAAACAAGTGAACAAATACGTTATGCTGGAGCTGCGTCAACTGTCCTAGAATAAATACGTCACTTCTGGAAATTAACTTTTATCTTATTAATATCCATGGCGATCCGTGATCGCTAGAGTGGCTACCGACACAAAGGACAAGTTCAAAAGAAGAATATTATAGAATTACAAGGTACATTATCAATAATATTTTTTTTATGTTCTCGTAAATTATGTATATTAGATGTATATATTGATAAATTTCACTAGCTCTCATTCTAATGTAAATAATGGATTTAATGTCAGTGTTTCAAAATGTTATTTTAACGAAAGAAGTGGCTGGCGCTGGTTCTGTTCTACCATGATAAAATGTAGAATCACTGTTTTTAGATACAATATATAATTTTTGAATTGAAGTTTTTCACTAGTATATCATTTTATTAGACTTTTATGTCTTAATAGTAATGTTGACCTTATTTTATATTATTAACTTATTTAAAAAGAAGTATAACTTCTTACGTGCGTACATAAGTACTTACGCACTAAAACTTTACTTAGATTAAATTGTTAAATTCAACTTTATAAGATATTTGTTTTTGAAAGAAATGTATAGAATTTTTTTGAAACTACATTAATTGTATTTAGTGCATGTTTAATTAATTTTTTTTTTTAATTATAAATTTTTTTTTCTAAACAAAAAACATTGAATTAGTGTTTACTGATTTCTCGTATTTCTCATCGCCACCACCAACAAAATTTATTTTCGTTTATATCGTTATCGTTATCGTCGTTTTTATATCGTTTATTTATTTTCAAATCTCGTTACAACTCATAAGCTCTTCACTCAGAAATGAACGATTTCAATTCAGAAATGAACGACTCCATAAATTTGTGTTATACTGGTGGAAATTGACATTCTTATTCACGAATTTTGTAAATACCGTTATATTGTGGAGATTAAATTGAAAAACTAGTTCCATGTCATGCTTAGAGACAAACTGATTGAGGAGTGGTTCAAATACTTCATTAATATTTTATGAAAGAAAAAACTTAAATAATTTTTTTCACTTATTTAAAATAACTAATCAGGTGTCAATTTTACTGCAACAAAAACTAGCTGTACCGGCTTCGCTTGCAAGAATGTTAATTTTTATTTTAAATGTGAATAGTTTTTGCTTTACTAATTTTTATTTCTTGAAATTTCATTCGCAACAGCTAAAATTTTGTCAGTATATATTATAAATTAGGTAGTGAAAATTTTAGTATCTGACGGTTTATGACTCAATCTCTAAAGTTGATATATTATTTTTGGAATTTTTAATCTAAAATATAAAAACTATTTTGTAAAAATTAGTCGAGCCCAAAAAAAAAAAGTTAATAAAAACCAGAATTGTACCAAATAACTTATTTTTTTTATACTAAATACTATCTCACCAAAAAAAAAACCAAGTTTTCGCATACAATAAGTAAGTAGAGATATTCCAACAAATACAAAAACGTTAACCTAAAAAAGTAGTAAAATTTATATAAGGGTCCAAGTTGTGAGAACAAAAGTGAGAAAAGTTTCTCAGGTGCAGAGTATTTCATATTGTATTATGCAAGTTTTTTTCTTTGTATATTAAGCATAATAAAATCTGATAAATCTGAGAGATGTACCAAATTGTGTTTCCCCCTCTCTCTCCGAATCTCTCCTTTTCCTTGCCCAATTTTGCCAACAACGAACTTAGCCTTTCAAATACTAAAGCGCCTCACATAGACTAACTAAAGACACATCGCGAATAATAATTGACAGTGTTTGAACATAAATTATGGCAAATCTATCAATTTTATGAAAAAAAGTTTCAAACGAATGTTGACTCCGTTTAGAAAAAGGAAATTTTTTGTCTTTAAACTTTTCTTCTATCTCTTACCGTTTGCGAGATAGAAAATATGGCCCCCTTGCGATGATAGGGGTATTTCCGGTTTTCAGAATTTTCTGGTTGGTTTCATCTTAAGGCCTTTCGTCCAACCAAAAATCAACTTTCTAGGACAACTGGAGAATTACCCTAGAATATTGATGATTATGGTTAGTCAGTGAGTGAGTGATTCACCTAAATGTCGATTTTTAGGGTTAATTATCTTAGAAACTATAAAAACTGTAATGTTGAAACGATGGGTCTCACGCTACATTTTAAGTTAAAGCTTTTTTGGTGCCTGAGATACAGGCCTAAAATTAGACTCTTATCCTTCCTGTAAAACTTAATACTGTAGACGTCTCTGCTTAAACATGGCCCTAAGCACTACCGTACTATGTGATACGATGGATCCCTAAAATATTTTTGTATAATTCGTTATACAAAACTCACAACACAATAACTCTAACAAAATAGTTTTATAATGTTATCTAATTCAATTTATCGTAAAATTCCAGTACCTTGGCCAGAATTCGTTTTACACAATTAGCAATTGTTAATACAAATTTCCAATAGAAAGTTTTATTAATACATTCTTTAAGTCTTATCTATGATTAACACCTACTTTAATAAACTGTTTTGATCGTAACTGATAAAAGCCATGTACACCTATTTCGCAATCAAGTTGTCTTATTATGTTCTATATTAATTTCTATTCAAATAGATTTATTCAACCAAACTTCTTGTACACGGTGTTTCAGAATTTCACGGTTTTGCACTAGAAAGAGGACTTGCGCTTCTTCTAAAGTTCACAAAAATATATTTTGCCTTGAAAAAGGCAATTTTAACGACCGATTTTTTTTTTTTAGTAAGTCTTTTTAGCGAATTTTCTCCAAGGGAAATGCAGCTATTTGTACCAATGTTGGAATTTCGTAAAAATTTCTTCAAATTTCCATCGATCCTACCTACTAGATGTCAAAAATCACTCTCGTTAAAATTTTTATATAAATATATATATATATATATATATATATATATATATATATATATATGTATTTATATATATATATATATATATATATATATATATATATATATATATATATATATATATGTACATACATAAGTTTATGTGTCTGTGGGCTCTCCAGTTTTATTAAGATTGGAATGAAATTTGGTATTTGAGACGCTTTTGGCATTCGACAGGTAAAGTTTGTTAATTGGGTAAAATCGGACGAGGGGAAAGGGGCGTTTAGAGCGAGGGGGAAACACAAAATTTTACATATCTCTAATATTTGAAAAATAGAAAAATTTATCAGAAGTTTAGTTGTAGGTACTTAGTTTTTCGTAGACGGTAGCATCGATCACAAACACAAATCAGATATAATATCAAAAAAATTGCCGTGACATTCTGAAACATTCTGTAAATTTATTATGAAGAAATCAAACTGAGAAATCTAAAAACCAAAACAACGTTTTAATATTTAAATTAGTTTTTTCTTCTTCTCACAATAAGAATAGTTTTTAAAATGTTAATCAATGAATTAAAAAATAAATATAAATATAAAAAAAAACTAACGAAAAAATTGTAACAGATTAGTTATTCACGAAACTAGAACAAGTAAGTGGGCGCATTTAAAAAAAAACTAGATTTCCTTTTAGTTTGTATAATATACATGAATTCAGTTCATACATTATAGCATGTACAATCATGAAATAAATGCATACACCATAATTTTATATCGGCACAAAATTTTATTGAAATGACAAAAAAATATTTCTTTTATTTTTTGAAACTTATTTTATTAGTATTCTGATGAAAATAATTCTAGGCAAACAGAAATATAAATTTTGTCTCAAATGAGTTTGAATTATCTGAGCATATTTTTGCGTATATATCTTGTTTTTTTTTTAAATTTTATATAATTTAATAATATAAAACTGTATAAATTGCTGAATATTTGCTTTTATTATTTTAGTGTCATCACTCATTTGAATAATATTTATTTTTAATAGTCAATAATTTTAAAAATTATTGTTATTTTTGGAGGCGGTGTCCAAATTTTATATGAATTTCTCTATGCTGACACCGACTCCAAAAATAACAATAATTGTACTAATATATTTAAAAATTTTTGCTTAGTTGAACTAAAATTGGCACAAGAATATGCAATTATTTTTTTACTTTTTAGTGCATTTTTTGTTTTAGAATATTAGATTTTTGAAGTCGGGTTTCCATTTTGTCAAAATTTTTTTTATTTAAGAATTTGAATCCAAAATACAGATCTGATAATTTGGGAGAAAAACAGCTGCATGACATAGCAGACAGGTGGGTATGTCTAAATTTTCAGGGTTCCTAGTTTGACCAAGGGACCTTAAAAATGATTCAATATATTCAGCTAATAAATTCGATTTAACTTAACATTTCCATTCTTGTTTTCTTCATATTTGGCATTATTATTCTAGGATAAATATTTAAATCTCTTCTACTTGATCATAGCATTAATGCAAAACTTGACATTAGGTCGATTAAGAAATCATCACTTATGATTTTATAAAAATATGGTCTACGTTATTTTGTTTAAACTGTATACTTTTATACATATTTTTAATTTGTAAAATGTGTATACTATAATATAATGATTGATCTAAACTTAATTTTTATAACAACAAAAATAAACAAACTTTTTGAATAATTTTGAATGCAAAAATGTATTATTTATATACCACACGGTGTAAGTTTACCAAAACATGCAATTCCTTTCGTTGTATATCGCATTGCATCGATATTTCAAAAGTATAATGAAAAGAAGGTACTATGGACCACAAAAGATGATGTCAGTTTTTAAAATTTTATAAATGATTTGTGTCTTATTGATTCGGCTTTTGAAAAAATGCTTCGAATAAAAGTTGTTCATTAGAAATATAGTAAAAACGTTTATTCGAAAACCGATTGAATAAGGCACAAATCAACTATAAAATTTAAAAAAATGACCAAGTGTGAATTATTTTTAAAAGATGAATTATTTTTGTATAACGCTTTGTAATACAAGGTAGTTAGAATGAAATATAAGTCATCTGTAAAAAACTTTTAACGTCGATCGGACCTTAACGTCGTAACGTCAATCGGGATCGTAAGGATGGTTAATCCTCAACTGCGAAACTTTGGGTGGGACAACTGCCCCCTACCGCATTTTTTTAAAATGTTTTCTTGATATCTGCCCAACCGTTCAGTTTATTGAAGTTCAATTTTTTCCATTTAGTAGGAAATAAAAATCCTCATATTTTTTGCTTGAACAATTTTTTCATTACGTCTATAATTAAATTAACGTCTCGATTCTTATCTAGAGGCCCGAGGTTCGATTCCTGGTTGACGAGTTAATTTTTTCATATCAGTATTTAATTTAATTAAGAATTCAATGACAATGAAATTTGTCGGAGTATACGCTAAAGTCTTCTACAGTTTGTCATACGTAACCGAAAAGAATTTTGACAAACATCGTTATGTTGACGCGAAAGTATACACAAATAAACAAATATTAAATTACGTCTACAGTTTTGAGCAGAAATAGCAAAAATAGAGAGAATGGGGCACCACAAAATGACCTTTTTTGTAATGTTAAAATGTAATACTAAAATTACATTGACTGAAAACCATTGGCTTAATCCTTAATAATAATTGACTGTACTAATATTAATTGTATGTACACTCCCGTTCAATAAAATTGAACCGAATCAGTCTATCACAATTTTGATTATTCTTGTAGTAAATGTTTTTGACAGATACAACATTTTATTTTATTTTTATACGTAAAAGGAAGATATAACACTTAACATGTATTTACATTACATATTCTTACTCTCTCACTGACTTGTTTACATAAATTAATGATATAAAACTTTTTTTACTTATCTTTGTTTATAAATAAATAATATACAAAGAGTGACAAAAGTGAGGAGTTTTATGAAATGTAAGAAAATTAACATTTCAGGTTGGTTCAATTTTGTTGAACGGGAATGTATGTTTGAAATTTTGTTTACAAATGTGTAGGATTGTTTTAAATTAGAATGATTATTTTAATGTTTAATAACTTTGTAGACGGATATACAGGTTTTTTTTCTGTTGTTGATATTAAAGCTATAATTTATTTGACAATTTATTGCAGACTTTTAATAGTGTGAATCAATTACTCAAGCATGAAAATTTGTTCAATATGTTTAGAATTGTGTATACCGATTTATTGTTTTCATTTTTAGTTTTCAACTGAAACAATGGGTTTGTATATTTCATTCACTTCAAAGTTATACGTTTATGCCGTTATTATACCCAGTATATTTGTAAATATACAAGGTATATTAAGTTTAGTTTCGACTTTGTAACGCTTGAAAATATTGATCGCAGAAAAAAAATTTTTTTATGGGTGCTCATAAAATTACCTAATTAGTCCATTTCCGCATGTCCATCCGTCTGTCTGTCTGTCCGTGAACCCGATAACTCAAAAACGAAAAGAGATAATGAGCTGAAAATTTTTTGTGTGTTCTAGAGCAAAAAAGTAAAGTAAGGTCAAATCGGAAAACTTCCAATTTTCCAAACGCTAACCTAACTAACCCCCCCTCTACCCGAAAATGGGAATGGGAACCTCCAAAAATTAACTATTTTACTTCTATTCATGCTAGAAGTGTGCGGTTTTTTGCATTACGTCAAGGGCGTGAAGGCAAGGTCGAAGGTGGTCAAGGGGGCGGATCCCTTTTGCGATTAGAGCGAGTAACACAATAACGTTATAATCGATGGAGATGTAATTAATTCGGTTTAAGGCCGAAGATAATATATGTACACTCAACAACTAGATAATATGTGTATACTCTATTATACCATACTATCTAGAGCACGGTAGTGCGCAAGGCCGAGTTTAAGGTAATTCAGTTTCATGAATTTTTGGTATATACATTTTCAAATAACAACTTTTAGGTGCCGTAAAATGACTATATGTCCCGAAATTTTCGAATTGTTGATTATTTCTCGAAATGTTCAATTTAGAAATGTTCAACAACTACATAACTCAAAAGTTATGTAGTTGTTTTATTAGAAAACCCACTGGATTCGGCACAAATCAACTGTAAAAATTCTAAAAAAAGATTACAAAAAACTAAAAAACTTTGTTGTTGACATTCTTAAAAATTTAATATTAAGTTTAGTTTTAAAAAAAAACCGACCACAAAACCATTAATTTATGAGTAATCAAATTATTTTAAAAACAATTGTTTCAGTCCTGCATGTGATTGTATTTTCTCAGAATTGTTTAACAAAAACCCAAACAATAACAATACAATTATTTTTTTATGTTTGTTTTTTAGCTTAAATTTCTACCAAAATTTGTAACACCCAAATAATTTATGTAGTAGTGTACGCATATTAAACTGTCCAAAATGTTTTTCGTGTCTCTATTGTTTTCCTTCAACACAAAATTTTTTTTGGATTGATGGCTGACATCACGTTATATTGCTGTCCTTACCTGACTGGAAAGCTTTGTATTTTTGTTTGTTTATGATCATTCACTTAAAATACTTCAGAATTATATATTATTTGATGAAATTGAAAGAAATTTTTTCCGCCAAATTAATTACAGTTAAATTATAAAATTCTATTAATCAGTTAATATTATTAACTGATTATTAATCAGTTAGGATAGTCCACAAGTATATTGAAATTTTTTATTTGTCTAGTTCCAGCATTGTAACGGTTAAAAAATAATTATTGGTATAAATGATTAAAAAAACCGCATTCCCGACTAGAAATTTTCGTGTACACCCGCTTGGGAACCAATTGGGTTCCCGAATTGGGATGTAACGGATAGAAGTTTTGGTACCCGATCGGACAATCCCTATCTGATCCTGATACCACTAAAAAACATTTATAACTATTACTATTATTATTATTTTATCTAGAGCACGGAAGTGCGTAAGGTCGAGTTTAAGGGAAGCACTACTAATATTATAAATGCGAAAGTGAGTTTGTTTATTTACTTATTAACCCGACTTCAAAAAAGGAGGATGGTTCTCAATTCGTCTGTATTTTTTTTTTTTTTTATGTGTGTCACCTCAGAACTCCGACATTTATGAACCGATTTTGAATTTTTTTTTTGTTTTAAAGGATTTGGTTTCCCATTGGTCCCATTGGCACCAAATCGCATTCTGATGAGGGGATCCCCGGAAAATCGAGGAAAATCCCCATTTTATATGTGATAACCGATTTCTACGAAATTTTTTTTTTTTTGAAAGGGTATACTCATTCATAATGGAAAAATATGAAAATTTTTTTAAAAACCGACTTCAAAAAATTTTTTTACAAAAAAAAAACAAAATGCATGTAAATAAAATTGAAAATCTGTTATAAAAAAATGCTCTTAAAATTAAAAAAAAAAAAAAACGGGTAAAAAAGTGTTATAAAAAAGTTCACTAAAAATTAGTAAGTCGTTTAGTAGGTCTACCCATATTTAGACAAATAAAACTAGCTATAGAACTTCAAAGTCACTAAAATGCGAGAAATAAACCATATTGTGACAAAATGGAAACCCGACTTCAAAAATAAAATATTCTATAACAAAAAATGCACTAAAAAGTAAAAAAATAATTGCATATTCTTGTGCCAATTTTAGTTCGTCTAAGCAAAAATTTTTAAATATATATGTATAATTATTGTTATTTTTGGAGGCGGTGTCCAAAATTATGTGAATTTCTCTATGCGAAATTATGTGAATTTCTCTATGCTGGCACCGCCTCCAAAAATAACAATAATTGTACATATATATTTAAAAATTTTTGCTTAGGTGAACTAAAATTGGCACAAGAATATGCAATTATTTTTTTACTTTTTAGTGCATTTTTTGTTATAGAATATTTTATTTTTGAAGTCGGGTTTCCATTTTGTCAAAATATGGTTTATGTTATATATCAATCACTGTTTATTCAACTACGAGTTTATGTACTATTACAAAGTAACATGTCACTTGCGGAGAGTTAATTCAAAATTTTGATTTATTTTGAAAAAACTATTCAATATCTTAGTTTTTTTATCTGCTGATACGTAATTTATATAAATTCCCACAAAATAGCTCCGCTGAAATAGCAAATAAAATTGTCACATTTATTTTTATTGTTTGCTTTTAAATAACTATTCTGTTGGGTTTTCCCAATAATATTCCCAACAGATCCCAGTTAGGCAAAACTTATATCAGATTCGTAATTTCCCATTGGGTTTTCTCAATCATATCCTAAATAGATCCCAGTTGGGCAAAAATCAAATTCATGATTTCCATTGGGTTTTCCCAATCATATCCTAAATAGATCCCAGTTGGGAAAAACTGATACCAAATTGTTAATTTTTATGTTGGGTTTTCCCCATAATTTCCCGAAATAATCGCAGTTAGGCAAAATTTAAGTCATGTCATTGATTTTTACATTGGGTTATACTAATTGATTCTGAAATAGATCCCAAATGGGAAAAAATAATATTACTTTAACAATTTTTACATTGAGATATCCAAATAGGTCCCGATTGAGATAGCCTTACTTGGCATGCCCTCTTGATTCCCTATTGGGTCCGGACATATGTGTAGGGGCAATTTCTAGTCGAACATCCGCATTAATTTTAGCACCCGCATCCGCAATAATCAATGTTCTTTGTGGATGCGGCTATTGCTTGTTTTTTTTAGCATTTTTGTTTAGCGACATTGTTCTTTATTAAATATAATTTCATACAAAAAATTTGATTATAATATACAGATTATTAAAAGTTATCTTTTTCCTTTATTCATGTATATAAATTAACTATCTTTTTAAAACAAATTGACATATAAATCCGCATCGGCGGATATGAGCCTCAAAATATCCGCATCCGCGGTATATGTAAACGATTCGTTCATACCTATTTCTTTATAAAACATATAAACTTTTCCATACATTTCATTTAAAAAAAAAAATCGTATAAAGTAGAACTTGATTAATTTTTTTTTAAATAAAAAAATTTGTACTGCAGATTTAAAAAAAAAACATTTATAAAATATTTAATTGTGGTAATTCTCAACTGCTCATAAAACTTAACCAAAAAACTTATCAACTAATTAAAATTAACCAAAAAACGAATGAATTAAACACCAAAAATAATGTAGAACATATAGTAAGTTGTTTTCATTGACGTTATGAAAGAATTTTTATCATTATTAACGAACGTCTCCGCAAAATTATTATATATTTGAGCAGTTAAATTTTAATTGATTCTATTTGGTTTTTTTAATACAAAAATGAATTGAAAATATTAAATTATATCTATAAGCAATCAAAATAAATGATTTTGAACTCATTTCATTTATTATTAATTTATTTGTACCAATTTCCGGTAAACTATTAAAATAACATTATTTATTTGTTTTCAAACTTTCTTATTTAATATATTATACATATATAGACTAATTCAAGGTGTCCGTCATCCCGTATATAATAATTAATATTTGACTACCAACATGTCCGATGGCACATACGTAATTTAAGTAAATTTTTACTTAATAAAAGTTTTTTGTTGCTCTAAATGATCCTAGAAGACCTCCGTTAAGCTAGCAGAGCAAAGTACCGAATATGAATTTATTACGTACCAGAATTATGGGCTAATTATGTGCAGAATCTAAAATGTTTGTGCTTTTTTAGTTTTGGCGGAAATTGAAAATTAAAAGTGCTCAGCTAGCTTATCATCAAGACAGCGGAGTATCGGTTATCCCGATAGGGTAAGTTTCCCGAAAATGAATTTACTACCTACCAAAATTAAGTGCTTTTTATGTGCTAATTATTGTGTTGCAATTAAAATTTTTGTGCTTTAATTGCACTTTTTGCGAAACAAAAATTTTAAGTCTCGAAAATAAATTTACTACGTACCAGAATAAGTCCTAATTATGTGCTGCAATTAAAATTTTTGTGCATTTTTTGTTTCGCAAAAAGTGCAATTAAAGCACAAAAATTTTAATTGCAGCACATAATTAGCACTGAATTCTGGTACGTAGTAAATTCATTTTCGAGACTTTATAATCGATGCTCTGCTGTCTTGATGTTAAGCTAGCCGAACACTTTTAATTTTCAATTTCCGCCGAAACAAAAAAAACACCAAATTTTTAATTACGGCATATAATTAGCACTTAATTCTGGTACGTAGTTAATTTATTTTCGGGACTTAATAACCGATGCTCTGCTGTCTTGATGTTAAGCTATCCGAGCACTAAAATTTTAATTGCAGCACATAATTCTGGTACGTAGTAAATTCATTTTCGGTACTTTGCTCTGCTAGCTTAACGGAAGTTCCTAAAAGCTAACTTTAATAAGTGTTACTTTCTAAGAAATAAATATATTAATTAAAAAGTAATGTCCGTTAAAATAATTTAATACTAGTTTTAATCGTTTCAAAATAACTTCCTATTTGACAATTTTTTTCTTTTAGATAATAATTTTTTTTTTGTTTGTTTACAGGTGAGTGATATGAAAGGAAATGTAATGGTTGTCCCGAAAATACGTATACAACTAGATTCCGTACAGGATAAGACATTGTATTTAATAAAGAAACAAGTTGTGGCAGGAAAAGAAAAGGTAATGGCGACAATTATGTATGGTAATGTAGTTATAGTAGGTTTTTATGTGTTAAGTCCTTATTTTCTTACGACTAGACAGTTTGTAGCAATTTTAATTTTACAGAATAATTTAGTATTCTCCAAGGAAAGAAATCTTGTCCTAAATAAAAGAGTCAAGTTTTACTTAAAAAGAGAACTTTTTCTATTTTGGACTAACTGTACGCGGCATGCGTTGCAGCGTCTCACGCTTCGCGCTTTAAGTAACGATTGGCGTTAACAAACGCTTCTTCTTACTTCGCGTTAATTTTATAAAAAAAGTTTAAAACAACTTATAAACTTTTCTTCTATCTCTTACTATTTTTGAGATAGAAATTTTCGCTCTTCTTCCCTGTATTTACGCTGGACTTTACTGAACTTTGAATTAAGAAGTACAGCCTGCAGTTAAATCAGAAGCCGCTATAATGCCGATCACAGTTCGTTCTCGGTCCGATCGATTATATTTATGTTGTTATTCTCGATTCAACCGGAACTTTACTACGTATAGTATGAATGCACACATTGTTTCTTACTTGATAATATTTTACAAAACCGAGATCGAACCAAGTACGATCCGTGATCGGCATTATAGTGTGTCCACCCTAACAAATGATGCCATATAGATCTGGTGGATTACAATAGAGATATATCCAACAATACTGTTAAACAAAAAAATTATTCATTTTTTAGAGTTTAAAGAAAAAATTTGTTTGTGTTAGTAAAATGTAGAAAAGAGTTTATGCATTAAATAAATAGGAAGTGTGTTAATAAACCACCTAACTTTCCCAATACTTAAAGCAGAATTAGAATGCACTCTCTATAAGGATTTTTTGAAGTTCGAGCAACACCGGTTATTTAAACTAGTTACCCATATATTGGGTAATAGACATGGTTTACCAAATTACATCTAGCGATAAAAATATGCACTAAATGAAATAGGTCGAACCTTCTGATTCTCATCCTCTCAGATTCTCATCCTAGCTGTTACTTTTTTTGAATTCTCAATACTCGGATCCAAGCTAAGCGTCTATCAATACTTTCACCAAATTTATTGATTCTATTAACAAAATTTTGTTTGGGAACTTGATTTTTTCATCACAAGCTTTGCTATGCCAGCAACCAAACTCATAACAACCAACACTCTTTAATTTTAGCATGAGTTAAATGAATTAAAAACAATTAACTTCAAAATCACCATAATAATGTTAATAAAATAATACATAATTATTTAGATAGGAAAAAAAAAATTGGATCGACTTTGTAATTACATATAATAATTAAAATATATTAATATTATTTAGATTGAAATATATCAGTTGTCAGCGTATTTGGTTATTTGTTAAATTTCGCCGCTAGATGGCATATCTGAGTGCTAGAGATCCCAATAGGATATTTTTGTTATAACCACTTTGAAAGTACGATTTGTAATGCCGTAGGTTAAACAAATGAACATATTATGAATAATAAATGTAGGTAATTTTATAATTTTTCATTTTATGCTTTTTGTTAGATTGGTGGGCTGAGTTGTGTAGTATAGTTACCCATTGCTACTATATAATTAACCTTTTAATCTGTTTTAAATGACTACAATGAAATAGTATCTGGTATTAAAGCTGTTATTAACTGGACAATATCTTTTACATTCTGCGATTTTGCAAATTGAATTTCAACCAATTTTAAATAGAAAAACTACATTATAAACAATTTAAAGAGTATATTTCCAAATAATTCATTTTTAGAGGTGGGACAAAATTTCTATTACTTATCTCCGACGTTTAATAAATTTTTTACATAGGGTCTCATATAAAACATAAACCTTTGCATTCGTTTGTTTTAACAGATTTTAAAAGACTGAATTAAGATTTTTACTGTATTTTTTACAAGCATAAATATTGTCCTTGATTTTTACACGACATGTGAGAGTGTTGAAACTACAAAGTGAAACTTTGTTAATTATAAAATTTTAATGTTTTATGGACGACAAAAGTAGAGCTCATTTTTCAAAATATTTCTACAAAGTGAAACTTTGTCAAAATACCTAGATCAGTTTCTATATTATAAATACGTATTTCGACTACAAAGTAGTCATCATCAGTATAAATGAGTTAGTCCTAATTTACTCTTTGACAATTAGAAATGGAAAATAGAGATCAATAAACAAAAATAAATATAAAAAAATGAAAAAAAATGAATTAAAATTTAGTAAATTTTATTGAAATTACTCTTGTTAAAATTGCTTTCATTCGATTTACTCTTGTTACCATCCCTCTTATTAAAATTACTCTTATATTGTCTCAGGATATGTTATTCGTTGCTAATTTGGTGACAGTTTCACGACGTTTGATGGTTGTGCCATTTTTATATATGGTTGATATACGTTTAACTTTATTTTAAGGTCACTCTTGAAACTGTCACCAAATTAGCAACGAATAACATATCCTGAGACAACAAAAGAATAATTTTAATAAGAGGGATGTTAACAAGAGTAAATCGAATGAAAACAATTTTAAAAAGAGTAATTTCAATAAAATTTACTATATTTTAAATTCATTTTGTTTAATTTTTTTTGTATTTATTTTTGTTTATTGATCTCTATTTTCTATCTATTTCTAATTGTCAAAGAGTAAATTACGACTAGCTAATTTATAATGATGATGACTACTTTGTAGTCGAAATACGTATTTATAATACAAAAAATGATTTAGGTATTGGGTCGAATTTGAAATTTTATTTCAAAAACCTAGAGTTCTCTTTAATTATCATTTGATAATCTAATATCTATTTGAAACTTTGTTGTTAAAAGTTTTTATGGACCACAAAAGTAGAACTCATTTTTCAAAATTGAATTGTATTCATTCGGTTTTTGGGTAAAAGTTGGCAGTAATTTCTAATAAAAGTTGTCAGTATATTTTTAATGTACAAATTCTATCGGAAATATTTTTTCGAAAACTAAATGAACAAGGCACAAATGTATGGCCACAAAGGCGCTACTTTTGTGGTCATGCATTATCAGAATTTAATTATGTGTGGATTGTAAAATTGCATATTTTTGTTTTTCCTTTATTGCATGTAAATATTGTTCAAAAATTATTGTCATACATCGCCTTAAGAATTTAAAGAAAATGTAATTTCCTATTACGCCTACCTTACATTTCTCATTATACCTACCTTATAATTTTCCACTACACCTACCTTGAAATTCTTGTTCTTGACATGTTGTGCATACGGCGTCAAAAGTCGTTTATTTTAAAATTTTATAGTTGATATGTGCCTCATGATGCATTTCCAAAGTGGCCGGCAAGATCATTTGGATTAGCCACCCCTGCATTAAGGCTTGGGGGTTAACGCATGCTAGGGCCCAGTTGGCAGACGCCACCTTTATCATTTTCGTCCATAAAAATGTGAATTATTTAAACACAATAGGGAATATGCATGCAAATTTTTTTTCACTTGAATTGAACTTTACTTGACAAATATCAAGGTAAAATTACTTTTTAATTAACTATAAAAATAAGCGAGATATGAATGATTGAAATTCCCGATTAGACAAAGAGGGTGATAGCCCTCTTGATATGTTATGTGACGTCATATTACACTTTCACCATTTAAAACACACGTAAAACTCCGTTTTTAGTATTTTTGCAAGAAAGAGACAGATAATAAGCTTTAAAAGCTTATAGCTTCCTTGATATTTGTCGGATTTTAATTTCGTTTTTAAATATTATTACAGTATTAACAGTATTTTCATATTCTGAAAATAAATGTGAAAAAAAATGTTCATGCATATTCCCTATTACAATATCCAAAATAAAAAAAAAAAATAATTCAAAGATAAACATACTTATAAACAATTACAAAATCAAAGAATATTTCATTTAACAATTATGGTTTGCTGCTATATATATATATATATATATATATATATATATATATATATATATATCTACCAATATAAAAAAATACCGTTTTGTTTTAATTTTTAATAAATAACATTAAATTGCAACGAGAATGAATCAGATACAACAGTAATTGATTAATGGTGTCTCGTGGTATTGTAAAATGCTTAAATCGCGCGGTGAATTTCATCCGCAAAAGAATTCTTTTATAATTTATTAAAATTGTTGTAAATACATAACAAAAAAAGGCAAAACGTTTTTGCTCAAAGCAGAAAAAAATAACCAAGTGTGTATCGGTACATCGATAATAGTACGGTTCCGTAGTTGAAACTTTTGCTGTTTTTTACTATAATTTGCTGCAATTATTACTTTTTCGAAATGGAGTTTAATGAATATATGAATTCATTCTAATATAGAATGGATAACCTTAAAATGTACACTTGGCTTCAAAAATCGAGCCATCGTTTCAAAATTTTGATTTATTCCTTATTTATACGGTTTTCGAAAAAATGGTTCGGTTGAAGTTGTTAACATTTTTCCGAAAACGAATAAATAAGGCATAAATCAATTATTAAATTTTGAAATGATAACTCAACTTTGGACGCCAAGTCAAAACTTTTACTTATTTTGCAAATTGACCAAATAGACGGAATATAAAAAAATTGGCGAATATTCGTCACAAGCTAAAACCAGTTTCAATCAACAAATTTATAAATTTTCGTCAAACTTGTAGTTCAGAAAACTGTTTCCTTCGGTTCACCATATTTATACCTGCAGCGTAATTGGATGAACTGCGTTTCTTTTAATAATTATTCGTCAGTGACATGTTCCTTTGTGATGTTAATTTTAATAGTGAGTGAATGCGAGCACCATGTAGTCAGAGCTAGTACTGAAACTGAACTCTTTGGACAGGGATAGTATAGAGATCAATGAGTAATTCAAGTTGCAACCCAAAGGGAATTTGTTCGAAATTCGGTACAAGAGACGGATAACATGAAATAAAATGCGATTAATACATCAAATGCAATTTTTTTCTTTTAATTTCAATAATGTATATTTTGTGTCCAAGTGTGTTCAACTACGTATATTGTGGATGAATAGAAATATAACAAATACGTCGCGTAGTTCGGAGAACTGATTTCTTCGCTTCGTTTATTTATACCTGCCGCATAGCTAAATGAGTTAGGTTTACTTTTAAGTTACCCAATTTGTTTTACTGGGCAAACGTTAAAGTTTCGAATATTGATTCTCTTTATTCTGAGTACTTGTCTAATCTAATATAATATATAGCCATAAGTGAAGCTGAATGACTGACTGACTGACTCACTCATGTATACAGATTCTAAGGCATTTCTAGACATGCTAGAAAGATGCGGTTTTTTGCATTCGACGCGAAATTGCTTCGGAAAACCTCATTTTTTTCATTGCAACCCCCCGGAAATCGGGGATGCCATTGCTATCTCCCGGCAATGTCATTTTTTGTGACGCGGAGCCCTTGCGAGCAGAGCGAGTTTTCTATATAAAACATAAAGTTCTCTTATTGTTTTTAACTGTACAAGTCAATACTTCAACACTTATCGTTGATTCGGAACCGTTGTATGACAAATAATTTTCCTTAAAGTTTTTTAAATTTTTTCAATTAATTTTAGAAAGACAAAAATTCGCATAATTTGGATCAGTTTATTATTTACTATTTGTATACCCGGTATATAATATATACCAGGGTATATTCAGTTTAGTTCCGACTTTGTAACGGTTGTCCGTCTGTGAACACGATAACTCAAAAACGAAGCGAGCTAAAATTTTGTGCGTATGACCATGTTTGGGCAAAATGGCCCAACTTTGAAATCGTAAGAAATAGAACAAAAATTTAAAGACAAAAAATCCCTTTTATAAAAACACACTTTTTTTCATAAATTCTTTATATACCGGATATTTAAGCAATTATCTCAGTTAGTTGTTATTTTCACTTGTTGTTTTGTGATTGTTTAAAAGTAATGTTCCAATTGTTCTTTTCCATATCAAATTGTACATTTAAAAAACTATCATTATTTAGTCAAATTCAAAATTGATATAAAAAAACAACAAACGACCTCTATTCGGAATACAAAATCTAATAGGATTATTAAGAATTGTATTTGAATTGTATAAATCAATTTATGTTATAAATTAAAAATTTGAAACAGATAATGTTATCACTTGGGCTCGAACCTCAGACCTCCGTCTCCGTCCGGAACGATGTGTTTACATACAACCAATGTAATTAAATATAATAAATGGGAAATGATAAATCGTTTTCTCTTCAAAAAAATTCTCTTCAAATTATGTTAATTTTGGTAGTGTGCTGTAGTTCAGTGGTTTCATACATCATTATTATTACACTTACCATCATTAATGTACTCTAACCGTCATTACACCATGGTTACTTAGTGATTATATTACATTTCTTTAATCACCTTTCTTTTTTATTTTGTACGAATACACTCGTACTCAAGCGCGGATTTAGGAGGACGGTCGTGGAGGTCATGCCCCCCCTCCCGTCCAACGAAATACAATTTTTAAAAGTATATAATTTTCCTTCTTTATCAAACCTTACATTGAAATGAAAGAATTGCGTGAATGAAAATCACAGTTTTAAGTAGTTTATTACTTCTGAAAAAATTATATCGAAACATTAAAGTCATGTTGCAAATACTCGCTACGCTTCCTGTAGATAAATAGATTGAAGCGGCTGCCTTAGATAGGCTACACCATAAGGTCCATTGTGATGCCTAAGGATGTGAGTGGAGAGGAAAGAATTTTTGTTTGTAGACTAGGAATTTGCAGGAGAACTATGTCGATATTCATCTAAGGTTCGTGAAGGAAACTGCAGAAAACCTTCACAGGCTTAGCCGGTTACTTCGGTCTTGTCCATACGCCGACAGTTTAGTCAATTAACCGCCCCCTTTTTTTCCTTCATAATTGACAAACTGTCGATGTCAGGATTCGAACCCATAACTGCCCTGTTCCAAGTAGCCATAACGCCTCAGACATACGCCTTAGACCGCTCGGCAACTTGGCTGGTACGCTTCCTGCAAGTGCAGCAACAGCAGAACGACCATTTTTCAATATACGATGTCTTAAAATATGGCTACGTGCTAATATGGGTTATTAGCGACTTACCCCGGTCTCTCGTTACTAAATATCCATATTGCGATTGCTATCGATGGCATATCACATCAGTTGCAAAAACAAAGAATAGAAGATTATAATTTAAAATTAAATATTTTATAATTTTTTTTTTCTTTTCCAAGAAATATAATTGTCTTTGTTCGTAGAAAATTCTATTTCTCTTTTTATTTTTTTAAATATGTTCAATGTTGAGTTTTCGAGAACATCAATTTCTGACCCCCTCCAAACTTTAACTCTCAATTCACGCCTGCTCGTACTGTTGTTTTTGTGAACTTTTAATATCTCTGCAGAATACGAAATACGCAGCAAATCAAATCTAATACGATTAATTGGTTTTAAATTAAATCTTTTGAAGTTGCTGAAAAAATAATACGCTCTCATTTCCGGCTGAGCATGTTCAGAGCCCAACGATCAACAATGTTTCTTTCGGAGACAGGGAATTCTAAAACGTAATGATTTTCGACATTGGTTGGAAATAGGGAATATGCATGAAAATTTTTCACTTGAAGCATGTTTACTTGACAAATATCAAGGTAAAATTACTTTTTCAATAACTTTAAAAATAAGCGAGATATGAATGATTGAAATTCCCGATTAGACAAAGAGGGTGATAGCCCTCTTGATATGTTATGTGACGTCATATTACACTTTCACCATTTAAAACACACGTAAAACTCCGTTTTTAGTATTTTTGCAAGAAAGAGACAGATAATAAGCTTTAAAAGCTTATAGCTTCCTTGATATTTGTCGGATTTTAATTTCGTTTTTAAATATTATTACAGTATTAACAGTATTTTCATATTCTGAAAATAAATTTGAAAAAAAATTTTCATACATATTCCCTATTGATTGTTACCATATAATCTGTATATAGAGGTAAAAAACTAAAATATAACAAATGCAGCATTTCAGCAGTTGTAATGAGAATGAAAGTTTCAAATTTGTTTATGTCTTTTAATATAAAGAATAAAAAAATGTTTTTAGTATGTTGTGCCTGCAACATTCATCTTTTAACAGCGCTCTATAAAATTGTCTTATTATATTTACAATAAAAAGCTATAAATATCTATAACAACACTTAAAAGTATTACATATATACACGTACACATACAGAGTGTGTCATCCATACAGTCAAAAGCATTTTTATACCCGGTATACATAGTATATACAAAGGTGTTACAGTTTTAGCTCCAACTTTGTAACGGTTGAAAATATGATTGACCGCAGAAAAAATTTTTGGATATACATAAATGTTCATTTCCACATGCCCATCCTTTTGTTCGTCCGTCTGTCTGTGGATACGAACTCAAAAAACGTGGAACTCAAAAAAGAAAAGAGTTAACGAGCTGAAATTTTGTATGGGCATAATCGAATTGGGTTTTCCGCCGGCAGGGAGCAAATATTCATCTTTACCCAACAGATATCAAGACATAAATGTTCCTTCTTTGAAAAATAAACAACTTTTGTTTGAAACTTTTTCCATAAGCTCAGTAAATTTCCGGGTATTTCAGCAATTCATTCAGTTGCTATTTACACCTGATTTTTCATAAAAAGTAATGTTTTGGAAAATGGTTTTCGTTCGAAATTTGTATAATTCGAATTTATGTAGTACAGCTTACAATATTTACTAACAGTTATCAAAATCCTAAAACTTGAATATATGGTGCAACAAATATTAAATATCGGTTTCATACGAGAACTCTTTTTTGTGTTTTTTTTGTGTGTAAAACTCTTTTGTGTAATTTTCTTTTTAGTTTAGTGTATTACGGGTTGTCTGTTTGAACAAATAGTTCAAAAATCCAGCTAAATAATTCGTATAACTATCATTGTGCAAGCATATAGATGATTTTTCTAAATGTAAAGAATGGTTTAATCGGGATGATTTATAGCTATATTTGAGGAAAATCTATTAAGCCGTTTTAAAATCATCAGCTCGTAGTTGTCGTAGGGTTCTTTAAGAAGTGGATATGGGAAGTGTTAAAATACTATATACAATAGAGAACTTGTATGTTTTGTAATTTTATTTTTTTTCGAAAGTTTACTTAAAACTTATTAAGACAAATTAAAAAAAAAAATTTTCAACAATTGATTTTTCATGTAATTTTACAATTAAAAATTATTCTTTTGAAAATGTACATTCAAACGCCAGTGACGTCATTATATCGCTTTAGTAATGCCACCGCATGGAGAAATGATAAAACATCCATGTTTACAAGAGAGACAAGATACTTTAGATATCTTATTGACTGATAATTTCACACCCTTAACATATCAGGAAGGATTTTATCTATTTTATTATTTGTCAGACCACCTAGTATATATATATATATATATATATATATATATATATATATATATATATATACATGTATAGAATATAATTTTTAATTTATAATATCGCAAGCAACCAACCCGGATCGCGAGCCATGATTGCTTTAGGCAATGGAGAAAGTTTGTATTTCTTTAAAATAACAACACATTATTATAAATATCATATTATACTTACAAATACATACTTTGAGATATATCCAAGTAATATTGCTAATATAACGTCACTTGAAATTGGTAATATGTTAGATCAGGGATAAAATAAAACAATATCAGACTTTTTTTTCAGAAAAAATTATTATCGGATAATGATTTGTTTCTAAATCAGATGAACAATTTTAAGAAATCTATAAGTGATAACGTCATGGTGATTTATAGACTCAATAAATCATGTATATGATTTAATGGTATCTATTAGTTCATGAAGTCTAATGGAGTATATAAAAGCATACGGAAAAGTGTATTAAAGGATATAGAAAAGTCTGTGCAGCTAACAGTTTGATATATTCAGCATAATATACCATTTCATTTAGCAGTCGGCTGACATAAGCGTCTATTGTCCGTTCCACCGTTTTTTTATCTAACTGTACTTTTACTAATAAAAATCTCATATTTAAGACCTTCTTTATTACTTCGTTTGTGGCACAGCTATTACATAAATAGCACCCAAGGTAGAGTTTTCCCCTCCTAGTGGTAGAGCACGTGGATAATTTTTTTCAATTTACCAGCTATTTAATGGCCCATAAAAACCATCCAGAAACTATTTTATCAAGGGTTTCCTATTATAAAGGGTTTCTTATTTTCCTGTGGATAAAATTACATTCTTCTAGCCATTTCAATTGCTAGATAGATAGATAGATTGCAGAGGCTGCCCTGGACGGGCTACACTTTGACCATAAGGTCCGTTGTGATGCCTAAGGATGTGAGGATGTGAGTGGAGTGGAAGAAATTTGTGAGTAGATTCGGAATTGGTAGGAACTATGCCGATATTCATCTGGAGTTCGTGAAGGAAACTGCAGAAAACCTTGTCAGGCATAGCCGGTTACTTCGTTCTTGTTCATACGCCGACAGTTTAGTCAATTAACCGCCCTTTTTTTTTCTTAATAATTGACAAACTGCCGATGTCGGGATTCGAACCCATAACCTCCCAGTTTCCAAGTATACATACTGCGCAGACATAACGCCTTAGACCGCTCGGCTACTTGGACTGGTTATTGCTAGGTAAATGAAACTGGTAGTTAATTATGCCCAACATTTGAATTTATAAAACGAACAGGAAAAAAAATGCTTAAGTTACACTCCACGGTACAAAGTCGTAAAAGTTCAATAATAATTTATAATGAAATGTCTGTAAATACATAACCCAGGCAACATAATGGACATGACAATGGTAAAGTTAGGTCCTTAGAAAATGATTTTCATTAAAATAGGGTGACAAACATTTTTTCATTTTTTCCGCTATTTCCAAAGGTTAAAAACAACAAGTGAAAATAACAACTCACTGAGTTTGGGAATAATTTAGTAATAGTTAATTGAATGGTTATTTTTCTTATACATTAAACAGGGTACCCAGAAATTCCACGCCAAAAGACAGTTTTCCTGATGTTGTATAGTTTAGTTAGCTACATCAATGGTTTTGTTGATCACGTGTAGTGCAAAAAATTTTGTTAGTTAGGTGTAATGTCAATTCTCGAGTTTATCAGGTATTTGAAACGCAGGCCTATCAAAAGTATTTATAGACAAAGTAAAATTGTAATGCAGAGACGGCGAATATGGTTTAGCCAAGGGGTGAGGACAATTCTCTCAAGTCAGCCCCTGGTTCCTACCTTCGATGTTTAATATCGCTTTTGTTACACCTTATACATGTTAAAATAAAATCAGAGTAATTTAATCAAATAATCTAATAAATATAAGCCAATAATAATTATGTAATAAAATATAATTATTACTCTAGTCTATAAATATATGAATATAAAAACGTCAAATCTATTGAAATGAATTTTTTTTATTTATTTATTTATTAATAAAACGTTCATACATAAACAATTGATTATACATGATGTTATGACGTAAACGCAATATACCTACTCGTGTAGGCAGGCTATGTGTATTTCATTTTTTTAATATGTAATAATTATCAATAAGATTTGAATATTTGTATAGACATATATAAATGCATATTGTTTTTACAAATAATACATACAATATTATTTACATTTCGTATGTTGTGATATGGTAGATAGATAGATTGTAGAGGATGCCCTGGACGGGCTCCACTTCGACCATAAGATCCATTGTGATGCCTAAGGATGTGAGTGGAGTGGAATGAATTTTTGTGTATAGACTAGGAATTGGCAGGATATGCGGCTGCAGCCAACTATGATAGGAACTATGCCGATATTCATATGCAGTTCGTGAAGGAAACTGCAGAAAACCTTCTCAAGCAAACCCGGTTACTTCGTTCTTGTCCATACACCGACAGTTTAGTCAATTAACCGCCCCTTTTTTTTTTCTTAATAATTGACAAACTGCCGATGTCGGGATTCGAACCCATAACCTCCTAGTTTCCAAGTATGCATACTGCGCAGACATAACGCCTTAGACCGCTCGGCTACTTGGACTGGTGGTGGAATATAAAATCATCATAAGTTGAATGCCGGAGTTGCCAGTTGGGCCGTGCCGGAGTGTATGGCCGCCTGCATACCAGCGTATATGGTCTCCTTCAAGATAACATCATACATATATAAGAAAAAAGGCATTTTGCATTAGAAAATAAAATTTGTACACCCGTTCAAAAGTTTTCATAGCCGAAAGTAAAAGAAATTTTACCTTAGTTTATGAGCTTAGTTTATGTGGAAGTACTCTCAGTGAAAGAGGCTAAAATTCAAGTATGTTGTAGTACATTACCTCTGGAAGTGGCGAGGCATTTTCCAGATAATGTCACGTCCAGAACCTGTAGTGAAATATTTCTGGGACGTGTGCTTATGAGAACATTTGATCGGAAGATCATGTATTACAAAATATTTTAATTTCAGCCAATATTCCCGAGAACAAATTTCCAAATAACGTTATCTCTTAAGAATTGAAGATTTTAATTGTCTGGGAAATTATAACAAGTTTTTTGTTTCTTGTTTTTTAATGAGTAAAATAGATATGTTGTAGCACATGACTTCCCGATCAGAAGTTTTCATGGATTCATTCCCATGAAATGGGAAAGATTTTCACAAATATTTAACAAAAAGTTAAAATATATCCAGAATTACATTTCAAATTTTGCCCCAATTCCTAGAACATTTATTTGTATTTTATAAAAACGTATTTCGACTACAAGGTAGTCATCATCAGTATGATAATAATAATAATAATAATAATAATAAATCAACTTTATTCAAGAAACAGTTATACATTGTATAGAATGCGTCCGGAAAAAAATGAATTAGCTAATCGTAACTATCTCTATATCCCAGAGATAGTTACGATTAGCCAATTCATCCACCTTATATTTATAATATCCCTGAAAACTTATCCCTTTTATACATTTATGTTTTTGATAGAAGTAAAACAAAAGTTTTATTACCCTATATTCGAACCCAATTATGAATTCGAACCCAAGAACCCATTCGAACTTAAATTCGATTTGTAAGCATAAAAAAATACACATTTCTGTTTAGTGATTTATGAATAATAAATATATTGTATGAGTCTATGATAATATTGTTTTTTATTAAATTTATAATTACAATATTAGATAAAAAATTTCCACGACAGAAGTCTAAGAATAATATAATATTTATAGGTATGATTCTAGAAAAAAAAATTACGCTCATTTAATATAAAAATTTAATCAGCAAATTTTTGCTGTTGGCAGTAATTTTACGCGGATATGTTGTTTTTTGATGTGATAATAATTTCAAACATGTAATGATAATTAACCTCTATTAAATATATTTTTAAAACAATTGAAAAATTATCAGAAATTTTAATATTAATTAGTTGAAGTTCTCCTATTTTGAATTATTATTACACCCGGAAATTCATTTGATTTATATTTTTAAATAATTGACAAAAAATTTGATTGTATTTTGAACGATTCTACAATATATTAACGAATGTTAGTTATTGAAATTCCTCATGCATAGGAGGTAAATATCCAAAAAATAACGATGCTTATCGCAAACAATGCTATTAGAATAACACGGTTAAAATAAACCCAATTTTGAAGAAAATTGATATCCCACTTCGTTTCGGAAACAAATCATTACAAAAACCCCTTTCATAATTTTTATATACAAAGTATAGTGCCAACACTTAAGGAATCACTTCGATGTCCATTCGTCCATTCTCTAAAAGCATTATGCTGGCAGTACTCTCACGGCGAGACGTAACTAGCGCGAGAGTGTACTCGAATTGCTCGGTCAGTCTCATGTCGACTCGCCTCGCCTCGGGACCGCTCTAATTCGAGTCGGGTTTTCACCACGAGTCAAAGGAATCGAGCGGAGAGTGTGAGCGCTCTGAATACACTCTCGTCTATGCTCGTGACATATCGTAGATTTTAACCAATCAGCAACGTTTATAACTATCTCATCGCCTTATGAAATCTTGCCGAAACATTGGTCGAGAGTGTACGCATTAGACATAACAATTAAAAATTTAGAACAGAGATGATTGTGATCAACAATATTTCAAGAACTTTCATCATTTTAACGAATTGACTACAGATTTAATAAAAATGGGAAATTAATTAAAATTTTAATAAAACACACTAATATAAAAATAAAATAGATGAATAAATAACTAGTTTTTTTTTGTTTTTTCGTTTACCAAACACCTTGTTTTGAATAATGCCACGAGCAAATTTTCTCTGTATTTTTGTTGTTGTTGTTTATGTAACGCTAACATAGATTAAAAGCACTCAATTTTTATAAAAATTACGTAAGACACAAAATATTGTGCAATCATTCAATTTTGTAATTAATCTTGGGCATAAAAAACAATAATGCCAATAACAAAACAAATTTTTATGATATTTGCAGTTGTATAATTTTTCACACTTTATTTTTTAAATTAATTTTTGTAATTTGAGTATTTGAATAATAAAAATATCAATGTACACACTTGTATTTTGTGATTCGACCGGTTTTATTTGTAAACGCAGTATTCTGAGATATTATATACCGTGTGTTCATTTGAAAAGTTACCACTTCAATAAATAGTACAAGATGGGAGAAATTTTTAGATTAAAAAAATATATAAAAAAATATAAAAAATGTCTTATAAAAACAAGCAATTTTTATTTGAAACTTTTTTCGTACATACCATAGTTTTGGGTATAAATACAATAAAATGTGGCATAAATTTTGTATTGACACCAAAAATATTGGATGCATGAAAAAATCAAAAGTTGTTTTTGTGAGATAAACATTTTTTGTATTTAAAGATTTTCCCTATCTTACAACTTTTGAAAGATTTGTAATACCACGCGGACACGGATGCATAAGAACACAAATATAATTATTACATTATGTTTTCTCCTTTGTAACTTTTGTTTAAAACATTTATTTCTAAAATGCATATATAAAAAAAATTTTATTTGGAACTTGTTAAATGAACGCACGGTATAAAGATATTTACTTGAGATTCCGAGGGATTATATTTTGAAAACAGAAAGAAATATTTTGATTCTGTAAAAAACGTTTATTGGAGCCATTGGTTTTAACTAGATGGTGATAGAAAGTCTGCTCTGTTCAAAAAAATCGAACCTGAACTAACGTCAGAATACTGACAGTGTATAAAAGGTATCGACACTTCCGTTCATAAAAATTGAACCAGTGAGTCACATTCTAAGCGTATATATTAATTACTAAATATATGTATAAGTAATATTACATAAAGTAACACTTATAATCTTTCAACTGGTTCAATTTTCATGATCGGGAGTGTATACGTTTGCCACATTTGCTTTCTACAAATAACATGTGAAAATAACAACTAACTGAGTTCGTTGCTTAAATGCCCGGTATATACTGAATTTATGGAAAAAAAATTTAGAACATAAGTTATTTATTTAAAAAAAAGGATCATTTTTTGTTTTTAAATTTTTGTTTTATCTCTAACGGTTTCAAAGACAGGCAGTTTTGCCCATTTTCCCAAACATGGCCTGATTTTGCTAATTTACCAACTTGGTTTAACATTTTAGCCCTAGAACACGCATACAAAATTTCAGCTCGCTATCTATTTTCGTTTTTGAGCTATCATGATGACAGATGGATAGACGGACAGACACATTTGCGGAAATGGACTAATTAGGTCATTTTATGAACACCTATACCTAAATTTTTTTTCTGCGATCAATATTTTCAACTGTTACAAAAACGGAACTAAAATACCCTGGTATATATTATACACCAAGTATAAAAATATGACTTTAAAAACACTGTTAAAAATTTCGTATCCTAATGGCTAGTCATGACGATGACAGCTTGAATACCATCAGCCTAGTAATGTAAAAAGGTAATAAATAATCTGTAATGTTTTCACCATTAATTTTCAGTTCAAAACCTTTTTAACAAAAATTCCTGTACGCTACATCAAGTTCAAATAAAGATTGTTTTGGTAATCTTTAATCGATCATAACTCAAAAACGAACATTTTTTCCAAAATATGCATCAAAAAGTGGCTATTTAACCTATTTTAATTTGTGCATTGTTTTGTTTTTAACACGGCTTCACTTGTATGCATGCATGTATGAATGTAATGGAATTGTTTAATTAAGTTTTCACCTACGGGCGTCTGAATAGCCTGAATTTTCATTTTTTAGTTCATATTGCAATAAAAACGTGTTTAATTTTTTTAAACTCTACCTAATTATTTTGACTATAAATAATAGGGAATATGTATGAAAATTATTCACTTGAATTGAAGCATGTTTACTTGACAAATATCAAGGTAAAATTACTTTTTAAATAACTATAAAAATAAGCGAGATATGAATGATTGAAATTCCCGATTAGACAAAGAGGGTGATAGCCCTCTTGATATGTTATGTGACGTCATATTACACTTTCACCATTTAAAATACACGTAAAACTCCGTTTTTAGTATTTTTGCAAGAAAGAGACAGATAATAATCTTTAAAAGCTTATAGCTTCCTTGATATTTGTCGGATTTTAATTTCGTTTTTAAATATTATTACAGTATTAACAGTATTTTCATATTCTGAAAATAAATGTGAAAAAAAATTTTCATGCATATTCCCTATTTTGATGTTTTTTTTATTAATTTGTCATTAAATACGGTTTTGTAATGGTGCGATGTTACTCTGAACAGCTACGGAGCCCTAAAAATGAATAAATCAAATTAAAATTTTACACATTATTTGAAATAAAAATAATTTAACAGCTATACTATAAAAATAACTGTAAAAAATATGTATATGTAACTTCCATAGAGAAAATGTATACATGATTACAATATTGTGAATTGATTGTAATCAAGACGGCCTTGTCAATGTTATACACACAGAAAGTGGTCAAACAACTGCACGCAAGAATGGTCGATTGGTCTGTGCAAGTCTATACTCTATAGTCTATACCTATACTTCACTTTACATTTATTTACCACCTTTTTATAGTGGATTGGATGAATACTGTTAGATAAGCATATAAAGAAATCTTTACCTGTTAATATTTAACTAAAGAAAGTTTATAAAATATTGACGGTGTCATGTAATAATTAGGCCAATAGGGTTCTCAACAAGTATTTTTATTTTCAAATGTGTTGTCTTCAATATTTTATTTTTTTGTAAATGTTTCGAAAAAAAAGTTTTTAGTATATTTATAACGAAAAACTTTTATCCTAAGGTTTTTTAAGGCACAAGTCAATTATAAAATTTAGAAAATATGTACGCCAATTGTGTAGCCTTGTATACAGTAAAATAACATTTTCCAAATCTGTTTTGAAGTTAAGAAAACAATTTCCAAAGTAAACAAAGAAAATTGTCAAACTAAAGGTGTAATTCAACAAAACAATTTCTATGCAGCTTCCGATTTATAATTGTGAGATCCAGGTTTTTAAAACCGAATTCTTAAAAATTACTTTTTCAACATACTCTTTCTTCAATGCTTTAAAAAGTAACTGAAAAGAATCCGTCAATGCTTGTCCGCCATTTAAACTCTCTTCAAACATTTTGTTAACTTGAATATAAAAATGAATATTTGTTGTTCGTTGATTCGTTCGTCTTCTATGCGTTCCTATGCCATTCGTCCATTTGAATGAAACTAGTGAATTTTTCACTAAATCCAAAATTTCAAACCGTTCCAAAGCTATAGCCGTTTTCTGACCGTTCCAGAGTTATAGCCGACCCAGATCTCTAATATAATTTATAGTTTCTATAAAATTTATAGATGAATATTTGTTGTTCGTTGATTCGTTCGTCTTCCAAAGCTATAGCCATTTTCTAGCCATTCCAGAGCCGACCCAGATCTCTAAAATAATTTATAGTTTCTATAAAATTGATAGAATTGCCATAATTTCCGTTCAAAAACTAACGTCTGCTTTATATACGTGTACCTACTTAGAAAGAATAAGTTTCTATTTTAAAAAAATTTTTAAAAACAAGCTTTTTATAGTCAAACTAATTTTCTACAACTTTACTTCTTATGTGTTTTTCGATTATACCAAATTTTATGTTTCCCCCTCCCTCTAAACCTCCCCTTTCCCTTGTCAATTTTTGCCATGCTTACCATAAAAATGCATTGTCATCGAAACTGATCCAACATGTAAAAATTAAAATCCGTAGGATAAGAGGAAGTGGTTCTAATTCAGCTTGCAAGATTTGACCAGAACATACACACATACATACATACATTGCAAGTTAAATAAAAGCTTGTAAAAAGAGTTATTGCAACGCATGCCGGGTACAGCTAGTTTATGTATAAATTTTGGCTGATTTGTTGATGAATCACTCATATATCGATAAAAAGGCACAAGTGTACAAATAAAAATGAATAAAGAAATGTAAAGCTGTCATTAAGTCACTAATAGTCACTAATCTCGTTGTTTCAAATACAATTCTTAAAAATTATATTAGATTTCACTTGTATTTAGTATTCAGTTCGGTTCGTCAAAGGTTAGTCCTATCTCCTTGGTATTATTCGATTTTGTCTGCAAAAAATACTGCTAGTTTTGGCGAACTTAGTTTTTCCTAAATTTCACCAAGAGCCGCCGTAGAGGATAAGGTCTTTTTGTATCTATTTTGAAAATTTGAAGTAATTCCACTTTCAAATCGAATAAAACTCTTTGTACAATTCTACAGTCTTAAAATACAAAATAGACCAGACTGGTTGGTATCTATACTCTATGAGTCTAATAATAGTTGTATAATGTTATGAATTTAGTTAGTAGTGGAGGAGCGCTAGGCCAAAAAAGTGCGTTATCTCGGAACCGGTAAAAACTATTCCGATTTGGATGGTTTTTTTTTAAATGTCGGTAATTCAAAGTCTTAAAACCTTTATAGGTCAAAAATTGACGCTCTCATAGCCCGAACAAGAAAATCGAAAATGAGATTTTTTTAATAATACAATCAATAGAGAAGCCCGTTACTCTCGTTCGCATTGAACTAAATAACAGGAATTATTTAAAAAAAATTTGGTTCAATATCACATACTGAATGTAAGAGAACAAAATCCTTACAAATTTCAACCCCGGAAGTGCCGCCATTTTGATAAAAACTGTATTGGCCTATAGCTCCATTACCGTGCACTTTAGGCCAAAAATAGTAATAACCTTTCTTGTAGATAATTGAATTTCCTTTTTTTTTTTTTTGCTTATTATTTTTTTGTATCACTTACCGTTTACGACTTTTTTGACCGATATCTCTTATAATAATTGTTTAGAAAGATAATTATTTATTTATTTTATTTTTTGAAAGTGATACAAAAAAAATTAGTAAACAAAAAAAAACAGGAAATCCAATTACCTACAAGAAAGGTTATTACCATTTTTGGCCTAAAGTGCACGGTAATGGAGATAATATTGTCCTATATCTACAGTTTTATGCAGTTTTTCTCAAAATTGCGGCACTTCCGGGGTCGGAATTTATAAGAAATTTGTTCATTTACATTCAGTGCGTGATACTAAACCTAATTTAAAAAATAAATAACTTCTGTAATTTAGTGCAACGCAATATACTCTATTGGCTGTACTATACGCTATATAAATAAATAAAGTGATAGTAAGTTAATCACTTTGAGTGAGAGGTTTATTAATTAAAACACTGCACTTGTATAGACAGGTCTACTTTATTTATTATTAATGTTATTCATTTATGTTCAGCAATTTTCTTTAATGAAAATTTAAAGAAGTTTTGTGGCAACTTGAAATTATAAAGACATAAATCCGTAATAGTATAGCAGCTCACCCCTATTTCTGTAACCTAATTCCGCAACTTTAAAATTATTCTTTTTTCGTAAACATTATTGAAGGTATATATATATATATATATATATATATATATATATATATATATATATATATATATATATATTTCAAATTTTGCCCCTATTCCTAGAACATTTGTTTGTATTTTATAAATACGTATTTCGACTACAATGTAGTCATCATCAGTATGAATTAGCTAATCGTAACTATCTCTGGGATATGGATTCAGAGATATGTTGCTTGTTGTTAATTTGGTGCCTGTGTCACAATGAGATTAAAAAATTATGTCCTTTTATACGATTTGGCTGAGGGTATAATCTGACCTGACTTGTGGATTATTTAAGTTGCCTGACTACTGGATTAGATGTGTGGAAAGCCCCACATATTTATTGGCGGTATTCTTTGGTGACTATGCGGCGTTTGCTTTGTCACTAAAGTGAGTGTACCTACGTTAACTTTGACATTCAGGTATTGGATTTTTATTTTTATTTTTGAAAATGGTTTAATTTTATTAAATCAGAATTTGAAATTGGGCCATTGTCTAAATTCATTATCTGTTTTCTCAATTTGTATACGTAGATGCTTTCGTATGCATCTAATTCTGTGGGGTTTTGTACCGATTTAAGTAGTTTTAGATTCGATTTATCAATTTTATGGTTGTTCTCAATAACGTGCGCCGCTATACAAGAGAACCGAAAAATCTTGGTATAAGTGTTCATAAAATGACCTAATTAGTCAATTTTAGCATCCGAATCAGTATCCGTCCACCATCCGTTCGAAAACGGTTTGAATGGGCAAAATCGAACCGTGTTTGAAACCATAAGAGATAGAACAAAAATGTTCCTTTTTTTAAAATAAACAATTTTTGTTTGAAATGTTTTTTTCTATAAATTCTGTATCACCGGGTATTTAAGCAATTAACTCAGTTAGTTGTTATTTTCACTTGTTTTATTAAAGAGTTAGTGTTGCTGATTGAAAAAATTGATTAAGAATTTTGCTGGAAGTGAAATTAATAAGGAAATTATATTAAAAATAATAAGTCGAATGATTTGTTATTAATAGTTACGGAAACATAAGAAAAGCTTGAAATCAACAAGAAATGTATATACTGAGTTGTTATATTTCATAATTATATAAATAAATAAATTTGAAAAGTTTTTAAAGAAAATACGTATCAAATGATCTAGAGCATGGATGTGTGCAAGGCCGAGTTGATACTTCAATCTAAATTAAACGGCGAGGTTTACATTATGCACCATAATTATACATATAAAAGTTCAATTACTTTCAATTTTGTAGGCTTTAAAAAGCTGAACAACTTCTATATTTACAGATTTATTAAAATATTACAAAAAAAGTATTTTTGGGACGAAAAAAAAAACAAAATATTACTGAACTTTGACTACTATTACTATATGGTTTTTGTCGTAGGTCTTTATACAACTCACTGTTTTAATGGACTATCGATTAAAAAAGTTTTTCTCTTCTATTTGGACGAACTCGAAGTCATAGCTCTTGAAACTTTGCCCTATTATGTCTTTTGACAAACATTTTTTTCTACGGCCAACAGTTACAAATTTGAACTTAGATTTTAATATTTTATATGATATATATATATATATATATATATATATATATATATATATATATATATATAATTGAAAGATTAGATACAAAGGTAAAAACGATAGAGGTTATAGTTTTACAAGGTTAGGTTTATTTAATAGATAAACAAATTCACAATAGAATGAATATCATGACTATATAAATATAATTTGAATCCAATTATTTTGCAACAAATACATGGTCATTTATTTCTTTTTAAAATTAAATTAGATCTTAAGAAATTGAAAATAATAATAAATATGCTTGAAAAGTAGGGTCTAGATAGGTTAAAAAAGAGTATGTAATTTGAAAAGCGTTTGAGTTTGTAAGTTTATTAAACGAATTTATTAAAGCTTTTTTTCAATTGTCATAGTCTAAACATTTATTGTTCGTAACACATTAATGAAAATAATTTCAATACATGCATGTTACATTTATAGATAACTGGAGCTATATCCAAACACAAAATGACTGATATTAATTCAAGAAAACTTTAATTTTCTTTGCAATTGTTTATTGTTTTAAATATTATGAAATCACGGTTTTTGCAAAGATATATTATGAATCTAAAATAATGTTATCGTATCAAATAGTTTTATGGATGTCTTTCATTTATCAAAAAATACAATAAATAATTTATTTTGGTTTCGGTAAACGAACCAGTCAAACAACATATTGTTGTGAATTAATTTTTAGTTGTCAAATGTCAATAAAATTTTGTACGGTAATTTTAGAAAATTATTTAAAATAACGCTGTAGGTCACAACATTTTATTAAATAATATAAATGTTTCTCATGTCCTAAATATACAAATACTTAAAGACGAACCATTAAAATTTATAACTCATACCTACATTAATTATATCGGGTGGAACTTAATAACTATTTCTGTTTAATAGAACCGACTTCAAAATTATAAAATAAATGCAACTGTTCATGCAACTATACAGTGTCTATCGTATCTTCAGCAAAATTTTAACTATCACTTATTAACAAGAACTCCAAAATATATGTTTTCAAAAAGAATATTATATGAAACAACTCTTTATCATCAAATAAATGAATGTTTAATTTAAATGAAAAAAACAATACATCAACAGGGATTCGAACTGGATATTTTGATACCAAGTCCAAAGGTTTGACCACGTAGAGCTATTGTTACTGAATGGCTAATACATAATATGTCGTCTCTGCATTGCTATCTGACATATACATTGGAAATAGAGTATCGTGTTATTGATAACTGACCATTTTGGTCACGATGACTGGTGGCAAAAAAAGAAATCAAATTTAGTGTGCAGTATTTATTATCTTCTTTACATATAAAAGACTATAGAAGAAAACTATAGAAGATAGCGAAATAATGATGAGAGAATTCTCTAGGTAAATTTTCTTTACACAGGAAAACTTTTAGAAGTTCAAAATTCTAAACCGTTCCAAAGTTGTAGCTGTTTTCTGACCGTACCAAAGTTATAGGTCCGGTCCCGATCTCTAATATAGTTTATAGTTTCTATAAAAATACCTACTTTAACCAAATTTTGGAAATAAATTATTTGTCAATAAATTTAAAATTTAAAAAAATTGACATTTCAAACTGTCAAAATTTAGAAAAAAATAATTATTTAACATGAATAAAAATACGGAGAATAACTATTATAGAAATACATTTAAAGCTCACTTTCCAGCGGAGAAAATTATTTACAGGCGTATTTGAGACACGAGTTTTTCTCTTTGTGAGAAAATAAAACTTAAATAGCATTTAGGTTTCTTCTAGTTCAAATAAACAAAATATTTTCTTAAATAACTATTTAAAAAAAAAATTATATTTTTGGAATAATATTCTCAAATTCATAAACTTATATTTCACATATATTTTTCTATGGAATTAGAGATGTAGCCGATAGAAAAATATTACTTAAATAATTAAATTTTGGGGACACCCCGTATAACTATATACAAATGAACATAATTAATTAAAGTCAAAAAGAAATTTGACTTAATATTATTCAGATAATAACTGATTTCATAATCATTATTCATCATCAGAAATGAGTTTTGAAAAATTATTTATTTTATGTTTTTTTAAAATTCATTAAAAATAGATAATACACAGTTCTATCATAGACTTAGTTTTAAATAGAAAGTTTAACTATTTGTGTACAATGATAATAATAAAAAAAACTATTTTAATTTCATTTCAATCTACATTGAAATAATTAATAATGAGTTAAAATGATAAATAATGTCTATTCAAAACCAAAAATTAATTTTTTTAATACTCATTGTGCTGTGCTGAGTGACTCAAAAGTATTTATATTTATTATTAATGTTTTCGAATTATTTTTTTTTAGTTTTTGAATTTTTAAATCTTATTATTTTTACAGAAATTCATTACAAAGCAACGAGTAAATACGATGTAATGAATTTCTGTAAAAATAATAAGATTTAAAAATTCAAAAACTAAAAAAAAATAATTCGAAAACATTAATAATAAATACTTTTGAGTCACTCAGCACAGCACAATGAGTATTAATAAAATTAATTTTTGGTTTTGAATAAACATTATTTATCATTTTAACTCATTATTAATTATTTCAATGTAGATTGAAATGAAATTAAAATAGTTTTTTTTATTATTATCATTGTATATATATATATATATATCATTGTATATATATATATATATATATATATATATATATATATATATATATATATATATATATATATATATATATATATAGTAGTTTTAGTAGCTCCAAAATAATTTCCTATTCAGTATAGTTTATTATTTTTTTTGTTTTTTAGATAATTAATTTAATTTTTTTGTTTGTTACAGGTGAGTGTTTTCGAATAGAAATTTAATGGGTGAGTCCAACTTAGTAATGTACCAAATAAAGAAAAAATCTCATATAATCAGGTGTCCACATCTAATATTCATGGGGATAGGTCGCGAAAATAGTTTTTTTGCAAATATTTTGATGATATAGGTGATATTATAGCTCATAAAATTCTCTATAATTTATGTCATGATCTTTTTTTTGCATCGCCAACCGTGAAGAGATATTTATTTTAAATCTATTAGCATATTTTTTCAAAAACCAAATGGGTTCGGCACAAATCAACTGTAGAATTCTGAAAAAAATCACCACTTCTGCTACTCATTGTACAAGTCGGAATTCTTTACAGTATTCTGTAGTGTTCTGCTACGTCAGCTTTATGTCATATATATGTTGGCGTCCAAGTTATGCTCGTTTTAGTTCATCTCCCATCTGTTCTTATTATGTGCCCTGCCCAAGACTATTTCAGTTATTTCATTGTTCAAATCGCGTTTCGTATTTTTGCTCTGTTACGAATTATATCATTTCTTATTTTGTCTCTCATTCGTATACCAAGGGTTGATCTTTCCATTTTTCCTTTGTAAATTTCTATTTCTAGGTTTGACAGCCGTATAACAACACTGAAGTAACACATGCGTCAAGTTCTTTTCTTTTAATGTATATTGGACAGTGCCTTTGAATCATTGCATCTATTATTGATGAATATTTTAGTTAACAATACCAAATTGAAACATACCTTTAGTTCGATAATAATATGGAATCAATATAATTATTTAAAAAAAAAATGATGTTTCCAATCATAATAGTAATACCTCTTACCGTTTTCCTAATAAAATTCAGAAATGAATTGAGGGTGTCAAAATAAGTTCATTTGTATTCAATGTACTCAAATTTACTAAACCCTCTGTTATCGAAACTAATAAATCTAATTTTTTATTATAAATTAGATATTGCTCATATTTAATATATAAGAACAAAAAACAAATCTCATTAAATTGTAATAAATCTTGGATTACAACTAAAATAAATATAAATAATTGTCTTAATGTAAAATCAACCTACATATTTTATGTTCTTGCATATTTATCTATAAATCTATCTACTATAACACATTGAAGGGACTATAACACAGTCAATATATGCAAATGTCAGTGAAATATTATTAATTATAATTATACAAAATTTATTAGAATGTATAATTTGACATTTAATTTATTACTACCGATGACTGAAATTCTTATTAATTTATTAGATTTTAAATGATTTTCAAAATAAACATCTTATTTAATAATAAGTATATGTTTTGTACTTACCACTATTTTAAATAAAGTTGACACTTAATAAAAAAAAAAGTTTAAAAATAATTCACAATAATAATAAATACAAACACTAACAGATGTTTTTAATGTACAAATCAATTACCTACCTTCTATATTTTTGAAGTTGGTGTGATGCTGACCCTTTGAACAATTAATTTGTACATAAAAAGTAGCTGTTATTATTTGTATTTATGATATTTATTATAACTATTTACCTAACTTTTTAATTCTTTTTTTGAAGTGGTTCGTTAAGAAAAATTTTTAATGTTTTATTTTAGACTTTTTTGTGTGTCCTGCGCCTTGTATCCATAAATGAGTAACAAAAATGAATACAAACATACCAGGAAAACAAAGGACCTTCTTTTTTTGAAGTTGGTTAATATAATAGAACCTTCCCATCAGTATATAGAAGAATCGGTACCGTGTCTCATCGGTACTGTGAATCAGTATATAATGAATCATAAAAATCGGTCGTGTCGATTTTTTCAAAAAATCGCACACTTACAAACATACTAGAGAAACAGAGAAGCTCACTTTTTTGTCATTTAATAAACTTAAATACCACCCACATATGTAAAAAATCACTTGCGTACACATACACTCCCGTTCAAAAAAAAGAACCAATCTGATTTGTTAATTTTCTTACAATTCATAAAACTCTTCACTTTTGTTACTCTCTGTACAATGTATAAAATTATTATTATATTCACCAAATATATTTGAACCAATAGTATTAACTAATGGTGTGTACTTTGTTTATTGTAAAGATATCAATGTATATACATCCTTCTTTAATTTTGAATATAAAAAAACTGTGTTTAGTATAGGAACAATTGGCAGATGAGTATCAAAAACTGTACGCTCGCAATTTTATTTTCTCAGTTCTATCTATATGTAAAAAATGTTCTTTGTACTGATTGTAGATATGAATTTTACCATGCAGAAATTTTGTTCCCATTTTCTTAATGAAACATGTTGTTTTTGCAAGGAATAAAAATTTTCATATTGTTGTAAAATCGTATTAAAATAGTTTTTGATTCGATATTATCCGATACGATAATTATGTCGGTATTATCCTATACTATTGTTATTAGTTATTATAATATTAAAAACCTGTTATATATATTTGCGATGTTAGTCTGTGATGTGTATACTGTATTGGTATATCGGATATTTGTAATGACGGTATATTTCGTAAAAATTGAAAGATTCTAAAAATTTTTAATTTTTAACAGGGATACGCATAAGGTATTGTTCTAAAAAGCTACTTTTAAGGGCATGAAACATATTTGTTAAAACTTAATTAACCAGTTTTAATGTTCTGTTTTCGTCATCTATTCGATTTTTTCAAAAAAGGATTCTCCTTTGAAAAGCACAAGTTGATCTTCAAACAACCTTGAAGGTCATGGTTAATTTGAAAGTTCATTCAGATCATTAAAACGAAATCAAATTTCCTTGAAGAAATATTCAGGTGCCTTGTTTAAAATGAGCATTCTGTATAAATCTCAAAGAATGAATATGATTTATATAATTCAAAATTTCGATGTCCAGTTGTGATTGTATTTAAAATTAATACTAGTTTTTTTGTTTGTAAATAAAACAAAGATAAATACTATATTTTTTAAGTATGTAAAAAGAAATGAAATTATAAAACTGTATTTATATTTTTTTAGAGTACATAAATTTAATATCCGTGAGAGTGATAAACAAAGTAAGCCTTTAAAAAATATATGTAAAGTAAATACATGTAAAGTGTTATATCTTCCTCTTACGTATAAAAATTAAATAATATGTTGTATTTGTAAAAAACATTTACTACAAGAATAATCAAAATTATGAGAGACTGGTTAATTTTTTTTGAACGGGAGTGTACATGGGAAACACTTATTTTGAACTCGGTATATAGAGATAAAAATATCAATATTTTGCAGTCCGTTTGTATCTAGATGTTGTGTCGCTGTTCACATAAGATCTTTTTCCTTTTTTGGTTCTATGTCTATTTCTCAAGACCATTGTCACACTTATGTTCATTCGTAGTATACAAAGTTTTTTATTTGTATTAAATTATAATATAATTAGCATAGTTGTGCATGAAATTAAATATTCATTATGTTTGTACGGATAGATACAGGTTGTGTACGAGTATGTATGTCTATGGTACTACTAACATTTTATAAAAATTAAGTCCCGTTATTTTTTTTTTTTCAATAAATCTTAATACAAGGACATTTTATACAAAATTTTATAAATTCTTTATCATAGAAAATCCGTATGAACATTATAATTTCTAGTTCAAGGTGAATTATTCTTTCACGATAATTTTAAAGTTGTCACTTAAAAACTTATAAAATTACATTTTTATACCCGATATCTATGTAAATAAAAATTAAATGCTGTTCGTTGGTGAGCGCATACCTTGAGAACGGTTGGACGGTTTGGAAAAGTTGTTGGAAAATTTGGAAAATTCGGGTAAAACTGAAAGTGATTTTTTCTATAAGACTTTGGTATGAAATCAAGTCCATAACTGACGATTCGAACGATGGGTATGCGTAATTCTTTTTTGCGCAAATTTATTAAAATTTGGACAGGAAAACGTTTCGGGGTTGCTGGTACTTAATATACACAAGGATCTGCTATATACAAGTTTAGTCTTGACTCTTTAGTCTTAGAGATAACGAACTGAAATTTAGAGCAAAACGTTGAATTATTGTTAAGCTGCTAAAATATTACTACTAATTATATTAAAATATTTAAATTGTTTTTTATAGTTTATGTTTGCGAAGGTATTCTTTTCTTCGATAAAAAGGATAAGATAAAAAGGTCAATAAAAAGGTTTTCTGAAAGGTAAGTTAAAACTCTGCCTGTCGCACTTCCGTACTCTAGATCCCATTATCTGTTAAGAAATCAGTGTTAAAATAGTAATCACTCACAAACTATCCGTATGAATTGGATCAAATTTTAATATTTGCGATTCGAATATTGAAGAATAATTTCAAAAATCGATATTTATACCTGCTTTACTATATGAGTTACCTTAAACAATAACATATACAAGTTGATTGTTAGATGGCGTCCGACAAAGGAGTAAATATCAACCAATTAGGTTGTATGATATTTTAGTGGTTGGTATTATTTATTATTCACATATAAATGTGAAGCACTCTTATTGGATGTTATTTTTCTCTATAAATTAAAACAACATACCTAACAATACGCGAATTATACAATTCAAAGAAAACAAACGGTCTATTTTTTAAATCAGGATAGTAGTAGTACCTAGTTGTTTTACCTCGAATTTTCTCATTACGGTTGAGCCGAAGGCTAAATACCTCATTCTGACTCTGAAAGGATATTCTGCCACAAAGCGGAAGTACATATCATCCGCCCCGTCATAGTCCAGACAGATCCCACTATCCTCTCACCTAATAAGAAATAGATGCTTCTTGAGCTTTCCTGCTCATCGACTTATTCACCCATTCGTTTAGGGCATAGGTAGTCTGTCTCCTAGTCATTCTAGATATGGTAATTGTTATATCAGGCTAATTATAATAAGCCATCACTGCAAGAAAATAGCCCCTAGATTCCTCAAATCTCTTACTTATTTTTTAGTAGATATTCGATTATGTAAATTCAGCTGAACGAAAGTATTTATTTCATAATACTATTAATTGGTGTACAAATAGGTAATATAAAAAGATACTTAATACTGTATTAAAATATTATTTTAATTGGCCATATTGACAGTTATTATCAGTTAGTGTTTTCGTATAAATATTTATTTAAATGATACCATCTACCTTAGTTCTTTCTATACATATAAAAAGAAGTCTCCGACATTTATATATTTAACGCAGTATTTTAATAATGTCAAATTGTTTATAAACACAAATAAAATATAATATATTCATAAAATTAAATTTTCTAATATGAAGATATATGGTGGATTTACCTATATATATATATTAGCCATCCTATCGACTCGACTATATTATAGCATAGAGGGCATTAAATAAACCTGTTTCAAATAATACACAAATGTTAATATTAAACAAATGTCTATTAAATAATATTTTATTAATTGATATTCACTGAAGTCTTCGTTTTTAATACAAACATTAATTATGTATTATATATAGGGTGGCTCCCAGGACCTTTTTTCTCGGGACATACTGGGCAACGAAGTGATGTGGAAAGAGATTCAAGGGATGTCTTTAACTTCTTTAGAACAGAGGTGGGCGCAGACGGCTCGCCGAAGTCGAACGACTCTCCATAAGCTGGGTGAGAGTAAGTAAAAAAAGTATGTTTTGAAGTAAGACGGAACGATGTTTCAATATAGATTGTCCTACCGATTATTGCCCAATAATTTATTCAATCAATTTAGAAATAGTTTTAGAAAATATTTATTGTTTAAATAATATCTTTTAAAATATGGAGAGATACACCAAAATACATAATAACAATAATAATAATAACATAATAACTAATAAATAATAACATAATAATTGATGGAAACCACGGGAAGAATATGTTGAAAGTCTAGGAGTTGTATTGCACCCATTGCAAAACACCTCATAGAAAAAGCAACAGTGATTGCGAAAATCAAAATAAAAATATTGTTACGAAATTTCAAATATTTAATAATTAAAATTTTCGTCAAGTAACAACCCATTCAATTACAAAATATCGTTTTTTTATTAAAATATATAAGCCTTTTATTGTTTTTTAATAAAAAATTTTAACTTCAGCTTTTGCCATGTTAGTAACAAGCCTCTTATATTATTGCCCCAACTTCTATCTGTTTATAATTTAGCTTCCTCAATTCTTAAGTCCAGACTTTATTGCACAAATTTTGTTGTTATTTTCTTTTCACAAATATTAATTCTTATTTATTACATTTACATTTATTATATACATATATAATCTTTGGTTAATCCTTTAAAGAAACTATTTAGATTGCATTATTTCCATTTCATATTATATGCTAATTGTAATAGATGGCCATAAGTAATTGAGGTCATAATCTTTACATCTAAAAAGATGTTTCTTGTAGGTACATTATTTACAATTCAACTTCACTTATAATGTTGGGAAAATTTTCAATATCAATTTGCATCCTCTCAGCACTAAAAGTTTTGTATGAGGTTTTTGGGTAATGTGGACTTTTCTGCCAAACTTGTTTGCTACAAGTCACTATGCTTTTGTTCTCTAAAGGTTTATTAGCAATATCCAGAAAAATTATTGGAAAAGATTATAAATACGTATTTCGACTACAATGTAGTCATCATCAGTATAAATTAGCTAGTCGTACTTTACTCTTTGACAATTAGAGATAGTTATAAAGTCGAGATCAACAGACAAAAATAAAAATAAATAGAAAATTAACTAGATTAAAATATACTAGATTTAAAATATAATAAATTTTAAATTATATTGAAATTGCTCTTGTTAAAATTTCCTTCATTCACATTTGTTCCTGTTAATATTACTCTTATTAAAATTACTCTTATATTGTCGCAGGATATGTATAAGAGTCAATATAAGAAGACAATATAAGAGTAATTTTAATAAGAGTAAAATTAACTGTAACAAATGTGAATGAAGGAAATTTTAACAAGAGCAATTTCAATATAATTTAAAATTTATTATATTTTAAATCTAGTATATTTTAATCTAGTTAATTTTCTATTTATTTTTATTTTTGTCTGTTGATCTCGACTTTATAACTATCTCTAATTGTCAAAGAGTAAAGTACGACTAGCTAATTTATACTGATGATGACTACATTGTAGTCGAAATACGTATTTATAATGCAAAAAACTGATCTAGGTAAAGGGGACAAATTTGAAATTTTATTTCAAAAACCTAGAGTTCTCACTAACTATCATTCGATAATATAATGTTCTATTACTTATTACCTAGGTTTGTAGGCAACCGACCTTCTTACCATATCCGAGGATGGCACCGACTTCAAACCGATCAGTGAACCGACTAATTAAGAGTAATTTTAATAAGAGTAATATTAACAGGAACAAATGTGAATGAAGGAAATTTTAACAAGAGCAATTTCAATATAATTTAAAATTTATTATATTTTAAATCTAGTATATTTTAATCTAGTTAATTTTCTATTTATTTTTATTTTTGTCTGTTGATCTCGACTTTATAACTATCTCTAATTGTCAAAGAGTAAAGTACGACTAGCTAATTTATACTGATGATGACTACATTGTAGTCGAAATACGTATTTATAATGCAAAAAACTGATCTAGGTAAAGGGGACAAATTTGAAATTTTATTTCAAAAACCTAGAGTTCTCACTAACTATCATTCGATAATATAATGTTCTATTACTTATTACCTAGGTTTGTAGGCAACCGACCTTCTTACCATATCCGAGGATGGCACCGACTTCAAACCGATCAGTGAACCGACTTTTTGTATTTTTTTAAGTCGGTTGAGTTTTTTTTTTTAAGTTTTTTAATTTAATGAGTTTAGTTGGTTAGGTTCTTCGTAAATAATACAAGTTTAAAGAATTTATTTCGAATTACATTCGGAATTAAAGAAAAAGCGTAAGGAACTTCGTTTCTGACGGAAGTCCCCTAGCCCACTTTTTTAAAATATTTATTATTTGTCAATATGTACACCTCTAAGATAAAATTAATTTTATGAGCTTACATTTCAAATTTTGCCCCAATTCCTAGAACATTTATTTGTATTTTATAAATACGTATTTCGATTACAATGTATTCATCATCAGTATGAATTAGCTAATCGTAACTATCTCTGGGATATGGATTCAGAGATATGTTGCTTCTTGCTAATTTGGTGCGTGTCTCACTTTCTCAAAACCCAATAAATAAGACAAAAATCAACTATATAAAATATTGAAAAAAGCACTACTTTTGTTGTGGCTTTGTATGCAATATAAAATACCTCTTATACTAAATACTATAATACCAACCTCCTTAATGTTAACATTTTATTAAATAATCGAATGACAGAATGAATTATCAGTAGCTATACTTAAATCAATATAAAAAAAAAACTTAAGTATTGACATTTAATCAGAAATATTATGAACCCAATTATTAATATTTGCATATTGGGTGTGGCATTTTAATAATTACATAAAAATCTTGATGAATTTACAGTTATAGTACCAATTATAATTTAATTCTAGGCGATGCATACTTATACATAACCTATAAAATTAATCATGGCATTAATTGTCATAGTAAAGCAAAGCGGTTTTCTTTAATTACGCTCAATTAAAAAATAAACAATTTGTAATAGTTTAAGGATGATAGGGAGATACAATCAGAGGTAAAGGTACTGAAAATTAAAAATTCATGAATAACTACTAGTCTAAGATCCGGCATTAGAAAAACCTTCCCTAATCTGTTAATTGATTTAAATATTATTGAAAACGCTTATTGCAATATAAACAATTTGCCAATGTAATGTCTGCCAGGGTAGTTCTGCTGCAATTAACATTAATTAATTAATTAATTAAAATTTATTTTTTTATTATTAAATCCCTCACGTGTTAATTGAATTTGGCTTGTTAAATAACATAGTATACGATACGACAAATATTGTAATAGCAGGCAGCGCTGCTTATTACTGCTACGGTTACCTGCAGCCAGGTGTTTAAAGTAAACTTAGCTTACTTCCCTCATATGTTAATTGAAAATTATTTAGCTAAATTAAAAGTTTAGAATAATTAGAATACATTCAAACTGGCAGCCATCTTAAAATCCATTAAAATCAATTGTAGCCTATATAAGAAAATTTTTAAATAATATAATTTAAAATAAAAAACCTTGTAGAGAGAGAAAGACTATTGCATTATTCCACGTAACAAACAAGGGAAGTATATGATTCAAGCGTATGTGGAGTGTACTCCATTTATAAGTGTATACTAATAGTGGTGTATTGTATAGAGAATGCAGAGTTCAAGATAAATGGAGTACACTCTACATACGCATGATCATATACTTTCCTTGTTTGTTACGTGAAATAATGCAATCGTCTCTCTCTTTCTACAAGGTATTTTTTTTAAATTAATTAATGTTAATTGCAGCAGAACTACCCTGGCAGACATTACATTGCCAAATTGTTTATATTGCAATAAGCGTTTTCAATAATATTTCAATCAATTAACAGATGAGGGAAGGTTTTTCTAATGCTGGATCTTAGACCATACGTTTTGTAGCATAATAAATAGTGTCAAACCCACAAGAAATATATAGGTATATACTATATATATATTAATATGAAATAGGAAATTTTACCAGTATTGTTGAATTAAATAAGAAATAACAAATAATATGAAACTGATTTTTTACATTATTTTGATTAACTTTTGACAGTCAATGTGCCGTTAATTTACATCAACAAAACCATATATTCTTTTACTTTCTATACCATAGACGTATAAGTGACTTTTTTATGTCTAATTATAATTTTTTTTCTCAACAACTGTTTAGAGAATGTTAATAAAATTGTAAAAAATTGTTTTTATAGTTTCTATATTTTACTTCTTATAAATTTTTTTGATTTTTCGAATATTAAGGGAGATATGACAAATATTGTGTTTCCCCCAACCTTTTAACCCCCCCTTCACCCTTGCCCGATTTTACCCATTAACGAACTTGACCTTTTGAATACGAAAAGCGCGTCAAATACCAAATTTCATTCTAATAAAATAGAACTGAAATAGAATAGAAATTCTAATAGAATAAAACTGTGGCCGCTAGAGAGTCCACAGACACATAAACTTTCATATATATATATATATATATATATATATATATATATATATAAATTTTAGCGATAGTGCTTTTTAACATCTAGTAGGTTGGATCGATGGACATTGAAGGAATTTTTACGAAATTCCAACATTGGTACAAAAACAATAGCTGCATTTAGTTTGGAAGAAATTCGCCAACACAAAACTTGAGAATTAAATCTGTAATTAGTCTTCAATGATTTGTTATTAGTCTTCAAGGATGTTCAAAGAGTATTTGAGAATTTTGGTTAACTCAAATATTTTATTTTTAATATTCTTTTTCATCCTTAACAACGACCAATTTTACGAAAAAATGTAAAGAGGCATTTTTTGTTTAAAACGACCCAGTCCAAAATATCAAAAAAGCAGTTTAAACAAATTAGAACTAGATTCTCGTAGGACAAACTCTCGATGTTTTTCCAGGGGCATACCCCAAACGTAAATATACAAAAAAATCTAATTGGAAAATTTTTTTTATGAACGCAAGGTTTTTGCCTTGTCTATAAGTTTAATTTGTTTATCTAAAAAATATTAATTTGTCAAAGTACTAATTTGTTTTTATAAAATATTTTATAAAAATTAATTATTGCTTGGTATGTAATGTTCCATTCAATAAAATTGAACTATATATAAGTCATATTTATGTCTATTGTATATGATTGGCACTGTTAGTAATTCTGTCATAGTAGAAGGGTACATATAGACAGGGACGTCATTCAATAAGTGTTCTGTTTTGCTTATTTGAGACGGAACACTAAAAAAATTATTTTTGTTGTTAGGATATTTCGTTTTTGATTGGTTTTACATTAAAATCGAATTTCCGTTTTTAGAAGAATGTTTGTTATCTTGAAAAATTTTTTTTGTATTGAAAAATCTCCACTCATATTTAATTAGAAGTAAAATTGTAAAATGATTGAAGTATATCAACAAGCTTGGCAAAAAGACGAGAAGATACTAGATCAGTTAAGCGGGACAGAAGGATAATTTGTAGTTTAAGCTGAAATTATATTAGATTAGTCGAGTAGCTCGATCGGGTTACTGGCTCCAGTGGATCGATCCAGTCATTAATTCGGATCGACCTTTTTATCTTTTTTTGCAGTTTATCCACACATTGAGTTTTGGTAAACAAATATTCAAAAGACGAAATACTCGAACAAAATATTTATTTTAATTACTTCTTCGTTCAAAAACTCGATCAACTGTTTACTCGGTTTGAGCAAACTTGATCTGATCTTCCTAACTGCTCCTCATTACTAGACCGTTTACTCAATCAAATCCAAGCTCCTCACGCAAACCATCCCACTTATAATGGTCATTTGAATGTGATTTAATCGCACTATTTCTTGGCTCATCTTGTTTGTGGACTGTTCTCTTACTACCGAAGAGCACATACTACATAATATGGTAATATATTCTCTCATATCTATAAAAATAATTACCAATGTTTCAACTGAAATTGTGGATAGGGTTTAAAAATATCACAAAAAGTTATTTTTGAAGAAAATCAATGGCAGATTTGATCAATTTCTAACACTCAAGTGTACTAAATATATAATTATTCCCGAAGTATATAGGATGATAGTTAAATATGACAAAAAATATAAAAAAATGCATCCGGTTATTTAAAAAATTCATAATTGCTCAAGGACTCACCTATACTATTTCATAAAATAATATATACCTTATATATATATATATATATATATATATATATATATATATATATATATATATATATTTATATTTATTTAATATTCTAATTTACACCGGATGTTAAATGCATTTTATAATATTTTAATTTAATTTATATTTACTTATAATTGTTTATAATATGTTATCGTCTGTGGCGGATTTGCAGTTTTAACGCCAATTGAGTATTAGAAGTTACTCTTTTATGAAGTATCTTTAAATATTCGATTTTGAAATTTTAATTATATACAGCCGATTAGAGTTAATATTAAAGTTATTAAATAGGCATAGGGTCAGGGTGTAGATTTCCGCCTGGGCCCCAACTTACGTGGACTCCGAGTCTTACTATCTACACGCAAAATAGCTCACACACGGAGAAAGAGGATGATAGAAGATCAAGAAGAAATCGGCGAAGATGGTACTACTCCAACTTATATACAGCTTACTGTGTAATCCTCACAATTTCGTTTACCCAAGTAACTTGCGAGAGACGATGTTCCGCTCTGAAGCGCATTAAGACGATACTTCGTTCTCTACTGGGGCAAGAACTGCTGGGCTCGTTGATTATCCTAAACATAGAGCCCTTATCCCTTTACCTACATCATTTTTTTGTATTATAAATACGTATTTCGACTAAAATGTAGTCATCATCAGTATAAATTAGCTAGTCGTACTTTACTCTTTGACAATTAGAAATAGATAGAAAGTCGAGATCAATAGACAAAAATAAAAATAAATAGAAAATTAACTAAATTAAAATATACTAGATTTAAAATGTAATAAATTTTAAATTATATTGAAATTACTCTTGTTAAAATTTCCTTCATTCACATTTATTCCTATTAAATTTACTCTTATTAAAATTACTCTGATATTGTCGCAGGATATGTTACTTGTTAATAATTTGTTTACAATGTCTCAATTTCACCAAATTAGTAACAAGTAACATATCCTCCGACAATATCAGAGTAATTTTAGTGAGTTAGTAAATTTAGTGAATTCAAAAATTTGCGTAAATCAATGCAACCTACTAAGTTTGTCTGCTTAGTAGGTTAATGCAGAAAAATCTGCCACTGATTATCGTTGCTTATTAAAATATGATTATAATACTTAATTCATTGTCAACATGTCTAGGTCGTTTTCAAGATACAAAATAGTTTCTATTAACTATTTGGTGATTCAATTCCAATTTTTAACACACACACATCCAAATATACCATTACTTAATTTATTCGCTGGTCCTTAAAAATATTTCTGCGATATTGATTAAACAAACTCAAAATTTAATTAAAACAGTTTATTTAAAATTTTACCTTAAAAGAGAAGAAGTCTAACATCAGTTTGATCACATTCATGAACTGACTTGGCAGTTTATGTTATTATGCGATACTTATACGATACTTATTATACGATAAAAAATATTAGTTGACTCTATTATTTGAGAAATACTTATTCAATACCTTTCAAATTAAATTTCATCTATATTATTTTACAATAATAAAACTTTTTAATAAATTTCCTGAATCATTGCATTGATAAAAATTTGCATTTAATAAACTTATTTTATTAGACATTTGCAAGCAATAATATTATTTCAATATAGAAATCAGGTTTTTTTGTAAATAGTCATATTAGACAAAATAAATCGTAAACATAATGTTTAATTAAGTTATATTACAGATACTCAAGTAATTAAAATTCTACATGATTTTTATAGATCATTATATATTACACCGATTAATCATACGTGTTTATGAAGGCACCAGGTCTGTTCACTACGTCGGACACGGTCTAATCGTGACCTATCGGTTAACACACTCATATGATATTTTGATTTTCTCGACATCGATATATATATATATATATATATATATATATATATATACTCACTTATTACAACCTTGATCTAAATATATTTCAGCTTGGTAAGCAAAAAAAATAAATACAATTATTAGGAAACAATAAAACAATAAACATATAAATAAAATTGTATATTTTTTTTAAATTCGTGTTTAGCCTAACAAATATGATGATCTATAAACAAAAACAATATACCCCGTTTTATTTTTGAAAGACATTGTTTCTAAGCCAAATATTAAAAATTGACAATATTTTTTTACAATTTAAAAAAGATCGGGTATGCAGGGCTAGTGTAGGCTTCAAATGTTCCCATTATCAATCTATTGAGCCAGCCTCCTAGCTAGATATATAAAAACAATAAAAATTACCCAAAAAAAATTGTTTTTTGTTTTCGAGGGTGAACATTTCGACTCATTACCACCAATTATTATTTCATTGTAAAAAAATAGTGAAAACTTGGCAATTTTAACTCGATTCTCCATAATGATGGATTCTTAAATTACACTTTAGGGAAAAATCAAGCCTCAATCTTTTGGTTGCTACTGTAATCGTACTTAATATAGAATGTATGAATTCAGGCAGGTTTGCATACAACATCTATTAGATCTTAACGTTTTTCTTTTTTAAATCCGCTCTGTTAACTAAACTGAATTTCCTTAGAATACATAAATCATGGTCAATTTTATTAATAAATGGCATAGGTTAATGGGGAAAGGGGAGCATAGAGAATTAAGAAAACACAAAATTTGGCATATCTCTCTTAATATTAGAACAATCGAAAAATGTGAAGTATAAATATGAGGAGTAAAGTTGTAGAAAATCATGTTTACTACAATTCATTACCTAATCATTTTTCTCAAACTCTAATGTGACGTATTCAGATTTTTAACCTTCAATCTTTAACTGTAAATATTAGAGTAACAGAAAAAATGATAAGAAACAAAATTATAGTAAAACTAATTTTCTACAACTTTACTTCTGATAAAATTTTGAATTTTTCTAATATTAAGAGAGATAGGTCAAATTTTGTTTTTCTCCCTGTCTCTAAACCCCCCTTTTCCCTTGTCCGATTTGATAGAGAGGCGCTTAGAAATAGATTTTACGGAAATAAAAGTTAATTCAACATTAATGCTAGTACTAATATTACTAGTAAAAACATAAAACAAGCAAATATAGTTTGTATATGACAAAAAAAATGTTCTATTTTCGAGATATCGAGTTTTGTTTTTAGTTTTCATATGAACTATTTTGCTGGATACAGTATAGTACTCGACTAACCTAATTAACTCATCACGATAGGGAGTATAACATCTCAGGTAGCCCATCAGGTAGCTCAGGTAGCCCATCTTACATGTGTATGATTTTTCATATCAAAAATTTGCTGTCAAATATTGTTTTTGTTTCATAAATTATATAATTTATGTAATATTCGGGAAAATCAATTATTATAGCAAAAATAATAATGGTGAAAATTTAGAAAACCAAACTATTCACGTCCACACTGTTTATAAAATTACTAACTCATGATGACAATTTTAAATTTAGAAAATTATTTTATAAAAAGACAAATTTTTATGTAAATTAAATTTTATGTATAAATTCATATTAAATTTTTGTAAACATATTGCCATTCAATACATTTATCTAAATATGCTTCCTCTTTACAGGGCCGGAACTATAAATTATTTTACTATACATTGCTAAAATTAATAATCATATACGCATGAGTATTTTAATTATGTCCCTACTTCAACGCCTTTTTATTAGATCGATCTTTTGTTTACAACAGTGAATTTCAACCTTTTTTTTTGTCGCGGCACACTTTTAACGATTTCAAAATTTGACGGCACACAAAGAAAAAGATAAGTTTAAAAGTTGTTTACTTTCTTCTAATACATTGTGTAAAATAGTTTATGATAATCATTTTGAATGTAAAAAAAAATAATATGTACTACAAAATTACTTCAACAGTACGTTTATTAAGGGATTAATTACAAGTTAATGATAAAAATACTTTTAATGAGAAATATGAGCTTGATGTTTTTTGATAATTTCATTTATATTTGGTCGTAAAAATGACAATGCTACTCTCATATAGTCTTCTACATTTAACGGTCTCAATCTTTTTTTCGTTTTTATGTTGGTTAATACTTTTCTATATACATTTCTAAAATTTGGCGGCACTCTTTAAGAATTAGACGGTACACAAAAGTGTCGCGGCACAGTGGTTAAGAGTCACTGGTTTACAACTATGTAAACAAATCTAACAACTCTCTTTTCATCTACTTCTAATTGTATACTTCTAATCGATGTATACAATTGATGACAATACAATAATATGCCGCCATCTATCCTGAACTCATTATGGAATTCGAAAAAATGTCACAAAACACAAATTTGGTAGAAGCGTTGGTGAAATTTGAGAAAAAATTTTCTAGTTAAAATTTCGTGCAAGCGTTGGTATCATATGAGAAATTTTCTTCAATAATTAGATACCTTTGCGTGCGTTGCATATTTCCTTCAGCTACCATGGTAATTACTAAAAAACTGATATTCATTATTTATTAGGCAAAATAAACGTTTGGTTAAAATTCCAAAATACTGTCTTAAATTAATTATTTGTAGAGTAGGTTTTAGGATTTCTTGGAACCTTCGCTCTTTATAAAATGTTTCTACTAAATTTGTAATTTTTGGTATATTATTTAACTCCATCATGTTTTCGAATTGCATCCGGATGATGCAATAGCGTTTTTACACGTGAAAGTTTTCAATCGCAATAAAAATTGATGTAACAAAAATTACATTGTTGTTTATACGATAAAATTCAGTTGCAAGTTATCAATCGCATATTTTTAACAGCTTTCTTGTTTAATATTTCTTTCTTTGCCAACCACGTCAGTCACATGATCAAAGTATACCAATCTTAAGAAAGAAAATATTATACATAATGCCAACACTACAATTACTATACATAAAACATTGCATGTAAACTTTCTTCAAATAGAATCCTTCTGTATTTTGCTCAGTAAAACAATCGATTGAAAACTGGCATCAAAACTTTCATGTGTAAAAACACCCATATAAATTATCAGATTATTGTGATCAAAATTGCATACATTTGCAAACTTTTCAATCGATACGACAATAAAGCGAGTTGCTAGATTTGCTTCAGGGTCCAGCTAAAAAGAGTATAAATTACCGGAGCAGAATACAAATATGAGATGAAGTGCAAAGATGACAACTTATCATTATCAAATGTTAATCAGATACGTTTCTGCTAATTTTGAAGGCCATTTTTTAACAAGTGTATATATATGTGTGTATATATATATTAAAATATAACAATAAAATACTGAAAAGTTCAAAAATACGAAAACAATTTTATTTCGAAGTTTAACAAATTTACAGATGATTATAATGATTGTTTAATTTGATCTAAAACTATAACAAAAGAAAACCATAGCAAAAAAAACATTTTTCATACTGTTTGTCTAAAGCCAACTCGTAAACTCTTATTAAAAAATTTTTTTAATTCAATTGTAATTAATTTAATTCATATTTAATGCTTGATGAAAATCAATGATTAAAGAGAAAAACTATACGAACTTAGTTTTTATAAGATAAATCAAGTGATTTCTACTCCTTCAAGTTAACAGTAAAAAAAACAATTGGTTCAAAATACTATTTCAAATCTACGTTAATACAAGTAATGTAAAAACTAACTGAGTTAATTGTTTGAATACCCAGTATATACTGAGTTGTATATCAATGTTTGAATTGTTCATATTTCTGCCTATTCAATGTTTATAAAATATGAATTATTTGTAAATGTTTGTTTTGTGTTAATAATTAATATTGAAACAGTATAAATGTTCTTGCTTTTAAAAAATTTATATTATTGTTCTTGCGATTTTTATATATTTAAATATTGAGTTATATAATTGAGTAAATCAACGCGAAGCGACTGTTAACGCGTTAACCAACGCGAAACGTAAGCTAACCCGAACCGTAAATCACCCAACGCGAAGCGTAGGTCTATTGACCTACGTTAGGTCAACACAAAGCGTTAGTAAATCAACGTAAGCTGGAGAAATCCACAAGTGAGACAACGCGAAGCGTTGGTCAATGAGAAGCGTTAGTCAATTAGAAGTGTTCAGTCAACGCGAAGCGTTAGTAAACCAACGCGAAGCGTTGGTAAACGCAAAGCGAAAGCGAAACGTAAGCGAAAGCGAACCGTAAGTAAGCCAACGCGAAGCGTTGGTTCATGACAAGCGTTACTTATTCAAAGCGAAGCGTTGGTGATTCGCAAAGCGCGATTTCACGCGAATCGTTAATTAACGCGAAGTGTTAACCAACGCGAACCGTAAGCTCAAGCGAGCCGTAAGTCGCCAACGCGAAGAGTTGGTCAATGAGAAGCATAAGAAATCCAAAGCGAAGCGTCAGTGATTCGCAAAGCGAGAATTTAAGAAAATCGTTAACCAACGCAAAGCGTTAACCAACATGAAACGTAAGCCAAACTGAACCGTAAATCACCCAACGCGAAGCGTAGATCAATTGAAAGCGTTAGGTCAACGCAAAGCGTTGTAAACGCTTTGCGTTTACCAACGCGAAACGTAAGCTGAAGAGAACCACAAGTTAGCCAACGCGAAGCGTTGATCAATTAGAAGTGTTTAGTCAACGCGAAGCGTAAACGAAGCGAACCGTTAGTCAGCCAACGCGAAGCGTTGGTTAATGAGAAGCGTTAGTTATTCAAAGCGAAGCGTTAGTGATTCGCAAAGCGTGATTTCACGCGAATCGTTAATTAACGCGAAGTGTTAACCAACGCGAACCGTAAGCTCAAGCGAGCCTTAAGTCAGCCAACGCGAAGCGTTGGTCAATGAGAAGCGTTAGTTATGCAAAGCGAAGTGTCAGTGATTCGCGAAGCGAGAACTTAAGTGAATCGTTAATCAACGCAAAGCGTTAACCAACGTGAAACGTAAGCTAAAGCGAACCGTAAGTCAGCCAACGCGGAGCGTTGGCCAGAAAAAACGTTTAGCTTACGAAACGTAAGCTTAAGCGAACCGTAAGTCAGCCAACGCGAAGAGTTGGTCAATAGAAAGCACTAGGTCAACGGGAAGCGTTAGAAAATCTACGCAAAGCGTTGCTGAATGCTTTGCGCATACCAACGCGAAACGTAAACTGAAGAGAACCGCAAGGTAGCCAACGCACCGCGTTGGTCAATTAGAAGTGTTTAGTCAACGCGAAGCGTTAGTAAACCAACGTGTTAGTAAACCAACGCGTTAGTAAACTAACGCAAAGTTAGTTACCAACGCGAAACGTTAGCAAAAGCGAACCTTAAGTTAGCCAACGCGAGGTTAATGAGAAGTGTTAGTTATGCATAGCGAAGCGTTGGTGATTCCCGAAGCGAGAATTTAAGTGAATCGTTAACCAACGCAAAGCGTTAACCAACTCGAAACGTAAGCTAAAGCGAACCGTAAGTCAGCCAACGTGAAGCGTTGGTTAATGACAAGCGTTAGTTTTTCAAAGCGAAACGTTGGTGATTCGCGAAGCGTGATTTCACGTGAATCGATAATTAACGCAAAGCGTTAACCAACGCGAACCGTAAGCTCAAACGAGCCGTAATCGCCAACGCGAAGCGTTGGTCAATGAGATGCATAAGAAATCCAAAGCGAAGCGTCAGTGATTCGCAAAGCGAGAATTTAAGAAAATCGTTAACCAACGCAAATCGTTAACCAAGATGAAACGTAAGCCAAACTGAACCGTAAATCACCCAACGCGAAGCGTAGATCAATAGAAAGCGTTAGGTCAACGCAAAGCGTTAGACAATCTACCCAAAACGTTGTAAACGCTTTGCGTTTACCAACGCGAAACGTTAGCTGAAGAGAACCACAAGTTAGCCAACGCGAAGCGTTGATCAAATAGAAGTGTTTAGTCAACGCGAAGCGTAAGCGAAGCGAACCGTAAGTCAGCCAACGCGAAGCGTTGGTTAATGAGAAGCGTTAGTTATTCAAAGCGAAGCGATAGTGATTCGCAAAGCGTGATTTCACGCGAATCGTTAATTAACGCGAAGTGTTTACCAACGCGAACCGTAAGCTCAAGCGAGCCTTAAGTCAGCCAACGCGAAGGGTTGGTCAATGAGAAGCGTTAGTTATGCAAAGCGAAGTGTCAGTGATTCGCGAAGCGAGAATTTAAGTGAATCGTTAACCAACGCAAAGCGTTAACCAACGTGAAACGTAAGCTAAAGCGAACCGTAAGTCAGCCAACGCGAAGAGTTGGTCAATAGAAAGCACTAGGTCAACGCGAAGCGTTAGAAAATCTACGCAAAGCGTTGTTGAACGCTTTGCGCTTACCAACGCGAAACGTAAACTGAAGAGAACCGCAAGGTAGCCAACGCGAAGGTTGGTCAATTAGAAGTGTTTAGTCAACGCGAAGCGTTAGTAAACCAACGCGAAGCGTTAGTAAACCAACGTGAAGCGTTAGTAATCCAACGCAAAGCGTTTACCAACGCGAAACGTTAGCAAAAGCGAACCTAAAGTTAGCCAACGCGAAGCGTTGGTTAATGAGAAGCGTAAGTTATGCAAAGCGAAGCGTTGGTGATTCGTGAAGCGTGATTTCACGCGAATCGTTAATTAACGCGAAGCGTTAACCAACTCGAACTGTAAGCTCAATTGAGCCGTAAGTCAGCCAACGCGGAGCGTTGGTCAATGAGAAGCGTTAGTCAATAGGAAATGTTAGGTCATCGCGTAACGTAGTCTAAAGCGAACCGTAAATCAGCCAACGCGAAGACTTGGTCAATAGAAAGCACTAGGTCAACGCGAAGCGTTAGAAAATCTACGCAAAGCGTTAGTAATCCAACTCAAAGCGTTTACCAACGCGAAACGTTAGCAAAAGCGAACCTAAAGTTAGCCAACGCGAAGCGTTGGTTAATGAGAAGCGTAAGTTATGCAAAGCGAAGCGTTGGTGATTCGTGAAGCGTGATTTCACGCGAATCGTTAATTAACGCGAAGCGTTAACTAACTCGAACTGTAAGCTCAATTGAGCCGTAAGTCAGCCAACGCGAAGCGTTGGTCAATGAGAAGCGTTAAATATGCAAAGTGAAGCGTCAGTGATTCGCGAAACGAGAATTTAAGAAAATCGTTAACCAACGCAAAGCGTTAACCAACTCGAAACGTAAGCTAAAGCGAACCGTAAGACAGCCAACGTGAAGCGTTGGTTAATGACAAGCGTTAGTTTTTCAAAGCGAAACGTTGGTGATTCGCGAAGCGTGATTTCACGTGAATCGTTAATTAACGCAAAGCGTTAACCATTGAGAACCGTAAGCTCAAGCGAGCCGTTAGTCAACCAACGCGAAGCGTTGCTCAATGAGAAGCGTTAGTCAAAAGGAAGTGTTAGGTCAACGCGGAACGTTAGCTAAAGCAAACCGTAAGTCAGCCAACGCGAAGCGTTGGTTAATGAGAAACGTTAGTTATTCAAAGCGAAACGTTGGTGATACGCGAAGCGTGATTTCACGCGAATCGTTAATTAACGCAAGGCTTTAAGGTCAATCAGAAGCGTTAGTCAATAGGAAGTGTCAGGTCAACGCGAAGCGTTAGTAAATCGACGCGAAACGTAAGCTAAAGCGAACCGTAAGTCAGCCAACGCGAAGCGTTCGTTATTAGGTATTGTAAGGAACGGTAATAGGTATTGTAAGGCGAAACGTAAGCTGAAGCGAACCGTAAGTTAGCCAACGCGAAGCGTTAATTAATAGGAAGTGGTAGTACAACGTGAAGTGTTGGTAAACGCAAAGCGTTTTTCAACGCGAAACGTAAGCTAAAGCGAACCGTTAGTTAGCCAATGCGAAGCGTTCGTTAATAGGAAGTGGTAGTACAACGCGAAGCGTTGGTAAATGCAAAGCGTTTACCAACGCGAAACGCGTATCTAAAGCGAACCGTTTGTCAGCCAACACGAAGCGTTAGTTATCCAAAGCGAAGTGATTCGCGAAACGTGATTTCAAGCGAAACGTATCCAAACGAAAAGCATGAACCAACTCGAAACGGAAGTTAATGCGAACCGTATGCCAGCCAATGCAAAGCGTTAGTAAATCAACGCATAGCGTTGGTAAACGCAAAGCGTAGCGTAAGCTTAAGCCAACCGTAAGTCAGTTAACGCAAAACATTGGTCAATGTGAATCGTTAGTGCATGGGAAGCGTTAGTCGATGTTAGTCACGCAAAATGGTGATTACTCTTCTTGAAGCGATGGTCTGCATTAGAAAGTCGCGTAAGTAGCGATATATATATATATATATATATATATATATATATATATATACATATATATACATATATATATATATATATATATATATATATATATATGTATATATATTTATATATATATATATCGCTACTTACGCGACTTTCTAATGCAGCATCGGCTATTGCTTCGCGTTGATGAACTAAGCTTCACGTCGCCTTATTTTAACAATGTATATAAATATATATACATATATATATATATACATATATATATATATATATATATGTATATATATTTATATATATATATATATATCGCTACTTACGCGACTTTCTAATGCAGCATCGGCTATTGCTTCGCGTTGATGAACTAAAGCTTCACGTCGCCAATATATATATATACATGTATACGTTTGATAGGAGAGATGGACCTTTTGACCTTAATAAACTTTGACCTTATATATACACCTGGTTAACAAAACTGAAATAAACATAAAAACAATACTATTTGATGTATATTATGTTTGGCACATGTAGCGGGCACATGTACCGTCTTCGATCGACTCATTTTAATCTTTAAACACAAATTATGAAAAAACGGTTGATTTAATGAAAAAAGTTTTCAAACAAAAGTTGTTTATTTTAAAGAGAAAAAGAATTTTTGTACAAAAATTTTTTTTCTATCTCATACGGTTTCAAAGATATATTTTTTCCCCCCTGGCGGGGGGAAACACGTTCCGATTTTGCCCATTATCGAACTTGACCTTACTTTTTTGGTCTAGAACACACACAAAAATTTTCAGCTCGTTATCTCTTTTCGTTTTTGAGTTATCGGCTTCACAGACGGACAGACGGACGGACATGTGAAAATGGCCGAATTAGGCCATTTTATGAATACCTTTGTGAAGCATTTTTGTCAAGGATTAATATTTTCAAGCGTTACAAAGTCGGGACTAAACTTAATATACCTTGTATATTTACAAATATACTGGGTATAAAAATCGTTTATTTTAGTTTTTTTTTTTTTAAATACAATTTTTTTAATGGAACCATTGTTTTTTTTATCTGGCAGTATTGGCGTTTGTTCCTTAGGACTATGATCTGGTGGCAATAATTAGAAATAGAGTAGTAAGGCTCAACTGTGATAGTTACCTGTATGTTACTAGGATTACGTTAATAAACTACATAAAAAAACAAGTAATGTAACAACTAGCTGAGTTAATTGTTTTAATACCCAGTATATACTGAGTTTATGGAAAACTTTATCAAACAAAAGTTGTTTATTTTAAAAAGAAGAAGATTTTTTGTTATTAAATTTTTTTTATATCTCTTACGGTTTCAAAGATAGACAGTTTTGTTCATTTTGCCCAAACATGGTCCGATTGTGCCCATTAACGAACTTACTTTTTTGCTCTAGAACACAGAAAAAAAAATTCAGTTCGTTATCTATTTTCGTTCTTGAGTTATCGTGTTCACAGACAGACAGACAGACGGGCATGCGGAAATTGACTAATTAGATAATTTTATGAACACCTATAACAAAAACATTTTTCTGCGATCAATATTTTCAAACGTTACAAAGTCGGAACGAAACTTAATATACCCTGTATATTTACAATATACTGGGTATAATAATTTTTTTAAATAAAACTTTTTAAACGTAGAAGAACCTAACAATTAACTATGTAACTATTATTTGAATTTTAATGCTTTACTTACAATAAAAATAGTGATTATTATAAAATACTTTTATTTGATTGCGTTCAATCTTCTGTTAAAATATAATAATATTTTCATTCATTTAATTTCTAATCCGCATTATTAAAAAAAACCTATTTAAATAAAATACTATCTTAATTACCAATAAATATCAATTTGTACAAGCATGTTATAAATTTTTAAATTTTAGTGAAATGTTACATTTATAAAAAATAAAAAAGGTATTTTAAATATGGAAATTCAAACAACTTTCTTAAAACATTACGCAACTAATAGTTCTAATAGTTTGTATATATATATATACATATATATATATATATATATATATATATATATATATATATATATATATATATATATATATATATATATATATATATTGCGATTGTTGATAAGATTAAATTAAGTTCCATTTTCGGAAAATTGATTATAACTTTCAATTTCCTTCAATGAAATCAATTGCTCATTGAACGAGCGTTTATAATAAATATGTTAAAAATGTGTATAATGAATGGTTGTCGACAAGGCATTAATAAAGTATTATTTTTATTGACTGTTTCAAATTTCCACAGTCGTATTATAAACTACTTAATTTTTATATCCGTTAACGGTTTTGTAATGGTGCAAAATATTTATTGGAGGAATAAATTTTGCTCCAGGTGTTCACAATAACTCGAAAACGAAACAGATATCTAGCTGAAATGTCCTAAGCGATTTCTAGAATTAACGAGTATAGGTAAAATCGAAACAGATATCCAGCTGAAATGTCCTAAGCTAGTTCTAGAATTAACGAATGGGTAAAATCGGTTATCTGTCTCTTTCTTGCAAAAATACTTAAAACGGAGTTTTACGTGTATTTTAAATGGTGAAAGTTTAATATGACGTCACATAACATATCAAGAGGGCTATCACCCTCTTTGTCTAATCGAGAATTTCAATCATTCATATCTCGCTTATTTTTAAAGTTATTTAAAAAGTAGTTTTACCTTGATATTTGTCAAGTAAACATGCTTCAATTCAAGTGATAAAAAATTTTCATGCATATTCCCTATTACTTTATATCTCGAATAGTTTTTTAATTACTATCAATTACAATAGATAAATTCATATAAATTAATAGTTTAAAAACATGCTTTTATTGAAATGCTCTAAAAAGATGAAATTAAACTTTAAATTAACTCAAACCCAACGTCTTCCAGAAAATTTTGATACCGTTTTCCAATATTTTATAATTAAAAAAGTTGGCCGTCTTGTCAAAACGAAGCTACTTGCAAAGTACCAGCTTGATGCTCATCATCCTGAAAAAACCCTTTGGTCTCCCAAACTATAACTTTACTGAGAAAACGGAGCTTTTATCAAGTAACAAAAACCGAGGAATACATTTACTCTTTATTATAAATTTTGGGTACAATCCAAAGTGATGATCTAAAACAAAATTTGTTTTTTTATGTTATATATAACACTGGTGTGTGAGTAACAATTTGATGTTCAAATCCACCTTGAGCTATATTTACCCTTTTTATTAAAAACAACAAAAAATTGATCTATAATAAAAAATGTTATTATTAATTAATAGTAGATTCAATTATAAATATAACAATTTTTTTTTCCTTGTAAATTGAATATCTTCCCATGTGCACAAAAATATAAAATTTCTCTCTCATTCTAAGATATATATACGTATGAATTGTATTGTGGGACCAATTATTTATATTTTTTATAAATCAAATTTTAATTAAATGCAATTAAAAAAAATGTAAATTTTTTACACATGAATGCTAAATTTATATTTAAAAAAACAAATTCATATTATATGGTGTGTCTGCGAAACGAGTCAATATATTCAATATACCTTACGTTTAGTTTACATCTTCGCATAGCAGATCTTCCACGAGTATGAGAGAGTACATATGTATACAATGTGTTTGAGAAGGAGGTCTTATAGGTTTGATATACAAGCATATTTTTCAAAACAGTGAATAATATTCATAACTGTTCGAGTGGTTGGTGATTGTCTACCTTCAAATGCCACAATAAATATATTGACACATTCCTGTGCGGAATGTCCGGAAAAGTACCATTTAACAATTTGCACTTTTTCTTCTTTTGTGTAATAATAACCCATTGTTGTAATAATACCAATAAATAAAATACACAAACACGTATTTTCCAAAAGTATTCACATAGTAATGATTGCATATTATCAAAACAATTAATAATATTTGTATTCAACAAAAAATCCCCACTCTAAAATTTATACAGGCACATACAACACAACAGTAACAAAACGAACCTATAAGACCTCCTTCTCATACACATTGCTTAATGTAATCTCTCATACTCGTGGGAGATCTGCTATGCGAAGATGTAAACTAAACGTACGGTATATTATGTTCTGTACATTCTTGGGGAAAACTATTATTGTTACAGTTGTTACATAACTACAAGTGGAAAATGAGAACTAACTGAGTTAATTGCTTAAATTTCTGGTACATACTGAGTTTATGAATAAAAAGTATCAAAAGTTGTTTATTTTAAAAAAAGGAACATTTTTTGTCATTTTATTCGGTTTCAAAGGTGGTTAGTTTCAGCCCATTCACGAACTTGATCTTACTTTTTAGCTCTAAAGCCCACACAAAAAATTTCAGCTCACTATCTCTTTTCATTTTTAAGTTATCTGGTTGACAGACAGGCAGAAATGGCCTTTTAGGAATTAGGAATTTTCAACCGTTGCAATGTTCAGGCTGAACTTTGTATATATCATCATATATACCGGGAATAAAAATAGTTACGCAGGACCTACGTCAATATAGCGAATATCATCAGAATAAATCACAGAGTTGCCACAGGTATATATATATATATAGATATATAGATATATATATATATGTAAGGTCTCTAGCGGTCACAATTTTAGTTCGATCAAAATAAAATGTCAAATCTGATATGCGTTTGGTATTTGAAACTCCTCGTTAGTGAGTGGAATCGGACGAAGGGACTTAAGGAAAGTTGAAAACACAAAATATAGAATATCAACAGATCTACCTTTCTACCGGGATTTGTAGAGGTGTATAAAAGAGGTAGTATATTCGAGATTTTTATTTTATATCTTCCTATTTCAATCAAAATACATGCATTTAGCCAAAAATTTAATAAATAGAAACGCAATTCAATTCGAATTTTAATATAAAAAGAAAACATTCGAGGAATCCGACATTCGAGTTTTTTTTTATTTTTCATTAATCCGTTATATTGGATTCCATACGTCTTTTATGTTCAAAGAAACTTTGACTACTTTTGTATACTCGATTATGTATTTTAAATATTTTTCAATGCATAGTGCTAAATTTAAAAATGCTGATATAAATGTCAGTGTCAATTACAACCAGCAGCAGAAAACAAGCACGATATACTGCTCGAATTCATTTCAAATATTCCAAATTTTTAACTGATATAAAATAATTTTATCTCTCCTCTAGTTTTAGATAAAAAACTTCTAAATAATTTTTAGTTATAGATGAAATTAATTTAATATTTGGATTTAAAAAAAAAACAGACGCTATTATGCATTAATTATAAGCGAAGGATTTTTTAGTCGAATATTTTAAAGAAGATATATAAAGTTGGCCCTCGTGTAGCGGACACCCTGTATACCAAACTATATTTTAAAGAAGGTTATATATAATATACACTTTGATTACTATATAAATACCTATACACATATCCGACAACAGGTCCCGTAATAATTGGTGCGTGAAATTCTTACAGACAACGACTGAACTCTTTTGATGTTATTGTAAATTATAAGAAAGTTAATTATTTATATACAAACCAAAGTAACGAGTACTCGTATGATTTTGAAGGTGGAACTACCTCTAACTTTAAGGCGATAATTTAAATTAGGCATAATTTAATTATATTGTGTTATACCATAAATATATTTTCAATTTCACATTTTTTCAAAGTTGAAACCTTAATGTTTAAGATCTTCACGAACACGAACCATACGGAAACCGTCAAATTTACCGTTTATTTTTAAGGACCAAAATATAAAATACCCTGCACCTGAAAAACTTACACAATAAATATATATCAGTCAATCTTTCATTTTTGTTAAAAAAAACTTGTCCCTTAAATAACTTTCATTACTTTTGAAGAATTTTTGTTTTAGATGGGATATCACTACTTTTTGTACGCGAAAACTTGGTCCCCCTCACATTTTTGTTTCTCGTGTAATTATACACGAAATACCGTCTCAATTTAAATTACTAAATATCACTTATTATATATTACAACTATATGCAATTCCACTTTCAATAGTTTATAAACTCTGTATACAGATCAGTAATAATGCAGAATGATACTATTACTAAACAAATTTTTGTTTTTTATTTCAAGTTTTTTATTTTTCGTTTCTGATTTAAACTAAATTAGTATATATATTGGTAATTACAAGACCGATTTTGTTTAGAATTAATGTCTGTTTATTGGAGAATACTCCATGCTAATACATTAAATCTGGTTCATTTAAAGATATTTAATGACTACAAACAAATTTTAATATTAATTTAGTAATAAACAATCAGTTGGATTAGATTGGACAATCAACTAACTTGTATAACAACTTTTATTTTTTATTTATTTATTAATGATAACAGTAATGATAATTTTATTACATATTTAGAGATAAACAATTAGATTTGAAATCAAAAAGATTTAAAAGAAATTATTTTATTGAATTGAAAGTCGTATATTATAGTTGTGTTTGTTATTTAGGGAGTTGTCTAAACAATTATGACATAATTGTTCAGACAATAATTTAATACAATAGGCATGTTTGACCGAATTAAGTCCTTAATAACCTAAGTAAATTACTAATTCCTGTTTGATAGGTAAACTGCGTTCTTAAACAGGCAAAGCAGTTTTTAATTTAAATAAATCTTAAATATTGAACATTTATTTTTTAGTCTGATCCAACATCTATTTCTGGAAACAGTCAATATCAATATCAACTGATTTTCTTATGAGCATATCAAACCTGCCACCGCTCACTATGACTATTTTTTTTAATAGTGATGTAAAATAGTATTTTCCAAGTTTCCGAAAAAAGCCAGACATTTATGCTCTTGTGACGTCCATTAAAATTTTAAAATGCAGAACGGAATATTCAATACAGAAGCATATTTTTTACTCACAATAACACTCAGTAATTAATAAATTAGTTAAGAGTCATAAAAATAAACAATCACAACGGTTCTTTACGATTTCAATTGTATTGTTGTACGTATAGATGAATACAAAACAAATTTTTTTCTCTATACTTTTATTATTACTAATTATTGACATTAATGGATACAAATTATAGTTGTAAAGATAAAAATTCAATTTCGATAAATTATAACTACTTTGCCTTAGAAAATATTTTTTCTTCTTAAATATAATTACGATGTATTAATTTTTTCATATAATTATTAGAAAAAAGGGTACCGCAAACGGGTCTCTAATTTTTTTTTTTGCATATAAATATTTAATTTAAAAAAACCAATGGCATGGTTGTCTATATAGTATACGCCAGTTCTTCCATACTATGTCTTACGTAACCTTAATGGAATTTGTCAAGTATTGTGTTGTGACGCTTAAGTATACACAAATTATGTATGTTTTACACACGTTAGAATCGTCTTTGGTGTGGTGATAAGCACGCTGGGCTAGAAATTCAGAAGTCCGAGGTTCGATTCCTGGTTGACGAGTTAATTTTCTGGCTATTTCTTCGTAGCCTTAATGGAAATTGACATGAGTATTCTATTGTGATCCTCGAGTATATATACAAATAATAATATGTTAAAATAGGATAAATTGAAAGTAAGCGTGATTGATTCAACTTCGCGGTGGGTATAAATATGATGAATGGAAGCAAATCAGTTCTGTGTACTACGCGCCGTAGTTGAAAGAATGTTTCAAGGAAATTTATAAATTTTTTGATTGAAAGTGATTATTACTTGAACACATAATATAGACTCAAATTCAATATATTTGAAACAGTAAGTTCTAAGTGTACATTCTAAGTGTATGTATTCCTGAATATATGTATAACATTACAGTAACAATTGAACAACTTGTTCAATTTTTTTGAACGGGAAGGTATATTATTGAAATTAATAGAAAAAATTTCATTTGATTGTAAGCCTTGTACCGAATTGCGCACAAATTCTCCAATACTTTCAGTATTCAACTCGCACAGTTCAGTTTCAGTATTAACTCATTAAAAACATGATGGTCGCATACTCTCACTATATCAACTTACAATAAGATCATAACTAACTGTTTCGGTTTGACTATATATACCTATAACAATAGAACATATCACAAGCGTACCAATAGTTTCATAATTTTTTGAAACGATTTATTTATTATTTCAGTATAAACACACAATTTAACAAAATTTATTTATTTTGATAATTTTTAATTCAGTAATAATAACAAACAATCTCAACTACCGCCTTCAACAGAATCAGTTTCATTAGTTCAATGTTTAGGTATTTAGATAAAGTGCTATTCATTTGCCAATGAGTAATATCGGGAAAATAATCTAATCAAAAGCTGCTTCATAAGTAATACTTTATCTAATGCAATAAATAAAATGTCATTTAATTTGTTGGAGGTACAATTTTTCAGAAACGAAACCATCCATAGTGAATGCCACAAGAGTTTTTGTTTGATATAAGATTATACGTATATCTTAAAACAAAAAATCTTAAATTCTGAATCAGAAAAAAATTTCCCTACAAAATAGTTCTCAACAAGGTTTTCAATGCAGGTTGTTGTGATATCATGCAAATAAAGGATTCACTCCCATAAAAAATGCAGCAGGGGTAGCTTGTCCCACAGTTGAGGAACACACCGCCCTTACGGTCGTACATGGTCCGGTTGTATATGACCTAAATTCCTTACCATTAACACTGAACTAAACCCATAAATTACATATATAAGACTGTTAACACATAGCTGATTGTATTTTAAAAGCATGTATGTTAATAATTTAATATACTCATATGTACATATATAAGTTGCACAATATAAGTATGTAAATTCATTTTTAGTGTATGCACCAAAAATTTTTTTATATCATTCTGCTTAAAAACACACGTGCATAATTTTTAATGCAAATAACCTAGTTTCAAGTAATATATATATATATATACTTACAGTGTGTCAATAAATTTTATTATCAGACGATAATCTTCAATTTAAAATAGCTTGGAAGATTCTCCTTAACCAGAATAGAGATACTGAAACAACCAAATTAATGGGATAGACAATTGGATTTCAAACAACCGGGAGACTGCCAAAGCAATAATTTAACTGACGATCTCGTTAATTTCTTATATTTTATGTGCCATCAATCTGAAGTAGATTGCCAAATAGTTGTCCAATGAGGATTGTTTAATTAAATTTTCTTATTTCAAATATGAAAGTTTAATCATAATAAAATTCGTATTACTTTACATATATGTTTTTTGTTTACGAGGTACGAAATGTTGAAAAAGAGGTACGAAATGTACCCAATCCCAAATCATACGAAGTTTTATTCATAGAACTGAATTAATTTGTTTTGACTATTACATGCGCGTAAGGGGAACTTATTTAAAAGTAGAAGGGCAACTTATTTAAACCATATTTTAGTCATATATTTAATACTTAGTATCAAATATATGTTTCCTCCCCGTCATTTTGAAAATAGACTGATCCACTCAAACTGTGACGATATTCGAGGCTTCTTTACAAATTAATATACTTCTATCTTGAACGACGTTTAATGCACTTTAATTAAAGAAAAAATGTTTTTGCCTTAACTGCCCGGGCTGTATGTTGATGATAAAGCCTTTTTTGAAAACCATGATTATATTAATTATCTATCCTACAGTCAAATTCTTAAGTATTTACCACTCCTCTTGCAACACTCTGTATTTTCTGATCTAATCATGTACAATCCTCTACATTATATTGTTGCGATGTTATATTGTCGTGTATTTTAATCAAACAGCTTTGATGAGTTGAATTTATTTGACAAATGCAGTATGGGAGAGTTCAACCATTCAATTTTAATCAGAAACTTTTGAATAGAAAAAACTATGATACTTTATACGTATAAACTGTATACTTTCTCCTATATCGAAAACTAATGAGCTACAAGGTTAAAACCTACAACACAAACCCGTGATTGTGCATCTTGTGTATTTTTCTTTAAACTATTTATTCTAGGATTTAAAGTATATTATAAACTAGCTGACCTGTGCGGCTTCGCTCGTCGTGTAAAAGCAAAGATATTTCGGGTAAAAGCAAAGATATTTCAAAAATTTACCTTAACCAGCCGTACTCTCTAGTAGGACCTTGTTTATTTTTCAAAAAGGAACATTTATTGAATTTGAATTTTTTTTATCTCTTAAGGTTTTATAGTTAGATATTTCCGCACCCAATGGTGGGAGTGGCTGTGTAGGGGACAATGTTCGACTTTGCAAGTTATTTATTTTTAACGAAGGGACATTTTTTGTCTTTGAATTTTTTTCTATCGTTTACGATTTTAAAGTTAAATATTTCCATACCCCCTGGGGGGTGTCGGTATGTAAGGGACAATTATCGACTTTGCAAGTTGTTTATTTTAAAAAAGTAAACATAAAAAACATACATAAGTCTCATAGAAATACGCACCTTCATTTTTCCCAAATTTTCCGGGAATCTTTTCAAATTTGTATTTCCCTTAAAACCTTATTTGGACTGTACCAAACATTTTTTTTAAATTAGCCAATTCGGTCAAGTCGTTTCAAGTGATGCAGTTACCAACGAACAGCATTTCATTTTTATTATATAGATATCAAAACGTGATCAGCTGTTCAAACATCTTACATATATCTTCGAAGCCTAACATCTTTTATGAGGCTCTTGTGTATCTTGTCCTTACCTTCTCATAATCCAATGGAATAATTTGTATCTTGAGAGATAAAAATAAAGGTGGTCGTTTGGAATCCCCGCAAAGAGAAAAAAATTATTTCTAATTTTTAGAAATGTAGATTTTGTTTAGTTTCTTAACAAACTAGACGATGAATACTTTGTCTAATTATGTAATTATGATTAATCTAGCGAGAACGTGGCAGCAGATTTTAAAAACTTCAAGAGTCACGCAAAAAAATTCGAGTTATAGAGGGTTCGGCTTATGAAAGGTTTTGTGTCGACGTCATTTAATAATAAGAACCGTAATTCTTTCTTTTAAATTCTAAATTTTTATGATATTCAGTATCAGACAACATTTTCAAAATTCAATACCTAAAGAACTTGAGTTAAGAGGCTATTAATTTACAACTATCGAGAGCTACTAAAACTAATCGTGGATTTCTTCGAGAAACAGAGGTCAAATGAAATTTTTCCGAGTTTTAGAGGAAATAAATGTACTGAAATGACCTTGTAGGGAAATGTTGACTGTTTCAACTTAGGGCTTATATTTCTGTTAATGGAGGTTTTGAAGCTTGAAGTGACAGCAAATAGAATTTTTTTCGAGTTGAAGAGGATTTTGACTTGTTGGGGTTCGATTTATCGAGGTTCTACTTCATTTTCAAAATCTATTTTTTTTAAATGTAAAAGTAGGCAAATTGATCATACTGGAGTTTAGATTCCTATACTATTAAACAAACAACATTTGAACGTTTCACTTCTGTCCCGAGTAGAGCTCGGTCGCCCAGATTCTTAAAACTTTCACGATAAACGAACAAGATACAGTTTCGTGAATTAATTAAACTTAACGAAAATTTACGAAAATTTTATGGTATTTTCGGGCCGTAGTTGATAGGAATTATTATTTTTCTAATTTTGATTTGATATCCACCCAAGAAATTAAATTGATTTTTATTTGGAAAAGTGATTACTTCTCACCTATTTCTTAGCCCGTTAACGTAAATGGTTTTTTATTTTAACTTACGGGCACAGTTCCTCAATGTTTTGCTCGCTGTTTTAGTAACACCCAGTGTTGGATTTGTAATCGAAATTTATTAAAGTTATTTTTGTTTTGTTTTACAGGAAATTAGATAGACAATAAAATGCGTTCGATGGAATTACGAATGCCACCATCATCAGGTGGTGGATCAACAGGGTTAAGTAGCATGAGTAGTGCAGCAAGTGGTGGCTCTGACGGTGGTTGTAGTCCAGCAAGTAGCGCAAGTGCACGTGCACCATGGTTAGAAGATGAGTGTGAAGATATTGAAGTAGACGATTATACGACTAAACGAGGCGGTCTCGGTAAATCTGGTCAAGGTAATTATTATACCAACTAAAATATATGCGTGTACACTCCCGTTCTAAAATTGAACAAATCTAAACCGAATCAGTCTCTCACAATTTTGATTATTCTTGTAGTAAATGGTTTTTTACTCTACTTCCATTTTTTTTTCACACTTAAAATGTATACTACTTATCTTTGTTTATAAATGAATAATTATACATAGAGTCACAAAAGTGAGAAATTTTATGAAATGTAAGAAAATTAACATTTCAGGTCTGTTCAATTTTATTGAACGGGAGTGTACATACAGAAATGAATTTTTATTTCATTTTAATTAATAATAATTGCAAACTAGTTATGAATAAATGCACTAAACATATGATTTAATAAATAAAAATGTTTCTTGAATCAGAATGTATACAAAATATTGGCTAATTATGCCTTTAAGGGAAACAATCAAATTGTCATCATTCTCTCACATGGCATATTATATTTCAATTTATACTGGGCTGGGCAAAAGTCTGAAAATACCCGAATATCTCGGAAATTAGACGTCGGATTTAAAACCGAAAATTTCCTATACAATAGTTTAATCTTCTTCCACTTGGCGATGTCGATTGTCTGTTTTATTGCAGATTTGGATTTGAATTCTATGTAAAACAAGTAAAAATAACAACTGAGTTAATTACTTAGTTACTCTGTATATACTGAGTTCAATATCATTGCATGAACTGTTCATTTTACTGTTTACACACGCGCAGATGTATAAAAATACGAAGTATTGTATAAAAGTGCTACATATATTTATGCTTTTGTAATCAAGTGTAATTACAGATATTTGAGCTGAAATTGTGGCAAAACTATTCAGATTATGAAAAAGCTACTATTAAGTTTCATACATGAATATTTTGCCACCTAGCAAGGGAGTTTACAAAATTTCAGCTCCTTTCCTCTCTTCGTATTTGAGTTATCGTATTTACGGACGGCCGGTATATGCGGAAATGGGCTAATTAGGTTTATATAGGGAACAGCTATACCAAGTTTTTTTCTGCGACTAATATTTTTAACCGTTACAAAGTCGGGAAAAAACTTATCCTTGTATATATTATGGTATTATAAGTTTAGTCCCGACTTTGTAATGATTCATTGGGTTTTTTCTCGAAGCAGTCCTATGATATACCATACGTAGTGTTAGTCTATAAAATGGGTTGTTAAATTTTTCTACGTAATAGTTAAAAGAAACGATTCGATTAATAAGTTATTGATTTTCATCTATTTGCAAATTAAAATAATGTAAAGATTCCCACTTGTAATTATTCTTTGAGAAATAACTGAACTGTCTTAGATGAGGTCAATTGTAAAGGCTGCCCTGGACGGGCTACACTTTGACCATAAGGTCCATTGTGATGCCTTAGGATGTGAAGATGTGAGTGGAGTGGAAGGAATTTGTGAGTAGACTAGGAATTGGTAGGATATGCGGCTGCAGCCGACTATGATAGGAACTATGCCGATATTCATCTGGAGTTCGTGCAGGAAACTGCAGAAAACCTTCTCAAGCATAGCCGGTTACTTCGTTCTTGTCCATACGCCGACAGTTTAGTCAATTAACCGCCTTTTTTTTTTATTTTTATAATTGACAAACTGCCGATGTCGGGATTCGAACCCATAACCTCCCAGTTTCCAAGTACTGCATACTGCGCAGACATGACGCCTTAGACCGCTCGGCTACTTGGCTGGTACTGAACTGTCTTACTGTTCAGTTCACTGTTCAGATACAACTGCAAGTGTATGATGACGACCATCCAAACAGCTGTTCAGTTTATGTGAAAAGTTGCTCAAACGGTAACTAGCAGTTATAATTGAACAGTTTGGTTTTGTTTAAAATCTACAATCACTATTATTATAAAATTATAAATGTTTGTTCGAGCATCACACAAAAACTACTGGACCGATTTTGGTGAAATTTTTTTTTTTTAAACCTTATGATTAGACTTAAGAGCCTAATCTAAACTTTTTTAGTTTATCAGTAAAAAAGTTGATCATTCAATTTGTCCAACGTTTTCGCCAATTTTCTATACTTACCGTTAGATATCTTGGACGTCAATATCTAGACGTCTTTAGTCCACTACAAATGTAGGTCCATAGTGGGACGTATGTCCCTAGGCAAGGCAGGCCTCCCTTGGAGGCCAATATCTAGATGCCTTTAATCCACTACGTATGTCCCTAGGCACGTGGTAGTTACTACACTGCCTTTCTTTTTTTACAGCTTTATATCTTTAATAAGAATTTTTTATCATAAAACATTGTTACGTACCTAATTTTATTGAAAGATATTGTATTTTATATATATTTTTTTTAGATTTATCAGATAGTTCGGGTAGCGAAGAAATTGGTGGTAAAAAAGGACGTGGAAAAAGAAAAGCTAACGCTAATAATAATGTAACGAATAATACAAGTGGAACAAGAAGGCGGAGAAGTGGTATTTCAGCTAGAGAAAGAAATTTACGACGATTAGAAAGTAATGAACGAGAACGAATGAGAATGCATTCATTAAATGATGCGTTTGAAGTAAGTTTTTCTAGAAATTTTGGCATGATAATATATTTTTTTCGAGAAAGATTACTCAGAAAGAATTAAAATGGAGAATTCAATACTTTGCTTATTTAGTATGGTAGAAACTCATTTGATAAAGATCATTTTTGTACCCAGATTCCATGAATTTTGGGTGAGTACAGCACCTTAAGGCCCAAATAGACGGAGAACATGGTTGCAGCAACATTGAACAGCAACTAGCTTGTTGCACTGTGTGTGGGGTGGTTGCAGCAACAAAAAACAAACTTTTTGTTGCTGCAACCACTCCACACACGGAGCAACAAGCTAGTTGCTGTTCAATGTTGCTGCAACCATGTTCTCCGTCTAGTTTGGCCATTATGCTTATGAATACTGAATGCCACTGTGCCGATTCTCTCACCTCAACAAGTATACTTTTTTTTACTGACACGAAGGCACGGGAGAATACCGCACTGAATGAACCTTGCGAAAATGTTCAAATAAAGCTTAAATTTCAAAACGAGAAATGAAAAACCATATTTAATAGCCTATAACGCCTAGTTTGTAACCAATTTTAATATTTTAGTATCGAAATGATCCTGAATATAATATTCTGTTACGCATGTTTAATATATATTGCAAGATAATTGAAAAAAAATTATTAAATCATACTTATTATTTTCACATCTGATATTAATGAACCATTTAATTTTTAACAGCAATTACGAGAAGTTATACCTCATGTAAAAATGGAAAGAAAATTATCAAAAATAGAAACTTTAACATTAGCAAAAAATTATATAATGGCATTAACGAATGTTATTTGTGACATGCGAGGTGAAGAAAAACATTATACGTAAGTTCTGAACAAAAATCAAAAAATGTTATTCAATTAAAATAATTTAAAAAAATTATTTTAACAGTTTCCTAGATATGGAAGAAGAAAGTGGTGGTGAACATGATTCAGAACGAATGTTAACTGAAGCGGAACCGAATAATAATTCACTATTTCACGAAAATTTCGAACCATCATCGCAATCAACGCAGCTATAAAATTGAAAATACAATATTGGCGTACTTAAGAGAATTTATTAAAAATATTGTTTTTTTAATTCAAAAGTGATTGAAGTAATTATTCATCATTAAAATAAAATATTAATTATAAATCCGTCCAATTACTATAATAATTATATAATGTGATTTTATTTATACCTCCCAATAAAATATATTTTAAATAAACATTGTTAATTAATTAATTAATCAGGGATCAAATCTAAGAAGATCGTTTTGAATATCAAATCTAAGAAGATCGAAAAAAATATAAAACGATGCCAATTTAAGTGTTTCACAACTATACCCCTGTGAACCAATTAAATAATAATCTTCGTTGCAAAATAAATATTACTTACCATTAAGTCTTTAATTATTCGAAATGAATGGGGCGTTCCTATATACTTAATTAAACCCATTAAAATAAATACGATATACTATTATAAATATTCTCAAAATTACATAGAATTTCTAGTCGAAAATGAACGCAAAGCAATTGAAAAAAAAAAGCTTTTTTATATAAATAGGTGGTGACGCGATGGTTTTAAATGATGAATTGTGCTCGAACATGAAAACAAATTTTTGTATTAAATTTACTTTATTCAATATTTTTTATACTGGAAATATTTTCCAATTTATTTTTGAAAAATTTAATACGATTTTATTGTTATGAAATGTAATAGGTAAAAATATATAGATAGTTTTTATAATATTGAGGATAGAATTCATAAAACTTTTCAAAGTAAAAAATATTCAGTCATTTAGATTGGCAATTATATTTATACCATATTTAGAATATCACCAATAGCCAGCCATATCTATAGTAATATTAGTAACATCCAAAGATAATTCCACCTTCAATATTCTACAAACTCATTTGTTTTTTTAACAAAATATATTACATAATGTCACTACGAATTAGTAATTTCTTAAATGCAATTTTAAATTTATTTTAATCACTTATAAAATTCTTAAGTAAATACTTTCATAATAACTTAAAAGTAACTATTTATTACAATGTTGCCGGATTTCGTATTTTAAATTCGAATGATTCGAATAATTAACTTAGGATGAATTTAAATTTGTAAATAATTTATGACATATTTTTCAGATATTCATAATAATAGTTTTTTCAAAATTTCACAAATAACGCGACAGTTTCTGCTTAGATGTTTTGGATTGTAAGGGTAAATTGGTAAAATGAGGTTTTTTTTAAAAATATTTCCAGGTTAACGCAAAATAATATTAAATTTTGATTCAAAATTTTTTTTACATTTTTTTGCTAAAGTTAATGGTTAAAAAGATAATGGAGTTCAATTTTATTACATTGTATCGAAGACGGTTTTTTTCACATGGTTATATCAAAAGCGAAGTGAGGTATCAGGTGAATTGTTTCACTTGATAGCTCATGCTAAAATTTTATGCAGCAGGCAAAAAGAATCTATAAATTACAAAGTTTATCCCTTTAAAAAAAGTCAGAGCTTTTGCTTGAAAGATTTTTATCGATACAGAGTGTTGAATCCAATAAAGATAATGTACTACATATAATGTTTGTACAAACATTACAAACAAAAATGTTACTATTTTTGTGCAAAAAAACTTTGTAACTTATACTACAATAATTTTAGTCATAAATATGCCTTCAGTACCAAAAAAATAGAAGCTTCAATTGTTTTTTGTAATCGTTTCATTTCGACGTTCTGAAAAACATATTGAAAATCGAGATCGCGATCGGGTTAATAAATATTCAAGGTCAAAGGTCAACAAATTCGGTTTTTTACGAATATCTCGCTTCCTATGGCTCGGAGACCAATCGAGGTAGTTATTAAAATTAAAGATGACAAAATTTCCCACAAAAAAAGTTCAATTCATTTTTTACGTGCAATGAACGGTTTACAGAATATAGATCGACGAATATCTACGACACTACTTTTTACGAATATCTCGCTTCCCATGGCTCAAAGACAAACTAAGTTGATTATCAAAAAGAAAGATTATAAAATTTCCCACAAAAAAAGTATGATCCACTTTTTACTTTTAATTTTAAAATAAAATAAAACGAAACTACGTCTTGGTAAACTTCGATTTTCTTTTTGGTTCAAAAGTAAAACGACGAAAACGATGCTCAATTCCCGTAAAATACCCGTTCCTCTTGAATCACTTCTGCCGGATGTGAGTTGCGCGCTCTTTTTTTATCTAAATGGTTCGTTGTAAGTAAAAAATGAATTGAATCTTTTCTGTGTGAAATTTTATAATTTTGAATTTCGATCTTTTCCTCAATTGGTCTCCGAGCCATAGAAAGCGAGGTATTCGTAAAAATTCCTCGAAAGTGGTGTGAAAACGGATACTACGAACTTTATAGCGGAGCAGGTTTTTTGCTAATCAGTTCGTTGTATGTAAAAAATGGATCATACTTTTTTATGGGAAATTTTATAATCTTTCTTTTTGATAATCACCTTAATTTGTCTTTGAGCCATGGAAAGCGAGATATTCGTAAAAATACGTAAAAAGTGGTGTCATAGATATTCGTCGCCCTATATTCCGAAAACCGTTCATTGTACGTAAAAAATGAATGCTACTTTTTTGTGGGAAATTTTGTCATCTTCAATTTTGATAGCTACCTCGATTGGTCTTCGAGCCATATGAAGCGAGATATTCGTAAAAACAGAATTTATTGAACTTTGACCTTGAATATTTATTATTGCGATCTCGTTCTCGATTTTTAATATGTTTTTCAGAACGCCGAAATGAAGCGATTACAAAAAAAAATTGAAGCTTCTATATTTTTGCTACTGAAAACCAATAATGATTGGACTATTAAAGTTTTAAGGTGATGGAGCGAGTGAGTAAATTCAGTAACTAATTAAAAACTACATTTTATGTCCGATATAACGCCTCGTTTCAGATACAAAAATGTGAAATAAAAAAAAAACGATCTGACTATAATGTAAAAAAAATTTAACTAATCTATTTTGATTGATTGATCTTGAAGTATGTAAGATCTGTGACTTTAATTCAGCAATCTTATCGCTAAACAACCACTATATCATATTAATTTTTGTATGAAAGTCGAAGAATAAATGATTCACTGTTCCTTATCAAATTCAATTGTACCCATGTCCGAGTTTTAACGACACCATGTGAGATATGTAAATGTGAATAGTGCTCACATGCATCTGGCTATGATGTGGTGCAACAGAGGCATCAAGCTTTTAATAATCGAATGTGTATATTAACGTTAAAATATTTTTGTTATAATAGCAATATCTAAACCCGAATATTTGAAATTGGGTCAGGAAATGTATGAGATTGAACTTCTTTTTGAACAATATTTTGCACCTTTCTTAATTGTAGTTCAAACTAAATATATTCTATAAATTGAAAAGTAAAATAAATTATTATTATTTTAGCGTTCATAATTGTAATAAACTCCGTACGTTGTATCAAGCCGATTAACCAAGTATGGAACTCGAACGGCCACATCTGAAAACATATGGGAAAAAGATACTTATCAGAATTTAGCACTATGTCACATTTTGAGTTAATTTTTAAATAAAGGCGATGCAACTATCATCAATTTACTAAGTCTGGCAACACTGATTTTTGATTGATTTCCAAAAATATATTCAATGTATTACCATATTTATTAGCGCATCATTGTAAGTTTCACACCATATGATTCATGTGTAAATAAATGGAATGTTGTAAATTTTGTAGACAGTAATTACCAATAGTCTACATTCTAGTCCTTCGCATACGGCCCTAATCAAGTATCACATACTCAGTACCACATACTCAGTATCACTCTAGTTACTTAGCGATTACCGCTATGTATTTGTACAGAGGTTCACAAACACGCGTGTTAGTAACATAACAGCGTTGAGTTAGTAACATCAATCTTGGACGATTTAGTTGTCAAAATTGTCTATAGATAAATCGCGACGATAGCTCGTGATTTTAATTGCTATCTATGCAAAATTAATTTTTTACTACTTGGTAACATAGACTGTCCAAGAATCGCAGAGTATCGGATACTGAAGTGAAGAGCGCCATATGCAAATGATCTTAGACTGTGCTTACATTAGTGACATTATCAACTGGATGATGTTGATATTTAATTTATGAGGGTTACTATCCTTTACCAATTGGATTGTTTAATGAAAAGAAAAAATAATATAAAACCCTAAATTACAATGAGAAAAACATATTGTTTTAATTAAATAAATAATTTGAGCCATTTATTTGTAAAAGTGAGTTACCATTAGTTTTTTATAATAAATTATATATTTGTAATTTTATATGAAAAAAATACTCGTTAAGTTGAGATGATATATATATTTTATAAATATTTTTATCATATATATTCATTAATTTAAGCTCGAACATATTCTAGAAACCATATTGTCATATTTTAACATTTCTTGCCTCTGACATTTTCTATTTAATAATTTCTTTTCAGTTTATTTGAATTTACGAAATGATAGCTTTGTTTTATGTACTTATTTTTAAAGCATTTGACGAATGAAAAGATTATGGATTTTAAAATTGGTTTGAGTCATAACAAAAAGCTATTGTAAGTAAATTCATCAAGGAATGTCGAATTGATAGACTGACAAATTACTTAACGTTAATAATACTACAAGAGAAAAATCCAAAACGTGATTTTGGAATGCAAAATAATATCGAGGATAAAGTTTGAAGGCTATATTACCATTTTTTCTAAATCCCACACACTCAACCATTTCAAGAACTGTAAATAAAACAACTTACTTACTTAATCGGCCCTCTTGAATCCGGATGTGTTGAGGTGTAAATGAAACAAACTAATGATTATTTTCAAAATCGTCAGTCATTGTTAATCGTCCCCTTAAGAATTATTATGTTTGACGGCCCTGATATTATGTATTTGATGAACATTTTAGTTGACCTATAAAATCATATTGGTGATTTTGATACTTCTATTTACACAGATTAAATTGCACTAAGTGATTAGTTCCTTAAATTCGGTGCAAACAATTTTTATTTTTATTTCTAAAACTTTTATTTTTTTAAGTTTTTTTTTATTTATTATGACTAGTTCCGGAGAAACAACTATTTCAGATAAAATGGTAATAAATAATATATGCTTACGTCTTAAATACCGAACCATTAAGGTAAATGTACCATATTACGGGATATTAAGGCCTATATTGTACTTACGGGATATATTTTACTTTGAGATTAGTAGAACAAGAAGAAATTTCCCACAAATTGATTAATTCTACAAATTGCTTGTATAAAATTATATATTTACCATTATTTTTAATTATTTATTTAGAGAAAGATTTTTAAAAAAATTATTAATTTTTTCCAAAAATGAACAATTAAAAATATTTGGGAATATTTGAACTTGCCAATCCCAGCTGATCAGTCTTAATAATTTTTTTTTTTAATTTCAAACTCAATCATTGAAACAATTTTCCTTTATTACGTGATACTCTCGGAATTAGAAACATAAGTAAAAACTCGTACAGATTATCCCGGAAATCAGAAACATGGGAAATCTTTCATAAAAAGGTATTTTTAGACTTAATAATATTTTCGCTAATAACGTTATACTCCTGCAATAAGGTTCACGGTCAGTAGATTCATGATTACGGGAAGCAGAACATTCACATAATTACGGGAAGCAGAACATCTATGAGTTTTTTAGAAAAATGTATTAAAATAAATCGAAACGGCTGTAAACTATTCTGTTTATACATATCCATCAAATAAAGAAATCCTTAAGAACAATGTTATGACTTTTAGAGACTTTAGATTTGTTTTGAAGTCGCGTATTTTATTCATATTTAAGTTATAGTTTATGTGGTGTTGCGTAAAATTATAAATTTATTTACGGTTTCTTATTTTGTGATTGAAATTATAAACTCCCGCAATAACGTACATTTACCTTAGTTGTTTTTATTGTACACTTTAAATACTTATGATATACTTTTGCTACAAAATTTCACATTTCTTGTAGTATATAAAAGTTAATCTAAATCTTAGCATAATCTTTGTATGATATTCATGTTCTTTTTTATCAATTTAAAAAATTATTTATATAATAAAGAAAATTATATTTATGTACATTTTTATAGTATAAACATTGTATAATATGAATTTTAATTACTGTTTGGGAGTAATACAAAAACTATTTTGTTTGTTTTTTTTTTTTTTAATATTATCTATTCTTATTTTTTAGCTCTCTATAAAATATAAAAAACATAATTAATTCCATTTTAAAACATTTTGTCTTCCATTTCCCAATTTTATGTGATACTCTTTGGAAAATACATTCCATTATAAATAAAACATATTATTATTATTACAAAATATATAAAATACATTTCAATATAATTATTGTTTTATTTTTCCTCTATTATCACCTTTCTCTATGTATAGAGGTTTTGCATGTTAGTATAATATAACATATTAGGGTTACCCATATATGTAATACCAGAGATTAATAGGTAATACCAGTAATACTTCACATATACTTCACTCTCCAGTTTTAGACCGGAGACTCCAGAAAAATCAAGTTTTCTCCGGACTCCAGACTAAAAAAATATAATCTCCGGATTTTTTTATTTTTATGTAAAGAGAATACTAATTCTTTATGAATAATTACCAGTTCTTACTATTGAAAGTTGCTCATAATATAGTTACAAGATTAATTTTTTACATAGAGTGGGCTACTGAGCGTTATTTTGAATGTTTTCGCTTGCGCAAACGTACATAAACATAAATTATTAAATGGCAGTGCAATGTATATTTGCCTGATTTTAGTAAATATCCTCATCCAATTAATTTTATTTTTATTAGTAATTATGTACGTCATCAAATAATATCTCCGGACTGATGAGATCAATCTCCGGATTATCTAAAATTTTGAGTTGGTAACCCTATAAAACATATATAAGAATACTTAGTATATCATATAACATCAAAAACACAAATTTAAATCATTTATGTTTATGAAATCAAGTGAATACAACAACTAAGTTAATTGCTTAAATAGCTGGTATATACTGATGAAAAAAATTTTTAATTAAAAGTTGTTTATTTTAAAAAAAGTAAATTTTTTTTGTTTCTCTTTTCTATTATTAATACAAATGCAATGTCGTTAAAATGCAATGCAATAAAAAAAAATTTGATTGTCTTTTAAGCAGTCTACACATATATTTAAAATTTTTTGCTTAGGTGAACTAAAATTGACACAAGAATGCGCAACTATTTTTTTACTTTTTAGTGCATTTTTGGTTTTAGAATATTTAATTTTTGAAGTCGGTTTTCCATTTTGTCAAAAAATTTTTTTATTTCACGCTTTGTAGTGACTTTGAAGTTCTATAACTGATTTTATTTGTCTGAATATGGGTAGACCTACTAATTTTTAATGCATTTTTTTCCGTTTTTTTTTTTAATTTTTAGTGCATTTTTTCTAGATTTTCATTTTTTTATATGTATTTTGTTGTTTTTTTTGGAGTCGGCTTTTTTTTGGAAAATTTTTTTTATTTGAAGTCGGTTTTTAAAAAAAGTTTCTTATTTTTCCATTATGAATGAGTATACCCTTTCAAACAAAAAAAAAAATGTTCGCAGAAATCGGTGATCACATATAAAATCAGAATGCGATTTGGTGACAATGGGACCAATAGGAAATCACACCCTTTAAAACAAAAAAAAATTCAAAATCGGTTCTTAAATGACGGAGTTCTGAGGTAACATACATTTAAAAAAATACAGACGAATTGAGAACCATCCTCCTTTTCGAAGTCGGGTTAATCAATGTCGTCAGAGGGATCATTATGGTTTTCGGATGAGCAATCCATAGAGATAATATATACGAGCAATCTCACATTTAACAATTTGATCTCATGTGAACATTTTTGCCCTATTACAGTTCAATTGAACGCGAGTACAAGGGTTGTAAAATTTAATGCGCATATTTAAGATTTATTATAAATGTATCATATATGATTTAAACAGTTAATTTTGCGTTTGCCAGGTATTTACCATGTTTATGTAGTACTCACACGGTATTTTATAAATTTACTTACGTGCTCGTATTATATGTCTACACCTGAATTTCCAAAAACTGTGTTCCGCGAGCATCTATCTAATGAATGCTCCTCGAAATAATGTTTAAGGTAGGTAGTTCACTTGTGAAACGCGTTATCGACGAAATTGGCTAAATTTTTGATAAATTATTCAAAACATAAGTATCAAACTTCGTTTAAAATTTATATTTATATTTAGGAAAAAAAAATTATCGGCCGTTTAATTATTGTAATAGATTAACGAAAAGATTGGTTATTTTTATATAATCCAAGCGAACAAGTATAAAAGGTATTAATTAGTCAAAGAAGTATAGTATCAGATAGTATTCTATCTCAGTCTTATTACTGTAAGACAACTACCTTAACAAATAAGCCAAAGAAAGCATTTTTTTCGACATTTTGACAATACTAGTTTGACGATTGTAAATTTTATTGGAAACTCTAAAACTTGGATATGGTCTCTCGTGGATATGTTTATTGTTCAACCCCCTGGATGTATCCCTTTCATTGGGTTCGCTTTATTACAGTACATTTCTTTCAGTTTATGTTCTTATGAGTTAGCCTCAGTGTTGCCAGCGTAGCTTGATCGAAAGATACGTTGGTATGCCTGAAAAGTTACATTTTCAAACTTAAAGATACATTGTGATGATTTTGTTATTGATATACGATAAATTATTAATTTTGTATATTATAGCTTTGTGATTTTCAAAATTAGCTTATCCATACTACTATATAAATGTGAAAGTAATTATGTGTGTTTGCTACCTCTTCACGACTAAACGGGTAAACGGATCGTAATGAAATTTGGCAAGGAGATAGATTATATCCTGGGGAAGGACATAGGCTATCTTTTTTTTTTTTATCAAAAAACAATCTTGAAGGGGGTGAACATTAAAAAAATACATACAGTCGAACATAGAATCTCCTCATTTTTTTTGGAGTCGATTAAAATTTTTTTTGATTTAATCATTTCCATAGAAACTATGCTTCTAAAAAATAACTATAAAATTATTTTATTAAAATTTTGTTTCAATTTTATATTAATAGCACACTATAAATCGTTGTGTATCGATATACATATACAGAAGAGTCCCATTAATCCGGCACTATAAAAAACTATAGGGTGCCGGATTATTGCACGTGCCGATTTATTGAAGTGCCGGATTATTGAGACTAATCACTATTGTACATATTGAAAAATAAATAAATATATATATATATATATGTTACCCTTCGAAAAAATGTGAAAAATGTTCTCGATTTAAATAATAATCATTTTCTAGGCTAATTTTGAGCCAAACAATACGAAAATCAGGTTCATTTCCGTCCGACCAACACATTGCGAAATTTTACCTTCTCTATTCTTACAGTTTGGAATTTTAGCACTATGGGTCTGATACCTTGAAAACCGTTAATCGTATGGTACTTTAACCAACGCCATCGTTTTCGCTAGGTCCAAATTAACTTAAAACGAAGTTTTTATCAAAATCGGAGACATAAATTTTTCCTCTAATTTTAGCGATTTTTTTAAGAGGTACCCCTTGGAAAAAATTGAAAAAAGTGAGGAAAATTTTTGTTCTCGATTTTAATAATAATCATTTTCTAGGCTAATTTCGATCCAAACAGTACGAAATTCAGGTTCATTTTAACGTCCGACCAACACATTGCGAAATTTTACCTTCTCTATTCTTACAGTTTGGAATTTTAGCACTATGAGTCTGATACCTTGAAAACCGTTAATCGTATCGTACTTTAACCAACGCCATCGTTTTCGCTAGGTCCAAATTAACTTAAAACGAAGTTTTTATCAAAATCGGAGACATAAATTTTTCCTCTAATTTTAGCGATTTTTTTAAGGGGTACAGTTTGGAATTTTAGCACTATTGGTCGGATACCTTGAAAACCGTTAATCGTACCGTATTTTAAATAAATATAAAGAAATAAATGAATATATATATATATATATATATATATATATATATATATATATATATATATATATATATATGCCTTATTCACATATATATATATATATATATATATATATGAATAAGCGTGAAACAGCTAGTATTTAATAAAAATGAAATAATAAAAATAGAAAGTACCCACACATTTATTTTTCAATCCATTTTCATTTATTTATTTTATATAAAATTTTTAAATTTTATAAAAGCGATAGTTTTTAATCGAAGATTGTGAATACCGAAATTATGGCAAACTTATTATAACGAGAAAAAGTAATTTTTCAAAAATTTACACAAAAGTATCTAAAATTTTTTCTTACATACAAGTTACATGGGTAGATGAAAACTTACGTAAAATGTAAGAAATGTAACCTCCTGGCAACACTCAAGGGCGTCGCCAAGGGGGGTAGGTGGGGGCAACTGCCCCTACCTAGAGATTCAAACACAATGACTCATTGTTTTTGAATGAGGTATGAGCTGAATTCATTTGTAATGAACTTCATATGCGCGTAAGGGGAACATATTTAAAAGTAGAAAGGCAACTTATTTAAACCTATTTTAATAATGACCATTTCTCCGAGGGGAATTATTATAGAAATTTCATCTCATAACTTTTATAAGCTAAAAAAGAATGTAAAATATTTTTCTGCAAACAAATATGAACCTGTTGTTAACGGGCTCCAATCCGTAGCTTTGGACGTGGTCAAGGCATCGCAGCACATTTAACGCATTTTGCAATTGCTTAAGAGCACAGATGAAATTATAAAGGATGCTACTGTTGTTGCGGAGAAAGTCGGACTGGAGAATGTCCTTCAGAATTCTGGAAAAGGTCATTAATAATACCATACTTGGACTCCATTGTTACATCTCTTGAAGTACGTTTTGCTGAAGAAAACACTCCATCATTCACATTATCGAAATTGCACCCGGCGCAAATGCAATCGATGTCAGTCGAAAATCTTACAGAAACTTGCGAAACGATCGCCCAGTTTTATCATTTACCTAACATAAAAAATGAAATCGAACTGTGGTATGATAAACCCAAACCAACAAATCTGACTGTTGTTGATGTCCTAAAAGAGGCAAAAACCTCCTTTCCCGAAACGGGAAAAGCGTTGAAAATTTTGATCGCTCAACCATGCACAACGTGTACGGTAGAGCGATCGTTTAGCAGCCTCACGAGACTAAAAACATGGTTAAGAAGTGCTATGGGGGAAAATCGCCTCAATGGTCTGGCCATGATGAGTGTTCACAGAAAAATTATTAATGAAAACTTACTTAAAGATTTTCATAATAAAGTGGTCGAGAAGTTTATAAAAAACCCCGAAGATTTAGTTTCAATTAACTTAATAGAAAAAAAGAATCTCGCTCGACTACTTTATTATTAAAATCTTGTAATTGTCAATGTCCTATCTTTTGTCCCAAATCCTTTTTATTCTATTATTCTAATAAATATAATAATTAACTATAATAAATATAATAATATAATAACATGTGCTTTTGAATTTAAAGTTCATACTTTTCCCATCTTCCATATATCAACTTGCTGCCCCCCCCCCCCCCTCCTGGGCCATCGGCTGGCGGCGCCCTTGGTATTGCTTATGTATTTTTCATAAATCTGAGGGAATAATATGTAATTCACAATGTTAGCCAGTGTTATTTTATTGATTAAAATTTAACTAAATACGTGTAATCGCATGATATTAGGTCTATATACTTTTGTAAATACATATAAGTTTTTCCGTTCAAAATAAAACAAGGTGTTCTATTAAAATTCCAGGATTCTCAGTGTTCCATCAGAGAAAATGTTTGGGACCTTTAGTCAGAGAGTCTACACCATATTATGGAGGTCAGTGGTCTAAACTGATCTAGATAGATAATAGATATATCTACCACTCATCTATCGGTAGTTTCTGTAACTTTTTAATTTCAATATTATATCATGAAGAATAGATATATATATCTATTCTTCATGATTATATCATGAAGAATAGATAAATTATTCTTCATGATTATATTTTATTTTAGCCGGCCCTTCAAATTTTTTGACTTTGATTTCTAAGGACTTCAAAAATTGCCTATTTTACTGATATTAAAACGTACTCAAAACTTAAAAAAATTCATGTATTTAATTATTTTTATAAATAATACTTTGTGTAAGTGCAATCTGGTATTTTGAGGTTATGTGTCAAAACTTAACTCGACACACAAAAATAAAGATTTAAAAATTGTTATTTTTTAGCTTTACAAAATCGATTTGGCTTATATGTTTTAAGTCGTCATTTTTGAAAAATATCTATAAAATATTGATTTTTTATTTTTTAGAAATATGACCAAAGAAAAAATTACTGCCATTCGGAACGATAGAAATGTTGTTATAAAATTATTTGGAAATTTATCTAGAGCACGGTAGTGCGACAGGCCGAGTTTAAGGGGTTTTTTGCCTTCGCTAAATAATACTTTGTGTAAGTGCAATCTGGTATTTTGAGGTTATGTGTCATAACTTATAACTTGACACACAAAAATAAAGATTTAAAAATTTAGTTATTTTTTAGCTTTACAAAATCGATTTGGCTTATATGTTTTTAGTCGTCATTTTTGAAAAATATCTATAAAATATTGATTTTTTATTTTTTAGAAATATGACCAAAGAAAAAATTACTGCCATTCGGAACGATAGAAATGTTGTTATAAAATTATTTGGAAATAATGAGCACTTCGATTATGAAATACCATTGAAAAATATTGAACTATTTGAAATATCATCGTTACCAAAAAATATTTTGGAACAAATAGAATATATAACAAAGATCGATATTTCCAATTGTTATCTGTCAATATTACCAAATGCGGTTGGTGAATTACCGTTACGTGAATTAAATATATCGCATAATTCGTTAACAAAAATACCAGATTGTCTTTATACAAGTTTATATCGTATTACAAATCTTGATGTTTCGTACAACTTCATAGAAGAATTTTTAGCTCCAAATTGTTTATTATCATTAACAGTTTTAAAAATTAATAATAATAAATTGAACACAATGCCGTCATGGATTTGGGAAAGTAGTATACGTTTAAAAGAATTAGACTTAAGTAGTAACATTTTTGATATGAAATCATACGGAATTATGTATAAAACTTTTTTGAGTACATGCCGCTTAACTCGATTATCGGTTGCTAATTGTAAATTTAGTAACAGTGATGCCTATATTTTAACGCGCATTCCATATTTAACCTATTTGAACATAGGAAATAAAGATATAAAAAATATATCACTTAATACTTGGGATATTCCAATTACAAAATTAAATTGTAAAAATAATTTAAAAATATTAACTGCAAATAGTTTATATTTATCTGCTTTACCAGATAATATAAATGAATTAAGTGCTTTAAAGTGTATTAATATTGCAAATAATAATTTACATTGGTTACCCGAAAATTTTACGTTATTAAAAAATTTACGTATATGTGATATCTCAAACAATGAACTTTCATATTTTTCTGTGAATTTTCTACAATTAAGTTCACTAATTGAATTATATTTAGCTAATAATAGTTTATCAATTTTACCTGATTTGAAGGAATTAACTAATTTACGAGTATTAGATTTGTATAACAATAATTTAGAAACGATAGACACTCAGTTGTTAGATAAAATGTTTGAAATCGACATCGATTGTAACTATTTAGAATGTGAATATGAGTTGACATTAAAGAAAAAAGTCAGATTACGCGATCGTTTGGGTATAACTCGAATAGATGGGCAAAAACCTAAACCCGCGGATAGTATACACTGTGATTCCGATAGTCAATCAAGAAAGTCATATGAAGATAATCAAAGTGATGATTATTCGGAAGAAGATGTTCAAATTGTTGACTATATTGAAAGAGATACCAAATCTGAATCTTCTGTTGAAATTTGGGACGATGTCAATTATCTAGATGAAAATTTTTTACCTTCCCCAATGTCTATTCAATCTCGATTAGAGAAATTAAACTTATCACCAGATGATACATATGATTTGTATGAAATTTTTAAAGACGCTGACTAAATACAGTTTTTATAAAACTTTATTCTTGTACAAAGTTTTTTTCATCCATTCAAAAACCAATATGATTTTAAAGGGTTTTATTTGTTTGAGGCTGTGTATGTAAACATTTTTCAAAGAAACTGTTTTGAATTTTATTGCACAAAGCCAAATATAACAAAAACTAAAAAATTGATGGTTTACTTTGACAATTTATTGTCACATGATTAAACTTGTTAAATCGCCGGTATCAGTAATTGTGAATGCAAAGTTGTAATTATGCAGGAGTTTTGATTTAATATGATTGAAGATAAATATATTGCTTTTCGCTTCAAAAAAAAAACACGTAAAACGTCGATAACAGAAATAAATGATTAATCCTTTGCCAACAACTAGAGGAAAATATTTTAACAATTTCAATCATCGTAGATGTTTTTTTGGAAATTATAATGGTTCAAAGTTCTTCCTGGAAAAAAAAAAAACAGACGAATTGAGAACCATCCTCCTTTTTTGAAGTCGGGTTAAAAAGTAGATTGGTATTATTAAATATGGTATGCGTACATGCAATTCACATTGCTTGATTGATTATAAAAAATTTTCTCTTAAAAACATCAAAATAATTATGAAGATTAGCAAAAAATTCAGGGCTTTAAATGTTTTCAATTTCCGATATTTTATTTTTCCGGTTGTCACTAAAACGCGGATGGTACTTTTACATTGGATCTATCTAGCAGATCATAATTGCTTATGAAGGCTTACATACTAGTATATACTAGTATAAAGTCATTTATTTCCATAAAATGCGGGTAATTTATACTCGTATGATTTGCTAGACAGACTCATTGTCTCTTTCGAAAGAGTTCGATGTGGACTTATGTTTATGATTTCTAAGGTAAACGTTAATTTTTTGCTAAAAAGTTATTAAATGTTACATGATTTAATTGCAAATAAAACGGGTGGAGTCCATGAATGTATTTTGTATAGACTAATCATCGAGTATGCGATACCTAGTTTAAATTATTGAGTTTCTGCATCGTCAATATGTTCAATCATACAAAACATTCATGGTTTTAGCCACGCTGCTAAATTATTAAGTGCATCCTAAAATGAAGTTTGCATAATAACCATTATCATTTTTAAAATGTTAGAAGAATTAACTTGTTATTTTTAGACGGCAAACATTTGGTTGATATTTCTTTAAACGGTGATGATCGAGCTATGTGTGTTGTAAATACGATGTTATCAATAATATTTTTTCAGTATTATTAGAATAATTACAAAAAAACGTTACGTCATGTAATTTATCTTATCCTGTTGTCTCAGTGATACATGTATTTTAAAGAATTGTTTACTTAAAACTTGATAAAAAAATGTATATCGCAGTAATGTAATGATTTTAATACGAAGTTTTTTACAAATAAATAAATATATTTCAGAACGAAGTTCAATTAATATTCAATAATAATCAAATAATTAATGTTAAAGTTAAAGGTTCGTCAGAGTAAATGAACCTGTTTTTTTTAATGAAATTACAAAATATATAAACTAGAATTCAAAGTACTATATACTGTTATTTTTCATGCTAACTATATGACATTATTATGTATAAGTTGAAAAATTTAAAAATAAAATTATTGGATCCATTCCAATTAAATTCTATTCAATATATCTTGTCCATTGTTATATTATTCAATATAATTCATGGGCGCCCAGTATGTGAGTGTTTCAATACCCCTATTAGTATTCACGATTAAAAATTAAAACATATTTAGGTGTTCATAAAACGGCCTAATTAGTCCATTTCCGCCTGTCTGCCCTTCTGTTAACACGACAACTCAAAAACCAGAAGAGTTAACGACCTGGAATACTGTGTGCGTGTCCATCGTCTTGCCAGGGAGATTCACCCAAATTGTTCTGACGTATCTTGAGACAAAAGATGGGAACTAATTTTGCCACTCATTTTTTCTCGGAGTAAGATTTTATAATGCTTGAATATGCGGGCTAGATTATCTAATTTTTTGGAGATCCGATTCAATTTTTTTTAAGGGATCAATTATTCTGCTTTCCTTTTCATCATCTTAAATTAATCAGATCGGGGGTCCAGTTTTTTTGGATCATCGTGATTTCAACATACAGATTTTTATCTAAATCGAATCCATAATTGTGATTTATATTGCGGCTTACAGAGAAAGGGCGAATTTTTTAAAATTCGATTTTCGTATTTTACGTCTTCTAAAACGAAAAACCAAAAATTTTCAGGTTTAACTAATAATAGTTAAATTTAATCTTTTTGTCTTATTTCGTCGAGATGTAAAATAAACTATAGTAAAAACAAATTCAGAACGAAAACGATGAATATATCGATAACATACATCTTCATAGAAACGAAAATTTTCAATAGTGACGTTTATGTATTTTATTAACAAGTTATAACATCAAATATTTTTGAACTTGTATATTTTTTGAAAGTTACTTCTTTCTTCCAAAATAAATGCTATTCTTATAATATGTAAACATATGCCATAACAATGGAATTATTCATTGTTTTAATTCCTTATCTCACAGTGTAAAAATAACTTTTGAAGGACAGGCAGAATTAAAAAATAACATTAATAATTATTATATTAATTAATAAATAGTAGAAACATATTATATTTCTTAAAGTTAATTTGAAAACTCCTACCGCCCTGCTGTGTTGAATGAAGTTTTTACTGAGAATGCGCAGAAATCAAATTGTGTATAAACTGCCGACGAATATAAGCATTATTCAAATAGGTATTTGGGTACTAGCGTCGGTGTATAATTTGCAACAAGAAAAGTGAAATAATATTTAAAATTTCTTTTGTATTTTGTCGGTTTTTCCGACAATAGAATTTAAAATACTCCTACAACTATGGCGTACTGTATGAGAGTTTTGCATCGCCACGTAAGTAATTATTTTAATTTTGTAATTTTATTTTTATTAAAATATGCCAAAAGGTTAGTTAAATGTAGAACAGTGAATTCAATAGCATGTGACATGAACGCTGTATATATCCATCTCACTTCGTAGACGTCATAAATTTTTTCTATGTACTCAAATATAATAGTTGTTATCTAACCATTTTCATGAACTCTTTTTATGATTTTTTTTCAGAGTGTTGGAGCATTCGCTACCGAATTACAAGTACGATGTTTCCATGCATCACCGTTAGCCTCGGCTGCGGCCAAAGTGGCTATGAGCAAATTTGACACCGAAAATTACTTACCTTATGATAAATTAGCGTCGAATCTTCAAGTTGTAAAAAAACGATTAGCAAGGCCTTTAACTCTTTCCGAAAAGGTATTATTGGTTTATATCAAGATTTTTTCAAACATACCTTTCAGATTAACAAAAATTTCTATTAATATATTATTTCAATTGAACTCAAAGGTGAAAGTACGAAAAATATAGTGATAGGAGCATTAGGTAGTCATCAATTCCGATTGTAGACTGCAGACTCTTACTATTGATCATTATTATTTTTTTCCAAATTTTACAAACTGATTAAAAAAATGATATGATAATAATGTTATTACATTACCATTTTAAATGATTATTATTCATGGTGGTCACAAACCGGGAAGTATCAGGGAACTTTCTATAATTGGGAAATGTCAGGAAATTTCCAAATATATCAGAAAATATTAGTTATAAAATACCAGCTATGACAATGTACTAAAAAATAAATTATTCAAATCAGCATAGTTGAACATGTCTTTTTAAAGTAAAAAAATGTGGCAAACTTTACTGGAAAACCAGGAATTACCAGGGAATTTTAAAGTAAGTTGTGGCCACCCTGTTATTACATTGGAAATATAATTCGGTAGTAAATTTTGTTTAAAAATAACAATCGAAATAAAACGAATTCTTATTGACTTCGAGTTACCACTACGCTACATATGTTCAAGGGTAATGAGAACTCCAGATATATGTAAACAATTTTAATTTGTCACAATTCTTAGATTAATTATTTTTTTAATTATAAATAAACACTTCATCTACAAATTTAACATCAGCGATATGAGTTAACTAATCGTATATACACTCGCCAATAATTTGTTGGCTGTGGGTTATTTGACGAATTAGTCACCAAATTAGTGAACAATAACATATGCCTCGCTAAAGAATAGCTAAAATTAGTTATTTCATACGTTATAAAATTAGTTATTTCAATGATGGCTACTTTGTTGTGGAAATACGTATTTATAAATACAAAATAGTTTATCTAGAAATTAGAGAGAATTGAAATTGTATGACAGTGCTTCAAAAAGAGATTATGTCAATTGACACTGGCAAATAAAATTGATTGAAAATACGTATACATTTGTTATTTTGACACACTACAGTTTCTCTTAGACCACATGATCGTGTTTTGTAAAGTAAAGATATGATATAGATGCATAACTCAAAAAATAATGAATGAATGCTCATAGAATCAATCCTCTTTAAAATGAACGTTTACTAAACTTGTTAGCACTACCCGCTAAGCTTGTGTGAATAAAGGTGAGATTTTCCAAATTGAAAATCTAATTACTCGTAAATTATAAGAGATCCATAAAAAAAAATTATTTTTGAATTTAGGTTGTCAAATAGTATGACGAGTATGCTAATTGATTCGGCACAAGTATTACTAGTCACTTTTGGTATGTGGCGGTAGTTCTTATAACTTATAAATTCCATATTATTAGACGATTATTTAAGGAAATATTAAAACATTAGTGAAAAATTTCGTTAAGCTTCCAAATATGTATTTTTATGATTTTACTATTATTCAGAAAATAATTTCATGAATTAAATTACAAAATATTCTGTAGATTTTATATTCCCACATTGATGAACCTGGTAAACAAGAAGTTGAACGTGGTATTTCATATTTACGATTACGACCTGATCGTGTTGCTATGCAAGATGCAACCGCTCAGATGGCTATGTTACAATTCATCTCCAGTGGTTTAAAGAAAGTTGCAGTTCCATCTACCATCCATTGTGATCATTTAATTGAGGCTCAAGTATGAACAATTAAAAATGTATATTTTCTGCCAGTTTAAAAAATAATTTAAATTTCTTATTAGGTTGGTGGAACTCAAGATCTTGCTCGTGCAAAAGATTTAAACAAAGAAGTTTATAATTTCCTTCAAAGTGCTGGAGCCAAATATGGTGTTGGTTTTTGGAAACCTGGTTCTGGTATTATTCATCAAATTATTCTTGAAAATTATGCTTTCCCAGGATTACTTATGATTGGAACAGATTCGCATACACCAAATGGTGGAGGATTGGGTTGTCTCTGTATTGGTGTTGGCGGTGCTGATGCTGTAGATGTGATGGCAAATATTCCATGGGAATTAAAATGCCCAAAAGTAATTGGTATTAATTTAACTGGGTCCCTAAAGGGTTGGACGTCACCCAAAGATATTATTTTAAAAGTAGCTGATATTTTAACAGTAAAAGGTGGCACTGGTGCCATTGTTGAATACTTTGGGCCCGGTGTTGATAGTATTTCATGTACCGGAATGGCAACTATTTGTAATATGGGAGCTGAAATTGGAGCAACTACATCTGTTTTTCCATTTGGTAAACGAATGGCTAAATACTTAAATGCAACTGGGCGTGGAGATGTTGCTGAACAAGCCCAGAAACATAAAGATAATCTTTTAACAGCTGACAAAGATGCAAAATATGATCAGATTATTGAAATCAATTTGGATACATTAGAACCGCATGTAAATGGACCTTTCACACCTGATTTGGCATCACCAATTAGTAAACTTGGTGAAAATGCCAAGAAAAATGGTTGGCCACTTGAAATTAAAGTAGGCCTTATTGGATCATGCACAAACAGTTCATATGAAGATATGGGTCGTTGTGCATCAATCGTTGAGGAAGCAATGAAACATGGGCTTAAATCAAAAATTCCATTTAATGTAACACCCGGATCAGAACAAGTTCGTGCTACTATTGAACGTGATGGTATTGCCAAAATTTTAAGAGATTTTGGTGGTACAGTTTTAGCCAATGCTTGTGGCCCATGTATTGGACAATGGGATCGTAAAGATATTAAAAAAGGTGACAAAAATACCATTGTTACATCATACAATCGAAATTTCACTGGCCGTAATGATGCCAATCCAGCAACACATGCTTTTGTAACAAGCCCCGAAATGGTTACTGCACTTAGTATTGCTGGCACTTTAGACTTCAATCCATTAAAAGACACATTGAAAGGAAAAGACGGTAAAGAATTTAAGTTATCTGATCCATTTGGTGCTGAATTGCCATCTAAAGGATTCGACCCTGGTGAGGATACTTACCAACACCCACCTTCAGATGGCAGTAGTATGAAGGTAATTTTGAAATTTTTAAAATGTACATATTATATTACAAAATTTTTATTTAATTCTAGGTCGATGTGGATCCAAAAAGTAATAGACTTCAATTACTTGAACCATTCGATAAATGGAATGGAAAAGATTTAACTGATTTAACGGTTTTAATAAAAGTAAAAGGTAAATGCACAACTGATCACATTAGTGCTGCTGGTCCATGGCTCAAATTTAGAGGACATTTAGATAATATTTCAAATAATATGTTTATTGGTGCCACAAATAGTGAAAACAATGAAATGAATAAAATAAAAAATCAAACTAATGGTGATTGGGGTACTGTACCAGATGTAGCAAGAGATTATAAAAAGAAAGGTATTAGTTGGGTAGCAGTTGGTGATGAAAATTACGGTGAAGGATCTAGTCGAGAACATGCTGCGTTAGAACCTAGACATCTTGGTGGAAGGGCAATTATTGTAAAATCATTTGCTCGTATTCATGAAACAAACTTGAAAAAACAAGGTCTTTTACCTTTGACATTTGCTAATCCGTCTGATTACGATAAAGTTCAACCAACCGATAAGATTTCGTTGCTTGGATTAAAAGGTTTAGCACCTGGTAAACCAGTTGATTGTGTTATAAAACATGCCAACGGTTCTGAAGATAAAATTAAATTGAATCATACGTTGAATGAGCAACAAATTGAGTGGTTCAAAGCTGGAAGTGCTCTTAACTTAATGAAACTATTGGCAAAATAAAAGGTCTTTATAATACAATTTTTAGGAATACTTTCTTTTATACTGCAGATCCTTTCTCGTCTATGTTCAAAGTATTCGAATAAATAGATAAGGATAATAATACAGTGGAATACAATCTCGATTACTACATGTTACAAATATTAAATATGAGTTATTTAATATAAATACGCACTTAACTACTTCCAATTGCTGGCTTACTAATATTGACGTGAACAATAAATTAATAGCAGTGATACCTTTTTAATAGTAGTAGTTCGACATATTATTCTTGTTCAAGTATTTTATTTCTGAGAAATTTTATTCGGCAATATACTCAATAAAATTGTTTTAGATCAAATGTTATTTTAACATATAAAATGTATTATAAATATTAATTGTTAAGAAATAAATTATAGTAAAATTTTTATATACCAAGTTTTTATTTGTTATGGGTTTCTAATTATTAGTTAAGGTGTAATGATTGATGCTCTTAGTAAATGTCACTATTTAAATTCAAATATGGTAAGTATGTGTAAATTTATTTAATTGAATTCAAATATGGTAATTGTGTTTTGTGACATTTTTAAACAGTTTTAAAATGTTCATTTTTATTCTACAGTGTGATTCATTTTAATCTCCCAAAATCTTTAATATCTCGAAATCTAAGCTACTGAAAATGAATGTGAAAAGTTTTTTTCGGCGGAACTGTAAGTCTTTCATAGGGGGGGGGGGCAATTATTGTTGCTGAGTGTTTTGAAATTTTATGGTGTTTTTATGGTGTAACTTTCATTTTTTTAAATGGGAACTATGTTTTTTCCAGATTCATTATCTACTATCAATTTTGAAAAATGTTTTTTTTAAACATCAATTTTTCATGATTTTTACCGAGCATAACATAAATTTTAGGATTTTCGTTGATTCGTTACCCAATGCTCATCATGTGGTAGTTCCTGATAGGATTTGCTTTTCATTATCTTAAAGAATTTGTAAAGATATTTTTTATGTATTTTTGTATGCATTTATTGTGGGGGTTATTTAAAAGGCATCATTTATACGGATCGACCAAAATCACCTGAGAATATGAATGAAAGAATGGTTAAAGCTTACCAAAATATTTCTGGAATACCATTACGCAAAACAGTGGAATCGTTTGAAAGTATTGAAGTTAATGGTGCTTAATGAACATTTTCACTGGTAAAAATTGTATCTGATTACAGTTTCAGAACAGGTTTTTTTTTTTTTAATGTATAATTATACTGTATTTTCAACTAAGATGTCATATATACAGTGTGATGTTGAATTTTTGTCTAGTTTCGAGTATTATGAAATTTCTGGGGAGACACGCACTTCACTTAATGTTATTATTGTTGGTGGATCTTGGATTGTCACTGTTTTCTTGATTTATTGTTGCTTTTTTTTGTTTATTATTTATTTTTTTAAATTGTTGCATATAGTTTAATTTGCTTCAGGAAGTTTATTACTTTATGTGTGTTAGTCTCGTTGTCGTTTAGTATGTCCTTCAGGTTGTTTGGTAGTTTTATATCCGATCTTACTTATGAATATTTTTTACAGGATGTTAGGATGTGTTTTACGGTGAGAGGGGTTTTGCATGTTTGGCAGAACAGTTTATTTGTTTTCTTTCGTAGATTATGAATCTGCATCTAAATAGAAAACAAAAGTTACACCATAGCATGAATAACGGCCCTCTGTGAATGTCTTCATATTCTAGATTAGATTTTGAGATACTGACCTGGGGAGATTAAAATGGATCACTCTATGCATTGTTCTATTTTTAGTCCATTGTGATAACTAGGTTGAAAACTACATGTTGAATTGAAAGTAATGTACTAAACACTAAAATATGTCTTAATCACTTCATGTTTCCCTAGTTTTGTTTGTACATGTTCCCTATTTTTGTTCAAGCGATGGTAGGCATAATTTCAGGCATTTCTATGGAAAAAGTAATAACAAATACACTATCTAATCTAACTAGATATCTGTTGCATTTTAAATCGTCATCAATAAAATATTATAAACCTGTAGAAGTAATTGATTGATATATTAAATAATTATTATTTAAATAAATAATAAATATATGTGAAAGATATAATTGATCTTTATTAATTTGATTTATGAAATATTATATATTTATGTAAATTATCAAGGTTGTTAACATTCAAAGCAACCGTGATAATAGGAGGAAGTTATAGTTGTTATGCAACAACTAAAAATGATGAACAAAATTATAATAATAATTTAATGAAGAAGCGACACCGCTACAACCCATGCAATCTTTCATCCACTATTTCTCCCTTTTAGGGTCGATTTAAAGAACAAAACCTATGGCTTTCTTCAGAGTTCACGTTATATTCTTACCAAATTTCAACAAAATTGGTTCAGTGGTTTAGCCGAAAAAATATGAAAATATATATATATATATATATATATATATATATATATATATATATATATATATATATATATATATATATATATAATCTTACTATGGGCTCTTGGTATATTAGATGTTAATTAATTTTAGTCAGGCTTTTTACATAAGAAACTAAAAGTATGTATAAAATTTGTTTAAATGAAAGTTTCTCCATTTGATTAGTTTTTTTAAAGATCTTTCTATCAAACAGTGGATGAGGTCTTGTTTTTTTGGAAGAAAAATGATGTAATTTTAAAGTATATATTTATAACACAGGCAAAAACCCCTTCGGCCTGTCGCACTACGTGCTCTAGATATTTCTTAAGTATAAATAAAATCAACTACCATCTCAACAATTTATTTTCATATTTTATTTTCTATAATAAAATGCATGCTACTCACGAAAGTTATGTCATTACAATTGATGCGGGGGTGAATTCAAACGAAGATGAAGTATTCATTTATTGTAGAGGTAGTAGTAGTATAACCAACACATAGTAGGTATATTGCAGCCGAGAGCTTCAAGTTGCACCAACCTACCTTCACACTTGATACTAAGAAATTAAACTTCACAGTCAATAAATGTCTGTAACTAGCATTGAGAATTTTTATTCCCTGTTCTCGACGATGGCTCACTGGATTTCAATTAGTTTTAAAGTGTTTTTCTTTTTTTTCCTTTTTTAATTCACTTTAACACTACAGAAGCGTTATACAATACATAACTAACAATTTTTGAATAACAGTTTTTTATTGAGTTTTCTTTATTATTTGTCTGGGAAATTAAATTTATTATTCTCATTGAATAATAGTGTTCATTGTACGTGTACTTTCATTGCACACTCGATTACACTAATTTTCATCAATACGGCGTCCAGTGGCCAGCGTCAGACTGGGCCTAAGGGTCTCGGGTGGCATTAAAACTAAGGGTCCATCATTCTTTGAAGATCGGGGTAGACGTCACCATTAGGTCAAGCAATAAACCAAATGTTAATAATAATCAAATAGGCAAGAGTTTTTGGACGTTTTTAGATTCAAAGACGCAATTTTTATTTAAAAAGTTCCAATTATTTATACCCGAATCTAGCCAATTAACATTTTTTTAAAGAGGAGATATTTCAGCTAGATTTTTAATAATTTCTTCGTAAAACCTGCTATCTTTATTATCCTTAATTAGACCAGATTCTATGTTTATATAACCAACGAGTCCAGCAGTTCTTGCCCCGAGAACGAAGCCTCGTCTTAACGCGCTTCAGCGCGAAAAATGGTGTCTCGCAAGTAATGTACGTATACAAGATTAAGAGGATTACACAATAAGCAATGTATAAGTCAGAGTACGTATTACTGTGCATGCTATATTGGGACAAAATTTCACATGCACATCGTATGCAGCTTCGATAGATATCAAAATCTCTTCGAGGCAAACAAAAGCGTTCTATAGTGTTTGATCTAAACCATCTTCTAAATCTATTCTTGCTCTACTCCCTTCCTTTACGTGTAGGTAGTAAACCAGCCAAGTAGCCGAGCTGGGAGGTTATGGGTTCGAATCCCAACTTCGGCAGTTTGTCAATTATTAGGAAAAAAAGGGCGGTTAATTGACTAAACTGTCAATTATGGACAAGAACGAAGTAACCGGCTACGCTTGAGAAGGTTTTCTGCAGTTTCCTTCACGAACTCCAGATGAATATCGGCATAGATCAGAGTCGGCTGCAGCCGCACATCCTACCAATTCCTAGTCTGCACACAAAAATTCCTTTTACTCCACTCACATCTTCACATCCGTAGGCATCACAATGGACCTTATGGTCGAAGTGTAGCCCGTCCAGAGCAGCCGCTACAATCTATCTAAACCTGGGAGGTCACGCAGGCAAGGGTCCGGGTGGCAAACGCTACTCTGACTCTATGGCCAGTCCAACACTGCCAGTGGCTACAGTATACATATTGATGACAAATTAGTGTAAACGAGTGTACATTGTTCCATACAACTTTTGACGTAACTAGTTTGTACGATTTTACTCTAATTAATCAGTATGTTGCATTTACAAAACCAAGATACAAACAAACGTGTGGTAAGCAACTGCACAGCCGAACACTCGGTATCTATTGGCAGATCCACAACGATTGTTTGATTGAACCGCGGTTGTAGATATAAAAATATTGCGAGTGATCCGTAATTACAGACTTTCAGAAGATATTCGTGAACTATTTGTGAAAACTTGAATTGTTGTATCAAAAAACATGTCGACCTGTGGTTTCCATTACCTAAGCAACTCTGACGTGCTAAACTTGTTACAACATAATTTCATAACAATACCTCTTTGGAGTTTATTATGAAACTGATGCCACTGCTCGATCGAATTACAGATGCTCTAACCTGGAAAAATGAAGCATTTTCAGATTTAATTTAATTTTTTTTAAAACAATTTAAAAAAACTAAATTTTAGAACATGAGAGTATACAGGAAGGTCTTTTACGAATAAAATTAGTTAAGTTATGATATTGTAAAATAAGTATTCGATAAGGGCAAAACTCGAATAATTTTAATCGAAAAGAAAATTCTTTTGAGGAAAAAATGACATGATGGTGTCCCACCCAACCGTGGGTATAAAAACTTCAGCAGTTTATATCTACTATACCAAATTACGTTAGTTTCGCTGAGTCGCTGGACTTTATACTAATTATTGCGTGTAAAATTCTTATTTTTCTTGTACTAAATAAATTTCAGTTCAATTATCAGTCAGGTATTAAAGATAATTTAATTATAATTATTATAATCAATTATAATTGTATTATCTTTGTTACGAAATCATTCACATCAAATGAAATCAATGTACCTAAATTAATTTTTAAGATAATGGGATTTTATTTCTTTTACTGTTTTTGACCTTCTTCTACGATTAAGCAAATTTAAATTTGTGATGGGATATCAGGAAAAATATTCACACCACAAATGTTTTCCGCAATTAAGGCCGTTGGGTCACTGAAAGCTTCATAGATCAAGAAAATTTTGCTTATACTCCATATTTGATTACAAACAAAGTTTATTGTCGATTAACTGTATGATATACAGAGTGTTCCTCCTACATATCATATGACTATTGAAGGAAGTAATTCCTTGGCTTATTCTAAGAGTAAAAGTTTATATAAATAAATAGGTGTCCTAAATTGCTTTATTTTAAAGATACCTACTGTTATTTTTTTTCGAAACCATTGCGATTACGGAAAAAAATGCAAGAAATACAGCTGTTGTGTTTTTAATTGGCTAATCTAAAAAAAAAAAAAAAATAATGGCCCTGTCAATATAGATATTTAAGTCAGGAAAATTCGCATATAGCTGAAAATTGGTACATATGTCGTAAATACACAATTACAAATGAAATATGAAAAGTTTCCACCGATCCTACTTCTGCTAAAAATTGTAATAAAGGTCACAGGTCCAAAATATCGGTTTTTCACATTTCTCTTAAGATAGTTCCAGCATTATCTTGTATAATCAGGACAAAAAACCGGTTTGCTTTTATTATAGAACAAATACAAATACAAATACACGTATATGTAATATATATTTATATACAAATTAATGTAATTTTAAAAGAAAAAAATATTTTAAATTACCATATTTCGAAAACAGAACGGTAAACGAAAAAAAAATTATTTAAGAAATATTTATCTTTACTGTCCTAGTTTTTTTTAAAATTCTGTCCAGTTTTTTTTTCAATACAAAAGATAATAGTTGGACGGGCATGATGCTTTACATGTTTCTAATGAGAGAGAATGATTACTTTGTTATTAATTATCTTATTCTAACAGGTCAAAAACTCTAAAACTTCGGGATTTATTATAGGTGCGTCCACATATGCGCGCTGCGCGGTACGCGCACCGCACGTGCGCTTCGAATTCGTCATATTTGAACGGTACGCGCGCGGCGCGTGTGTGGCGCAGACCGATCCATCTGAAGTCGCTTTTTTCAACGAACACTTTGTATGTTTGCAGTTCATATTTGGACGTGTTCGTGAAAGATTTGTTGTTTTTAGCGCGCATGTGATTATTGTTTTTTTTTTATATTAATTGAAACCTAGTATTTTAGTTCAACTTGAACATTTTCAAGCTGAACTAAAATGTAAACATTTTAATTAATATCTTTAGATTATTTTCAGGCTTAAATAACGGGTTTTTGTGATTGATTAACTTCACTGCAATGTGAACATATGTTCGTGGGTTTCCTATGGATCGCTGGAGGTTCGTTAAAATCAACAATTCCAACGAACCAAAGGCGAGCGACGGGGTTCGTGGCGCGTATATGTGGATGCACCTTTAGAAAACGTTATTTTTAACTTGTGAAAAAAAGAGCAAAATCTGCCGAAAAGTGATTTCATGCTGGAACTACCTTAAACAGTAAGTGTTATCGAAAAAATAGATCAGATATAAGTTATAGACCATGCAATTGTCTACAAAAATTACTCTGATATTTTTTTCTTCTACAAATCACCATTTCTGAGATATCGCGATTCTAATAGTTGAAAAAGTCGTATTCTGCATAATATGCACACATTTTCGCACCGGGTATGAGGGAGTGTACTAGACGAATTTTTTTTAACGTGGTATCCCCAATACCAGTAGGCATATTCTACGATCTATTGTGATGAAGGAAGTATGATCAGACAGTAGGTATCTTATTGATTGGAAAAATGGTACTATTGGTAAAGATCAAAGTGGAACGGATCAAAAAAGTATCTGAACAATTTTTGTCGACAATTGCATGGTCTTTAACTTTTGTTTGATCTATTTTTACGATAACCCTTACCGTTAAAGAGAAATACGCGAAAGGAACGATATTTTTTATATTTGACCTCGAATACAATTTTTAGCAGAAATAGGGATCGGTGGGGACTTTTATATTTCATTTATAATATAGACTATACCATATAAGACTTGTACCAATTTTCAGCTCTATGCGAATCGACTATGTTTTTTTGTGTATTTATTATAATATTTATTGCTCAGAAACTCAAATGTTGATCACATAGCACGGTAGGTATTGCGTCAGACCAAGTTTTTTATTATTATTACCATAACTTTGACTGTAATAATTACTGGGTGATATTGAATAAATATGAAATAAAAAAATAAATACTTTTCTAGGTTATTAAGTAAACGTAACATTCATTTATCGAATAAGACTTTTTTTTTGTAAAAACATACCCTCTTACGGCTAGCTAAAATTAAACGCCAAAGGCATGAAATAAAAAAATTATTACAAAAACATGTTTCGTTTTCCGTTAAAACGGAGATAAAAACCGAAATTCGGTTTCGGTTTTTTGTTGTAAAAACTAGTGTGGGTTGGACTCTGCTGAATGGATTTGAATGATTCTTTTGTCAAACATCGAAATGGGCGGTATTATTAGATTTTGAATGGAAATGGTTCTGAATATTTTTTTGTTCAAGTCCATGTGTGCGAAGATATAAGGGGGTAATTTTAATTCTTAAGTAATTTTTTTCACAAATTTCAAATTAGTTTATTTCAGAATAGAAGTGAGCGTATTGTTAGGCAGAATTGTAAATTTATATTGATTAACCCTAAATATTAACTTCCATCTTCTTCAAGAGAAAACGATTAAATCGTTGTGTCCTCCTTTTCAATCCATCTTTTAATAATTAATCTAAGAAATTCTACAAAAAAATAATCATCCAAATTATATGTATATTTGGAACCAAATATACACAAGCTAAATTTGGACCCATATGCCATTTACACTTTTTATGTATATACTATATAGTTTGACCCAGTCATATAGTACTTTTACCTCTTCAAAAATAGTGGAGATTTTCCAATGGAATTATTTTCGTTTTGGTACTATGCAAACATGGGAAAAAGTTCATAACAAAATCACGGTTACAAAAAAAGTTATTGAAGGTCAATGGTCGTGAAAATAAGTTTTTTTCAAATATCTCGTTAACTATTGGTTTTACGTCAATAGAGATCATTATCAATTTTATTCCTTAGCTAATTCTACATAAAAAAACTAAAGTCGTGATGGACTGTTTGCCACATTTTCATAGAGGCAAAAAACGAAGAAAATTTCGTTGGAAAATCTCCACTTGGCAATGAGGTAAGCTCATTTTTTTGTACTGTTTCACTGGACTATGGAAAAAATCAAATAACAACACCTACAAGTAAAATTATAAATTCGCCCCAATACTTAGATCAGGTTTTGTGTTATAAATACGTATTTCGACTACAAAGTCACTATCAGTATATATTAGCTAGTCGTAATTTACTCTTTGACAATTAGAAATAGATAGAAAATAGAGATCAATAGACAAAAAAAAAATATAAAAAAATTAAACAAAATAAATTAAAATATAATAAATTTTATTGAAATTACTCTTGTTAAAATTGCTTTCATTCGATTTACTCTTGTTAATATCACTCTTATTAAAATTACTCTTATATTGTCTCAGGATATGTTATTCGTTGCTAATTTGGTGACACACGGTTATTATTCATTTTCATGAAAATAAAAATATTTAATTTGTTTGATTTAGTTTTTTTAATGGAGCAGAAAAACATTTATCAAATATTTATTTGATAAACTATTTCCTTTTTATTTAATTAATACAGTAACCTTGTCGTTTGGAATTGGGGGTAACTTGCACTAAATCCGGTAGTTCTGATTTTTTGATGAATTTTTTATGAAGTTGACCTGAAGAATAATCCAAGATTTCGATCTCAAGCGACGAACGCAAGGTTCATGGTTATAAAACGTTCAGGCTAAGCTTCTAATGTAACACAAAGAATGAAAGCACATGGCTACAAATGAGAAATATGAAAAATGTATAGTGTAGGTCATCTGTGGTCCCCTCGAAACCTCATCAGAGTTCATTGGAATGAGAGGGGGCGCATCATGCCCCAAAGCAAGTAGGCCTACAGGGTTGAAAATCTCATAGAAGAACAAAATATTGCTAAAAATTTCCGAATTAGAAAAAATTGATAAATTTGAAATCCACAGAGACGGTATTGATCTCAAATTGTAGCAAATTTTGTTTGCTTTGAAAACGTCAATAAAATGGTACTGCAGGATAAAAATCGCCAAACACCGAAAAAAGGTAGAAAGTTTTGCGGTATTTTGATTATTAAGACGGTTGCGTTCTTGCTCGAGGTCGCTCGTAAACTTGGATTATTTATTGGGCCAACCTCATAAACAATGATCAAAAAATTAGAACTACTGGATTTAGCACAAGCTCTTATGTATATGGGCTAAATCGAACACAAAGATTTGCAAACCATAAAAGTTTTGAACATACAATTGCATCGAACAATATTTATGATAGAGTATGGAACAGCCTTTATATACTATAAAAAAAATTGATGTTATCTTTGCATAATATAACCGTCCATCATATTTTCTTTATCAAATGTACGTGTTTATTTTCAATCATAATAAAACTCATTATCTTTTGTGTTAACTGTTTTTCTTCTTTGAAAAATTTATTGTTGGCTAACTCAGTTGAGGTTTTCCGATCATTGGATTGGTTTTTTTTTTTAAAAACTTGATTATCTCAATAATATTGGTGAAATTTTTGGATTTATAATTTGTTACGGATCGCAATATTCAAGGTAAAGTTAATTAACACAATTATTTTATTACTTGAAAAACAATTTAAATAGGATGACAAAATAATATTGTGAATAAATTTAGGTATTATTAAATTCTATTTTGATAATTATAGGTAAAATTTTAATGTTCGGGTCGAAGTGTATGTGTCTGTTTGGAATTAGTTTGTAAACTTAAAAATGTATAATACCAACGCATTAATAGATACTTGAAAATTTTGTATCATATAAATTTTAATCTAACAAATTGGAACAAAAGAAATTTAACATTTTACAATTTTGAAAGCAATTACTGTATAACATACCAAAAATTGGACAAAATCCTTCTATATTGTAGAAGGTTATTATGTAAAATTTTTACCAAATGCCTCGAAAACTATGAGATTTATCTTATCACATTGTGTCTAAAAATTTGAATAAAATCAACATTTTAATAAATATGGTCTCTCACTTTAAAATTTTCATGTAGGTATACGGCAATTGGTTTATTTCGAAAATCAAACGAGTTAACAGTTATACCAGTTTTAAAATATTTTCCCGTCTTGCGGTTTAGTTAAATTGTAGATTCAATCGTTTTTATCAAATATCTCGAAAACCATGCACTTTACTTTATTGTGATTAATATAATTAAAAAAAATCAAAATTTTCAAATTCGTTTATTTCCCAAACCCAGTGAGATGTCGGTTTAAAACTTTTGAATGCATTTTATTTTGCAAACTAAAGGCAAACATACACGATCAAACCATTTGCGCAACAGTCATTTGTGCAATGGTATGTTTGCGTAATAAAGTCCCCATACATGATCAAAAATTTGGGCAACAGCGTGTTTGTGGAAATTTAATTCTTTGTTTCAACAAGTTGTGCAAACTTAATTTTAAGGTAACTCGGTCAAAAACTGTCACATGTTCAAACCGCTGACCGCAAATACCGCCACACACATTCAAACGGCTTGTCGAGCGTGTTGCACAAGAATAACATGCCCCCATACACGAACAAACCATTTGCACAACAACCCTGTTTGTGCAACATCAAGTTTGTACAAACTTCATTTCATTTTGTGGTTTTTGGTCAAACACTACCATACACGTTCAAATCGCTTGCTATGCACGGAAATGTAGCGTATTAAAAATCGATCCCGAACGATTTGTATCAAACCATTGTGCGGCATCTCAATCCATGGCATACACCATAAAATTGTATGCGCTTAAAACTTAATAAATATGCGAATACTAAATAAACAAATTAATATTACATCGACATTAGAAGATAGAGAACGTTTAAATGTACTCCACTACCATAAAATCTCAGGTAGCTCAGCGGTAGAGCAATTATCTAGAATGCCAGAGGTAGGGGGTTAGATTCCCACCCTAAATGTTTATGATTTTTCATATCAAGCATTTGATGTCAAAGAACTTATGTAAAATAAAGTACAAGCACAAAGTACTTTTTAATTTTGTATTAAATGGGTCGGATCATTATAATTATTAAACAAAATAATTATTTGAAATTTTCGTAAAATCATTTTATTTGACTAGTTTCGGGACACAGTTCCTTCTTCAGAAATAAACATGAAAATGACGTACTTTTTAATGTAAAAATATAAAATTATGAAGAAGTTTTGGTTGAATATTTTTAAACATTTTGTGAGCGATGATCGTGGCTGATAAATCCAATACATATAAGGAAATCACTTAAATTAATATAAATCTTAAACAATCCACAGATCTGATTCATCATTGTAGCAAATGAAAATAATCTTTTGACTGTTTCATATCCCCCTACTGACTTTACAGAGGGATATGCAACTTATAGTTGTTTATTTTTTAATTCTAAATATCGAAAAACTTCCAGTTGAATTATGTTCCCCATCTACCCTGGCAACAGAAATTAATTAGCGGAAAGAGTGAACTAATTAAGCATAGATAATACTTAGACAGTAGAAGTTCAACTTGAAATTAATTTATACTAACTCGTTGTCCGCCTTGATGAGCAGTGGGTAGATACAATGTGCTACAAAAGTTTAACTCAGTTTTTAAAATTTTATAATTGATTTGTGTCTTATTTATTTGATTTTCAAAAAACTTTTGGAGTAAAAGTTGTAACTGTATTTATAATGAACAACTTTTATCCGAAGTATTTTTTTGAAAACCGAATCAATAAGGCACAAATCAATTATAAAATTTAAAAAAAATTATATGAACTTGTGTGGTCCATAGTACCTACTTGTATTAAAGTATTTTAAGTATTGATCGACAGTACTTTAAGTTACGTTACTTTAAATAAATACTTTTTATAAGTTATAAAAGTACTTTTTTATTACTGGGTAATTGTACTTGTAACATAAATTCCCAATATCTACTTACAAAAGTAGGTACTTTAAATACTTTTGATAAGTCAAACTGCAGTAGACGAATTTTTTAATTATTAACACAAAATATTTAAAGAGAATTCCTTTGAATTCTTTATGCGTTACGTAAACTTTCCATAATTGCTTAGTATCAAAATCAACTGTTGCTATTCGCGATTAATTATGTAAATTATACAAAACACGTTGTATGAACGAGAATGAGGCGAATTTTAATAATAAAAATATTTCTATTTTATTCGTCCATTGTAAAATTCATTTAACATTAAAATGGAGATTATTTATTCATTATCGAAAATGTATTACACGGTTTGTGGGAAACGCTATTTATATTTAGGTATAAATTTTACGATCGTTTGGTTATGACCCTTTCTGAGATTCCTTTTAGAACGTTATTGGGTACTTTAGCACTTGGATATGCTCTCTGATGGATAAATTTGTAAGTTTAGTTGGTTTATGTTTACTGGCCCAGCCCTCGTGACATATCCATCGGCCTACAAGTTTCGTGGTGAACAACTTGGAAACTACTGTAAGTACATTGAAATATTTTCACTCCTACCAGAAATCCCAATAGCGACTCATAAATTTTAGGACGGAGTAATTATTACTTACGGTCTGTTCGTCTTGTAATTTATAAATAAAACTGGTTTCTGCGTTAAACAAAGTTATTAATTTTATAATATGTCTGTTGACGATTTAATTGTTAAATAAACAATAAGGAAATAAATATTAATTAAAATGTACCATTAGTTACTATAATGAATAAATTGATGTACATATTTTTGGGTTCCGTATATAAAATAATATTACAGAATGATGGATTCCATCTGTTGTCAATCTGTTTCTGTGTCACATTATTCCAGTAATTTCGCCAAGTGCTGACATAAATCATTAGACATAAGTCATTAGACAAACTGACGGTCTATAAGAAAAATTTAAAATATCAACACAATCATCTTTAATTTTATAAGTCCCTGCAGGGTCCCCCTGTTTATAGTCCCTGCAGGGTGACCCAGCGTGACGTAGAAATACAGAATTTCTATCAGCTGCGTGTAGGGAGTGTAAAAGTTGAGGTGGCAGTTTTATGCCCACTGCGTGTCTATGACGTTATGTCGACTATAGGACGTGATAACACTGCTTATTGAATCTTTACTTCAGAATCTGATTCCGATGATTTTAAAGACCAGATAATTGCAACATTATTTTTTGACAAGCATTTGAAAGGCAATTAATTAAATAAAACAAAGGCTCACGGAGAATTCATCCAAAAGGAAGAAATTCTGATGAACGTTTTGAACATTTTTCATATCAAGCATTTGATGTTAAAAAAATGTTTTCAATGTTCAGACATATTACTTAAATGTCAAAGTAATTAAACGCTAGTCGCTTCCGTTGGTATAATATAACCAAAAGGCAACCATACTAACAATGGAAATAAATAGACGCTAGTTTACAAAAAAACAATTTGAAAGAATGTTTTGAACGTTAGTATATCATTCGTTTTTCTTATTAACCGTCAGTTTACCTAATGACAAGTTTCTTGGCGTTGTTAATCTGAATGATTGATTATTTTGATGGGGGTCCCGTATAAAATCCAATAGATTCAGCGCATATCAAACAAATGCGAGTGTTACCAAGTGACATCGCCCAATCAAATTTTAAACGTTTGTTGGGAAAAACTTTCGCAAAACTCCCGAGACTATAACAAATAATTTTTTTAAAGGACTTTTTTACAAGTGTGGTTTCCGAATCATTTATGTTGTGGCTTTAATCTAGTTTGATAGGTTTGAAAGGAAATCGCACACTCATATGGACAAATAATTTAAATCAATATTTACCCAATATTATTCATAATTACTTATTATTTATTCAAGTTATGCGACATATCTATCATATCAGACATTGTTATTACATTTGTAAACTGTGTTGTAATTGTAATATACCAACACAAACAACCATATCCTATGTATGTTAATACTCAAATTGTAATAATTAAGGTTGTTGAGATAAAATATTCATCGAAGAAAAATAATTTTGTTATAGGCGTACCATGTAATTATATAATTATTCCATTTTCGGATTCCCGTTTGCCCGTCTGTGTGTCTTTCTGCCAGTCCATCTGTCCGTTAACACGACAATTCAAGTTTTACAGCTAAAAAGTGAATTCTAGTTAGTGAATGGGCCAAATCAATCCATGATCCCCCGCTATCAATGAATATCTTTACCGCCTCCATACATCATCATGCCATTTGCGCAACAACCGTTGTTGCACAAATTGCTTGATCGTGTATGGCATGGATTGAGTTGTCGCACAATGGCTTGTAGCAGTTGTTGCAAAAATCAGTTTGAATACATCCACAAACACAAAATTGTTTGGACAAACAATTTGATGGTATATGCCATGTATTGAGTTGTCGCACAATGCACCTTCATGCTTGATAAACGGTTTTTACGTGTATGCCAGTATTTGAGATGCTTTGACCGAGTAAAAATTCCTAGAAACTCTGTTTTAGTTTCTTCTTCTCCGTCAAAAAACCAACAAAAACGGCAGTACAACTTTCAATCAATGAAATTAAGAAAAAAAACTTTTTGGAAGGTATATGGACCAATGTTTGTACAAACATGCACCATGATGTTTGCATAAACGTTGGTTGCTGTTGATGTTTTCACAAACATCGCACAATCATGCCAGTGTGTTGCTCAAAGATAACTTAATTTTAAATTCATTTTCTTCCCTTGCTTTGAGAAAATTCGCATAGTCTACGTAGCCTCTGTGTAGTCTACGTAGTCTCATTTTCTGTGATTTTTTTAAGCATCTTGTAATTAATGCATATTTAATCTTTCTGCTATTCTTGTGAACGGACAGAGATAGGAGAAAACTTTAAAGGAAAAAAACATAAAAGTTTTGAAAATCTTCAAAAATTCTATTGATATGCCATCACATCACTAACCCATTTTGAGATAATGACCACGAATTAATAATTATCCTTTTCCAATCCAAAACAACTTTCCTACTGAGTGAAAAATCATATTGAATGAAAATGTCCGTCGATAGATAATTGTTTTGGATTTAAGGACTCAACGTGGCAGGCAGACTTAGACTTCCCTGAGACAATAATATAATTTTTGATCTGAAGTCGCTATGTGTGTCAGTGAACACGATATCTCTATACTAGAGCTATACGAATAATGACGAAATGGCCGATAGAATCTATGTTGAGATTTTACCGAATCTTGCGTTGTTCCGAATCTTACATTAAAACAAAATATTATAAATTAAAAAAGCAAATTAAAACAAAATAGATTATAAAAAAGCATTTTGTTTAAATTAGACGAATTAATATAATATAATTAAAAAAATACAATAATGTTGCAATAGTTTGAGTAAAATAAAATAAAATATATATTTAATATATATATATATATATATATATATATATATATATATATATATATATATATATATATATATATATATATATATATATAATAGATATATATATATATATATATATATATACATATATATATATATATATATATATATACGTACGGTGTAAATAGGTATAGATATAAAGGTATCAAAGTATATTGGTGGTAATAAACAATGTTCTTTCATTTTAATTTATTACCATGATATTAGAAACAAAATCCAGATAATAGTACTTAATACACACTTTCAATAAAAATTATTCTGAACAAGATATGTTAATAAGTTTTATAGATATCCGCAATTTTCAATTACTAACAAACTTAACTTTAAAGTACACACTACGGGACTCTAAGTAGATGCGTGTACTCGCACATTACCATCAGTCTTTAACTCTCTGAGACATTGAAGGCCGAATAATCCGTTCCTATTGTACTGTTATAATATATACTTTCAGCACGATGAGCCGTGGCTTGAAACATCATTAATCAAACACGGCTTATATACCTACAGTACTTATGTACAAACACGGATTATTGTGCTATGGATCACAAAGTAGCGCTCTGGGTGTAGCGGTTAGCACACTGGGCTAAAAGTCCAGAATGAATGTATTTTTTCATATCAATATTAATTAATTAAAAATTCAATAACATGTTTGTCTATACAGTATACGCTAGTTCTTTCATATTATGTCTTACGTAACTTTAATGGAAATTGACATTAGTATTGTATTGTTACGCCTATGTATACACCAATAATAATATGTGGAACAAATAAAAATGTTTGAATAAATCCCTGAAAATAACTAAAGTATCACGCTATTACATTTCAAATTTTGCCCCTATTCCTAGAACATTTGTTTGTATTTTATAAATACGTATTTCGACTACAGTCATCATCAGTATGAAGTAGTTAATCGTGTCGAACCGAACCGAAAAATCGTGTATAGCTGCGCACGTTATTGAGTACAACCACAAAATTGACAAATCGAATCTAAAACTACTGAAATCGGTACAAAACCCCACAGAATTAGATGCATACGAAAGTATCTACATATACAAATTGAGAAAGCAGATTATGAATTTAGACAATGGCTCAATTCCAAATTCTGAATTAATAAAATTAAACCATTTAAAAAAAATCTAATACCTGAATATCAAGGTCAGCTTCGATACCCTCACTGTAGTGACAAAAACAACGCCACATGGTCACAAAGGAATACCGTCAATAAATAGGTGGAGCCCTTCACACACCTAATCCGTTAGTCAGTCAACTCAAATAATCCACAGGTCAGATCATACCCGCCGTCAAATCGTATAAAAGACAGAACTTTTTCAATATCATTGTGAGACACGCACTAAATTAGCAACAAGCAACATATCTCTGAATCCATATCCCAGAGATAGTTACGATTAGCTAATTCACACTGATGATAACTACATTGTAGTCGAAATACAAACAAACAAATGTTCTAGGAATAGGGGCAAAATTTGAAATGCAATTTCAAAAAACCTATAGTTCTCTTTGATTATTTTAATAATCTTTATCACGCTATTATTTTATGAAAATAAAAGTTTTTAATTTTCTATATTTCAGATGAATTGCGTCGAACATATGAAGATATTTTTGTTATTATTCTTAATACGAGAAAATCGAGCCTTACAAGCAGAACCAAGCTGTTATGGCGGAGAATTTTGGGGTGATGTGACGTGTACAAATGCAAATTTAGAATATATAAAAAACTATGTACAAGATAAACCTAATATTTATGGATTAACATGTAATAATTGTCAAATACCTACACTGACAAAAGAATTTTTCGAAAATGAGGACTTAAAAAACTTAGAGCAGATTGAGTTCAAAAATTGTGGATTAAAAACAATTGAACCAAATGTATTTTCAGGATTGTCCAAGTTAACAAAAATCGATTTTTCAAAGAATGCAATTGATTCTATTGATAATGATAAATTAACATCAACGAGCATAAAGACGGTCGATTTAAGTTCAAATAATATTCGAGAGATTAACAATACTGTTTTAGAAAAAATACCACAATTAATAGAACTAAATCTGAACTTCAATAATTTAACATGGATTGATCGTGAAACATTTCCAGCACATTTAAACGAATTACATTTAATGCACAATCAAATTACAGCAATGAAACCATATGCATTTAGTAAACAATCTGAACGAAGTAATTTAACAATATTATCATTAAAATTTAATCCAATTAAAATTATACGACGAAAAGTATTTGCAAATTTAGAAAAACTACAAAAACAATTAGATTTAAGTGAAATAGATATTGAAATTATTGAATCCAATGCATTTAATGGTTTAATCTCGTTAGAAAAATTAGATTTATCCAAAAATAATTTAACTTACATATCAGAGAATGCATTTCAAAATTTAAAAATGTTAAAACAATTAGATTTAAATGACAATACCAATCTTCATTTACATGTAAATATCTTTAATGATTTAAATCGATTAACTGAACTGTTGTTACCAAAACATTGCTATCATGAATTACAACCAGGTATATTCAATGGTTTAAAATCATTAACTGTTCTAGATCTAAGTCATTACGGTATCAAAAATTTACAATCGGAGGTGTTTAAAGGATTATATGCACTAAAACAATTAAGTTTACGTAATAATAGTTTAATACATATTAAAAAAGATACATTTATTGATTTAAAACAATTGACAATATTAAATTTAATGGATAATCCCATACAATTAATCGATGCATTTGCATTTAATGATTTGTATAAAGTTAACGATTTCTATTTACCTGAAAATCTTCAAATGAAAAAAATTGTTTCTCATCAATTTTATGGTTTACGTCAATTAAAATATTTAAATTTACGAAATTATTCAATTGAAGTAATTGAAAGTGGTGCTTTTATGGGATTGAATAGTTTAACAAAATTAGATTTAAGTGATAATCGAATTTATGCAATCTATCCACATGCATTCGTTATTACATTAAAAGAATTATATTTACAGAATAATTTCATTAAACAGTTTGAATATTTAAATGTATTTGATGATTTGAAATTTTTACAAATTCTAAATATATCCAGTAATCATTTAATTGATTTTAATGATAAGGTTTTTATGCCATTAAAATATATTAGTCAATTAGATATTAGTAATAATTCATTAACTAATTTTTATGTTGAAGAATTAACATGTTTGTATAATACTTACTTAAAACAATTATTTGTGCATGATAATTTATGGAACTGTACTAGATTAGAAAGTATGCTAATGCATATAAATAAATTGAGTGTGAAGTTCTATCCAGAACATCCACAGTTACACGTGACTAACATTGCTGGCATTAAGTGTGATTCAAAAAATAATACTGCTGAACATAATGCATTGGCAGTATATAGTAATGTTGAAAATGAAGATCGATATACGGTTTGTAAAGAATATTTTGAAGGAGTAACAACTGAAATAATTTTTACAACCAGTTTTCAATCGGATATTACTGTGACCCCAGTACTGGATGAGGAGGATGAAGATGGTTGGATCATTTATTATTATGTAGATGAAATGTCATTTGTTTCATTTTTAATAATTATTGTGATTGGTGTTATTATTGGATGTATGGCTTCCAATATATTTGCACAAAGTTCTGAAGGTGCTGTATATCCTGTGACATCAGTATCTGCAACGGTTGCAACAATCGACAATACTTTACCAACATATGAACAATGTAATCATATTAAATAATTAATTTTTTAAAAGATATCGTCAACTTAATAAACGAAAACTCATTTAACTTCATTTTTATAAACGAACTAGCCATGTGTCCGATAGGATTTGCCAAAAAGTAGAGCGCACTGGATATTTTTAAACAAACTTTTATTAACTTGTAATATAGGTATGAATGTAATGGAATATTGTAGTATTCAGTTTTCACAAACTTCCGGACTGAAATGAGAATGATCTGAAATTTTACAGACGTATTAAGGACCGATGACAATAAAAAATTAAAAAAAAATGCATTTTTAAGTTATATTTCAATAAAAGTATATTTTAGTTTTTTAAACTCTAATAAAATTGGTGTTTCAGTGAACATTTTTTTTTGGTAAAATGGCAGGTTATAGTCATTTTCATGCACATTTTACAAATTTATTTCAATGTTTAAATATTCTAATATCAGTTTAGTTAATAAAAAGTTATGCATTTATGATACTGATACTGTGACGGATAAGTATAATAAATTAATTAACGAATAAGTATAATAAAGTAATTTTTTGTTTACTACATCATCGAATTTTAAATTTTATTAACTGTTTTAATAATCTCCTATAAACTTGAGTTACACCTTTGTATATTTCTTAAGCTGACGATATTCTAGACTGTAATTAAGTGCGGAACATGTGATAGGTAGTTTATATTTTGTTAATTGCAAAATATATTAAATAATCTTATTGATCTGGCAATAAATATGTATCTAAAAGAGTTAAAGTACCGAAGCATTTCGTTTTTTACGAAGGGACCACGTGTAATCGAAAACAAAAGTTGTATGATTAATTGAGGCATGAATTATATTATGAGTAATTAGAGGCTCGAAGGCTTGAATTAGAACGAATGACTAATTGGATTCGCTTTAAATTGAGTTCAAAAATGTGAATAATCGATAACTAAATTTTAAAACCAATGAAGAAAGGCTTCAAACACAAGTTATTCTTATTTTTGGAAGAAACTACTGTGTAATTTTTGACTCAATTATCGGTTTTAAAAAAAAAAATTGGGAAAAAAAGGAACGACCTAATCCAGGTTTAGCGTGAAGTTGATAAACACATTATAATATTTGTCGAGATAATTTTAAACGATTAAACGTAGCACTTTGGTGAAGATCTTATTTGAGATCTTACTCAAATTCAATATATTTGAACCAGTACGTCACATTCTTAACGTAATTATAATATTGAATATATGTATAATATTACAAACAGTTACACTTAGAATGTTTCAACTGGTTCAGTTTTTTTTGAACAGAAGTGTACATGGTCATTGTATAATAAAAAACAATTTATTGACTACAGCATGTGTGCAAACGACAAACATATCCTTCACATCCTGTCTCACACCCATGAAGAATAGATATATTAGGAGAGCGAACGTAATGTTCATGAAGAATAGATATATTAGGAGATTGAACGACATAGGCAATTCGTCTGTTTTTTCGTCCTCAAAAACGTGTAGAGATCATAGTTATTATTTTCGCCACTAGCGGCAGTGCGAATCTGCCCGTACGGAATTATTATTATTATTATTACATATTAAAATCAACGGTTATCACATCTTACAAATAAAAATTGTAAGTATAAAAATTGTTATAAATGTGAAAAAATGGGACGATGTTGTACAGGGAAAGCATAGATATACTGCTATATATCTATGAGTGAAAGGTTGTTTAAGGTTAAGAATGCGTGTCTGCATTTACGAAAGGAATATGGTCTGTAATTACCGGTTTTGTGATCTTCTTTCTTTATCTAATATATGTCAGTTATTGTAAACATATATTGTATATTATTATTATTAATTGCAAAATTATCACTATGATTCTTCATCTTTTAATTTATTGCAGATTATTAAGAATTCTCTATTATTAATATTTATTTAATTATTACTTGATAATCGAAAACAATTTTTTATTATCTATAAAACTAAGACTTCTTATTAACTGAATGAAAGTGATTTCTTGGCGCCTACATTTAAACATTTAAATTCCGTACGGCACTGACACCAGTAACCCCTACTGATAAAAGATAGTTACACCAATTCTTGACCGTTTTTTTAACATTACGTTCGCTCTCCTAATATATCTATTCTTCATGGTAATGTTAAAAAAACGGTCAAGAATTGGTGTAACTATCTTTTATCAGTAGGGGTCACTGGTCTCAATGCCGTACGGAATTTAAATGTTTAAATGTAGGCGCCAAGAAATCACTTTCATTCAGTTAATAAGAAGTCTTAGTTTTATAGATAATAACAAATTGTTTTCGATTATCAAGTAATAATTAAATAAATATTAATAATAGAGAATTCTTAATAATTGCAATAAATTAAAAGATGAAGAATCATAGTGATAATTTTGCAATTAATAATAATAATATACAATATATGTTTACAATAACTGACATATATTAGATAAAGAAAGAAGATAACAAAACCGGTAATTACAGACCATATTCCTTTCGTAAATGCAGACACGCATTCCTAACCTTAAACAACCTTTCACTCATAGATATATAGCAGTCTATCTATGCTTTCCCTGTACAACATCGTCCCATTTTTTCACATTTATAAAATTAAACAATTTTTATACTTACAATTTTTATTTGTAAGATGTGATAACCGTTGATTTTAATATGTAATAATAATAATTCCGTACGGGCAGATTCGCACTGCTGCTAGTGGCGAAAATAATAACTATGATCTCTACACGTTTTTGAGGACACAAAAACAGACGAATTGCCTATGTCGTTCAATCTCCTAATATATCTATTCTTCATGCTCACACCATTCAAATTGATATTATATCATTAGCATTTGGGTACATATGCAGTCTATGCCGTCTGTTTTGGAAAGCTTTGCTAGTAGAGAATCAATGTTAAATATTATTTACTATAGTAACTTCACAATGCTTCATAAAGAAATAAAAATAGTGGGGGTACTCTGTAGTCTGTAGTGTGTGTGTGCATACGTAATGAATAATAATATTATAAATTAAGTGGGCATCACTAAATCCCCACTCTTCAATGACATCAATCATACCACAAGCAACCAGATGTTTGTAAGTATGTGTATGTACGTATGGTTTTATAGTAAATATTTTATTTATTTATTTAACATTGATTCCCTATTAGAAATGCTTTTGAAAACAGACTGTATATTAAATATTTTATCTATGGTTTTCTGTCTGTAAACAAAAGTATATTTAAAAAAAAAATTAAGTGTAGATTAGTAATTAAGTATATTATATTGTATGTTTGTATATTTTTATTGTCTTAAATAAATGTAATTTTGTTAAGCGTTGTGTTTCTGTATTTGCTTATCTTGCTGGTGACTCATGTTATGAAAATCTCCTAACAAGCATCGCTTGTAATGTTGAAAAAAAAAATGGTAAACGTTATGAACGTGTACAAAACTCGACAAGCTGAATCAAACCATTACCCAAATTGTTTTAATACACATCAAAATCAATTTTCTTTGTGTGGAAATTTAGAATCGCGAAGAATCTCTCGAATAGACAATATGTAAATAAAATCAAGTTAATTTTTTATGCATAATCAAGTACGTTGCGACTTAAAGTAATTTTATGAGCTGAAACTTTTTTAGCGAGCTATTTGTTTGAAATTTTATGTCACGTTAAGGGGGGGGGGGACGAATCAATAGCGAAGAAGAGAAACCTTGAGTGAGAGAAAGCAAGGGGCAACGTATAATTGAAGGTTTTGTATAATCGTAATATAAAATATAAAGGCTTTTTCACGTTTATTATTAAACAAAATTTGTTTAATTTAAAAATGGTCCTTTGTGGTTTAGAATCTTCCTTCTATCTCTTACGGTTTCAAAATTAGTTATTGTAGATCGAATTCAAACACACAAAATTTCATCTCATTATCTCTTTTTGTTTTAACGGATAGACGGATGAAAAATATTTTCCACCGTTACAAAATCAGGACTAAACTTATAATATTCATATATATTTATACCAGGTATAAAAATCATAAAAAGAACCAAGAGATAATATCGCTTTTTTTGTAGATTGAGAAAATTGAAATCTGACGGACGAAATTGAAACGAACTGGACCTTTCAAATACCGAACGCGCCTCAATTGGTATTTGAAAGGTCCAGTTCTTTAATGGGTAAAATCGAACAAGGGAAAAGGCGGCTCAGAGGGAGGGAGTAAACAAAATTTGGCGTATCTCCCTTAATATTGGAAAAATCAAAAAATTTATAAGAAGAAAAGTTGTAGAAAATTAGTTTTACTATATTTTTGTTTCTTGTCATTTTTTCTCATCGATTAAGTAGGATCGATGAATATTTGAAGAAATTTTATAAAATTCTATCATCGGTGCAAAAACAATAGCTCCATTTCCTTAAATTCGCTAAAAATGAACAGCCCACTATTTATGTCAAATCTACAATTATATTTTAAGCATTACTCAAGGCGTGTGATTTGAGTGTTTGTAAAAATATTGTAGTTCCGATGTAGTTATCTAGATTTAGCTTTAAATCAACCCCCACCTCCCAACCTACTATATAATAAATTTGTGAAAATAATTATTGCTATTTAGGCGAAGAGATGTTTTGTAAATTTTTCTTGGAAGAAATTTTGCAATATAATTTCCTAACTCTGATCTATTTCGTACGAAGATATTTGTGGAGGATAACATTTCAGGAATATTTTCTCAGAAGTGAAACCCCATGTAAGGAGTGTCATAAAATACATATGTTATGTGTTTAAAATCGTTTTTATTAAAATATGCACAGTACATAAAATAATGAAGTATGATTTATCATGACTTGTGATATTATTTTTCAAAAAACATTTTAAAACATGATTCTTTTAGGTATAGTATACAATTCTTTTAACAGTAATGTTTTTGCCCTCATTTAAATCCAATATAGTAAATTGATTGAAAATCATAGACACAAAGTTGCTGATCGAATCTTTAAAAGGGTATTTTATCATTTAAATGGTCCATTACGGTAGTATACTACTCGTATATACCTAAATCGTTTATATAAAATGATCACCATATTCTTTGTATTCATACATACGAAATGCGAATTTGTCAAATGTTGACGGTGAAATTATCTATCCATATACACAAGCTTAATAAATTTATATTTTAAATCTTCACTTATTTCTTTTCTGAATTCGAAGAAAGTAACTGCCAATGGAAACGATCCAACATATTGTTTACTTGAGGTTAGGAACAATTTTGATTCGAAATTGGTGCTCTAGTCTAATCAGTAGTCATCTGGTGACTAACACCAAGGCATGTACGTCTTAAGGACGTTCCCAAAGAGCAGTGGTGTTCAACTTAAAAAAAATTCCATTATGTAAACTACAATAGATCAAATAAAATATAGTTCAGGTACAGTGTTACTTTTTGCTGCAGTGTTACTATATTTTATTTGATCTATTGTAGTTTAAATAATGGAATTTTTTTTAAGTTTAGCACTTAAACAATATTTATAAGATAACTAATACCGCTTGTTTTTGTTATTTTTGTGGAAAGATATTTGTTATATCTTCAATTACTTATTCTCAGTTTTTTAAAAGAATCGTAAGGAAATTACTATTCATATTTAATAAAACGTGTGTGACAACATTAATCGGGCAACATTAAGTTTTATATGATAAACATACAAATTTTAACTGTCAATATTTACAAATTTAGTACCGTAAGGACCTTTAAAATAAATTCTACGTATGGAAGATACTTTTAACTACATATATTCAAAATTACAGAAGAATCGTAAGAAAACTGATTTTCTTGGGAATGTCCTTAAACAATTATTATTTTTGTCTCTTCCACAATTTAGAAATTCCTGTGACCTTGGATCATACCAAGTTGTTAACCACTTGTTTAACCCTCTTCAGACAGTTTGGCTGGAATTAAACCCTAAAGAATGGGAAAACCTTGAAATGCAATTAAATATTGGTTTTAGTAAATAATTAATGTATCGACTTCACACGTATTTCCTTCTACATATAAATATGTTTTGCCCATTGCCTTATCCTTCTCATTTGCTAAGAAAAATAAGTAAAGGAGAAGAGGAAAACATTGAGGAGAACGGATGTATTTAAACCGGAACTTTAAAGAGTTTTATACTAGGTACTGTTGACCATATTCAGTCAGTGTTCGATTTTTGACAGCCCAAGATACAGTATAGTACTGATAGACAGTATAAATTACCTGACTGTCTCGATCGGTTTATTCGATATATCGTATGAAAATACATCGAATATTTCTTTGCTTTGCAAAACATTGAATATTGGCTATGTTATGTGTTTTAAGTATAAAATTTGCCAACATAAATGATTGAATCCGGCTAAATTTAAAAATGAAGACTATTTGTCCTTTAATATTTTGTAAAATTTCTGTATATACTTGTATATTTGTTCAAATAAGATTTACAGTATATATTCATAAGATTAATATAAATCTATATCTTCTACTCATAAAAATTGTAGTCATACTCATGTAAGTATAGATACAATATTATAATGTGGGCGAAATTGAGATTTTTCCATTAAATAAATAAAAATGATTTAAATAAAAGATGAAATAAATAAATATGATAAGAGTGAAATTATTGGGTGATAGATGATTATGTTTTGTAAAGAGCTTCGTGCTTAGTGTTCAATATGAGGTAATTACAATCTTAAGATGTGTGCCGCCATTTTGATTTTCGACGATTGCAAATCAACTTAGATATTTAGAACGTATCTACTTCATTTCCACCAGGTTAACTGGTTATTGGTCAATTATCTTTAAATTATTATGGCTTTTGTTATTTAATTGACAAGTTAAAAAATTAATTAAAAAAATCAATTTGTTCAACAGCCTCTTAGCGGCGACAATGACCAATATCCAGGAATGTGCACCTGACTGACTGACTCACTTCCAATGCTATTTATTAGGCACTTCTCGTGGTTCGTCCGTGCTGCGGTTTTTTTCTATTCGTTGCGGTAAAATTTTCAAAAATGCCAAAGTAGGGTCGGATCTAGGCTAGAACTAAAAAAAGAGGTTAAATTTTGAACGGGGACTTTGTTGTTTCAAATAAATAGTTTTTTTGAATTGGAATGGTATTTAATGATAGATTAGGTATTCAAACATAGTAATTCAAATAAACGTAATTATTTTTATTGATTAAATATTAAAAATTACCCCAGGAACACATAAAATTGTTAAATTTAATTTAAATAGATAAATTTTACAAAATAAAAATCCTTAAAAATAAATATAATACACATAAAACCCAATCAATCTAAACACAATACATTCGGCTACATTTAATTTGATTCTATTGTTAATTGATAATACAATGGGTTTAAAAAAAACCTTTAATAAAATTTCAAATTCGCCCTCTTTACCTAGATCATTTTTTTTTGTATTATAAATACAAACTGTCACCAAGTTAGCAACGCGTAACTTATCCTGTGACAATATAAGAGTAATTTTAATAAGAGTAAGGTTAACAGGAATAAATGTGAATGAAAGAAATTTTAACAAGTGTAATTTCAATATAATTTAAAATTTATTATACTTTAAAATTTATTATATTTTAATTTATTTTAGTTAATTTTCTATTTATTTTTATTTTTGTCTATTGATCTTGACTTTCTATCTATTTCTAATTGTCAAAGAGTAAATAACGACTAGCTAATTTATACTGATGATGACTACTTTGTAGTCGAAATATGTATTTATAATACAAAAAAACTGATCTAGGTAAAGGGGGCGAATTTGAAATTTTATTTCAAAAACCTAGAGTTCTCATTAATTATCATTTGATAATATAATATTTAAAAACCTTTAAAATAAAAAAAAAATTAGTATATAGTCTAATCTTTCTAACTTTGGTGAGCTTACACAAATTTGATAACATATTTTTGTTTTACAAGTAGTTCACGATTATAACAGACACCGTTCTTGTCAATTTTAAAACATTGTAAAAATATTTTTTCTAAAATAAAAATATATTCATACATAAAAAATAATTTTTATAAAAATAAAATTTTTTTATAACGAATAAGTTAAATATATGGCAATTTAATAACTAAACCATGAAGAGAATCTAATGAGCAAATAAAACAGGTTCTGATAAACCATCAATTTATATAAAATAACTTTGCAAGTGTCAATTGATTGGAAACACATAAGATAAGGGTTTTCTAAAATTCTGTTATTTTATCCATATATTTAATAGTTTGTAGGATGCATTTTTAAATCGCTACAATCTTTTGTATATACAAATTTTTGTTGATACATATACAAGGAAAACTTTACCACAGTGTAAAGCTGCAAAATACAAACAGAAAAGTTTATTAAAGTTTTTCGATTTGACGCTTATTTTTTGAGATACAATTAATTAAACATTAATAAATTCAACCAATTTGCAATTGGTTGTCGCTACACTTATTGAGAACTCTGAATGTCACTACTCTAGCATGCTCTACTGTGGCCGCCCTACTCCCCTACTGTGGCCCCACCTCCTTAACCTATGCGTTTTGTGATTGGTGGAGTAGGGCGGCCACAGTAGAGCATGCTAGCGTTGCGACAATCATAGTTCTCAATAATTGTAGCGATACCCAAATGCAAATGTGATTGGTTGAATTGATTAATAATGTTTAATTAAATATATTTCAGAAACTAAGCGTCAAATCGAAAAACTTTATTAAACTTTTTTGTTTGTTTTTTGCAGCTTTACATCGTGGTCTAGTTTTCCAGAATGAATTTCAGAACCTGTATAAATGTTTGATGATTTATAAAGTATTTTAAACGTTGTATTTGTAAGCTTTTTTAATATTGACTGAAACGTCACATGATTAGCCATTATACTCACATTCAGAGCACTTGAACACTAACAAATTTATTTTGTAAATCTTGGTCATTTTCATTTTCATTAACTAAATTAATTCTAGAATCAGTTTGTGGTCTTGAAAATCGATATCTATAAAAATTTTGCCTACTATTAAGATTGTTACCCGTATTTTCACCCCTACGTATAACTTTATACATTATTGCACCAAATATAATCGAAACAATTAATATTAACAATAAAGATAATAAATTTAGACCATACGCTGTATGTATTTCAATATGCTTAAAACTACTCCTATCAGTACTAGTTGATAAATTTTCTTCAGTTGTTGTCGTTGATGGTGCCGTAGCAGTTGTAGTTTCATTGTAATCTGATTCGCTCATTAAATCACCAGCAATATCTTCGCATGTTGCACGTAAGTTACGTATATATGAACGTTGCCTAATTTGATTCGTTAATATATAATCTGGATTATCACATACAGGTGATTCTAAATACATATCATCATATTTGATATACATATCATTAAATCGTGTTAACATTTGATATAATCGCTTACATGGTATTGTATTATTATGTAAATAGATTTTTTGCAAATTATAATTATACGTACATATTGCTAATTCAAACTTTGCATTAACTATTTCATTAACACTAATATCTAATGTTTTCAAATTATGTAAATTATATAAAGTATTATATTTAAATTCATAAATTTGATTATTTGATACATTCAATAGTTCTAAATTATATAAATCCATAAATAATTCATCTAAATTGATATGTGATAAATTTGTATATGATAAATCTAATTGTTTTAAATGTATTAAACCTTTAAAAAAATTATTTGGTAAATTTTTTAATAAATATTTTGGTAAATATAATTCTTCTAAATTATATAAATTATTAAATGTTTCATTGTCCATATATTCAACAAAATTATTTTCAAATAGATTTAATATTTTTAAATATTTAATATCTTGAAAGATACCTTTTGTTAAATTTTTTATACGATTATATGACAAATCTAAATAAATTAATTTTTGCATTGGATGAAATATTTTCGGTGCAATATATTCAATTGTTAAATTACTTAAATTGAATACTTCAATTTCATTTAAGCCCATGAATGCATATTCATTTAAATGTGTTATCTGATTTTCACTTAAATCGATAACACGTAAATTCGATATAAATCCAAATGCTTGTTTTTCAATGATTTTTATATTCGAATTTCTTAACGATAAATATTCAATGATTACACTCGATTGCAAGAAATCTTGTTTTAACACTGTGACATTATTATTGGACAATATTAAATACATTAACTGATTCAAACCATTAAATGTATGGCCGGGTATAATTTGTATATTATTACGATCTAAATTCAAATATTGTAATGAATCACGCATTCCTGTAAATTGATTTGACTGTAATTCACGTAAATTATTATATCGAATTGTTAAATTTGTTAATGAATGTAATTCTAAAAATGTTTGTTTATGCATTTTTTCTAAACTACAATTATATATTTCGATTGTTCGTAGTTTCGTTAAATTCAGATTTGTGAACAAAGCTTCTGGTAATGAAGGTATGTTACAATTTATTAAATTTATATGTTTTATTTCAGTTGTATTTTTTATATTTGTTTTTATATATTCTGTAAATGTTTCTAATGTTGTATTTTCCTTGCATGTTACATTCGTATTTTTTTCTAATGTACATGTAGATGTTTTGGGAATTTTTTCATCAGCCGTAACGTAGTTTACCATCAAAAAGTATGTCCATATTGTACAAATGAGTATAAACAAATGTAATGATTTCATTTTTGTTAAATTTTGTTATTTTATGATGATATTAATCTAAAACATTTAATATTATAATAGTTAATATTCAATAAATCATTTTTATAAAATTTTTCACTTAAACAAATACACATCATTAAACAGAAAGACGTAAAGAAAGACTAAGGAGTAAATTTTATGGTCATAATAACCGATGAAAAGTGACATGCCATTTATTTATGAAGCTATTTGAAGAGCATAAAAGTTTTATTCGTATTACATATTACGGGCCCACTTGCAAGCGCGGATCCACCGTTGTGGTCACGATAGACTTGTGACGTCACACTGCCACGGTATATTGAGGTCGATAGCCTGATGATATTATATCTAATGCTTTAATAAAATTTAAAAAAACAATGAATCGTGCTTGATTTGGAACGCAGCGAAGTACTTAGTCATCATAGACGATATGCTGAAACGTTATGTCACACTTTTTTTACACGTTATGCCAGTATTGGATAAAAGAGATGACTATTCGCAGGGTGCGCATAGTCATCTAATAATTTAAAAGTACATAGTCGTCTACTAATTTAAAAGTAAGCGTGTGTTGTATGCACATGTACATTGCCGCCAAAACTTCCGAGCCGCCTTCCTTTTTCGTGGCGTGGCGTGTGACCAAGGTTTGTACCCTAACATAAAAATTTTCTTATAAATACTGGCAAATTCTCCCGATCAGCGGAGCTACCGCAGAGAGATCGTTTTCTACTCTTCGCAGAGTAAAATCTTGGTTGCGTGCCTCAATGGCATAGGAAAGATTATCCGGGCTAGCTCTCTTAAATATACACAAAGATGTGAACCTGGATATCGATAAAATTATCAACGTTTTTGCGAAAAAGAAACGTAAGCTTCAATTTGTAATTTAGGTAAGCACCTTAATAAAATTATTTAATGTTAAATGTATACTAGCGTTTAATATAATTTGATATCCTTGGAAGTTGTAAAAATTTCATCAAAATTGGTTCAGTAAATTACTTTTGTAATTTTCGTGAGCGAACAAACTAACATTTTACAGGTTTATTAATTTCCTAGTGGTCGCCCTACGGCTTTGCCCACGATTCACTGTAGAAAATCTTTTTTGAGGGCTGGATGCGTGCCTGGTTATTTCCCTACACATTCCCTATATCTATAGTCTGTATATAAATAAATATTGTGTGGGTTCATACCAGGTTTTAAAAATCAAAATGGTTTTTCTTATATGCCCTCATTTGATAAGGACCTTCTTTAGTGCATTGCATTGTTTAATTCAAGTATCATCATGCTCTTCTGATTTATAATGTAACCCAGTCAATGTTGAAACTTCTAGAATCAGAGACAAATGTTCTAGAAATTTCACGATTATCACATAGGTATTAGGAAATAATAGATAATTTTTAATATTGAATATGGAGTTCGATAATCGGTGGTTATATTTAAGTTTGTGGATACTGAAATTGAAATATCTGTTTCCATTTAGATTATTAGGACATTAACATTGTATTAAATTTTTTCACTATAGTCTATTAAATGATACGCAAAATCTTTTAATGACTTTAAAAAGATATGTAAATTTCGTAATAACTAAATATTCACAATTAATACATATTTTATATTGGACAATATATTTAAGTTTGTTAATAACAAATTTTTGGCTTACCTGAAATTAATCTTTGCGAAGTTTACACACACACATAACTAAAATAAATCTATTCATAAATAAATTTCTTCCAAACAAATCAATTTTCTGAAAATTCGTAAAAAAATTGCTATAGCAAAATATCTCAATTAATGCAAATGGATTAATAATTAAAATATGTTTAATCAGAATAGTATATATTATTTTTAATAAACACTTCGTTTTACACTTCCTAACAAAAGTGTTGTAATCTTTGTTCATTACAAATTTTTTGATAAGGTAATAAATAGTACGTAATGCTTATCGATTTACTAATATCTACAACATAATTTTTAAATTTGGGACTGTTTCCTTAATCAAAATGCATTTTTTTAATATTATGCCAATAAATATTTGAATAATAAAGAATATACAATACTTCCATTTAATGTTGGAAATTGCAAGTAATGTAGGTATTAGATATGTTTATCTCTATCAGAATAGATGACAAGGTAGATGATGTATTACAAATTTTTAGTAGTAAGCAACTTAAATTGAATTTTCGAAAAGTTTAATGAAAGTAAACTATACAAGATGTTGTAAGAAACCTGTTGGATACGAAAGTTCTTAAAAAACAGCTTTCAAGACTGATGAAATAACTTCCTTGGAAATTATATCATCCAAACTAAACAAAAAACAGACATAAACCAACGTAGCGGAGTATATAACCTTACAAGCAACTCGTGTAAGAAATTTTATATTGGACAATCCGGAAGAATGTTTACGACTACAATTTCAGAACGTAAAGCCTTTTTTATGGATAAAAGAGGAAAATCTAGATATGTTGAACGCCTCATATCAGAAAATCACTCTATCAACGATAAATTCGAAGTTTTACATATCCAATATAAAGGACGCATTTTAAATAATTTAGAAAAAGTAGAAATTAATCAATTCAAAAATTGCGATTTAGTATTAAATGACCAACGGGACTTTCAAAATTCTCCACTCATAATATTACATAATATTTACACAATTTACATTAATTTTTAATGTTTTGATGTAAAAATTTATTTGTATAAGTTTTATTTCGTATTTCTTATCTGTTTGCATAATTACTACAATAGTTTTTACAATTATACTTTTTTTTTATATCAATTAACTATTTTTATTTTTAGGTTTTCCCCGAACTTCTTTGTTTTCATTCAACAATGTTTTGGTATGTAATTACAAGAGCTAAATATGACTACATTTATTGTTAAAAAATTTGTACATTTTTGTTATTATTATATATTCTAAAGAAGAAAGAACTGTGATTCCGAAACTATGGTCAAAATAGAAATGTTGTTGCGAAAATCTCAAATATTTGTTTTATTTAATACCTAATTATAAAATATGTGTGAATACATTGTATTGTAGAAATAACTAAAGAGTTTTCTCATCACGCCAAAAATAATTTCTTTTCTTGAATACCTAATAATACGATTAAAATATTTATCTATATGCCTTGATAAATCTTTTCTCTACTTTCACTACAATCGTTACGTATCTCCTTGCAATAATAATTCCATAGATTCTCCAATTTTTAGATCTTTGTGGACTTTAATTAGTCACCATTAACCGCAAATAAATTCAAAACGCTGTGCCTACGTTTCGAAAACTATCAACTGTTTTCGAAAACGGTACATGCACAAACGTCTACTTTAAGTAACTCGGGAAGCATAACATTTGACAAAACATATTTTAGCAGTTTAGCGGGAAAATAATATTTTTTAATACAATTGAGGTATTCATGAAATTTTCGACAATGTGATCGAAATTGTGGTGCCTAAGACTTTAGACTTTTTACTGTTAGGTTAATCCGACCCTGATTAAAAGTTTAGTTCCGACTTTGTAACGGTTGAAAATATTGACGGCATAAATTTTAAATAGTATAGGTGTTTATAAAATGAACTAATTAGTTCATATTCGTATGTCCGTACGTCTTATTGCTTGTGAATGAATAGGTAGAGCTATAGATAAATGTGGTAATTTAGTTCAGAGGCAACCAGCTCGAATAGTAAAAATATTACAAATTAATCTGATAACACAGAAATTCATTCTTATGTCATACATGTGGATGGTTAATTGCACAATAAATTAGTTAAAGGGAGTTCCAGCATGAAAAAACATTTCGATAGATTTTGCTCATTTTTTTCACAGACTAAAAATAACGTTTTCTAATAAATCCCGAAGTTTCAGAATTTTTGACCGATTAGAACGCGAGATAATTAAGCATGTAGAACTTCATGCCCACCCAACTATTATCTGTTGTATTGAAAAAAAACTCAACAGAATTTAAAAAAAAAACTAGGAGAGTAAAGATAAATATTTATTAAATAAATTTAAAAAAATAACGCGTTTTAACGTTTTGTTTTCGAAATATAATAATTTAAAATATTTTTCTCTTTCAAAATTACATTAATTTGTACATATATATGTGTGTATAAATGTATATATGTATTTGTCCTATAATAAACGCAAACCAGTTTTTTGTCCTAATTATACAAGACATTGCTGAAACTTCCTATACATACAATACTTTATTTTCATTCCAAATACGGAATAAAACGCATTATTATGTAGATACGCACTATTTTGAGTGGCGTAATAAGTTAAACCTTTTTTTTTACCAACTGAAATGTTGGGATTTTCCCAATTTTATTATTTTTAGTATTATTATTATCAAGAGCAAACAATTTTTTTAATAAGTGTATCTAATATACCAGTCGCTGTTTAATTGATATTATTGTATATCACAATTTTTTAACTAGGATATCTTCTTATCAGGACTACCTGACGATTAGTTTGTTTACGATAAAATTAAAAATTCTTATAATAAATACAACTTGCTTGACATTGCTAGTATAATAATTGTGATGCATAAATATTGAGTATTTATAACATAAAATATTAATATTTTCATGAACTTTAGATATCCGCTGAAAAATCAACGTTGCAACCAGGCCTTTTATTAATAGAATTAAAAAAAAAAAAACAGTTGCCATTTAATCAAACAAAACCTTGTTTTAACACCCCTTTAAATATGGAGATTTTCATTTTAAAAGACGGAACATTACATTTCCAGAGACGTATATTTCGAAAATAAGTTATGCAGCAGCTGCTTCAAGTTACCGAATTTCGTTTGATACATAAATCACTCTCTAGCGGTCCTAATTTTAGTGTGATGAAAATGAAATATTATATATCATATATATCATACAAAATATAAAATCTCTCTTAATATTAGAACAATTGAAAAATGTATAAGGAGTAAAGTTGTTGAAAATCAAGTTTGCTACAATTCATTAACTTATCATTTTTCTCAAACTCTTATGTGTACATAGATTCTTATGTGTAAATTGTAAATATTTCTGTAAATATTAGTGTAACAGAAAAAATGTGTGAACCAAAATTATAGTAAAACTAATTATATACAAATTAAAGGAGATATGCCAAATTTTGTGTTTCCCCTCTTTCTCTAAACCCCCCTTTCCCATTGCCCGACTTTACCCATTAACGAACTTGACCCGCTAAAGGGTCCACAGATACATAAATGTGTATATATATATCGGTGAATATATATATATATATATATATATATATATATATATATATATATATATATATATATATATATATATATATATTTTCACCGAGTAACGTAGAAAAAACCGTGTTTTTATTTAAAGTAGGCGTTTACTGAAGGCACATTTTTCTTTAACAGTCCGCCAACATTTAGATGAAACATATCCAGAAAATTGATAGGTCGTTAAGGATCTATCAATTGGCCACCAAGATCCCCAGACCAAAATATACAAGATTATTTTTTTTGGAGCCAAGATACCGCGACAATATATATATATATATATATATATATCAACATATATATATATATATATATATATATATATATGTATATATATATAAACATATATATATATATATATATATATATAAATTTTAACGATGGTCTATTTTAACATCGGGAGATAGGATCGCTTTAAAGAAATTTTTTCGAAATTCCATCATCGGGACAAAAACAATAGCTGCATTTCGTTTGGAGAACATTCGTAAATACTAAAATACGCCCGTCCATCGTATGCGATCCGACGTTTTTCTCGAAAACTATCGGTCTGATTTGGATTCAAAATTAGAAAACTATTGACAGCATTCTAGATAATTTAAATTTTCTAGATAATTTAAGTTTCGAGTAAATTTTCTAAAAAACGTAGCTTTTTGCCGAAGATCGAATTTCGGAAAAATTTCCTCAATTATTCATCAAATATATCTAGATGTCGAAAATTGAAAATGAGATATATAAACATATTGTTTCTGATGACATTGAAAAAAGTTGCAATGAACTAATAAGATAAAAGATAATTAAACTCATATTTTTCTGCGCAATAGGAAATAATATCCGCAAAATCCCTTTCAAGCTCCCCATTAAAGATTCACGAACATTTAAATTTGATTTTTTAATGATTTCAAAGTGCCTAAAATACATATCCCAAATGTGTCACCAGCTCTTAGGCTATAAGTTTCGTGGAATATCATGCACTTCCTTTTTAAATTCAACTGATAATTTTGATCAGGTTTATTTTGCCCACAAAATTATCATATTTTATTAACAAATACTATATTTACCTAATTGATAAGATAGGATCGGAAAAATGTAATGCATTATTTGTTTTGCTCAAATTTCATTGAAAACAATTTTATTTTAATTATAGAAGTTTGAAAATATCTCATACAAAAACTTGATTTAAATTTAATTAAAAATTTCTTTTTAATACAGCTTCATAATAATATGCTTTTCAATTATGTTTATCTGTTCGAATATTATAAACATAATCGCTTCGTTGAATTATTCGGCTAGTCTTTTATTCCCGGCATATATAGAACATATACCTGGGTAAGTTTATTCTCGACTTTGTACTGAAAATATTGATCGTAGAAATACATTTGTATAGGTGTTCGTCAAATGACGTAAGTATTCCATTTCTGCATATCCGCACGTCCGTGTCTCAGCACGATGACTGTAAAACGAAAAGACATAACCACCTAAAATTTTGTGAGTGTGATCTAAGGCTAAAAAGTGAGATAAAGTTTGGGAAGAAACAAAATCGGTGGGAATTCTGTGAAATATATATATATATATATATACCTATATATATATATATATATATATATATATATATATATATATAGGTATATATATATATATATATATATTTCACAGAATTCCTATATATATATATATATATATATATATATATATATATATATACCTATATATATAGCACCTTTATACACAACTTTGTACTTTTATATATTTGTGCGTCTGTAAAAAGGAAATTAAATAGTTCATACATTGATAAGGACCATAGTATATTCCGGGGATTTATGAAATTCAGTCAACTAGTTGTTATTTTCACTTGTTTAAGACTGCCTTTTATTCTATAAATTACATGAAAATTGATTTTCATATTACTTCAGAATAAGACTGCTGTATGAGGTTTTGTTTCACACCCAATTTTAATAGATAATACTACTTAATGCTTAATAAATAGCAAATATTTTTCACATTTTTAAATTATCATAACACTTTGTGGAAAAATAATAATGAAATTTATAAAAATAGTTGTCATTTCCAGATGTGCTTAGAACATACCACACATATATTTATATACAGGATGTTCCGGGAACAGAGAGAGAGAGAGGTCCAAATTTCGTGGGAATGTAGAATGAGTTATGCAAATTATAAAAGTTTTTAAAAATTATGAATCGTTTTGGAGCTATTTTACATTGATGACTTTCTATTTGAGAGCAGAACTGGAATTTTCATAAAATATGCTTCCAGTTTGTATATATTAGCAGTATGTTCAATATTTGGAGCATACTCCTTTGGATAGTATGAAGAATAGAGTGTTTTTAGTATTATGGAGACTCACCTCATTTGTACGAGCATATTTAAATGCAGTTTTTCCAAATCCAGTTCCAGTTTGTTGGCCACCCAGAATACTTGAATTTAGGTTCTTATATCGGTTGTCTTTCCTTTTTATTAGATGTAAAAGTCCAAAATCAAGTGCAAGTACACTACAAGTAATACTAAAAATCATTTTACAAACGTCACCAGTTGAATGTGAAATAAGAGTTTATGGTCGATTCATACACATCAGTCACGTCACAGTTCAGTCAACGTTCCGAATTAGAACCGTCGCCGTCCAGTCTCAGTCAAAATGATGGCAGTATTCATATCTATCCATCAGGTTCCACTATAAACATAAAAAAATAATATACGTTCGGTGACGAATGTTGACGGATCTGATTAGCGCTACGACTGCTCAGTGTAGACAGCGCCACTTAATCTCTTCAAAACATATTTTTATGACTGAGACGTGACGAGAATGATGTGTGTGAATCGATCTTTATACGAAACTATTATTAAAATGATTGTATAAACTATTTAATTGTTATAGTAACTCATTCTACACCCCCATGAAAAACTACCTTCCTCTCGGGACATCCTGTATATATATATATATATATATATATATATATATATATATATATATATATAAATATATAATATAATAATATATTATTGGTTTTTCATTAATTTTCACACTTCAATTAAAAATATTGCTTGCAAAAAGTTTGTGTTTAGTACGTGTATAACATATATGAGTTTACTATAATTACATTGATGTATAAAAAATAATAATAATAATATGTTGGCAATACGTATGTCAAAATTCCAGTGTTATTTTCTTTGTTAATTATTGAATTAATTAATTATGTTGTGTAATTTTGTGGAAAACAAACAAAAATACACGAAACAATAATTCAAACAAAAATTCAGTATGAAAAATAATTAATCATTAAAAGTAATAACATAATGGTGTGTTGTATGTTTTTATGTGTAATAGTTTTATACAGGGTATATTTTTTAAGTTTAACTAACAGAATCATAGATTAACGTTATTAACTGTACATGATAAACTAAGCATAGATTCTCATCAATTAAGTTCCATTGACGAATCGGATATGTTCATCAAAAAGGTTTGGCAATGAAGTATTTTCAAAAACAAAATGAATGTGTCTAACAGAAAATTACTCACTACTGGAGTAACAGAAAAAAAGCCTACCTACTGGCTGTAATACCTAATTGTTGTAAAATTTGTTTTCTACAGCTTTGCTATTTAAAATTTTTTCGTTTTTACTAATATTTAGAAATATTAATCTATTCGATAGATATTACAGTATTCCTTATCCTACTCGACTGTTTTAGCTCATTAGTGAACGTTATTAGTGAATTTCATTTTCATTGGACTAAAGTTGCACCCTTTAGAGCACAGACAGACACTGTTATAGATGGACATTTGAAGTAATTTTTTGCGAAATCGCTTCATCGGTAAGATAGCTACATTTTTTGTGGGCATTCACTAAAAATACTCGATGCATAACAATTTGTGTTGCGATGCATGCTAAAATGTATATTCAATGGTTATTTCTAAACAAGAGAAACGAAACAAAAAGCGTGCCATTTAGAATATGTATATTGGCCACCATAATGGCAATAAACGATATATATATAAAGGCGTTAAATACATTTGTTTTATGGAGATAAATGTTAATATGTTAGCTGACATTTAAGTTTGGTCAGTTCTGATATCATTTTTATAAATTGCATTATATAGTAAAACTAAGTAATAAAGTGATCTAAATATACATTTATACAAGTAAGCTCAACGAAAAAAGATATTTTAAAATATCTCTACCTATTCTTCTTGTTAAGAAATAAATTATTTCCATAAATTCATATTCGGGTTTTAATTAACTCTCATTCAAAAAGTAATACTTAAACTGGAAATCCTAAATAACTCATTAAACTTCATTGGATTGAATGATTATAGTTGGTTGTCTAGTCTTATTATATAATTCAAGAATCTGTATATTCATTATGTGTGTTAATTCTTGTAAATATCGATTTTTGTATGAGTAAAAATGAGCAAAGAAAAAATAACAATACAAGTTGGAGAAGAAAAAATACATTTAATAAAACAGTGTATAGTGCGATTGTGTAAATATTAGTAGGGTAATAAATTATAGCCTTATATATAAAATTGGTAAGTTATTAGATTACATAAAATACGCTGACCTGAATTCTTTATAAACATTCGTAAAAGATTATAATCATCATCCAAATACAAAAGGTATATACGACCTCTGTAACATTTACTGTATTGGTGTTTTAACTTTCTTTTTAGACATACAGGATGAAATAGGTATAAATATCTTACAATTTTCATAACGAAAAAAAAAACCTCCTTTGAGATTGTTTGTATAAAAGGCATATGTAGATCATATATATACTTATAAATCGTTCCACTTGGCTCTGTAAGCGCACACAAATACATTTAATACGTCATAGTGATGTCACTACAGCTCAAATGAAACGTTATTGATTATTTGACAGTAACCGCTTATATAATGGAACGATATAAAATAGCGATTATGAGCGTGAGCACTTATAACATGTAAGCGTCCAAATGGACCGCAGCCATAGCAGAAGAAATGTTACAATTACATTATGAATGGTTTAAACTTTCACCAATTATTCTAAACATTACAAGTGTTTTAAAGAACAGTACAAAACTCTTTAGTGATTTTACCAAACGGTGATTGTCTGCAGGCTAACGCTAAACGTTTAATATGTATGTGTATAAAGTCGATTTGATGCATGCATGTAATGTGATTCAGATTGGTTTGGTATTCTGTACAGTAAACACGTATATTTTCGATAATTAAAATACAGTTTAAAATTACAATAGATGACAATAAAATTATTAAACTATTGTAATTATATAATTGATAATAATTGGGTGAGTTAATTTTTAAAGTGCGGATTTAATGACATTGTTCTGAATGTATTCAGTGAAAAGAATTATTAGGCAAGTTGTGCTATTAATTATTAAATAAAATGTTTACCAAAAATTATTAAAGATATAATTTTTTTTCTGTTATATTCCATATTGAAGAAATTCCAACTTTACAGAGTGCATAATGATCAAAAATTTGTCATCCACTGAGCTTCATACTTCGTAGTCAGCAATACTATTTCGTCAACTAGGACCTGGATCCATTAGTGTGCCGGCAATATTACCATCTTAATTATTAAATAAAACAAATAATTGAAGTTTTCGTAAAATCGATTTTACGAAAATTCCAAATATTTGTTTTATTTAATAATGATGATGGATTTGTGTCAAGTAATGACCCATTCTATACAATAATTCCATCACTGAACTTTGATTTACAGAATAAATGGAATGAACAAGATGCCACTGGGCAATGTATCTTTGGCAGATGAGCCATCAAAGAGAATACCAAAACCTGCCGATTCCGTAATTATTAAAATCAAATCAAACTATTTTTATTTTGTAAATATTGATGTGCATAATAAAGTAAAGTAAACTCGTAAAGGGTATTCATATAAAACAGACCTCACACGAATTTTTATTCAATCACTTCAAATGTTTTAAAGATAAACGTTTAAGATGTTTAAATTATATTAAACACCATTTTAGCCTTTACTTGATGACTACAAGCGTTTCAATGCTTTTAAAATAAAACACTTGTAGCAGTGAAATAATAAAATGTTTTATATTGTTGAAATAATTTGCACACGTAGATTTTCTCTGCGTAATTAACTCTTTCCAAAAATAAATATTGCACCTTACATCATCGAAGGTAGGGACCATAGTGTTCTTTCGTCAAAAGAAACTAGTTTGACTACCAGTAACATCTTTATAATAACGGACAAGTAAACACGAACAGAAAATTTTGGAATATACTTTTTGTTTCAAAGAAAAAGTCAATTCTTGTTTATGTAAAAGTAAATAAATATAAACTATTATATGTCATTAGCCATTTCTCGCATATTCGTTTTATCGTCCGAGAACACAATCACTCAAAAACGAAACGAGATAACGAATTGAAACGCGCCAGTGGGGAAAATACTCATTTTTGAAATCGAACGTTCTATTATCGAATAAAATAAACAGAAACATGAATGTACTATAGTAAATTTGTATGGATATCTATAATATGTTCCCTTAATATTAGGTATATTAATCTGTGAGACTCTGTGTATAGGTTATGTGTGCCATTTTCCATTACTTTTCTCGATACACATATTATGCTGTGATACCACCGTACAATACCACATATAACCGAGAGTATAGTAAATGTGATAAAATGTTAATTTATTGCTGAAATTCTGTTGTGTTTTATCATTGAAATAAATTTGTAATCTCAGTTTTGTTATACTTAACTTACAAGATGTTTGATATACGATATTTAGTTTATATTGGTGAGAATACGACCTTCGGCAAATATTACAGCATTTCAGTATAGTAAAACTCTATTCATATAGAAATGACATAATCTGAAGATCTGAGTTAATTGACCATTACTTTTGTTATTAATTATTAACTTGTGCTTAAGGTAGTTCCAACACTGACTTATATAATCAGGACAAAAAACCAGTTTGCAAAACAAAAACAAAATGGTAAAACACATTAAAAAAAAAAAATTATTTAATAAATATTTATTTTTACTATCCAGGTTTTTTTTTAACTTATGTCGAGTATTTTTTTTAATGCAACAGATAATAGTTGGGCAGGCATGAACTTTTACATGCTTGACGGGCATGACGCTTTATATTCTTCTAAGAGAGAATGAGAGAGAATGATTACTTTGCTATTCATTATCTCGCGTTCTAAACCGTCAAAAATTCCGAAACTTCGGGTTTTATTAGAAAACGTTATTTTTAGTCTGTGAAAAAAATGAGCAAAATCTGTCGAAAAGTGGTTTCATGCTGGAAAATCCTTAAGACATACAGAGCGTGTTTAATAGACCTTTTCTCATCAAATCACGATTTGTTTTTGCTTCGGAGAGATGTCAAAAAACTCAATGTGAAGAAACTAATAAGCAACAATTCGCGTCTTTTTTCATCTTATTGTAGACAGTACGAAAATCGTATGCGCATAAAACCGTATGAAAAGATTTATTGCTCGATTGTCATGAATTTTCTGTATAACAAATGCTTAATAAGAAATAATAAAATATATAAAACTACTTCCCTATTTATTAATTAAATTAAATACTGATATGAAAAAATTAACTCGTCAACCAGGAATCGAACCTCGGGCCTCTGGATAACTAGTCCAGTATGCTTCCTCTACACTAAAGATGATTGTGATGCAACAGCCAACTTTTTCATATTATTCTAATTATTTTTATTTATTAGACAGTATTACTTCTGTTTGAAGTGATTTGTTTATTTAATATTTGTTTATTTGTGTATACTTTCGTGTCAACATAACGATGTTTGTCCAAATTCCTTTCGGTTACGTATGACAAACTGTAGAAGACTATAGCGTATACTCCGACAAATTTCATTGTCATTGAATTTATTAATTAAATTAAATACTGATATGAAAAAATTAACTCGTCAACCAGGAATCGAACCTCGGGCCTCTGGATAACTAGTCCAGTATGCTTCCTCTACACCAAAGACGATCGTTATGTTGACACGAAAGTATACACAAATAAACAAATATTAAATACTTCCCTATTAATTAATAGATAAAATTAAATAATGAAATAATGAACAGATGAAAAAAGGTCAAATACTAATAGACTTTTAGTACTTAAAAGACTTAAAATACCAAATAGTATAAGACTTAGTATTTTTCATACATGGTGGTACGGGAAGCTGCAGCTGGCAAAAAATAGTATATAATTAGTTTTTCATTTATAATATTGGTATGCGTCGGTAGTAAATTCGGTAACTGCTGGCTATAATAAAAACTAACTCCCTCGGGTCAGCTATTTGTTGGACATTCATAATATAGAAGATAAATAAATATTTATTTTTATTGTATAATTTGAAATTTTTATTGTATAATTCGAATTATTAACAAAAAACTTTTGTTATAATAAATTTAATAAATAATTACGGATCGTCTAGTTTAAAGGATTTTGGATTTTCTCCAAAAAATAAGACTAGTAAAATATTTTATAAGACTTAAGACATTCATTTTCATTATTTTCCAAACTTGAAAAAAATCCAAAATCATTTGAGAATATAAAGAAGTATGGGTCTGATACCTTAAAAACCGTTGTTCGTATCATATTTTAACCAACGCCATCGTTTTCGGTAGGTCCAAATTAGCATAAAACAAAGTTTTTATCAAAATCGGGGACATCAAGTTTCCCTCCAATTTTAGCGATTTTTTAAGGGGTACCCCTTGGAAAAAATGAAGAAAATTTTTCTTTTCTATTTTAATAATAATCATTTTCTAGGCTAATTTTGACCCAAATAGTACGAAAAACAGGTTCATTTTAACGTTCAACCAAAACATTTCAAAATTTTGCATTCTCAATTCATAAAGTTTGGAATTTTAGCACTATGGGTCTGATACCTTAAAAACCGTTGATCGTATCATATTTTAACCAACACCATCGTTTTCGGTAGGTCCAAATTAGCTTAAAGCCTAGTTATTATCAAAATCGGGGACATAAAATTTTCCTCCAATTTTAGCGATTTTTTTAAGGGGTACCCCTTGAAAAAATGTAAAAAAAGTTAAGAAAATTTTTCTTTTCTATTTTAATAATAATCATTTTCTAGGCTAATTTTGACCCAAATAGTACGAAAATCAGGTTCATTTTAACGTCCAACCAAAACATTTCAAAATTTTGCATTCTCAATTCATATAGTTTGGAATTTTAGCACTATGTGTCTGATACCTTAAAAACCGTTGATCGTATCATATTTTAACCAACGCCATCGTTTTCGGTAGGTCCAAATTAGCTTAAAGCCTAGTTATTATCAAAATCGGGGACATAAAATTTTCCTCCAATTTTAGCGATTTTTTTAAGGGGTACCCCTTGGAAAAAATCTAAAAAAAGTGAAGAAAATTTTTCTTTTCTATTTTAATAATAATCATTTTCTAGGCTAATTTTGACCCAAATAGTACGAAAATCAGGTTCATTTTAACGTCCAACCAAAACATTTCAAAATTTTGCATTCTCAATTCATATAGTTTGGAATTTTAGCACTATGTGTCTGATACCTTAAAAACCGTTGATCGTATCATATTTTAACCAACGCCATCGTTTTCGGTAGGTCCAAATTAGCTTAAAGCCTAGTTATTATCAAAATCGGGGACATAAAATTTTCCTCCAATTTTAGCGATTTTTTTAAGGGTTCCCCTTGGAAAAAATGTGAAAAAAATGAAGAAAATTTTTCTTTTCTATTTTAATAATAATCACTTTCTAGGCTAATTTTGACCCAAATAGTACGAAAATCAGGTTCATTTTAACGTCCAACCAAAACATTTCAAAATTTTGCCTTCTCAATTCATACAGTTTGGAATTTTAGCACTATGTGTCTGATCCCTTAAAAACCGTTCATTGTATCATATTTTATCAAAATCTTTTAACGTCCAACCATAACATTTCAAAATTTTGCATTCTCTATTCATAAAGTTTGGAATTTTAGCACTATGGGTCTGATACCTTAAAAACCGTTAATCGTATTGTAAATAAATATAAATAAATAAATATATATATATATATATATATATATATATATATATTTATAACGTATGCATTTATATATAAATGCGTACGAAGTCGCGGGAAACCGCTAGTATGATATATATATATATATATATATAAGTTTGTTTATTTACATGGAAACACTGACAAATCGCAATGATAATAATGGATCTTTTTCCAAAAATGATATAAAATTTATTGTACAAAACATAGTATAGTCATGATAGTGTTTAATAAAATACTAATAATTTAAAATAATTAAGAATTTTATATGAATTATTCATCACTAAAATATGAATAATTATGTTTTTAAAGAAAAACTTTTATTGGTTCTTATATTATTGTATTTTTGTTTGTAAGTATATCCATCAGAATCAGTCATGGACTGATTCTGATAGAACACGGTGAAATAACTAAAAAATGTAGCATACAAAGTTTCGATATCTCAGGAAGTTTCCATAATTAATACAAAAAAAGCTCTAGAACTAACCTTGTGGAAATTTGAACCGTAAAAATTATCGTGGAATTTAGTACAACAAAAAATAAATAAAAGATAAAAGATTAAAGTAACAGATAAAAAATAAATGTAAATAAAAATATTCGATATTTCGTTTATAAAATATATGAGATATTAAGTTTTAAAAATCAATGAGATACAATAGATTAATCACATAATTAAGTTTTTCCAAGCGTGATTTTTGTTAATTGTGTTAATTTATTCTAGATCAAAAAACCTGGAAACCACGCAGACCACGCAGGCACAAACCCTGATATCGCATCCAAACTGTGAAAGAGTGAAAAATTCTTTAAAATTGAGGTTAATGTAACGCTTACAAATAATTACAAGCGTTAATTATAAACATATCCCACAGTATTTTCATTGATGTTAAACATTTTAACTTTCGATATTTAGACAGTTCTATGATTCAAATTCCCACAGGTTTAGTGTAATGGCATTGCTTTATATTGGCTTTTAAAACTTTTTGGTGTCGACTGAAACTAAAGTCTGATGTAAGAAGTTGAAGTCGACTGAAACTAAAAAATTAAATCTTGAAACTAAGAGAGATTTAAAAAATTGTAGGGTCAGCCGTCCTAATTATAATACAAACTAATACATTTATTTTAGCTGCATTGGGATTTACAATAATGGGTTTTGAATTCATATGGTTTAGCCAGCTATTAGAAAAATTGATAAATAAACGAGCTATATCGTTAAAAAAAGCGGCGTGGCTTAGCAGTATGTTTCATATTGGAGCATTGTCCAGTGCCCTTATTGCATCGTGCATAGCAAATCGTTTCGGGAGACAATCCGCTTTGGCTATAACATGTATACCAAACATAATGGCATCACTTTTAATTAATTATGCCGACAGTATACACAATTTATTCATATCACGATATTTTTGTGGAGTGACATTTGGTATTACACAAACAATTGTACCAATATATGTGAGCGAAATATCACACGAAAGTAATCGTGGAGCATGTGCAACATGTTTAATGCTAATGTTAGCTTCTGGATCATTTATTGCAAATATATTATCACCATTGCTTACTTTACGCCTTATCAGTTATATAACATTTGCAATGTCATGTATTCATGGTTGTGGTTCATTTTTTTTGGGAGAAACACCACATTTTTATATAATGAAAGGAATGGATCAACCAGCAGCAAAAACTTTACAAAGATTACGTAACAAGGAAGATGTTACATTAGAGTTAATACATATTAGAGGTAAACGAGATATATTAATACAAATAATAAAAACTAAACCGCAATATTCGAACAAAATTTATCAACAACCGTTTTTGAGTTATTGCACAGAAGGTGACCGTGCATATCCGTACTTAAGACAATGCTAAAGCAATGTCAAGTACACAATCACATGCGTAGTACGGCTTAGAAAGTTAATTATTAAGAAAAAATCTCATAATTATTAATAAATGTCAAATGATTATTCATTTGTTAATGATTTTTGTATAAATTTGCGTTGCTTAGAAACGGTAAACTACAAACTAGAATAATGTTCGTAAAAAATTCCAACTTGAACCAATTACCTCATTTGTTTCAAGAAAAAAACTATCCTCCTATAAATTGAAAACGGAATAAGAGTTTATTTAGCCAATCTACTGTGCTCCGTAATTCGAAAAACAATCTTAATCAACAAGATTCACCAGATCGGTACAGTTCTTATCAAGTTCTGTAATTCGAGAGAATAAATATGAGTCTTTCATTAAGTTCAAACTTGTTTAGGAAAAAAAATAGAACCTGATGAACTGGGATGGGTTTCATAGAATAATACCCTAGAACCAATAAGTATATTTTTGACACCAGCATCAGAAGAGATTGAGTAGGATATGAATGAAGAAAAGTAGGGTTACAACGTACCTCAATGCTCCATCATTTCCGAGTGATTTAGATAAATAGAGTGAATTTACACCTTGTATATCATGCTGAAATTTTTAATGTATAAACTACGCTGAAAAATTTAGGTCCTTTTTTTCTTGGAATTGAATGGCTAATGCGCTTTCTTACTTTGACAATCGATTATTATTTGGGGGTACTACAATCTTATAAATCTACGTCTCTCGTCTTGTAAGTCTACGTGGCTTCATAGTGATGAATTCGAGGCAAAGACCACAGCGACCCTAAAGAACTATTCTGACATGCCCCTTCTTTATTAGGCTCCCCAGACCATGTCCAGGTTATTGATGAAACCTGATTAAGGGACATCACTACTAAGAAGTTGTGCAATTACCACTCATAAAATTTGGTTTCGAATTTTGTAGCTTCTAGTCAAATTGATATCTTAATTTGAATTGAATAAAAATTTATTTTATTAGATACGTGGGAAAGAGTTTCATTAAACCACAGACATGTAAGTCGAAAAACATTCAGTATTTTCGTACTTATTTTATTTACGTCACAAGTATGCTATGGTCCAATGACAGTTTATCGCAGACATATTAGTCATTTGTCGTATTTCAATGTTGTACTATTGACACTTGTGTTTTTAAGCTCGATAACAGCATCAGCCTGTTTTGTGGACAAATGTGGGAGCAGATTAATATTTTTAACATCAAGCAGTGCCAGTACAATGTGTTTGTTGTTAGTGGGCACATATTACTTTCTTGAAATGCATAATGGCGATAAATTTACATCAAAACATCGAGCTTTACATATATTAGTTGAATTAGTTTATTTAACTTTATTCGCTTTTGGAGTAGTTAGTTCACCATATGTTTTTGTGAGTGAACAATTTAATATTCATAACCGTGGATATGCTGGATTAATGATATCAGTTTTGTCTTCCGTATTTGGATTTATTCTTACTCATATAGAGGCAATTCTACAAGCATACGACCATAAAATGGTTTGGTTTTATGCTGGAATAATGTTTGTTGTATTGTTGGATTTTTTGTGATACCAGAAAGACCAGAACGACAAATTTTGGAAGAGATTCAAGTAACTAGTAAATTAGATAATTCAGTCAAGAATGCCTCAAGAGTAGACGTAAGTTTTGATATAAATCGTTGATTTTGTTTGAGAAATCGAGTTGCACCCCATAAATATATAAATATATATATATATATAGGGTGAGTCAAACCAAGTGCATAATAGCACATACCTCCACTTTCTTTCACGATTCTCCCATTTTTCTACACCATCCAATAGAATACAGTACATTATAACAACGAAGACCACCCAAAGACATGATATAAGCCACAACTAAACACTCAAATGAATGTGCGCACAAAAATAAAGCAGGCGGGCTCCTTTCCAAATTCAACATAATCATATCCGGGAACGTAAGCAGCGGTGGGCAAAAAAAATTTAATTTGAACGATCAGGGAAACATAAAACTTGTTAAATACTTGTTAAAATAATAATATCTGTTATAAACAATAATTTATTTTTATTACAAATGTTATGATTGCTCAATACTCCAGGGGCGAATATAGACATTTTTCACTGGGGGCGCATATATCCAAATATGGATATAATATATATGGTAAGTTGTAGCTTAAGGAACAAAGTTCAATTTTATAACAATTAAAGGAATAAATTAACATAATATTATGGTAAAAAAAATTAATAATATACTTTATTTTTATAAGTCAAAGTCAAGTTTTCGTTAGAAAATGTGTCAATTATATTTTTAATGTTATTTTCATAATCAATATTTATATAGCGGCAGTCGGCTTTCGACTATTCTTAGCAAAATATCAGATTGTCAAAATACTGACAGATTTTCTAAAGACAGATTTTCTTTGTTCCTTAAGGATGTTCCAGCATACCCCCACTTTTCGACAGATTTTGCTCATTTTTTTTCACAGGCTAAAAATAACGTTTTCTAATAAATCTTTAAATTAATTAATACATATATTTAATATATATATTAATTTAATATGTATATTTATATATATATATATATATTTATATATATATATACATATATATATATATATATATATATATATATATATAAATCAATTCAATTGTTTTTTTTATTTTTCTTCTAGGGATTGGTGGAAACTTTCCGTATCGTTTGAGATAATATCGTTATTATCGAAATCAACGCGTCGTAAAACAACCTTCGATTTAACTATGGAATACAATTAAATTATTGAACAAACGATCCAGAAGTAGTCACGAATGGAATGTGAACTAATACTAAGATTTTACAACCAATTATTTGAACAAAACAACTTTAATTGCCGCCATGATTCATTTATAGTTTTAAAATAAAACTACTGGACCGGCTTCTAGTGACACCTGAAGCTTTTAAATGTTAACCTTGTAATCGAAAGAAGTTAACTTAAATTTGCATAAGTATGGCAAATATTTCATTGAGAGCTAGAGTCAACCTATACAAAATAAAAGATAAGCTACAGGTTTTAGTACATTTATAAATGTTGAAATGAAACAAAGAGATATTTATTACGATACTTGAATTATATTGTAAATACATAAGCACCCATGAATGAATTGCCATGGCTCCCAAATCAAATTCAACTGTTCAGACAATGGATGCTGATTTTCCAGCATATTTTTTAGTTAAAAAAAATGTAGATTATAATAGTTTACGCTGTCATCGTGTTGTTGACTATTTCATTAAGCATTATTGCGTATAATATCTTAATGAAAGATATTAATAGGATAAGATAAGATAAAATATAAACAAAAACTCTTATACGACACAGATAAATCCTACGGGTCTATTCCTTGATATATTACAAAATATTATCACCTACATACAAACACGATTGGTTATTATACAAATTATTTGACATTAAGAAACATAGATATTTGAAAATATTTACGGGTGTTAAATCACTTTAATTAGATGATAAAGAATTAGTCCAGATTCAATTTGAAATCGAACTTATTTCGTATATAACAGGAATATACTTTTATTTTAATTTATATAATACACTTTTTTACATAAAGAGAGGGGGGGGGGAGGAAGGGAGAGAAAGAGAACATACAAATTAAATAGATTTTGATCCATAATGGGGAACTTACAGGATTTTTTAAATAAACTTCATTCAAAAATATAGTTAAAACCGTATATTTTCCTCAATTTTATAAACATCATTTTCATTTCGAATTAAATAATTTAAAAAATAATAATTCTTGTATTCTTGACTAATTTTGAAAGTTGTACAAACACAGTTTAACTTCACCATGCGAAGTATATGTTCTATGTACGTATGCTCGAAATTTTTAACTAAATACCTAATCTAATCGAGATACGTGTAGTTGTTGATTATTGATAATCAACAACTGATTATTGAATTGAATTGTTTATTGGCGAGTGATGCCATGACGTCATAAAACATTTTTTTTATTCGTATATATTCAGTATTAAAAATTTCTTTATATAGCCATAAAATTTGTATAGCTAAAATTGCATCATTTAGAACTTTACGAAAGTTTGCCATTGCTCATTTGATTTCTGAAATACGAACTTTTATTCACATGTATATCAAGACAGCAAACCTGATAAAAAAAAGTTAAAATTGGTTAGATATAATATGACACAATAGTTAAACAACAATTGTCTTATACCTATTTAAAATTATTTAACATTCTTCAATTAGCTTTTAAATTTAGCTTTCATTCAAAGTAAATCTGCAACTATTTATAAATTTGATTTTTAAATATTGAGCAATCCAATAATTACGTTTTAACATACACTAATTATGTTTTATTTTCTTTTTTTACTAAGATAAAAATAAGAAAAAACTATTTTTTACATTGAATGATAGAAAGGCGATACAATTTACTTTAGATAAACAATAAATGTGAAAGTTTTGTTTTTGAAAATAAGAAAAAAACAATATATTTAATTGAATGACAAAAAGGCGAAAAATATACTTTACAAAAAAAAGACGTTTTGTCTTTTTGAGATTCTCATTTTTCACGCGGAAAACTGATGAAGATTAAATATTTATAACATATTCTAGCTTCAAAATACTAATTTATCGACTATTTTTCTTTAACTGATGCGTTTAGATAATCCTAAAATAAAAAAAAACCAACTAGTTTTGGGACTTTTTTTCACAAAGATTTAAAGAACATTTTCCCATAGTGCAGAAATTTTGACGATAGCTATTTTTAAATAAAAACTGCTGTATCCTTTCTATGCTTGGTTCCTTTGTTACTTTTAACAAGTTTCACTGTATTTGTTTAATATTATATATCATTATTAACTAATAAATCATTAGTATAACACTGATGGCAATACATTATGCGATTACAAAATATATAAACAATCTATATAGGCCTGAAATATTTTAATATTCTGAGGTTCTCATAGGAGACGGAGTAATTAGGCTTAGATTTAAAGGTCTTCATTGTACTTAACTTTTCAACAAGTACCAAAAGGAAAAGATAGTAGATCATTTGGACCACGAATCAAAAAATAAACTTTATTGAAATCGCTTCTGCCTTAGTAACTGTACCACGGGCTGATACATATTGCAACTACTAAAAACTGATGGCATATTGTTTTTCAATTAAAAAAATTAAAAAATCAAAAGAAAACATCTAAAAATGAATAGAGCATCCTTAACTGGAGAAACTCTTCAAAATTTACATGGATGTATCGACAATTTTATAATATTGTATATTCGCCTGTAAGGTTTCTTCTTAGTAATCTAAGAAGATCTCAGTTTTTAACTTTCCCAACCTTGGAGAAACTTAAAATGGAATATACCATTCTTCACCCAAATTATGCATATTTTTAAGGCTATAAATTTGATGTAAGTGTCTTGGAACATTTCAATACCACTATACAGCGACCGTCGTGAATTTTTTTTTGAAATCACAAATAATATAAACATAAATTTGAGAACAAAATATATAAACTCTATACGCCTGAAATAAATACCTATGCCAGACGCTAGAATAATGCTACATGTATTCTGTGATTCACTCGTGTGCCAATTAAAATACAACATTAAAGATAATTGTTTTGGAACTGAGACAAAAAGCGCTACATTAAAAACATTGTCTTGTAATTGACATATAAGCTTGATATTCGTGAAAAATCTAACATACCCAAATTATTTCAAACGTATTAATCAGAATAATGCATCATTATTGCGTGTATATATTTATTAAATAAAACAAATATTTGAAATTTTCGTAAAATCACGTTTTTTGACTAGTTTTAGAACACCGTTTCTTCTTCAGAAATAAAAATGAAAAAATACATGTATATATGATTGTGATAGAGGAATAATTGGTAGAAAGAAGTGGACGTAAAAAGTAATTGTCTTCCAATCTGGATTTTACTCAAAAATGGCTGGATAGTTATCAACACACTATAGGCCGCCCAGAATGCTGCCTGCAAGGACAAAGTGTGGGTGGGCGTACAAACATGGAAAACTTATATTAAAAAATGTTTAAGTGCAGTGGAATGTTTTAGTCTTTTCGAATCTTAATCATTTAGTGAACTGCTGGGAACAAAATTTTAGAATTAAATAATACGAGGTGATAGGAAATGATCAAGTGAAATACAAATTAAAAAATTTCGGTACAAAGTACGCTGGAAATAAAAATTCGAGGAAATCGCTCGGTGGTATAAGATGTTTTCGAATAAAAGCTAGAAAAGCTCAATTATCAGTATAGGTATAGAGCATTAATGTATGTACATTTGGTTTTGGTAAAAATGCTTGAAACAAAATCTGTTAATATTTACATCAGAAATAATTCCTAGTTCTTATTTAATTTTGCGGAATTCGTGAGTCCTTCTGACGACCTTTTAGAGGACAAATAGAGGATTATTTGTTTGTACTATTGGCAATAATTTTCATATTTTGGTCAATGACTTCTTTAATTTCAGCGCTGTAAATTTGTCAGTTTTTGATCCAAATTTTGTATGCCTGTGCCGGTTTTTACTTTCGTCGACCATCCAAACTATTTACAAAATATTTCCAAAATATTTCACTGTAGTCAGCTTTTGAATTACAGTAAGTGCAACGGTACCTCTTTTATTTTTAACCCGACTTCAAAAAGGAGCATGGTTCTCAATACGTCGGTTTTTTTTTAATGTGTGTCACCTCAGAACTCCGTCATTTATGAACCGATTTTAATTTTTTTTTTGTTTTGTCCAAAAGTTATGTGAATTTCTCTATGCTGACACCGACAAAAATAACAATAATTGTACATGTATATTTAAAAATTTTTGTTTAGGTGAACTAAAATTGGCACAAGAATATGCAATTATTTTTTTACTTTTTAGTGCATTTTTTGTTATAGAATACTTGATTTTTGAAGTCGGGTTTCCATTTTGTCAAAATAGGTTTTATAAATCTATATATTTTTATAGATGAATAACAACAATATGAACTGGATATTTATTTGCTTTGAGGTTTACATATATCATATACATACATATCTTACACACATTTTAAATTACTATGGCATAGCTTATATATATGAACATTGTAGGTATATTATATGACACTGCTAATTACTAATTACCTTTATAGGCTTAAACATATAGTACCCACATAATACATACACGGGTGTGTTTATTTGAATATGAATATATATTGAGGTTATGATCATTAATTTTCCTAATTACAATTGTAGAATATAAGAAAAAAATGAATTCCAATCAAATAGTATCTAATTTATTCAGTAAGTAATCCGTCTAATAACAATAATAATAACAATAATAATTAACCGAATTATAGACCGAACAGTTTATAATATTTCTTTGGACTGATTACACTAAGTAACTTAACCAACACTAAGTTTTATAATGGAATTTTTGTAGTGTAATTGTTTGAAAGTTAAGCTATTACGATTTCACAATAATTTGAGCAGGGTAACAGTTGATCATCCAAATTATTTTTCATATCCGCCTAAATAATTGAATCATCAAGAGTACCTTAAATTTTGTTTGAATAAAAAAATCTCAAATTTTGAAGGTGAAATAGGAGAAGCTATTATAAATCATCTGAAGTACAGCTTTGTCCTATCATTTACAAAGAGGGCAGGTAGGTTCGACAACGAACACAATACTAGAGGAGACAATCCATGTGTGGTAGAGGACAGAAGAGGTTGAGAGGATGAGTTTGTAGCGTTAACGCTCCTAAAATCAATTATGCTTTCTTTTAGAAACCATTGCTCCTCAACTATATCCTCCCCAAGTTACCACGGGAATTGTTATTATTTGTTACTTTGGTAACTATCAACAATTGCAATGTGACATTCATTCTACGATTTGATTTTAATAAACACAATTTATATCTGGCTTCGTTGTCTTTTCATTTATTATTTGTGGGATTCATCAGCTATATTCATCCATCATCATACAGGTTCCTTAGGATTCGGTGATAAAGGCTAGGGAAAGCCTATTTGCCAGGCTTTGGCCTCCTCTGCGCTACTACTCCTACTACTTTTACTATCACGGTCCTACTACTACTATGTCGGCTACTTAGACGGTCCAAGTGGCCGAGCGGTCTGAGGCGTTATGTCTGATGTATTATGTCTACTTGGAACTGGGAGGTTATGGATTCGAATCCCGACATCGGCAGTTTGTCAATTATTTAGAAAAAAAAGGGGCGGTTAACTTACTAAACTTTCGGCGTATGGACAAGAACGAAGTAACCGGCTATGCTTGTGAAGGCGTTCTGCAGTTTCCTTCACGAACTTTAGAAGAATATCGGCATCTTGCCTACACACAAAAATTCCTTCCACTCCACTCACATCCTCACATCCATAGGCATTACAATGGACCTTATGGTCGAAGTGCGTCCAGGGCAGCCGTTGTAATCTATCTAATTGATTGATAGTAAAGTTTAATAATTTGGAAGATCAAGAAGCTCAACAACAATTTTCAGTAATTTCTCAACAATTTACTCAGGTAGCTGATAAATTAATAATTCCTTTGATATATTTAGAATCATCTCATGTAAGATCAGTATATTAATCTTCAATATTATTATAATTATATTACCAACCGAATACATTTGTAGACAAATATCTCTGTATGTATATAATGACAGATTAAGCACGACAGAGTCGAGTTTTTTGCTGCTAGAAACATGTACTTTGAATAGTAGGTTACTTTTGTGATGTAAGCATCCACTAGGAAAAGATTTTTCGAAAATTAACTTCAAAGATAGTAAAAAAGAAGTATTAAAATTTATGTCAAATATTGGTAATTTATAAAGATCACCTATTAACAACCCATTTATAATTTCTTGTTTCAAGGAAGACTATCAAGCTTCACATCTAAAGCAGATTATGGTTTTATGTATATAAAATTTGAGCCCCTGTTACATTTTTATAGGTTGAATTTCATAGAATTCTAATGTACCTATATAATTATTTAAGGATGTACCAGCAATGTGTTATGCAATCAGCACAACAAGCCGGTGTGATGGACAAATGTATAAACATATATATATATATATATATATATATATATATATATATATATAATAATGTTGATTTGAAGAAAATAAGAAAATAAATATATTTAAACTTTTATATTTCAAAAACAAAACGGTGACACACGATTTTTGTTTTTTTAAAATTTATATAATAAATACTTAGCTTTACTCTCCTAGTTTTTTTTTAAATTCTATCGATTATTTTTTCTAATACGACTGATAATAGTTGGACGGGCATGAAGTTTCACATGCTTCTAATGAGAGAGAGTGAGAGAGAATGATAACTTTGATATTAATTATCTCGCGTTCTAAACGGTCAAAAATTCTGAAACTTCGGGATTTATTAGAAACATTATTTTTAGCCTGTGAAAAACAAATGAGCAAAATCTATCGAAAAGTGGTAGTATGCTGGTACATCCTTAATTTTTTGAAAAAATATATTATATATATTTGCAACTCATAACCGATATATTTAAATTTGATACTCAAATTTACTTAGTTGATGGTTGCTTTTCAAAAAATCCCAATAAATTTGAGTAATTTTTTTGTTTGAAGAGTGATCAAATTTCCGAATAATTAAGATATTCATTCCTAGTGAATTATCACATTACAAAAGGTACCTACTGTCCATATTTCATGTTTCCATTTTGCTTGAATATTTTTGACTCGGCAATGATGAATCAGTTATTAAGGCTTTGTATATAAAAAGACTACACATTTAGAGCTATTTATTTGAATCTTGGTGTATATTATCTAAAAACTCATTGAAAAGATGTTTTGACAAACGTTATATTTTGCCAGGACGCTTTTAGCTTTATAATATTTAATACATTCAACATAACTTTTTTCCATACGTTTCTCATTTCTGAAACAAAGTTAAAAATCCCGTTCAATATTAATCAGCGTATTGTTGGAGTAAAATATAACTGACTAAACTGTCGGCGTCCAGTATACAGCAGAACCTTACATCAAAGGTTCTGCTGTATACTCCCCAGATCTATAACACCGTTGAAACGGGCAAAGTGATCAAAGCTCTAGGAGTGCAGAATACAAACCTGCACACTCAGGAATGGCGAAGTATCAACAGCACGAGGACCAATGCAGGACACACCATCGTACTGGAAGTGGATGCAGCGGATCTGCGGGTGATTCAGGACCGAGGGTTTAAATTATACCTCGGGTTTGGTCAAGTCAACCTTAGACCACTGAATATTTCAAAGAGGAAAAAGAATGTCTGATCTTCGGATGCTTCAGATAAACCTCCAGCACAGTAAGGCGGCCTCCGCTGTCTTCTGTCAAAATGTGCTGAAAAGGGGAATCTCCATAGCTCTGATCCAAGAACCTTGGGCTGTTAACCATAAGATTCTTGGACTAGGAGATACTAGAGGACAAATTATCTACGATAAAACCTCGGAGAGACCCAGAACTTGCATTTATGCAAGAAAGGACATCAATGTCTTGCCGCTGTTAGAGTTTTGTCAGAGAGATCTAACAGCAGTAAAAGTAAAATACAACATGGAGAACGGAACTGGAGTGGTAATCATCGCTTCGGTCTACCTACCCTATGATGCATCTACTCCACCACCATCAACAGAGATGGAAGACCTGATCCAGTATTGTGAGGCAAAAAACCACCAACTGATCATGGGATGCGATGCAAACGCGTATCACACTGCGTGGGGTAGCACAAACACAAATACAAGAGGTGAGTACCTCTTTGATTATATCATAGCTAACAACTTAGATATAGTTAACCAAGGCAACAAGCCGACTTTTATTAACAAAGTGCGGAAGGAAGTCATTGATGTAACACTGAGCACTTATGAAATCAGTGGTAAAATCAAGAAGTGGTAAAATCAAGAAATGAACCATCTGCATCGGATCACAGACAAATCTATTACAATGTGGAGGTAAGAACGGACCAATGTAATATACAATATCGGGATCCGAGGAGAACCAATTGGGACGAATATAATTCGACACTAAAGTTCAAACTTGCCACAATTCCGAAGAAAGTTAAAACAGTATTGGACATTGAGCTTACTGCAACTGAGCTTCAGCATGCAATAATTAACTCTTTCCAAGAAAACTGCCCGGAGGTCTCAAAAGACATCAGCAGGTCGACTTGTTGGTGGAATGAGGGCCTAAGGAGTCAGAGGCGAAGGGTTCACCAGCTATTTAACAGAGCAAGGAGGTTGGGGAACTGGGATAATTACCATGAAGCCCTTACCGAATACAAAAGGTCTCTGAAGAAAGCCAAAGTGGACTCATGGAGGAAGCTCTGTCATGATGTTGAAAACACATCTGAGGGAGCAAGGCTCCACCGTGTCCTGGCGAAGAAACCCGCTGACACCATCGGCTCACTTCGTAAACCCAATGGTGAGTATACTAGCTCCGCGAAGGATACACTCGAGACACTGCTCCGGATTCATTTCCCGGATTGGGTGACAGTGGACGATGAAAACACTTCTCAAGAGCAGTTTAACCAGTGTCTCCCACCGACTGGCGAGGACTGGAGAAGAGCGGCGATTGCCATTAACCGCTCAAAAATCGAATGGGCAATAAACTCATTCGACCCCTACAAAGCACCGGGACCAGATGGGATATACCCAGTTCTTTTACAAAAAGGAGCAGAGCATCTTTTAACTCTGCTTGGTCATATATTCAGGGCAAGCCTGGCTACGGGTTATATCCCAACCGTATGGAAGCCAGTAAGAGTGACCTTTTTGCCAAAACCGGGGAGGCTTAATCACTCCACGGGAAAGGACTTTAGACCAATTAGTCTGTCATCGTTTCTACTGAAAACAATGGAACGACTAATAGGATTTCATTTGACTGAGGGGGCATTGTCAAGAAATCCGCTTCATGCCAACCAACACGCTTATCAGGTGGGGAAATCCTGTGAATCAGCCCTCCACAACCTAATACACAGGATTGAGGAGAGGATTCGCAAGGAAACAAACCACCTTGTGCGTTTTTCTTGACATAGAGGGGGCATTTGACAATGCTTCTCACAATTCCATGGTTGATTCTGCAGGTCGGCACGGAGTTGAAGACACCTTTTGCAGGTGGATAAAATCTATGCTGATAGGAAGAAGAATAAAAACTTCTGAAGAATAAGTCTGTCACTGTGAGAGCCACAAAGGGATGTCCATAGGGTGGTGTCTTATCCCCACTCCTGTGGAGCCTGACAGTGAACAGCTTACTGACAAACCTCAACCAAAATGGATACTACACACAGGGTTACGCGGACGACATTGTAATTGCAATCCAGGGACCCTGTGAAGGCACAATCTCGGAGCTTATGCAAAACGCTCTTAGAATCGCACAGGAATGGTGTATCAATCAGGGATTGAAAATTAACCCTGGTAAGACCGCACTAATTCCATTCACACGTAAAAGAAAGGTGGATAACATAAAACCACCAATCCTCTTCGGTGAAAGATTACAGATCACAAGGGAAGCCGAGCATGTGGAAAAGTCTGGGGTCTAAAACCCAAAATGATCCACTGGCTCTACACAACAGTAGTCAGGCCCATTATAACCTATGCTGCTTTAGTGTGGTGGTCAAAAGTTAAGCAGATTACTGCGTGCATAAAGTTGTCCAGGATCCAGAGACTGGCCTGCTTGTGCATCACTGGATCCATGAGCAGTACACCTGCAGCTGCCATGGAAGTCATACTGGGGCTGCCTCCGCTAAGCATTGTAGTAACAGCTAAAGCGAGATCCAGCGACTATAGATTGTCTTGCAATAACAACTGGATTAATAAAAATCAGGTTGGACATGCAAGTATCGTGGGAACATCAATTATCTCAGACCCCGTCTTTGAAATGGGCACAGATATACTTCCCAAGACATACTCCTTCTCAAAACCTTTCACTGTAGTATGTGATAGGGCCATGTGGTCGGAAGGAGTACCATCCTACCTCAGGAAAGGAATCGTCTGGTATACAGACAGATCCAAAACTGAAGAAGGGACCGGGGCGGGAATCTACGGTGAGAGACCAAAAGCAAACATAAGCCTCAACTTGGGGAAATATGCTACGGTCTTCCAAGCAGAAGTCTACGCCATACTGGCTTGCGTCCGTGAGAACCTACGTAGAGGCTACATAAACCAGAACGTATTTATTCTGTCGGACAGTCAAGCTGCTTTAAAAGCCTTGTCTGGAACTGAGATCACCTCAAGGGTAGTCAAGGATTGTCTGGAGGAACTTCTGGAACTGGCAAAACGGAACAATGTTAAATTGATCTGGGTGCCGGGTCACAGTGGTTTCGAAGGAAACGAAAAAGCGGATACCTTAGCAAAGAAGGGAGTCGGAGTGCCATTCATAGACCCAGAGCCTATTTTAGGAATTCCAAAGACTGCATGTAAACAAGTGATCAACGAGTGGTCAAATGCTAAACACCGTGATCACTGGGAAAAAGTACCGCGGCAAGAGCTCGGGAAAATACTGCTTCAGAGTGCAACAAAGAGGGTATCTCTCGATGCACTGAGGCTGAACAGGATGCAACTGCGGAGGGTTACCGGGTTCATTACCGGGCATTATCCCATGCGGAAGCATCTGCACACAATAGGACTCCATAACGGCTCCATTGTGTGCAGATTGTGTGGCGAGGAGGAAGAAACATCCAGCCACATAATCTTTGACTGCGAACCTCTGGGTTACAGCAGATACAGGATATTCGGTGCATCTTACCCCGAATATATGAACCTTCAGGAGGACCTGATAAGCAAGCTCCAGGCTATTGCCAACATATGGGAGAAGCGAGTCTCGTCAGACTGAGTTAGGAGGGGGAGCACAATGGACCATGGGGTCGAAGTGCAATAATTTTTACCCCGATATCAATCAATCAATCAAACTGTCGGCGTATGGACAAGAACGAAGTAACCGGCTTTGCTTGAGAAGGTTTTCTGCAGTTTCCTTCACGAACTCCAGATGTATATCGGCATAGTTATCTATCATAGTCGGCTGCAGCCGCATATCCTACCAATTCCTAGTCTATACTCAAAAATTCCTTCCACTACACTCACATCCTTACATACTCAGGCATCACAATGGACCTTATGGTCGAAGTGTAGCCCATCCAGGGCAGCCTCTACAATCTATCTGTCTATCTAGGCTATGTCATCATGTAGGTAGAACGGTTCACAAATATGGTGGTTGGTGGAAATGAATATAAACGAAAAGACTATCTCGAATAATTATACTATTGTTATAGAATGACAGTTTAATTAGATTCACATAATTTCTGACATTATTAATTTTTACAAAATATGGTCATGTTTATAATAGGAAAATAATAATTCATAAACGATCATCATTCATGAAACATTATTTTGTCTTTTTATATTTCAATCAAACCAAATTGACAAATATAATAGAATGTATAATGTAATTAATTAAAGTGATTTTTAATTCGTGTCAATTATTTCTATAATCAATCATTTATAGATTTTGGTATGCATTATCCATGGTCAAGTTTGTTGCTCTTGTTATATACCTACATACCGTACACTGTATCGTAATATACAAATACAATTTAATATAATCATTGTCATTGGTTCAACGTCAATCATTTTAAATCCATTAACAATTGATGTTAATATTACTTATTATATTACCAATTTATATCATTATTACAATAATTTTAAATCACACCAATACACCAATACCATGCCGTAATCTTTTATTGCATAATTTGTGTTTATACTACAAAATTTACATTATAAAACTACTCTATATATGGTATAAAATAAGTTAAGTCGTAAGTTTGTAACAGTTGGAAATAATGATAGGAGTTTTCCGAATATCCATCTGTCTGTTTGTCGGTCATATTCAATTATTCAAATTCAACAAGAGATAACGAGCTGCTATTGAGCGTGTTTAAGAGCTAAACAGTAGTTTCGAGTGAATGAGCTAAATCAGTTCGTGCATCTCTCTAGGCACATGCAGCACCTCCTTGGGGTGGAAGTTACAAGATAAGTTTAAATGCGAAGAATATAGTTTTTACAGAAGTAACTTGGTGTATTCCGGACGTCATATTTCTGAGTGGCATACTTTTATAACTGTCAAATTCAGTATATAAAATAAAATTTTGTTATCAAAGATTCATTTAAGGCAGGCGTGCCAAACTTATTTATGTTTCGGGTCATTTATATGGTAGATTATTATTACACGGATCTTCAAATTTTTCCATAAAGGTTTTCAATACTTGCTAATCGTATAGATGCAATCCAAATACTTCTATCGATTCTTAATTATTTGGAATCAGTAAATGCACCGTAAATTTCTGCAGGTCCTATCAACTATGGTAACAGAGGGCATATGTACAAAATTTAAAGTAGAACCTAAATTAAACATCAGCCACTGAATTTGAAAAATTAGTATCAAAGTGAAAGTAAAAACTCTTAGAGCGATAATTATGGCATGGATCATAGCAGATATTCTTTTATTTTACCGTCAAATCCATAAGAACTTTTCACATCCTTGGTACGATGTAGACAAATTTCTATTATTTTAAAATTAATATATGTAAATATCGAAAAGTCCTTTCCATAAATATTTAATCAATTATGTTCAAATTAAGGCTGTGGTACGATATAGACAGCTTTCCTCTATGTTAAAATAAATGTTTGTAAATATCGAAAAATGCTCACCATAAATATTTAATCAATTATGTTCGATTGTAAAACAAACTTTCATACTTTATTAGGGAACAAACTTTTTTAAACTTTTGCTTCAAAAATATTCTACAGAATGTCCATATACGAGATAGTGCTTATCAATATTGTTTATATATTAATATTAACGTTATATTAAGTTTAGTCTCGATTTTGTAACGCTTGAAAATATTGATCGCAGGCATAAATGTATGCAATAGATGTTCATAAAATTTTCCGCATGTACATCCGTCTGTGAACACGAATTCTCAAAAATGAAAAGAGATAACGAGCTGAAATTTTGTGTGTTTGTTCTAGAACTATAACGTATGGTTTAGTTCTTGAATGAGCAAAATCAGACTATGTTTGGGAAAAATGGGCAAAACTGCTCATCTTTGAAACCGTAAAAAATAAAACAAAAATGTATAGACAAAAATGTTCATTTAAAAAAAAATTATACTTTTTGTTATACACTTTTTACATAAACTCAATTAGCAATTAACTCAATTAGTTATTTTCACTTAGTCTTCACAAATAATGTTAGTCTTTCATTATGACTTAAAACCTCTTTAGGGATTAATTGAACTTAAATGGTTTTCTTAGTTTTTACATGGTGACTTTTCTTTCTTCCAAACTATAAAGAAGTAAAAACCTTCGATGACTCGAATAGAAATTAAGATATCAATATCTTTAGTAGGTAGTATTTATGGTTTATGATTTTTTTTCTCATATAACCATATAATGGGCTTATTCCGTAATGGTAACATCAATAAATTATAAGTTGGCATCACTTAAAAAGGAGGGGTAGGGATGGATGGATCTGTGTTCCACCATCATAAACATCATCAATCATAAATCTTCTGCTGTCAGAATCATGCAATGACTGAGAAACAAAAAATTAAATAAAATTGAATAAAAACAAAAAATTATATTTTATTTTGTTTAATAACAGACTCGTCCTTGCGCACTACCGTGCTCTAGATAAGATTAACTTAGTATAATTTATAAATAAATAATTAAAATGATTCCTCTATCATTACAATAGCATACGTCATACGACTTTTGATGATGTTTATGATGGTGGAACACAGCACCATCCATCTCTACCTCTCCTTTTTAAGTAATGCCAACTTAAAACTTATTGATGCTATCATTATTCCGTAATAACACTCTATGTTTGCAAGATCATCAGTATTTTGTAAGAGTTCAAAATAGAGTATCACAGTTCTTTCAATTGGAAACAATACATGATGGGCCATACTGTATACCACTTATATATCGAATATTATTTTAAATATAAATTTATTATTTATAATGAAATAGAAAATTGTTTGAAGAACTGTAAATGGAATTAGCATGTTTATACAGAAAAAAACGTTGTATGAACAAATACGAACTATGTGTACTTTTACATGTAATGT